>CM060887.1:42561152-43761152 GCA_030762935.1 Hymenopus coronatus
ACATCTGTTATATTATATTTTATTATATTGCAAAGAATGTCTTTATTGACTTAAAAATTGGTATTTAATTCACTGCTGCAAATAATTCACTCGACGTTTCGACGCGTAGATAGTTTACGGCTACACGCCATTCATGGCTCGCACACTTCTGTGCGCTAACACTTTAGTCTCTCAGGACTCAGTAAAATTCACAACACAACCTGGCTTGCAATTCTTCCTATTTTATAGCTATAAAATTATGTCACAAACTTTCTGGAAACTTTCGAAGATACTGGAAACCGAAGCTTGGAGAAGAATCGCGAAGTGTCACGTTCTCGCAAGAAGAGTGTTTGAAGGTTAATATTATGTCGCGCCGCTCTTCCGTATTATTTACGCATCCCAACTGCAATGACTCGTATAATAATGCGAACATGACAACTATTGCTTAAGACGACACTGTCACAATATTAACAGTAATTATTATGGAAATGTTATTACTTTTTGTACTCTCCAAGAGCCTTGCCTTTTTAAATTGTCATATATTTTCTGAAAATTGGTCAATTTTCTTCAAAAAAGTATATGACCATATTCTTTAATGTACCTATGAAAGGAAGTGTAAAAAAAATGAAACAAATTTGTGCAAAATGTGCAATATGTTATGCATGGAAAAGTGTTTGCGAGCAAATAAAGTTTAAAGTTGGGAGTGTCTATTAATAAGTATGTGCCTTCTCATTTATACTTTCAGTTAGTTGGTAGTTAAAGCGCGCCAAGTTATAAAAATGATATATTTTATTAGATTTTAGAAATCATATAATGTTATGCAAAAAACATTGTTTTAATTTTTCACAATTTTTGGTAAATATTGCAGATGCATCACTTAAGGCAGTTCTTCATTTGCTCAATAAGCAGCAATATCTTGATTCAGCACTTTGAGATTAACTTGTCCGCATTTAGCGACGTTCATTGATCAAAAGCCTTGCGCAATATGTTGATGGAGCATGTCCTAGCTAAACAAAATTACTCCCACCGGCAGTACTGAGGGAGATATATCTATATATTGGTTAACTTCGTGCAAATATTGTCCAGCATATTATTCAGCGAATAGGTAGAGTCAGGCTGAGGAGTTAATGCCATAGCTGGAATATGAACAACGGATCTCCGATCACAAGGCGGTGGGTCTAGCCACTGAGCTACCATAGTACTATGCAGTCACGACATTAAATTCTTCAACTGACTCGCATGTTTCCCAGTAAGGTGATGCCCCAATGGCGACTTACAATGTCGTAGGTATTCTAAGTCCTGGGCTTCATAGTTTAGCTAATTTTTACGTCAATTAGTGTAAATTTAAATGCTTTTTCACACAAGCCCTGTGTAGGACAGGAGTTGGATAGTTTGTGTCACACTGAAACATTCAATGCCATAGCCGGGATTTGAACCATGGATGTCAAGCCGGTTGCTCTAATCAATGAGCTACCACGACACTATGCAGGTATGTCATTAAATTCCTCAACTGACTCGCATTTCCGGGTAAACCACAAAGTGATCTGAAATTATTTTAAGATGACCGGCCATGGTATTGAATTTTTCAGTCCGACTCTATCTATCCATAGCTTGTGTGTAAAAACAATTAAATAAATATTATTTATTATATACTATAGACAAATATGTAGTTGAAACAAAAGACAAAACAGTTATTTATGATATTCATGCGAGTCCTGTTATCATCTCAGATATATTCCTAAAAATTTGATATTTTCCATTCACATGACTTTCTCTAAATTTCTGTAATAAATTATTGTTAAAAATGTCATTCTGATATCTACTTCATGCTAATTGAGACAAACATTCCTTATAAGCAGAAGGGAAACAAGGAACTATACTAGGCTAAAGCGACTGTAAAATCATTTAAAAGGTGATTGCTAAGTATTTGAAATCTTTCTTTGCATGTACAGGAGTTTATAACTTTCCGTATGAGAAAAATCTAAGTATATTCAAAATGAAACCATAAACAAGATATATCTAAAAAATGTGCCATAAATTATGTGCCATAACAAGATATACATTTTTTTGTGATGTAAGTTTTTGTCTATCTCTTACGGGTTACCAGTTATACAAAAGTCATCCAGAATGAAGAGATCTTCAAAATCCAATCCCAGAAAATTCAATATACATTTTACTTGCCATTTAAATATTTTCAAATTTCAGTATTTAAAACAAAATCCTTAGAGCCATTATTGAGAAAATCAACATTTTCGAAATTTGTCCCATGAAAAGGGTAGTTAGTGTCAGAGAATTTTCTAGATTTTCACGCACGTGCGCGTGGACATTTTTCTAATAAGTCTGATGTGTTCCATTCACACAATTTCTCTAGCTGTAATAAATACAAACCATTCTTACAAAGAATTATTAATTTATCTACCTCAGAATTGGTCTTATTATTTGCTTCAGTGCAAGTAAAAAGGAAATAAGATAATACATTAGGCTAAAGCGATAGTCAAATCTTTTGAATACTGTTCGCTATATGAAGGAATTGAGATTAGGTTCGCCTTGTACTGTCCTGTTTAAGAAAAGTTAGGTAGTTTAAAACTGAAACCAAAATCACGAATATCTTGAAAACAGTCAGCTCCACGAAAAAATGAATAAGACAAAAGTTTCGTCTTTTAATTGTGTATAGTAAACGTTTGTCTACCTCTTACCATTTATGCAAAAGTCTTCCAGAATGAAGAGGTCTTCAAAATGTATTCCCAGAAAATTTTATTTGCCATGCAAATGTCTATAAATTATGGTATTTTAATTACAATTTTAGAGCCTTTTTTGAGAAAATCAAAATATTCGAAAGCTGGGGTATGGGGAATTCAAGGATTGATAAAGTAAAGAAAAAAACGAAAAACACCCAATTAATTTGAAGATGGTAAGTAAATATTAAACATCAATAAAGGGCCATAATGAAATACCGCTTATAACGCAAGTAACGTCTGCAAAATTTTATGTTTGCACCTATGTGAGGCAAAAATAACAGAAAAGCTGTTTCAAATCTGAAAGGTTTAAAATGTATGTTGCTTTGTGTTGTTCAAATTGTTAAAAAATTAAGCACATGTTGAATATGTACACGCATACTTTTGTATTGCATAGCTACATTTATTTTGTGAAGTTTATTGTATAATAATCATGTTATGTATCTAGTTCCACGGAACGACTCTCAAACACGTTTAATAATTTAGACACCGTATTATGAAAACAGTGTGTTTGTATACCCCTGGGCCGACTGGCCTTGTTTACTGCTGGAACTACCTCAGGCTGCTCTCCTATGCCCACAGCGTGCACATATTATTTTAAGCCAAATTCTGAAAGTCATAGTTGTGCTTGTTACTTAGTTTCTTATAAGGGAAATTAGGTAATGCACTAAGCGAAGGCGATTGTCAAATCTTTTAACATCTGGTTGCTACAAGATTTAAACAAAATTAAATTGAGTTTTATTTATAGACAGTCTTAACTGCTGTACTTCTCAGCATCCCTTGGGCGTGAGACTGCTTAACTTCGCTCAGATGCCTCTTTATGTACTTGAGGTTCTTTAACGTGTCATAAATCTACGATACGGAAATAACGGTTTTACTTCCCTTCCGTAGGATCTTTTACGCCTCAAAATATCCATCGCCGGATTTGAACCCACGATGCTATGTTCTCTTTGCATGAATTGATAAATTCCAGTATGAGAAAAGTTTAAATATTTTATAACTGAGACCAATAATATCTCAGAAATGGTTAACTCTAAAAATAACTATATATGACATAAACTGTGTTTTAACCACCTCTAAATGTTTACTTTATCTACATAATGCATAAGTCATAAGTAGAGAAGATGTCGCACTCCACCAAAAAATTGTATACCGAGGTTTTACTGGAAATACGCGTTTTAGGGTTTCCTGCGTCCAAAAAAGAATCATTTTTAGAAAAATGTTCGCACGTGTGTGTGTGTCAGTGAGTACGATAATCAAAGTAAAATACGAAACTTGTTGTTTAAGATTAGCAACTTCTGAGGTTGCGACACGAAGATTTTGAGCAAAATCCCTGCACCTCCAACTACTTTGTACATGGAAAATTTAAATGTTCTCAAAAATGGCTCCAACGATTTTGATTAAACATATTATATGACAATTAGGATGTATATTTGGTTTTTCTGGGAATAATGTTTCTAACCTCTACATTCTAAATGAATTTTGCTGAATTTTTCATAAACGCTAAACCGTAGGTTACTAAAGGTTACTACGGAATAAAATTATATCTGGTTACAACACACATTTACATAATATACACCTTTTTCGTTGAAATTACCATTTTCCGAAATATTTCTTCTTATTGCTTTTTAGTTTTTAAATACTTAAAACTCTTCTCATCCAAAAATATGTAAACTTCTAACCATGCAAAGAAACGAATTCCTATCACATGGTAACCGGCCTTAAAAATTTGACTATCGCTTTACTTCTGTATTCCATTATTCCTCTTTCTTTGTTTCAAGGACGCAACTAATAAGTATGACCATTTTTGCTAATTTATATCTCCATTAGCATGAAATGGATAGAAGAACAAGTTTTTCAACAATAATTTGTTACAGAAATGTAGAGAAAGTCATATGAATGTATTTTTTGTGTCGTAACATTTTGTCTATCTTATATGGTTTTCCAGTTTGTAAAACTCATTAAGAATGAAGAGGTCTTCGTAGATTATTTCCAGAAAATTTGAGAATCAAGTTTATTTTTCTTATAAGAATATTTAATTCCTATACCTTATTTTGATCAAAATCTTTGTAGTCATTTTTGGAAAAATCAAAGTTTTCGGAACTATTTCCGTGTAAATGATATTGAAAATCTTCGTATCGCATGTTAGAAAATGTTAACCTTAAATATCAACTTTTCGTTTTTGAGTTATCGTGTTCCCCCCCCCCCCCCACACACACACACTGACCGTTTTACTTTCTCTCTATTCACATAAAATGCACATAGTACCTAGAGAAAGGGTTGTAGTTTGATGTCGAGATTTCTTCGGAAACATATGTTTTGAGGTGCCTTGTGTCCGAAAGCAGTATATTTAGAAAAAAGTACGTGTGTATGTGTTCAAGTCTGTGGACAGCTTAGCTCAAAAACGAAATAAGGATAAAAACAAATTTGGTACTTGTCTTTAGTATTTTCCAAGCATGTGATACGAAGATTTAAAAAAAAAAAAATCCATCACAAAATATCCTTTATAAGGAACATTTTTTTGGAAATTTTGTTTTTCTAAAAAATGACTCTTGATTAAAATACCGTTTATTAGAGATATTTACGTCACAAACACACTGTATATTTTAAATTTTCTGGGAATAGCGTCAGAAGGCCCCTTTATTTTGGATGAGTTTTGCAGAATTTTGCGTAAAAGTTAAACTGTAAGGGATAGATAAAAACTTACTTCACAAAAAAGTAGATGTCGTTAAAACACATAATTTATGCCACATACGTTTTTCTTGTAGGGTTGACCTTTTTCGGACACTCCTTGTTATTGGTTTCAGTTTTAAATTAGCTCTAACTTCTCCCAAACATAGCGACCAGATTTTAAAGGATACGGCCGTCGCTTTAGCATAATGTATTATTTATTTCTCTTCTACTTATAATGAAGCAGTAATAAGATCATTCTATCACCAACTATACTAGCGTGATGTAGATAAAAGAATAATATTTTGTTAGAATAGTTTCTGTGGGGAACAGATAGAGAAAGTTGTGTGAATGGAACACATCTGTTTTTTTAAAAGATAATTTTTTTTTATTTAAGGAATCCTAAAATGTGCATTAATTTCTGTATATCAAATTTTGATTGGAATACCATACTCTCTCTACCACTGTACCTACTATGTACTAAATATATAAGTATTTATCTCAGTGAAGTTTTAGTTAACGCACTGAGTATCAATTAAACTTCGCTCTAATAAAAGAGCTGACACATTTCTTTCATTAATTACTTCAAAACTTGTTATGCTAGCGACACCTTATTATACCAAAATTGTAGAGGAAATTTGGGAGATTATTTACCTCTATAGCAAATGTTGAAAATATCCTCCATCCTGCATAAGGCACAACTCAAAGCGTCGCTCCTACTGGCCACTCGTTGTTAATAGCTTGAATCTCCTTTGTGATGTTTTGCTTCAGACCGTCCAATGTCTGGGGATGTGTGGCGTAAACCCTGTATTTTACGTGATCCCATAGAAAGAAGTCCGGCAGTGTCAAATCTGGAGATCTCGGTGGCCACAGGTTTCTGGAAATTATTCGGGCGTCAAAGAAACTTGCAATTAGGTTCACGGATTCATTTGATGTATGGAATGTAGCGCCATCTTGCTGAAAATATCCTTGACTCAGCTCTACATCGTACTGCATTTTCACGTTGACTACAAGAACAAAATGACAAAACAGCTGCCAACAATGCTATTAGGAATAAAACAAACATCTGCGCATCCAGTGACAAGGAATCGAAACTCCAGAACATTTTGCTTAATTGTGTGCTAAACTTGGGCCATTTAATGCATTTCCAACGGAATAATTAAAGAAAGGAATGTGTTAGTTCTACATAAATCACTCTGCAAAATATGAATACAGTTATTCTGGTGCTCATCATTTTCCATATTCACAATAATTAGTGCTTAAATATTACGTTACGATAACGTTACTTGAGACACTTTAGCAGTTCATGCCTAGTAGTTTACATCTTTAGATTCCTTATTCATCTCTTATGCTTTCTGATTTTCTCCCTTGTGCTTCCGTCGCTCATTAGCTGCGATATTTTCCTCTCGTTGCATGTCTTCCACTATTTGCTCCTCTTCTCTTATTAAAGTTAAACTTAATTTAGAAAGGACAAATTTACGAGACACTTCCTACCTTAAATACCTACCTTCACAAAAAAATTCGCCATTAAGGTTGTTTACAATCTGCATGTTATTAAAATGAAACTCTTCTCTTTAAAATTTAGTCCTCACACAGTCTGTTGTGAAAGAACATTTCCTTGCACCCACTTGAAACTGTTATATTAAAGATTGAAATAGTTTTTACATATACAGAAAGGTATTTTTATTCTTTTGGCATCAACAAAGGTCCTGTTTAGCTACATATGTTTTGCTTGATTATGTCATTAAATAGTGAAACATTGTACGCGATAAATCTTATTATTCAGCTAGCAATATTTCCCTTTTAAGAATAGCAATTCTGTATAACAGAAGAAATTCAGGGGGAGCAAAATATCTGCCGATGATTTTTATTACTTTCTCTACACGTACTATTCATAGTACATAGAGAAGGATTGTATTGCATCCAAAAATTCGATACCGAGATTTCACCGGAAACACCTGTTTTTAGACCCACTGAATACGGGGGGGGGGGAAGCATTTTTAGAAAACTGTGAATGTGTGTTTGTCTGTGGGTAGCATAACTCAAAAGCGAATAGTCCGTTAAATACCAAACTTGGTATTTAAGTTTGGTACCTTCCAAGGATGCGACACGAAGGTTTTCAAGAAAATTCCCCCACCGCAACTACCCTTTAGATGGAACATTTTTCTAAAATGCTGGTTTTCTCAAAAATGGCTCTAACGGTTTTGTTTGAAATCTCTTATTCAGATGTCAAATAAAATACATATCTTCAATTTTCAGGATATTGCCTCAGGATGTTTACTGTGACTGGATTTTGCGGAATTTTGAATAATTGATATACAGAAAGAGATAGACAAAAACTTACCACATAAAAATGTAGAGCTCGTTAAAATACACAAAACATGATATATACATTTTTCGTGGAGTTGACCGTTTTTGAGATATTCCTTGTTATAAGTTTCAGCTTTAAAATACTAAGACTTTTTTTAATAAGGGAATTTGTCAGCTCCTGTCCATTCAAACGAAGGTACATCAGTCACATAGCAAGCTGTTTTTATAGATTTGAATATCGATTTAGCCTATGGTCTCTTATTTCCCTTCCACTTACAAGGAACCAAGTAATAAGAACAATTTCTGCTAAAGTTTATCTCGACTATCATGAAACATATAGAAGAATAAGCTTTTAACAATATTTTGTTACAGAGATATAGAGAAAGCCATCTTTATTGAATGGAATTCATCAGATTTTTTCCCTATATTATTTGTGTTTATTAAATGTTTGTAGAATTCCCTTAGCAGCTATTTACCACACTTATCTGGCCACTTATTGGTTTGAATAAAATGAGCCCGAAAGGAATGGGAAATGGAAACACTTTACCTAAGTTGCTAGAAGACAGTCACTAAATATGTCTGTCTCCTACTGGATTTATGCCAAAAGTCCCGCACTCAAATCCTAACCAGTGAACAAATGTCGATTCTCTTTTCGGACCGAAGGAAAGACGGGGGTGTAATAAATATTATGCCTAATCGTTGGATAAATTTGTCTTCTAAACTTGTCTTTGTTATATGAAAGGAACAAAGAACACGGAAAACACGAATATTTTGGCCTTTTTTAAAAGCTTAACAAATGAGCCACGTTAAAAAACGAAAAAGGATTACAAAAATGTCTTATTTTCCTTAAAAATATTGACAACCTTAATTATTCTCATACCATAACTCCGATACCAACATATTTTATTTAAGTCTTAATTTACAAGCAATTTTGGAAACCTAGAACTAGAATAAGATATTCACTGCCATGGTCTTGATCCAAATTACCGATATCGATATCCTTGCCGCTGCTCTTTCAGCTACAAAATCTATGTGACACAGTTTCTCGCTAAAAAACAAGGCGTTCTCAAATTCTCGAGATAACATATCCCATTTCTGACCCACATACTTTGTCATTCTGACTCTGCCTTTCTAGTATACCGAAGAACAATTGTTAAAACTGAACTGATTATGTTTTCTCAACGAATCTAAAACTCCCTTAAGTCCTAGCCTCAGGTTCACATTCGCAAAAGGTTATGCCAATAAGGTTTCTTGCTAGCGTCCGGTGGAACCATGAATGTGGGAGGAGCTGTTTAGCTAAATCCTTACCAACTTAACACATTACTGTGCATCCTATCAGACCAGCATGTTTTTTTGCATGCTTCTATAAAGACTCACAGTTTCCAAATTTTCATATTTAATTAACCAAAAAATGAGAAAATGCCGTTTACTAGTAAAATTCTGTTATTAGTTACTATATTTTCCAAGTATAGATTTAAAAAAACAGATATTTCAACATTGTTATGATCTTTTTAACTAAAACCAGTAAATAAATGTTACAATAATGCGATTTCTAGCATTTCACCCAGTTTTAATTAAGATTTCGTGAATAGAGGTTTAAAAAATGGGCGTCGAGAAGTTTACTTGAAAATATCCTGCCATGATTGTTTCTGCATATCAACTGGTATGAAGACGAAATTTCGAAGTGGTAACTAGAAGAACACTCTGGAAAGATCTGAAGTGTTCCATTCACACAGCTTTCTATGGCTGTTACAAAACAACTGCCTGACAATAGAGTATTCTTTTATCTATGATATGCTAATCGAGGTAAACATTAGCGAAATTTCCTTATTACTTGCTTCCTGGTAAGTAGAAGAGACCTAAAGGGATACATTAGGATAAATCTGCAGTCAAATGTTTTAAAAACTGGTCCTGTGTGAAACAAGTGAAGTTCGGCTCGCTTTGCATTACCTACAGTAAAACAAGAGAGATTAATCAAAACGTCACGCACCATTTGAGAAAAGTTAAAAGTAGTTAAAAATTGAAACAAATAACAAGGGATATTTTAAAATCGATCAGCTCTACATAAAATGAGCATATGACATAAATTGCGTGTTTTAACGAGATCTAAAATCTTTACACAGTAAGTTTTTGTCTGCTTCTTACGGTTTACAAAACTCATACAGAATAAAGAGATCTGCAGAGGCTTTTTTTCAGAAAATTCAAAATATAGAGTTTGTTTGTGATGTAAGTATCTTTAATATACCATATTTAAACAAAATCGTTGTAGGCATTTTTGAGAAAAACAAATATTTCAAAAAATGTAAAAGAAAAGTCAATGTAAAGGATAATTTGGGGTGGAGGGATTTTTTTTAATCGTTCCATCTTTAGAAAATACTAAACAAATATCAAGTTTGGAATTTAACGGTCTTTTGAGCAATGCTGTTCAGAAACCCACACGGACCTTTTTTCGAACTCAGGGGACCTCAAAACCTATATTTAGATGGAATCTTAACATCGAATTTTTGGATGGAATACAATACCTTCTTTATCCATAATGTACATTGTACATACGGGCTAGAGAAAGAAGTGGGCATTACTCGTAGTTGGCTGGAGAACTCCGGAACGCTAGCCACTATAGGGTCTATTTGTATTTGTATTTCGCGCTGAAAGTAGGTGAAATCTGTTTGTGAGATTTGAGCGCAGCCTGGTCTTCTTTTGTTTAGTTTGCCAGGTGGCGACTCTGTTCGAGATATTCCTTGTTATTGGTCTCAGTTTATTTTTTTTTGGTAGTGTTTAGCGCCCACTTTAACTACTTATGTCACCGCAGGCGGTGACACTGATAATACATGAATGAAGATGGAGCACCGGTGGAATGCGATGGCGGGGGAAACCGGAGAAAACCCGCCCCAGCGCCGCTTGGTCCACCACAAATCTCACATGCAGTCGAGAATCTCACATGGGATCGAACCCGCGCCGTCTAGGTGAGTCGCCTCAGTTTTAAAATACTTAAACCTTTCTCCTATGGGAATTGTTAACTTCTGGACACGTAAAGAAACGGATTTCAACCCCATAGCAATCCCATTTGAAAACATGTGACTGCCGGTTTAGCCTAGTGTATTCTTTATTGAGACTCTAATTATAAGGTAGTAGTAAGACCGTTTTTGCTAGTGTTTATCTCGATAGACATGAAGTGGATATAACAATTAGCTTGCTTACAATCATGTTATTCTAATTGTAACACTCATCTCTTCTACATATTATTGAAAGGTACACTGATATACAATTAGTTAATTAAACAAGTGAATATTACCCGGATACTAAGTGCTTACGATGGTAAGTCGCCATTCTGGTGGTTCTTTGAAGAGAGACATACTGGTTGGTTGAACCTGGTAAACCACACATAATCGGTTGGAAGATTGGATGTCATATCGGCGGATTGTCACGGTAGCTCAATAGTTAGAGCAACCGCACGGAGAGTGGGAGAACCGTGTTCAATTCCCGGCTGTGGCGCTGAAATGTTCAACTGGTTCTAATTAACTTACAATAATTTGTTACAAAGATGTAGAGACAGCACACATCAGATTTTCTTCACGTTAATTGGGTTCATTTTCAACGTACTTAATTGCCAGAAGCAGCGTTTCTTCATGTGTGGTGTGTACCACTAGAAGTTCTCAACTACATTATCCTGCATGCTCTGGTTACCACTCACCTCATTTGTGGAAGAAGAGCGCTTTCATTCCTCAGGAACCTGCAACAAGAAAGCAAGTGTGAGTCAGAGTTTAGGAATGAAGAATTACTTCAAGTCTGCCGCTTTGTTTTGGTGAAGAGGCACAGTAAAAGTAAACAAAGGGGTTAGCAGCTGCTTTACGACGTTAATAATTAAGCCGACAGTTTCTTCTACACACTCTGTCAACCTCGCAGCATTTGCATGCTTTTCTAACATTCTGTTTGCTTTAGTAGCTATTAACATTCTGAACTGCTAGCAGCAAGCCCTGCCAATTAGGTAATGCATCTAATAAGTAAAGGTGAGTGGTTAGACCGGTCGCCTCCATCTAGACGGCCCAGGTTCGATCCCAAGCGCCCACATGTGGGATTCGTGGTGAACGAGGCGGTGTCTTACGGTTTTTTTCCGGGTCCTCCGGTTTCCCCCTCCACTCACTCCACCAATTGCTCCATCACCACCTTACCAATCACCAATTTCGCTTATTCTTAGGACTATGCCTGGCTACCTGCAGACCCCTCGTAACAGGTTCTCCACTCTGTAGTTCTTGTCGCCCTCCGTGGTGTTATGGTTACCATGCTAACTTCATATACCCATAGTCGTGGGTTCAAATCCAACGGAGGACAATGGATTTTTTTCGGGCGTAAAAATTCTAAGCATGGCTTCCTTCGGAAGGGAAGTAAATCCGTTGGTTCCGTGTTGTAGATTTACGGAAAGTAAAAGAACTTCAAGCCTGATAGAGAGGCCTCTGAGGAAATTTAGGTGATCTTTAAGCCCAGTATCATAATAGTTAAAGAGCGTCCATAAATAAAAATCCATTTAAAATGTATTTTGTGGTTTTGTGCCATAGGCTCCCCGACAGGCTTCTGACCTCTAGGCACTAGCCTGTAAGTCCTAGGGGGGAGGTTACGGGGAGGGTAAGCCGATTACCAAACGAAGCGGTGTAATAAGTAAGCCTGTCAATGAACGAACGCAAAACACAGATTATATCAATGGACCAGCAGTACCTGTAAGAGTGGATGGATGTCTAGACACACACATATATATATATATATATATATATATATATATATATATATATATATATATATATATATACACACTGATCATTTTGTTAATTTTTTTTTTTTTTTTTTTTTTTTTGATTCAGGAGGTCTCAAAACATATATTTCCGGTGAAGTTTCGGTATCGAATTTTTGAGTGCATTACAGTACTTTCTATCTACCATTATGTACATGAAGATAAAAAACACGCAAGGGACACTGGTGAAGCTATTTACGTATTCATAAAATTAGAAATACTGGTTCATAGTTACATTTAAGTTTGTGATAGAAACTACTCTGAGATATATTCTTTAGGCAATAAATAACATGCAAGTGTTGCTCGCTTCAAATAAAATGATGTTTCTTAACATCTAAGTGAAGTTTATTTTTCAAATTGCATTTGTAAACTCTATCCAGTTCTAACTTATTTATGTCTTCGTTATTGCTAATTTTCCTGTGCAATATTAAATAATCACCACACCATTATTTGAAAAAAGTAATGACATTCGATAAATTGTTTATAAAGTTCGGATAAAATAACGGCCTTAAATTTTACCCCTGAGGAACGTCAGAGTTAACAGTGAAATGTAAGATTTTGATCGAAGAAATTCTTCATACTGTTTTCTATTAGAAAGAAAGGAGAAAATTTAATTTAGTATTGGAGTAGAGCGCCCATGGCTAAATAGTTTATAAGAGAATTTCTTGATTGACCTTGTCGAAGGCTATATACAAATCACAATATAATATTAATTTGTATTTAACCAAAGTAATTAACAGCGATTTTTGAGAAAATTAAAAGGGTGGGAGGATTTTGTTGAAAATATTGGTGATCCATAATAGGAAGATGGTGAACTTACATATCGAGTAAGTTTTCGTTTCGAGCTTTGACGTTATCATATTGCAGAACTTTCTATAATGTCTTTTTGAGATTCAAAACATATAGTTCCAAATTTTTGGGTTGTATAAATACAGGGTTACTACAAAAGAAATACACAACTTCAACTGCCTGTAAAACCAAAACTATTAGAGATAGCAACCTAATTATTTTGGAGGTATGTTGAGAAACTGTCAAAGTTTCGTTTGTTACCATTGGTAACGCTGTAGTGCTTTGTTTGTTGTTGCAGAAGCTGAAATGGCGGAAAATTCTGTGGAAAAGGCATATTGCGTGTTGGAATTTGCTAGAACGCAATCAGCAACTGTTGTCCAACGACATTTTAGAACACGTTACCACAAAAATGAAATGATGCGCTCACAAAAACCAGCATCGTCTTCATCATGTCGCAACATGTCGATGCAAAAGTCACGCCGTATGACCTTAACTTCTTCACTCAGAAACTGCAACATCTGTAATCTGTAAGGCAGCATGTGCAGTCGCTTCCGCAAGATTTTCCATACAGTTTGCTGTGGAATTTGTAATGGCATGCTTGCTCTAGATGTCGATTTCTGTAGGCTTCTTATGCAGGCAGAACGAACACGTTCAACGTTTTCTTCCGAAACTCTTGGTTTTCCCGAGCTCTTCCCTTTGCACAAACATCCCGTTGTCTCGAATTTTCTATACCAGTCGTAGATTGACTGTCTAGTCGGTGGTGTTTTGTGGTAACGTGTTCTAAAATGTCGTTGGACAACAGTTGCTGATTGCGTTCTAGCAAATTCCAACACGCAATATGCCTTTTCCACAGGATTTTCCGCCATTTAGCTTCTGCATCAACAAACAAAACACTACAGCGTTACCAATAGTAACAAACAAAACTTTGAGAGTTTCTCAACATACCTCCAAAATAACTAGGTTGCTATCTCTAATAGTTTTTGTTTTACAGGCAGTTGAAGTTGTCTATTTCTTTTGTAGTAACCCTGTACATGTACTTACTATAAACAGTAAAAAGAAAGAAAGAAAAAAAATTGGCTATTAGGGGAAACAAACCTACCTGTCGGCGAGAGAACTCGATAATGCTTATCAAGATGCCCATTTGGTTTCCCTCATGCTCAATACATTACATAATTAAATCCTTAGCCGTTACCGATACTACAAAAAGCCCTCTTAACTGCAACAGAGCTTGAGATACGATGGTGCTTTTAGCACGGCATTATTATAATCTATAACATAGCTTTAGAGCAAAAGAGGGATATAATTCCTTTTTATCCTTACGAAAGGTGATTAAGTCAGGTAATACATTAAACGATGATAAGACTAGGGTGAACAGACTACCTCAGAGGTCGAGGGGTCACTGAGCTGACCTCTTCCCCACAGGGTGTGACAGTATGCATTTGAGAGTGAATGTGCGTGTGTTCAATTGGGTTTGTTAGGTTTTTATAATTTTATTTTCTTCAAAGAACCTGCACTAAACTATTTTTATCAAAAGTCAAAGCTACTGATATGCCCAAAGATGTTAGAGGGGCTTTATAAATATTTTTTTTTAAAAAAATTGGATGTGTACCATTCACATCCACATCTGTTTAACAAATTATTGTTGGAAAGCTTATTCTTTATTACTTCATGCTAATCGATTAGCAGAAATTGTCTTATTATTTGTAAGTAGAAAAGAAATAAGAGCGTACGCTAACTAAAGCGATAGTCAAATCCTATTAAAGCCGGTTGCTATGTGATCGAAATCTCTTTATTTGCATGGCTAGGAGATAACAAATTCACGTATTTTAAAAAAAGTGTTAAGTATTTTAAACTGAAACCAATAACAAGGAATATCACAAAAAATGGTAAACTCCACGAAAAAAATGGATATAACATAAATGGTGCCTTTATAACGATCTAGAAGTTTTTGTCTATCCATTACGGTTTATTAGTTATGCAACATTCGGCAATATTCAACCAGAATAAAGAGATCCTCAGAAGCTATTCCCAGAAAATTCAAGATATACATTTTATTTCTCATGTAAATATCTTTAATATACGACATCAAAATCGTTAAAGCCATGTTTGAGAAAATCAAATTTACGACATTTTTGCGATGTAAAGAGTAGTTTGGAGTAGGGGGAGTTTCCTCACTCACTCACACACACACACATTCACACACATAGGATTTTTTCTGAAAATACTTGTTTTTTTAGAAACAGGGGAACCTAAAACGTGTATTTGTGGTGATATCTCGGCATCGAATTTTTGAGTGGAATGCAATATTTTCTCTATCTACGTGTTCATGTACAGTTTAGATAAATTAACAGTTGAACTTTTCGTATTTTGGGCCATTATGAATACTTGCAACTATATATTACGATGTTTACAGACATGAACTTTAAAGTGTACTCGGGAAAAATATGAAGTTTTGCATTCACATAATGTTCTCTATCCACTGTTGTACTTCATTATTATTATTACTATCATTATTATTATTATTGTTGTTGTTAAAATAGGATCTGAAGCTTTCCTGGCAACGAACATATTCTTGTTATTATTATTGTATATTATATATGTTATATCGACATCCAATAATTTATATTTTACATAACTCATTGTAACTATTAGGCTCCTACTGTAAATTACAATGACCCCCATGCCCTGTGGTCGAGTAGTCAACGAGCTGAATCTTCTTTAAAACCTTCGTATCGCATCCTTAGAAAACGCTTAACTATAATTTTTGAAGTTTGAGAAACGACGAGAGAATACAAAATATAGTAAGAACTGTGGAATTGGATTATATGCAGCGATGTCTGCAGTTAACAAGAGAAAACGGAGCGTTTTAGAGGTATAGATGGGGATAAATGTGGTAAGTGTTTGATTACTAAAACCTTAGAAAACAGAGTATTACACTGGTATTGGCAGGTATATAGAATAACAGAAACAAGATGGTCAAGAAGAATTTCGAGATGGCAGCCAATAGGAAGAAGGAAGAGAGCATCACCTACAGTATCAGAGGAAAAATATGTGTTACATTCACATAACATTCCCTAGCTATTCCTTATACAAACTATTCTTATTAAACATTGCTATTTTATTTTACATCACTCTAATCGAGAGAAAAATTAGCAGAATTGGTCTTAATTCTTGCTTCCTTGTGAGTAGAAAGGAAATAAGGGAATACATTATGCTAAAACGATAGTCAAATCTTTTAAAATATACAACGGTTGAGGTTTGGTTCGTTTTGATGGTCCCCTATGAGAAAATTTAGATATTTTAATACTGAAAGAAATAACAAGGAGTATCTTAAAAATGGTCAACTGTGCAAAAAAGATGTATACATAAATTATGTTCTCTGAGAAAAACAACATTTTCAAAAAAATGTCCATTTAAAGGGTAGTTTGTGGTGGGGGGATTGTCCTGAAAATATTCGTGTCGCCACCTTGGAAGGTACTAAATTTAAATACACGCCCCTTATTACCTGCTTCATTGTAAGTAGAAGGGAAATATGGGGAATACTTTCGGCTAAACGGATAGTCAAATTCTTTAAAAGCTAGTTGTGCGAAACAATAGAGGTTCGATTCGTCTTGCATGGTCCCATTTGAGAAAAGTCAAATAGTTGAAAACTGAAACCAAGAACAAGGAATATCTAAAACAGGTCAACTCTTCAAGAAAAATGTACATCACATAAATTATGTGTATTAACGAGATCTATATTTCTGTGTAGTAAGCTTTTGTCTATTTCTTACGCTATAGACGTTGTGCAACATTCTGAAAAACTCATCCAGAATAAAGAGGGTTTCAGAGGCCATTTACAGAACATTCAAAAAATAATTTTTATTTGTGATGTAAATATCTTTAATATACGGTGTTTATTCAGCATCATTAAAGATGTTTTTGAGAAAAATAAAATTTTCAAAACATTTTCGAAGTAAAGGGTACTTTGTGGTGTCGCATCTTTGAAAGATACTAAATGGTAAGTTTGGTATTTTCGTTTTCGAGCTATTCTGTCCACAGACACATATGAACCTTTTTATCGGACTGAGGGGATCTCTAAAATATATTTACAGTGAAATCTGAAATCGAATTTTTGGCTGGAATACAACTATTTCTCTAGCTACTATGTACATACGTGCTAAAGAAATTAAAAATGTCTCCAGATATCCAGAATTAATGCCAACGCTGTATGTGAATATCACCCATAAACTAATTACTTACGATATATAAATCCCCATTAAGACCTTCTCTTACGGGAGACGCCAAGAAACACAGATCATTTGAAGAATTGAATGCCATACCGGTATGATGCCACACTAGCTCGATGGTTAGAGCAATGTATAAGAGCGGTAGAATCGTGTTCAAATCCTGACTGACATTGAATATCAATATTACATGCTAGTTAATATATGGAGGGAGTTTATGAGTGTACGAATATATTCTTCACATCACTATTGTAACTTCGTTCTTGGAACTACTGGTCGTGAATTTATTCCAGATAAAACTGTGTTAAGCAACGTTTCGCCACGTTTTGTTTATAAGAGAGGTTTTTCCTTCGTTTGTTTAGAGTTCCATCTAAATAAGTTTCTGGCACACCCTTTTTTATTCCCAACACGTTCCTTAGCATCTCCACTCCAGCTCACAATGCACGGCTTCGTTTACATAAGTTCCTGCAACTTCTAAACTTCTTCAAGAAGTACGCACACGTCAATGTTTTCGGCTACCAGTAAATCACTAAAATGGCTAATAGTTTGTCAAAAACGTGTTCCTTTAATATGACTTTCTCTACCGATTGTGTAACAAATTATTCTTAAAACAGTTAATCACGAGGGCCCATTTTTATCAACCTCCAATAGGCTATAAATAAAAGAAAAGTTCATAGAAACAAATTATTTTATTACTAAAAGTTTTGTACACTTATGGTTACTTTTCAACATAAACACCGAAAAGATTGAGACATTTATCGTACCTGTGCACAAGCTTTAAAATACTCGCTTCAAAAAATGTTGCCGCCAATGATTTCAAATGAACATTGACTTTGTGTTCAAGATATTCGTACTTTACGACATTTGCGGAGAGCCATTCAAAACAAACGAAGTGGAATGCTGACTTCAGGAGTTGAGTTGATCCATGACAACACTCGTCCACACACTGCTGGCACAATCCATCGGCTCCTTGAACAATTTCAATTAGACATTTTCGATCATCCGCAGTACAGTCCTGACCAGGCACCCAGCGATTTCACATTTTCCCTGAACTGAAAACGTGGCTAGGAGGGCAGCACTTTCAAACCAACGAAGATCTTCAAAACAACGTCAATGCTCATTTGAAGTCATTGGCGGCAACATTTTTTGAAGCTTGTCTTTTATTTATAGCCTATCGGAGGTTGAAAAAAAGGGCCCTCCTACTTTCGCTAGCCCGTATATGCATACACATAGTGAATAGAGAAGATTTTGTATCCCACCCAAAAATTCGATACCGAGATTTCACCGGAAATATAGATTTTGAGGTCCCCGAGTCCAAGAAAATCATTTTTAGAAAAAGGTCCGTGTGTGTCTGTGACTTTCTATCTGTGGACAGCACGGCTCGAAAACGAAATTGGTGAAATACCAATTAGGTATTTAAGTTCAATATCTTCCAAAAATGTTGATTTTCGTAAAAATTCTCAAACGATTTTGATTAAAATACTGTATATTAAAGATATTTATATCACAAAAACAAAACGCATATTTTGAATTCTCTAGGAATAGTCTCTTGTTGAGGTTTGCAGAATATTGCAAAAGGATTAAACCGTAAAAGATAGACAAAAACGTAATACACAAGAAATATGGATGTCGTCAAAATATATAATTTATACCATAAAGGTTTTCTTGTAGAGTTGACCGTTTTAGAGATATTTATTGTTATTGGTTTCAATTTTAAGCTGATTAAATTTTCTCAAACGGACCGATGCAAACCTCAATAGTTTCGCATAGTGACCAGGTTTTAAAATATTTGACAATCGTTTTAGCCTAATGTATAGTAACGTACAAAGAACCAAGTAATACGACCATTCTGGTAATGTTTATTTCGAATAGCAAGACGTAGATAAAAGAATAAGTGTCCTCAATTGCCAATACATCTCCGTAGCCTCTCTGACAGTCAATCATTTTTAGAGTAAATCATTTCCAAGTTATGCTCTTTATTAGTTTCAATTTTAAAATGTTTATACTTTCCTCTCTTTTTCATCTCTCTTTTGTTTTACTCCTAGTCATGGAAGGAGAGCCGAATTACAATGACAATCACATAGCGAGAACTTTTAAAAGTTTTGACTATCGTTTCGGCCTAGTGTATTCTTTATTGCTCATCTAATTATAGGAAACTAAGTTACAAGATCATTTCTGGCAATGCTACCTGGGTTAGCATGCATGATATGGATAAGAGAATAACAGTTTTTAAGAATAGTATGTTTGTAAAACAATTAGGAGTAAGTGATTGGAACAATTAATATTTTTATATCAATTATTAGCTGGTGGAACTTTGGCACCCATAGATATTCAACATTTATCTATCTACTCTTGCTTGGGTTCTATCAGTATTTACAATTATGCAATATATCTGTTTTCTAGCATAGAGCTAATTTGAAAAACAAGGTTTTTCTCAAAAATATTTTCTCACAATTTCAAAATATTCAAGACGTCAGTTTTTGCTTGAATACAGCTCAAATTTCTCAGAATGGTCACAGGTAATTGTAATATTACAGGTGATAAAATTATGTTAACGCCAAAAACGTTGTTTATGGATTTAAGTAATAATTTAAACCTCAAAATCATTGCAAGTATTACGTTGCATAGAAATCACTGCATAATGGCTACGACTCGATATTTTGATTAATCTAAATGGCAGGATAACTTCTTTATATATGATATTTCTTGAAAATATCTGATGTGTTCCATTCACATGACTTTCTCTACATCTCTGCAACAACTTATTATTAAAACGCTTCTGCTTCCTTTTACTTCATGCTAATTGAGAAAAAAAAAAAAATAGCAGAAATAGTCTTATTACTTGCTTCCTTGTAAGTAGAAGCGAAATAAGGGAGTACCATGGCCTAAAGTGACAGTCAGAAGCTGGTTGCTATGTGACTTGTTTGTAAGGACCCGAGTTGACAAATTTCTGTATGAAAAAAGTACCTAGGTTCTTTTAAAGCTGAAGCCAAAAAACAAGGAATATCTAAAAACGATCAACTCCACGAAAATAATGTACATAACATAAATTGTGTGCTTTAACGTGCTCTACATTTTTGTGCGGTAAGTTTTTGTCCATATCTTACGGTTAAGCAGTTATGCAAAATCCCGTAAAATTCAGCCAGAATAAAGTAGTCTTCAGAGACTATTACCAGAAAATTCAAGATATATATTTTATTTGTTAGATAAATATCTTTAATATACGATATTTTAGTCAAAACCGTTAGATCCATTTTTGAGAAAATCAAAATTTTCTAAAAAAGTTCAATGGAAAGACCAGTTTGGGAAGGGCAAATTTTTCTCCAAATCTTCGTTTCGCATCCCTGGAAGATACCGAACTTAAATACGAAGTTTGGTATTTAACGATCTTTTCGATTTTGAGCTATGCTGTCCACAGATACACACACACACACACACACACACACACATGGACTTTTTTCCAAAAAAATGTTTTTTTAAGATTCAGAGGGACCCAAAATATTTCCTGTGAAATCTCGGTATCCAATTTTTTGGGTGCATTACAATACCTCCTCTATACACTATGTACATAGTACGTGTAGAAAAAGTAAAAAGGTTTTCGGGAGAGGCTTTAAACTCAAAATATTCCCCACTGTCTGGGCTTCTGTTTCTGCACTATACATAGTGTTGCTATATTCTTATACATACATTTACGAATCACTGAAATATCAAATAAAAGAAAAAGAAAGCAAGAAACAATCTGATGTGTTCCATTCTCACGACTTTTTACTTTCTCTAGCCCCATATGTGCAATGTACATAGGGATAGAGAAGTATTGTATTCCACCCAAAAATTAAATACCGAGATTTCACAGGATATTCATGTTTTAGGACCTCCTGTATCCAAAAAAAGCATTTCCAGAAAAAGGTCCGTGTGTGTCCGTGTGTCTGTGAACACGATAACTCAAAAACGAAAAGTAGCTAAAATACCAAACTTGGTATTTAAGTTTAGTATTTTCCAGGGATGCGACAGGAAGCTATTGAAAAAAATCCCCCCACCCCAAACTAACCTTTACATGGAAATTTTTTCTAAAATTTTGATTTTCTTAAAAATGGCTGTGACGATTTTGATTAAAATAACATATATTAAAAATATTTGCCTAGCAAATAAAATGTATATCTTGAATTTTCAAGCAATAGCTTCTGAAGATCTGTTTATTCTAGATGAATGTGGCTTAATTTGGCATAACTAGTAAACCATAAGAGATAGACAAAAACTTACTATACAAAAAAATTTAGGTCTTGTTAAAATACACAAGTTATGTCACAAACATTTTTCTCGTGGAGCTTACCGTTTTCGAGATATTCATTGTTATTAGTTTCAGTTGTGAAGTACTTTTCTCAGACGGGAGTGTCCGTTTTTCTTTTGTTCTACTCCTGGCCAAGAAAAGAAGAGATTTGTATTGACAATCGTATAACGACAGCTTTTAAAGCATTTGACTATTGGTTTAGCCTAGTGTGTTCCCTTATTTTCTTCCTACTTATACGGAACTAAATAATAACATTGTGCTAATGAATACGACGATTAGCAAGGCGCAGAAAGAAGAAGAATCTTATGTATGAAGTTTGTAGAACAGCTAGAGAAAGTCATGTGAGTGTAACACATCAGATTATTGTTAAAAAGCGTATTCTTCTATCTGCCTCATGTTAAGTTTAAACGGAGATATTTCAATAGCATTTTTTTAATTAATGTAATTTGTTTAAAACTTAGAAATATTAACGTGCAAAATAATTAATTTTTTCATAAAAATATGTTTATGAAAAATTACTATCGGGATTAGGATAATTTTGTCCTTTATTATATGAAAAAATATAATTCCGTAAGCTACAGCAAACTTTAATATTATTTAAACAAACATTGAGACGAGTGGAACATTTGAAGGTGCGAAAATGTAGTTTTGAGAAAACGCTGTTTTATAAAACAGTATGCTAGAAAATAGGTGTACTGTACGGCCTTTAAATGACTATAGAGCTTTAAGCAACGGAAGGATAATTGAACGTCTCTAAGGATACCTAAAGGGGCCAGCTACTACTTCTTATAAACAAACATCTGACGTGTTACTTTCACATAACCTTCTCTAGCTGTTCCAATTACTCGTACATACTATTACTATAAAAGATTATTTTTTTTTATCTTTATCAAAACAATTGAGATAAGCTTTAGCTGAATGTTATTATTGCTTCTTTCATTATAAGTAGAAGGGAAATAAGAATATACATTATACTAAAACGATAGTCTCATCTTTTAAAAGCCACTCGCTATACGAAACAATTGGGGTTCGGGTCGTTTTACATGGTCTCGTTTGAGAAAGCATAGGTAGTTTAAAAAACTGAAACCAATGACAAGACGAATATCTCAAAAACGGTCAATGCTACAAAAAAAAAACGTATATGACATAAATTATGAGTTTTAACGAGTTTTACAGTTTTCGTGAGGTTTGTCTTTTACTATCTCTTACACTAGACCAGTTTTGCAAAGTCGAGAAAATTTCATTTAGAATAAAGAGGTCTTCAGAGGCTATTCCCCGAAAAATCATATATATATATATATATATATATATTCTCATGTAAATATCTTTAATATATGAATTTTAATCAAACTCGTTAGGGCACTTTTTGAGAAAATCAAACTTTACCAAAACTTTTCCTTGTAAAGGGTAGGTAGGGTAGTTTTTTAATTAGCAAGTTCACACATACATGGACACATGGACAAACAAACATACACTCGGAGAGTCTTCTAATCTTTTAATTGCTTCATTTGTATAGCACCCCTATAACATCAATGGTCATATCGGGGGCTTTCACTTGTGAAACTGTAGGTTCAGAACATTGGGTTAAACTTTAAATTACTAAACACATGCACATTTACTCTCACATTCATACTTCCAGACTCTATGGGGGATAGGGAATAATTCCGGTTAAAGAAAAATTCCCCGCCCCAGCCGGGAATCGAACCCGGGACCTCCGGGTGAAATTTTGCTATCGAATTTTAGGGTGGAGTGCAATAATTTCCCTACTATGTTGAGAAATTTAAAAAAAAGTAATTCTTTAACCGATTTTACTCAAAAGGCACTTCCTAATGATCGTTGGAAGGTCAGACACGTGACCACGCTGTGTTTATTACGCGTTTACCAACTGTTTATATAACCTCTTACAAGCTTACTCTCATTCCTTTTGTGATGACTATACAACAACAGATATTTTGAGGGTGTAAAATATTTTCTGTTGATTTTCTTCACCCATGCTGTGTTTTTTAACGCTTTAAAAATATAACATTTCTTCGCCACGTTATCTTTCACACACAATACAGCATTTTAAACTGTGCAAATGTATTACGATCTAGTTCTTTTTAGTCCACTGTAACAACAACCTGGTGATCTAATAAATAAACATAAACGATAACATTGTTGTGTTGTGTTTTACGATGTTTACTGGACAGTCAGTTACAATTCACATAGTCACAACCAAGTCTGAAAATCGTTTATCATTTGTACTGCACGAGAGCAATGTAGCTGCAAGTTCAGAGGCCGTAACTTAAAATTTAATTCCTTTTTGTTCTTTTTACTTAATATACCTTACTATGTATTAAGTGTGTATAGAAGGTATTGTATTACACCCAAAAATGCATAAACTGAAATTTCACCGGAAATACATGATTTGGGACCCCCTGATTCCCAAAAAAAAAAACATTTATAGAAACATGTCGCTTGTATGTGTGTGTGTGTGGGGAGGGGAAGTGTGCAATATAGCGCAAAAACGAAAAGCTCGTTAAATACCAAACTTAAACATCAACTTCAGAATCTTCCAAGGATGCGACTCGATTTTCAACAAAAACCTCCACCCCGCACCTATCCTTTACATAAAAAAAAAGATTCAGATGTTGATTACTCAAAAATTACTAACGATTTTGATTAAAAGCTCTTATATTCAAGATATTTACATGAAAAGTAAAATGTATATCTTGAAGTATCTGGAAATAGTCACTAAAGACCTCTTTATTCCGAATGATTTTTTTCTGAATTCTGCATAACCGGAAAACCGTAAGATATACTTACTATGCAAAAATGTAGATACCGTTAAAACACGCAATTTATGCCATATACATTTTATCGTGGCGTCTTCGAGATCTTCCTTGTTATTGGTTTCAGCTGTAAAATAATTTTCACTCATACGGAACCTGTCAACACCTGGAAACGCAAAGAAACGGATTTCAATCACAAAGCAACCACATTTTAAAACATTTGTCTGTCGGTTTAACCTAATGAATTCCCTTATTTCGCTTCTATTTATAAGGAACTAAGTAATAAGTCCGTTATGCCAATGTTTATCTCGATTAACATGAAGTGGATAGAAGAATAAACTTAGTAACAATACTTTGATACAGAAATGTAGAGAAATCATATGAGTGGGTCACATTCAGCGTTTTTATCTTATGTTTTAATTGTTTCATTTATGATTTTAACCCGGCCATCTCTAACCTTTTCAGCAAATTATAGGTTCATTTTTCACCTACCACAAAATGAATATTCGAATGGATTAATTTGCATTTTGAAGGGACACAGGAGTTCTTTTTGGGAAATTTACTTATACATACTTTACCTCGCTTGATTCTCCTAAGCTAAGTAAATCTTTTGAACGCCATTTTTAGCACTACTCTGGTTAAATATGAAACTTTAAATTAATTTTTCCATATTTAATTTTTACTTTTTCTAGTACCTATGGAAAACATAGATTATAGTTAGTGAATGTATTGGATTTCACCAAAAAAATTGGATTCTGAGATTTCAGAAGAAATATTATATTTTTAGAACTCCTGAATCACAAAAAAATTAAGAAAAAGGTCACCGTGTGTGTGTTTGAGTGTGTGTGCGCGTGTGCCTGTGTGTGGGTGAGCGTCGAAAGTTGGTTAAATACCAAAATTGGTTTTTAGTTTTAATATTTACAAGGGATGCGACTTGAAAACTTCCACAAAAAATAGCTTCACCCCAAATTACTTGGAACAGTTTTTACATGGGTTTTAATAAACTATCGTATAGAAAATATGTCTGATGACAAATATAGTCTATATCTTGAATTATCTGGAATAACCTCTAAAGATCTCTTCATTTTGGATGAAATTCGCATAACTGGTAAGCCATAAGGGATAACAAAAGCTTACTACACTAGTAGTTCTCGTTAACAGATTTAAAAACAAAATATGTCACATACCTTTTTTGTAAAATTTACCGATTCCGAGATATTCGTTTTTATTGGTTTCAGTTTTAAACTACTTAAACTTTTCTAAAACGGGTGATGTTTCATTTCATCTTTTTTCATTCTTCTTTACTTTCTCAACACATACTATGTACATCGGAAATAGATGTTTTGGGTCCCCCTGAATCCAAAAAAAAAAAAAAAACATTTTTGGGAAAAGGCCCACGTGTGTACGTGTTTGTTTGTGTGTATGTGTGTGTCTGTGGACAGCATAGCTCAAAAACGAAAATACTGTTAAACACCGAACTTGTTATTTAAATTTGGTATCTTCCAAGAATACGACACGAAGATTTTCAAGAAAATCCCCCCCCCATCTGTGAATAGCCTCAACAAACAAAAAATATGGATCACATTAAAACACACAATTTATGGCACATATATATTTTTTTTCGTCTAGCTGATCGTTTTTAAGATAGCCCTTGTTTTTGTTTTCATCTTTGAAAACCTTAGGTATACTTTTCTCATACAGCAATTTGTGAATTCCTGTCCATACAAACAAAGGAACTTCAGTCACAAAGCAACCAGATTTTGACTGTCACTTTAACCTTTGGCACTCCCTCATTTCGCTTCTATTATATTATAAGACTATTTCTGCTTATTTTTTCTTTGATTAGCATGAAGTAAATAGAAGCATTAGATTTTTAGCATAATTTGTTGCAGAGATGTAGAGAAAGTAATGTGAATGAATCACATCAGATTTTTTCCCCAGTGACGGCTGCCTAAAAGAGAGAAAAGAAAAATATCTGATATATTGAATTAGATACCTCTTTCTCTAACCGTTCTACAAACAAACCATTCTTACAAAACATTATTCTTTTGTCTACAACCTGCTAATCAAGATAAACATTGGCAGAATTGGTCTTATTTCTTGCTTCATTGTAAGTAGAAGAGAAATAAGGGAGTACACCAGGCAAAAACTATGAATAACTCATTTAAAACCTGGTCACTAAGTGAAACAATTGAAGCTCAGTTCGCTTTGTATGGACAGCAGTGAAACAAGAGAGTGAGGAAACAAAAGGTGACTTCACTATAAGAAAAGTTAAGTAGTTTAAGATTGCAACCAATAACAAGGAATATCTCTCTCGGAAATTATCTTAAAAAAAGAAGAAAGAAAGAAACACACACCAAAAGGAGACAAATGTGTTTTAAAAACATCTACATTTTTTGTGTATTAAACTTTTGTCTACCTCTTACGGTTATTATTTATGAAAAATTCATCTAGAATAAACATGTATTCAGAAAATTCAATATACACATATTTTAATGTGAATATGTTTAATATATGGCATTTAATCAAAATCGTTAGAGGAAAATTAAGAGAAAAAAAATTAGTGTCGCACGCATCCTTTGAAGATCCTAAAAAAATACCAAGCGCCCCCCCCCCCCGGCAGGTTACTGTGGTCCTCATGGCCTGGAGCCTACTTCTCCATCAAGTAGCCTCAATTGGTCACCCAGGGACCTCAACAGGCTGAGTGCACCCCAGACTAGGTCTCCCAGTGGGGGAAAAATTCTCACGCTGGTACTGGGAATAAAACCCAGGTTTCCCATTTGGTAAGTAGCCGCGCTAGCACCGCACTAAGGAGACGATTTTAATACCAATTTTTACTTTCTCCATACGCACTAAATAGTGTATAGAGATGGTATTGCACTCCACCAAATATTCGATATCGAGATTTCACCGGAAATATATGTTTTAGGGTCCCCTGTTCGCAAAAAACGCATTTTGGAAAAAGGTCCGTGAATGTGTCCGTGTGTCTGTGAACACGATAACTCAAAAACGAAAAGTAGGCAAAATACCAAACTTGGTATTTGAGTTTAGTAACTTCCAGGGATGCGACACGAAGATTTTGAGAAAAATCCCCCCACCCCCAATTACTCTTTACATTGAACTTTTTTCGAAATTTTTGATTTTCTCAAAAATGGCTGTAACGATTAAAATATTGTATATTAAAGATATTTACCTGACAAATAAAATGTATATTTTAAATTTTCTGGGAGCAGTCTCTGAAGACTACTTTATTCTCGATGAAATTTACGGAATTTTGCACAACTGCTAAACCGTAAGAGATAGATAAACGCTTACTAAATAAAACACATAGAGCACGGTAGAGCACACAATTTTGTTAAATACATTTTTTTCATGGAGTTGATCGTTTTTTAGATATTCCTTGTTTTTGGTTTCAGCTTTAAAAAACTAACTTTTCTCATACAGGAATTTGTCAACTCCTGTCCACACAAACAAAGGAACTCCAGTCACATAGCAACCAGCTTTTGACCATCACTTTAACCTATGATACTACCTTATTTCGCTTCTACTTACAAGGAAGCAAGTAATAAGACTATTTCTGCTAATTTTTTCTCGATTAGCATTGAGTATATAGAAGCATATGCCTTCTAACAATAATTTGTTGCAGAGATATAGAGAAAGTCATGTGAATGGAACACATCAGATTTTTATCTTTATGAGCATGATGTAGATAAGAGAATAGTGTTTTGTAAGGGAAGTTTGTTTGTGGGGCAGTTAGAGAAGGTCATGTCAATGGACACGTCACATTATTAAAATATACAGGCCGTTTACAACAGAGTATCGCAGGCAGTGTTGACAATTTGAATGCGATGCATCCAATTTAGCTTGCAATTATGATCTAATTACTGCAACGTTGTAGTATTCCCTCTTGGTAACACATTTTCTATGTGAAAAATCATTGCAGCAGGTTTCATTAGCGAGCGGCAGTGCTTTTATTTTCTTCACTTAAATTAGCTATGTCATTTCTCAAAGGAATTGCTGTTTCCTCTGATAATTTAAACGAGTAATCCAGCAGATTTAGACTACTATTCATATCATTTACATCACCAAAAATATAAGCCCTTTATTCTGGTGATTCCTATGACCTGATGAACTTAAAGGTTTCTTCAAATAAATCAAATATACAGGGTGATTCAAAAGTCTCGTTATGCATTTGTGTTATAGGTAATTGGAGCCCATGTTTACAATAGAGGAAAGATTAGCTGACGTTTTCACTCGTATACGAGGATTTAATACGTACAAATCCAAGAATAATCTGTTGCTGATGAGGTGATCATTGTTCGTGACCACCTCAACGAAAGCTTCTCCAGTAGGTGGATTGGTCGTGGTTCACCGAGAATTTGGGCGACCCGCTGTCCAGATCTGACACCACTAGACTTCTTTGTCTGGGGTTTCGTCAAGTCCAAAGTGTGTGCAGTGAAGATCAACACCTTACAGCAATTGAGAAACCAAATTGCTACTTCGACAACTGCAGTCACTGCTATGCTGTCAAAAATGTTTCGGTCTACACAACAAAGACGGAGTCTGTGTCGTGAGTTAGAGGGCTACCATATTGAAATGTACTGAGTTTATCATCCAGAAGTCTTTATTTTCTATATGGAACCAAATGTTTGACTTACTAGACGGCTCGGGTTCGATCTAAAGTGACCGCAAACACACACTGACCTTTTTCTAAAAACGAATTTTTTGGATTCAAGGTGTCTCAAAACACATTTGCGATGAAATCCCTGAATAGAATTTTTGGGTGGAATACAATACCTTCTCTACCTACTGTGTACCTACATTGTATAGGTACATACGTGTTAGAGCAAACAAAAATTGTGTTATATTCCTATGACTTCCGCTACAAAATATTCCCACAAAAGTTTATGTTGATCAAGATACACATTATCTGAAATTATTTTATTACATAGTTTTTATAGTCTCAAGAGGCATTAGGAAATACACTAAGCTAAAGCGATTGTCACATCTTTCCTAAGCTGGTCACTGTGCGATTATAGTGGCATTATTTTCCTTGCTGTAGAAGAGAAAGAACAAAAGTAAAACAAATTACGACTTTCTATTGGCAGGTGTAAATCAACACGTGGATTATCTCGAAAATGGTTAACTTCATAAAAATGGTTCTGATGAGTTCTACACTTTTTACAGTAAGTTTCATCTATCTATTACGGTTTACTAGCAATTCAAAAGTCGTCCAGTATGAAAAGGGCTTCAGACGCTATTCCCAGAAAACCCAATACGGGACGTAACACTTAAAGAGATTTCAGAGTAAATGAAAATCCTAACTTTAGGTTTAATCTGTTTCTCTTTTTTGGTACAACTTCCGATACACCCCAAAAATATAAAATATTATTAAAATTAAATGCTTTAAGGGTTAAAAAATAAAATAATTAAAATTAAAATATCTTGAACATTTGAAATTTTAAACCAAATCATTATAGAATGTTTAATGATGATCTAAATGTTTGAAAAATGATGCTGAACCTGAACACACACTCTTAATTATGAGTATATACCAGTTATTTATGCTGTCATTAATACGCACAAAAGCACTTACATAAAAATAAATGATACAGTTACTTAAAAATCTGAATCTGCTTGGAAAAAAGCGAATTCATTTTAAAATACAGATAAGGGATTATCTCACAATTATACCTCCTAAAGAGTGTTTGTTATTACTGCAAGAATAGGCTCGTAATTTAAGTGCATATTTTTTAACTCCTTGTCAAATACCGTACATTATAACATTACTTTTTACTTTCTCTACACGTACTATGTACATAGTGTATAGAGAAGCTATTGCATTTCACCCAGAATTCGATACCAGATGTCATCGAAAATGTACGTTTTTAGAGCCCTGAATAAAAAAAAAAGCATTTTTGGAAAAAAGTTCAGTGTCTGTGTCCCTGAACACGATTACTCAAAAACGACAAGTTGTCAAAATACCAAACTTGGTATTTAAGTTAAGTACATTCCAGGGATGCTACACAAAACTTTTGAGAAAAATCCCCCACACCAACTTACCCTTTACATGGAAAAAAATTCGAACATTTTGATTTTCTCAAAAATGGTTGTAATGATTTTGATTAAAATACTGTATATTAAATATATTTACATTAAAAATAAAATGTATATCTTCAACTTTCTGGTAACAGCCTCTAAAGACTTCTTTATTCTGGATGAATTTTGTTGAATTTTGCGTAACGAGTAAAGCGTAAGAGATAGACAAAAACTTACTACATAAATTATGTAGGTCTCATTAAAACACACAATGTATGTCATGTAAGTTTTTTTCTTGGAAATTAAAATTTCTGAATATTTCCAGCTGTTTCATATTTAAAATACTTAAACTTTTCTCCTGGTCATGAATAGAAACAGATTTCAACCACATGACAACCAGCTTTTGAAAGATTTGACTATCGTTTTAGCCTAGTGTATTCCATTATTTTCCTTCTACTTACAAGGGAGCAATTAATTAAGAAAGTTTCTATAATCTATATTATTATCTATATAGTATACAGAAGAATATGTTTTTAACAATAAAGTGTTACAGTGAATGTGAAAGAGAAATGTGAATGGAACACATCAGATTTTAACTATACCTATTATTGGAAAATAGGCCAGCATTCGTGGGGAGCCCTAAGTCTCCAAAAATGTAAAGGAAAATGCAAAATTAACCGCTGCGCGCAGTTAACCTTTACCGAAAACCGATCTAGCGCGCAGTCTGAAACCTTGAAAAAGATAGAAATTTACCTTATACGCAGTCGGATGCGCCCGGCATTGCCTGCTGTTCAACAGCACTGTGAGACTTTATAGCGCCTACTGTACGTACATCCTGCTAATCCATTACCACGTTTCAATATTTGACGCCAGTGGTTTTTATTTTATCTACACGTACTTTTTACAAAGTGTATAGAGAAGGTATTGTACCTATTCCACCCGAAAATTCAATACCACAATTTCACCAGAAATAAATGTTTTGAGATCCCATAAATTTAAAAAAAAGTTTCTTTTAGAAAAAGGTCCATGAGTGTGTCCGTGCGTCTGTGCACACGATAGCAAACATGCTATTTAAGTTTAGTGTCTTCCAAGAATGCGACACGAAGATTTTGAGGAAAATCCTCTAGCCCCTAACTACCCTTTATATGTAGAAAGTTTCAAAAATTTTGACTGTCTCAAAATTGCCTCTAACGATTTTATTTAAATACCTCATATTAAAGATATTTACATGAAAAGTTAAAAGTATATCCTGAATTTTCTGAGAATAATCTCTGAAGACTGCTTTATTCTGGATGAATTTTGCTGAATTTTGCAATAGTAGTACACCGTAAGAGATATAAAAAGTACTTACTTCACACAGAAATGTAGAACTCTTTAAAACACAATTTATGTGAAACATTTTTTCGTGGAGTGGACCATTTTTATATATACTTAAAACGTTTCACATAGATACGCGAATTTGTCAACTCCGGACTTCATTCCACCAGCTTTTAAAGGATTTATCTATCACTTTAGCCTAGTGTATTCCCTTATTCCTTCTACTCATAAGGGAGCAAGTAAAAAGACCAATTCTGTTAATGCTTATCTCGATTAGCATGACGTGGATAGAAAAATAAGCTTTTCAACAATAATTTGTTACGGAGATGTAGAGAAAGTCATGTGAATGGAACACATCAAATTATTGGTGTCATCGAAGTGCAGCAATAGTTTTACATGTGTAATGTTTATAGTATTTTATATGTAAAAGGTTTAGTGAAGCTATGAATATCTTGGTTGTGTTATTGAATCTGAAACTTGCTTGAAAGATTTCTACATTTAATTTAGGGATCTAGAAACCAGCACCAGCTTACGCTTACGAATGCATTGCGAATGGTCATTCTTCGCGCCTGCGCTTATATTGGCGCTGCGACTTCATTGTGAATGCAGCTTTATTTCTACTGGTAATGAATTTGTATTTTTCTGTATTCTACTCCAATTTAGGCTTTAAGTTCAGTATTAATAATACAACAAGCTTGTACAGTTTTTCCATTAGCATACAGCCCTTAATGGCAAGGCGTCTAAATGAGATGCTCTAAATATAAAGTAAGAGCTGCACATGGCAAGCTCTTAGTATATTCGAAATTTTAGCACCTACCTTTTCCGTCCATAAAGGATTAAGGCACACAGAAAAACAGATTTCGTACAGTCCTTTAAAAATCGCAGCAGCCCCCTTTATGTACAAGAAACAGAAAATCTGATGTTTTCCATTCACATGCAACAAATTGTTCTTAAATAGCTTATACTCCTATTTACTTCATGCTGATCAGAAAAAAATATGCAGAAATTGTCTTATTACTAGCTTCCTTGTAAGTAGAAGCGAAATAAATGAGTACCATAGGCTAAAGTGACAGTCAAAAGCTGGTTGCTATGTCACAGAAATTCCTTATTTTGTATGGACAGGAGTTGACAAATTCTTGTATGAGAAATGTATAAGTTTTTCCAAGCAGAAACCAAAAACAAGGAATGTCACAAAAACGATCAGCTCCATCAAAAAAATGAATATAACGTAAATTGTGTGTTTTAACGTGTTGTACATTTTTCGTGTAGTAAGTTTTTGTCCATCTCTTACGTTTTAGCAGTTATTACAATTTTCGTAAAATTCATCCAGAATAAAGTATTCTTCAGAGGCTATTCCCAGAAAATTCAAGATATACATTTTATTTGACAAGTGAATATCTTTAATATGCGATATTTTAATCAACATCGTTAGAACCATTTTTGAGAAGGTCAACATTTTCGAAAAAAGTTCTATGTAAAGGGTAGTTGGGGGTGGGGGGATTTTTTTGGAAATTTTCGTGTCGTATACCTGGAAGATACTAAACTTAAATATCAAGTTTGGTATTTTACCAACTTTTCGTTCTTGAGTTATCGTGTTCACAGACACACGGACACACGCATACACACACACTCGGACCTTTTTGTGAAAATGCTTTTTTTTGAAAACAGGGGACCCTAAAACATATATTTCCGGTGAAATCTCGGCATGGAATTTTTGGTTGGAGTACATTACCTTTTCTATACACTATGTACATAGTACGTGTGGAGAAAGTAAAAAGATGAATTTACGTGTTTTGACAATTACGAATATGGTGTTAATTATAGTTTTTCCACACAGCAGTTAGACAGTCAGACTAAACTATACCTATCCAACACCTGTACCACACACGGCTGGTGTGAAACAAACAATTAAATTAATAGCAAGACCTAATAATTGGCTAAACTATGAAGGCAAAGACCTAAAGTACTTAGGACATTGTAAGACGCCATTTGGGTTTGTCATCTAAAAATAATTTCAGATCAATTTGTGGCTTACCGGAAACATTCGTGCTATTTGAGGAATTTAATGTCGTGCCGGTATGATGCCATGATAGCTCAGTGAAGTGTAAACGGCTAGAGACGGGAGATCCGTGGTTCAAATCCCGGCTATGGCATTGAATTTTTCAGTCTGACTCTACCTATCCAATTATCAATGTATTGTATTCTTAGCACTTCAATATGTAATCGAATTGCATGCACGTGTTCATACATTTCTTTTGATAACGTTGGATTATACATAATGCAAACTACTTTAGTCCAGTAAGATATGCTAAAGGTCTGTATTCCCTTTGTGTTATATAATTTGAAATTTGATTTTCAACAATGTCTTATTGAAACAATAAACGTGTTATTTCTCTTAGTGTTTTGGACGTATTGTCATAAGTTAAATTAGGTTACTGTGGTTCTCAGCATCCTATTCTATTTTGGATGTGAAAGATAGTTTCATTTTGCTCAGAAGCCTCTTTATCAAGATTGAGGTTCTTTTACCTGCCGTAAATTAGGAGTAATGGATTTGCTTCCCTTCCAAAGGAAGACATGCTAAGGATGCACCCGAGAAAATCCATTTCCCTCCACCGAGTTTGAAATCGTGACCTTGGGTACCAGAAGCTAGCAATAAATCGCGGAGGAGGACTTATTGGTATAAGTGCTATGCTAATATTACATTCGAAATTGTTTGTTATTGACCCTAGACATTCACCAGAAAATATACAAAATTTTAACAGTAAGAAACTCTAATTTTAGCTATAAAAGTATAATACGTTAACTACCTTATTCACTGACCACTTCCATTTGCTTCTAACTTCAATCAAACGTTTTATCAAACTTCTTAATTTCGAATAGTCTTTAAGCATTTTCTCACTGTCAACTCCTTATTTTTATTTAATCTTTTCCTACAAATGAGTGTTTTTCTCCAATGGTCTGTACCTGAACATTTTAACAACAAATGGATCTCACTTTCGTTGCCATTACACATAGCAAACATTTCCTATAAAATTCTTCCTTTGTGCCTTACTTCCCATATTTCTAAACGAATTAAATAAAAATTGTTTTTAAAATGAGTAATTCCTTCGTTTTGAGAATAACAACAAAGCATTAAAATAATAATCAACTGCCAACATTTCCAAAATTAAGATATTTCTTTATAAAGCTCTTTTAAGCCAGAGAAAATATTCTCTGAAAAGGTTTATGTTACTGTACGATCTTCGAGCTGAAGCTGATGCAACAGATAACAGAATAGTTTTAATTGTACTTGAAATAGCAAAAAGTAACATTTTTTAGACACTAATAAAGTTTCTATTATTTTTAGTTTCAGAAAATGTATATTTTTGGGGGGTTAAGAGGATTTTAATTAATTTAAATATAATTTAAATGCTGTTCTGCATATCCTTAAAGCTGTTATGCAATGCCTATTTTCAGAACATTTGTATCTTTAAATTAGTTTTTTTACTTATTTGAATTTGCAAATAACTTTTTTAGTCTGTATTGAAATTGCATCATAGCTAAATAATTGAGGTTCAGAAGATAGATGATTATACTAAGAACAAGCATACAGAAGTGTGACTATGTATTGCAAGTAGTATCAGCGAAAAAGGTACATAAATTCATATGTTTTTAAGACTAAGTTTTATTCTTTTCTGCTGAATGAATTACTTTTTATAGACTGAGCTACATAAGCTATTAATGCAAACAACCGCTAGAAATAATTCTCATGATTTATAGAATAATTCATACACATTTCTGGAAAAACAATTGCATACTTTAAGGGCACTGGTATTTCAACTCACTTAAGGTGTACTTTGCGTTTGTTCAGACTACCTTGTCCCCCTAGGAGAAAATCCAAATGTGATAATACAATTTATGTTCTTTTAATTCCATGCTATTTACATATGCTTAATATGATAAATATTCCAGAAATAACATTCAGTTTGACATAGTTTCTTGTGTAAGAACCATAAAACATTTCATTAAAATGTAAATTATTTATAACGAACAGGAATGGTTTGTCACTTTACAACTTTGAGCATTCCAGTTCTCAGTTTGGTTTAAAGACATCAAATCTAATCAGAAACTCAAAGTATGACCTGCTGCGATTGTATTATAATACTGTGCTGCATATTGATGGCACCTAATTTAGCCGCTAGTAATATGCAGTGTTAACATAGAAAATGATTCTACTTTGACGGAGCCACTGTCTGCTTTCTTGTACCCTATGCACTATGTTACTTCAATACATAACTACCTTTGTGTTTAAAGAATATGTCAGAGCAACTGAGAGAGGAGAGGAGATTCAATTGTGGTCAAAGGAATAGAGGAGGAAGGCGTGCAGACTAATTATTCGATGTACTCGTGATTTTATTATTAGGGGAAAGCATATTGGTGACGATAGAGGGATAGAAGCGAAATTACCTAAGTATAGTATATATCTGCAATGTATTTACAATTTGGCGTCAGAGGCCAGGAGAGTAGGATGATAAAAGTACTATCGACGGGCGGCCGAAAACGGATCACGGAGGAAGAGTCACAGTGGGAAAGAGCCCTAGCAAAGTCTAAACAATTCTTCTGCTAGAGACCCATGTCGCAGGTCTGACTGACCCCCTGAGTCCTACAATACCTTCCAGCTACCTAAAAAGGGCCTTACACTTACAACTCTGAAAGACACCGAGTATATAAAAAGAGAGGAAGTTCGGAAGAATGAAAAAACGTCCCCAGTATTCACTTGGTGATCCGAGAAAATACCTAAAAGTTGTCCGTCCCAGACAAATATAAATAATACAACAACGACCTGACAACTCAAGTCTGCCGTTTTCTTCACACAGATATCAATGGGGTTTCTCATTAGGCCAACGTGTATCTTATATACCAGTCCACCTAGCTCTCGCAAGATGCAGAATTGGGCACCTCACTTACACGCGTCAACTTGTACGGGAAGACTACCGAACAATCTCATTGGGAGTGACAGCTACTAGCCTTTCAGGTTAGTGCCGGAGGACAATAAGGCATCTCACAACCCCGCCCATCACCAACGCCCACTCACTCCGCGTCGAGCCCAACCCAATCCGAAGAGCGCCCTTCCACAAGGGGTTCAGATGTTCGACCCAACTACTTTTAGTAACATGGCATGTATTTGGCTTATGCGTGTAACCTTAATACGCAACAAAGTTATAATGATCAGGAGCATTTATAAATATTTGATGGAAATGTAATGTAAATACAGGGTGTATCTTTATAGGTGTCATTTACTTGGGGGGAAGTGTTACATCAAAACAGTAAAAAAAGTTAATATAAATATGGGTCTGAAAATCAGAGTTAAAACACAAAATCGAAAGTTACTAAAATTGCTCGAAGTGGCTTTCTCTTGCTTCGATGCATGCAGTAAGCCTGCGTTCCATGCTCTGGCGTACTCTGTTGTTGAGAGAGAACCTCGGTTGATGGTTGCCCTGTTGTACTTCATTAGGATTTTTAAATGTCCAGTTATGAAAACTGAAGATACCGTCGTCCGTGAATGAGATTCAGGCTAGGATATTGATGAACACAGCTGTAATATGCGTTGGCTTCTTGGTTCAAAGTCCACCTCATTTAATCCTTGTAAAAGTTGAAGGTGATACAGGTACAGGAGATTTCCAATGCAGAGTTCTACAGATAGTCACATGACTTTTTCCCTTACAGCCTGCCTTTCCTCTTGACGAAGTACAAATCTGTATCTTATTTACGGATGCAGCTGGCTTTACTCGCGATGGCACCTTCAACTGTCATAGCACTCATAACTGGACATTTGGAAATCCTAAAGGAGTACGACAGGACAACCATCAACAGAGGTTCTCTTTCAACAACAGAGTACGCCAGAGTATGAAATACATGCTTACTGGATGAATCGATGCAAGAGGAAGCCACTTCGAGCAAATTTTTTAATTTTCGATTTTGTGTTGTTAACTCTGAAATAAATAATTTTTAGACTCATGCTCATATGAACTATTTTTGCAGTTTTAATGCCAGAAATACGCCCCTCAAATATATGACATTAATAACTTGTATAACTTTGTTTTAAGTAATATTTTTATATATTATAGTGTCTAGAAGTGCCATTATTCATAATGCTTTTGGATAGCTGTAGTAGTAGCATTTTATAAGTTTACAATAACACAAGTCACAGAGTCGCATGGGTCGGGTGACTGTACATGCTGTCTAAAATACTTGAATTTAAAGTATTACCTATATATTTATTTTATATATGTTTACAACATTGGAAACTTACACACAGACACACACACGCACACGCACACACACACACACTTGCACTCACAACACCACGTATTCACACATACAGATTACTCAAACACCAAATAAATCTATACAATATTTTCACAAATATTTTACGAGGGCCTTTTTTTTTCAACCTCCAATAGGCTATAAATAAAAGACAAATTCATAGAAAACAGCTATTTTATTACTAAAAGTTTTGTACACTTATGGTTACTTTTCAACATAATCACCGAAAAGATTAAAATATTTATCGTACTTGTGCACAAGCATTGCAATGCCCGCTTTATCGGGCCCGCAATGTTCATTCAACTTTTCTCTGAACTGAAGACGTGGCTAGGGGGGAAGCATTTTCAAACCAACAAAGATCCTCAAAACAACGTCAATGTTCATTTACAATCACTGCGGCAACATATTTTGAAGCCGGTATTGCAAAGCTTGTGCATTAGGTACGACAAATATCTGAATCTTTTCGGTGATTATGTTGAAAAATAACCATAAGTGTACAAAACTTTTAGTAATAAAATAATTGTTATCTATGAACTTGTCTTTTATTTATAGCCTATCGGAAGTTGAAAAAAAAACGGCCCCCTTAGTTTGGTCCTAAGGGCGTTCTGCTCAAATGTGAGCAAAATTAATTTGTTTTACAACCATAGTAAGTTTTCTAGCAGTGCACTATTTCATGTACTTATTTAGAAACCGATGGCAGTTATAGTATACAAGCTGTCGAACAGCTTCACAGAAATCACAGTGATTTCAAATTAGTTCAAAACTAAACTAGCACACTGTTACAGTCCAGGGTTATGGAGCTGAACTGAATCTATGTGGCATGTGGAAGATCTGTCAAGACGGATTTAGCAAAACACGAGCATTCTACCTGAAATAAAGATGAAAATGAAAAGAATGCAGAGTTCAATGTTATGTATCGCATACAAGCTGCAGTTTTAGATCCCAAAAAATGCTATTTGCTTGTGATGCTGATATGGAACTGATAACATATTTCAAATGTGCCCCGATCACGTCATGCGTTACAAATCTTGTTTGTCGGAACGAAGAATTAGTTTTTCATTTGAAAGAATTTAGAAGTACATTAGTTTTTTCAACAATACAGCTGTACTAGAGTAAATATTTAGTTTAATTCCTGCTTTGGATTTTACCTAGTAAGAGTCTTAAGATATTTAAGAAATTAATTTTATTATTGGATATTATTTCACATTTGATCAGCAAATGCTACAATCCGTGTTTGGATGTTTTAATAATGTACATATATAAAGAAGAAAATCAGAGTATTTATGTAACAATTTGTATGTTGTACATAATTAATGATTTAAATAGGTGATCATTGACGAATGACTCATAAGTCATTTTTGTTTCCTTGGAAACAGTGCTTTAAAACAGGTTTGTTTCCCTCTCCACTGTGCGTTCTTATGTATGGTTTGTTTTGGTGCGGCGAGATGGCCGGTCGCAAACTATATTGCGGACCGGCGAACGGTACGAACTTCCTAGATCTAGTTTTAAGTTTATAACAGGCACAATTTAGCTTAACTGAGTATTTTATCTGTTATTTTTATTTAAGCTGTTACTTATGAATAATTCAAATAATTTAGATGAAAAGTAGGCGCTTTATAAAATCGTAACCCAGGAAAATTGAGTCTGAAATATTTCACCTTACTCATATTCTCAAGAATTTACTTTGACAGTACTTAAATTAAAATTCTACCACACTTAATGCATTTCTTAGCGCCTTCCATATTTCAACCCATACTAAATCCTTCTTAAGAATAAGAAAATTAATAAAGCATAGCGTAATTAAGGAAAGGGGGGGGTAATCAAATCTTGCATGTAACGTTAATGGTCTGTATGCCACGCTTTGCTCAGAAATCGCCAAGCAAGCCAATTTGAAACCAAAGGGGACTTAGTTTTAAGCCGTTAATGGATATAGCATAAGATTGGGGTCGCAAAGCTTCAGGGTGCGAACTTCCCCATCAATAAATCATCGCCCCCTCCTAACACCCGTGTCTCAATTGATTGCTACAGCGCTTGGCATTGCGCCTATCAGGATTCACCGTAATCTTCTCCCAAAGGCTCACCCCAACATTAGGGTAACCTGTTCAAATGAAAAGACGATCGGTGAAATTATAAATGTCGTCTCTGCAGATATCTGCGCTTCTTCCTAATAGACCACTACTAGTTTTATAATTCAGTAACATCATTAAGGCGACCCTCCGGTATCAAAATAGCTACATTGATTTTCAGGGAAATTTACATTTTGTTGGAAATTGAATCCATGGTGTAATAGAATGTATTCATATATTGCTTTTGTATAAATTGTTGAAAGTTATTACTTTTTCCACACGTACTATGTACATAGTGTATAAAGGAGTTATTGTATTGGACCCCAACATTTGATACCGAGATTTCACCGCAAATATACGTTTTGAGTTCCCCTGAATCGATAGAAAAAAGCATTTTTAGAAAAAGGTCCGTCTATATCTATGCATGTGTGTCTATAGACAGCATAGCTAAAAAACGAGAAGACCGTTAACAACCAAATTTGGTATTTAAGTTTGGTATCTCCCAAGGACGAGACACAAGATTATGAAGAAAATCCCCCCAGCCTAAACGAACTCTTACATGGAACATTTTTATAAAAGTTTTATTTTCTCAAAAATTGCTTCACCGATTTTTATTAAAATACCTTATGTTTTAAGATTGTTTTATGACAAACGAAATATAAATATTGACTTTTCTAGGGATAGGCTCTAAAGACCGACAACTAACTTCTGGCTAACCGACAAACCGTAAAATCTATATAAAATTTATTATAAAAAATGTAGATTTCATTAAAACATACACTTTATATCATACATTTTCTTTTCTTTCTTTTTTTTTTTTTTGAGAGCTGATCTTTTTGAGATATTCCGAATTATTGGTTTAAATGTTAGCCACTTGAACTTTTATCAAACGGGAAGATAGCTTTCTTCTTGTTTCCCTTTGTTTATTCCTGGCAAGCAAAGAGATTAGAATTTCAATTGGTTCACATAGGCACCAGGTTTTAAAGGACTAGACTATCGCTTTAGACTGTGTATTTTCTTATTTCCCTTCTACTAACAAGGAAACTAGTAATAAGACTAATTCTGTTTATATTTATCTTCATTATCATGATGTAGACAGATAAATGTTTTGAATAAAAGGTTTGTTTACCGAACAGCTAGAGGACATCTTGTGAATGGAGCACAATTTTCCCCCCTTCTACTTATAAGGAACCAAGTAATAAGGACAATGTTTATCACAATTATCATGAAATAAATAGAAGAATAAGCTTTTTAACAATAATTTATTACAGAGCTATAGGGAAAGTCATGTAAATGGAACGCATTAGATTTTTTTACACCACTCAAAACCTGATGCTGAAAAACTTACAACCCTTAATTGTATTTTCTTCCATTAACATTTTTAACTTCTCTATTAAATTTAAAAAAGGAACATGTTCCCTTCGGAGGATTTTGTTTACCAGTTGTGCAAAAAAAAAAAAAAAAACACTATTCTTACAATGAAGTATTCATTTATCTTCATAATAATAATCGAGATAAACATTAGCAGAAATTGGATAGGCACAGTAGACAACTTTAAGCGACAAGTTGGTCGTACGTACCGGGGCCGGTAGAAGAGACTGAAGGAACCTTTAAACTGCATTCGTATCAACCAAGTTTAGAAAGCGCTGAATCATAAATACGAATAAAAGTATCTGATGTGTTTCATTCACATGAGTTTCTCTACATATCTACAATAAATTATTGCTAAAAAGCTTATTCTTCTATTTAATTATGCTAATCGAGAAAAGTCGCCCTCCGTGGTGTAATGGTTACCATGCTAACTTCAAACCCGGCGGAGGACGATGGATTTTTTCGGGTGTAAAAATTCTTTGCTTGGCTTCCTTCGGAAGGGAAGTAAACCGTTGCTCCCGTGTCGTAGATTTACGGCACGTAAAAGAACCTCAAGCCTGATAGAGAGGCCTCTGAGCAAAATTAAGCGGTCTCTCACGCCCAGTATAGAATTAAACGCTGAGAACCACAACAGTTAAAGAGGGTCCATAAATAAAACGCCATTTCCATTTTAATCGAGAAAAAATTAGCAGAAAGGGTCTTATTACTTGCTTCCTTGTAAGCAGAAGGGAAGAAGGGAGTACCATAGGCTAAATGCATAGTCAAATCTTTTAAAATCTGGTTGCTATGCGATTGAAGTACCTTTGTTTGTATGGACAGGAGTTGATAAATTCCCGTATGAGAAAGGTGGAAATATTTTAAGGCTGAAACTAATAACGCATATCTCAAAAACGGTCAACTCCAAGGAAAAAGATGTATATAACAGAAATTGTGTGTTTTAATGGGACCTATATTATTGTTAAGTAAGATGTGGAAACAATAAAGTGAGTGCAAGTAGGCCTCGTCGACGTCAAAGAGAATCATATCGGCATGTGAGTGAGCTCGAACGGAGCAGAATGATTGGTCTTCAGGAAACGGGCTTGTCATTCCGTGACATTTCGGCTTCTACCGGGCATGCTCGACGCAGGAGCACTGCAACAGTTGTGAAGTTATCTGCATCAACGGTTCATCGCCGTCTGCTGCAGGTTGGTCTGGTTGTACACATGCATGTACGGCAGCTACCATTGCCCTGAAACCACAAGATCCTCCGTCTGCAATGGACACGTGAACAAAACGCTGGGTGGCAAAATGTGGTCTTTTCGGACGAGTCCCACTTCAACATGTCCAACGTGATGGCCGCATTCATGACCAGTGGTATTGTGAAGATACTGGCAGGCCTAACAACTGCCTTTGCCGTTTCCTGTGACGTCATTACCTGGAGGCGGACTACCCAGAAGGATTGTTAAGAGAATTGTTTTAGCATTCTTGCTAACTGTATGTGACGATTGCAGTGTATTATTTAGTGTAATAATGGTGCTTAAGTGTTGTGTGCTGAACTGCAAGAGCAATTATGATCTGGACAATAAAATGCATGTGTTCAAGTCTCCGAAACTAGAGATTATGCGACAGAAATGATTGCATGCTATTGCAAGGGAAAGCTGTAAAGTTAAGAATTATTCTGTGGTAAGATTAATTACAACATATTCAACATATTAATTATTAGAAAGGCAAGAATTTTACCAATACTAATAAGTGAATACGAATCCATATCATAGCATGTAAATCTAACCTGTTGCCGTTAGTAAACCATTGTTGATCAATACTTCTATTCACATGTCTGCAGTTATAGATAACAATAAAATGTGTCTATTGTTATTATTAATAAATAATAATTAATAATAAATATAAATAATAACTATAATAATAAAAATAATAAATAATAATAATTAACAATAAATAAATTATAATAATTAATAATAAACAAATAATAATTAAAATGTTTAGAGCAATACAATTACCGGAAGGTAGTTAACCTAGTCTCTTCTGTACCTAGTTTATCTATCTAGAAGGTATTGGGTGAGCACAACTAGAGGACTGCATTGTTGAGCGGCATAGCGGACAAAGAGCACGTATGATGTTATGGGACGTCATTGGTTACAACAACCGATCTCGCCTCTTACAATTTGAGAGCACTTTGAACAACAACCAACCCCTACAGATGGTTGTAGAACCGAGGCACTCCCCTGCTTCTGGCATCTTCGCAAGTCACATTCAGAAAGACAATTCCTGGCCACGTATTGTGAGGAATGTACAAGCCTTCAACGAAGAGCGACTGGTACCATTGCTTCCCTGGCCTGTACTTTCGTCTGACATATCGCCCATCGAACATGTCTGAGATATTGTTGGTCGGCACCTGGTGCGTCACGGTCCTACAGCCAGTATCACGGATTTATGGGCTCAAATACAAACTGCGTGGAGGGAAATCCTTCAGGGACTTATTCAGAAAGTTTTTGATTCAATGTCATGATCTATAGTAGCTCTAATTGCAGCGCATGGAGGCCACACCAAATACTAAATATAAGAGATCAATGGTCATGTATAGATTTGAAAAGTTTATCATTTGTTACTTATCATGTACCTAATCTGTGGTATTAAATTCTTTGCATTCATGAGTTTCTTGCATGGTGTTGCAGTTTTCACAAACATCACTGTGTTTTATTTGCACTGTAAATTTGGTTCAAAGACGAAGTCGGTTTTGAAAAAAATTAAACATTTCGAAAATATTCCATGTGAAGGGTTCTTTGAGGTGGAAGAATTTTCCTGAAAATTTTAATGCCGCATTCTAGGAAGATACTGAACTTTGATGTTGAGTTATGTTTTTACTGACATACAAAATATTTTTGTAAAAATACTTTGGGTCCTCAAGGTATGTATTTCCAGTGGCACCTCAGTAGTGAGTTTTTGGATGGAGTACTTCCTAAGTACACACCTTCCAGGGAAAGCAAAATTGAGCTTTGTTCAAGGGACCTTGAAAAACGTATTTTTGCTGAAATCTTAAACAAAATTGTGAGCGAAATAAAATGAATGAATGAATGTATGTATGTATGTATGTATGTATGTATGTATGTATGTATGTATGTATGTATGTATGTATGTATGTATGTATGTATGTCTGTCTGTCTGTCTGTATGTCTGTATGGTGTGTATTCTCTGCAGAGAATACATACATAACATACATAACATACATACATAACATACATACATATATACATACATATATGGCCATCCGTTCAAAGCTGACTTAGAGTTCGAGTCCCAATGACTGCAGTCAAATGTACCTGTGGTACGGACGGGGAGGGCCCAAGTAAAATAATCGGTGCGATGGCACGCTTGGATGCTGACGGGGTTACATTTGACTGCAGTTGCGTGGACATTGCTCTATTGTATTAAAAAAAAATGCTACAGTTGTATTACAAAAATATAAGTAATAATAATTATTATTATTATTATTATTATACAATAGGAAACAAGTATAATCAACCTAATATTAGTGCTTTAGGTTACTGTAATACGAAATTAGAAAAAAAGTCTACTAAAAATACTATAATCTTTGATTAACAATCTTTGTTGCATATAGGAAACACTATGTAATTAAGATTTACTCTAGGTTATTAGTAGACAAATCAGATGTACTCCATTCACATGACTTTCTCTGCATCCCTGTAGGCTTATTGCTATTGCTTTTTCTTCTATTTATTTAATGCTAAAACATTAGCAGAAAGGGCCTTATTACTTAGTTCCTTTATAAATAGAAGGAGAATAAGGAAATACACTAGGCTAAACCAACAGTCAAATGTTCCTTTGGGATTGATATCCGTTTGTTGATGTAGCCAAGCGTTGACGAGTTTCTGTATGAGAAAAGTCTAAGTATTTTAAAACTAAAATCAGTAACAAGGAATATTTCGAAAACGGCCAACTCCACTAAAAAAATGTATAGGATATAAATTGCATGTTTTATTGTTATCTATACATGTTTCTTGTACAGGAAGGTTTTCTATCTCTTACGGTTTATCAGTTATGCAAAATTGAATAAAAGACTTCCAGAATAAAGAGGTCTTTAGAGGCTATTCCCAGAAAATTCAAAATATACATTTTATTTGGCATGTAAATATTTTATATACTATAAGAGATTTTATTCAAAATCGCTAGAGCCATTTTTGAAAAATAAAACATTTTGAAATGTTTTCCATGTTAAGGGTACTTGGGGTGAGGAGTTCCTTGAAAATCTTCGTTTCGCATCCTTAGAAGATACCAAATTTAAATGGTAGCTTCGTCTGTAGCTATGCTGTCCACAGACACACACTTACGCACACACTGACGTTTTTCTAAAAATGTATCTTTTTTGGTGTCAGGAGAACCCAAAATATGTATTTCCGGTGAAATATCGGTATCGAAATTTTAGGTGGAATACAACACATTCTCTATACACTATGTACATAGTATGTGCAGAGAAGGTAAAAAGTAATAAACTAATATCAATTTTGTCTATGACCGAGGCTCAAAATCCAGATACATCGATTCACCCTGAAGCAGTCTTGGCCATACAGCGCATCTTATCCCCGCCATCTTTTTATCCGTTCTCCAGCACGCTGTGTCTACTTTCATGAGTTATGTTCTCACCAGCACAAAAGACTTTCCACAGGCGCTTGTAAACATAAAATTTCTTTTGTAAGAGGAACACGATATAAACTATCGATGCGTGCACGAAGCTGCAACATCATATACAATAAAGTACAGGGAAAAACCGTCGTCATTTTCTATCTCTGCCGAAAATGGCTGAGTAGGTATTATAATAAGAGAAAGCATGTCGACAACATACGAACTTGTGCTTTATGTAGTTCCGAGGAAACGATCGAATATCTGTAGAATGATTATATTATTTTATTTGTTCTTTACGGTGTTGATACAAAAAAAGTAGTTTTTCAATTATATCTATATTAATTCAGCATCATATTTAAAACATGGAGATTAAAAGAAGATTAAAAGCTAGTATTACATCTGCTAAATTCATGACCCACTATCATAAGTAATATATCTAGAGCTCCAACTTTTATCGATAAATTATTGCTCGCGAATTTATCTAGAGAAAAGTTGCAATTCGAGTTGTATTTAATAAGACGTTTTCGTGGATAAAATAGTAATGATTAGCCTATATGGACACAAAAATAAAATTCCTAAAATTCCTTTTGTCTTGATATGCACCAAAATCACTGCAACTTGATGTCTATATCATAAATTTCAGATCTCTTTGTATTGCTATATTATATTACTGTGGCGTAATATAAACACAGATCTCTTTGTATTGCACATTCTATTATTTTGGCTTAGTAAAGCATGATGACAATTAAAATATCTATTGGAACTTCCGCTGTTATGTACGTGAATATCATTGCATACTGATATCTAGAGAGAAAACAAATGCACGTGAGTGCCATTAATTTAGAAAAACAAATGCACGTGCATGTGATATAACATTATTAAAATGCACAGATAATGAGTTACGATTGGTTGGAATTTTACGCGCCAATATACTGGATTGGCCGCTTCCTACGATCACATGTCGATAAATTCGCAACCAACTTATTGCTCAAGAACTTATCTAAAGAAAAGCTGCAACTTAAATTGTACTTAATAAGAGTAATTCGTAAATAAAATAGCAATGATTACCATATATAGACACGAAGAATAATGTTCCTAAAGTCCCATTTGTGTTGACGTATATCTGCAACAAAGTCACTGCAACTTGATGTCTATATTATAAATGTAAGATATTTTTGCATTGCTACATTCTATTACTTTTGCTTAGTAAAGAAAGATTGCAATTAATGTAGTCTATTGGAACTTTCGCCATTATGTACGGGAATATCACTGCACACTGATATTCAGAAAGAAAAAAAATGCTTATGGGTGCGATAATTTCAGAAAAAGTATTACACGTGGGTGTGATAAAAAACGATTAAAATGCAGTTGGATGAAATTCTATGCGCCAATGTACTGGATTGACCACGTATCATGAACGAAATAGTCTCAGTAAATATTTAAGATAATACATCTGTGAAATTTTACCAAAAATTGTGAAAAATTAACCAATCACTTATTAATAATAAAATGATGTAAATTCTAAACTTTAAGCAAATATATCGTTTTTCTCACTTGGTTCATTTTACGTATCAATTAACTGAACCTATAAGTAGGCCGGCATGCTCAACTTAAATTTTATATTTTCGCAAACCTTTTTCAAACACGTTTCTATACTCAAAACTCAGCACGCAATGCAGTTTTTATTTTCTCCACTTAGTACATAGTACATAGGTAAAGAAGACATTGCACTACATCCAACTTTATATATCAAGATTTCATTAGAAATGCACGATTTAGGGTTCCCTGCATCCGAGAAGAAGCTTTTATAGAAGCAGGTCCATGCGTATGTGTGTCTGTGAACGATATCTCAGAACTGGTAACTCGGTAAAATAATAAACCTGGTATTTAAGCTAAGTATTTTACAAGAATGTGACACGAAAATTTAAGATAATCTCCCCCACCTTCAAACTACCATTTACATGAAAACATTTCAAAATATTTGATTAGAATACCGTATATTAAAGATATTTACATGGCGTATAAAATATAGATCTTGAATTTTCTGCAAATAGACTCTGAATATATCTTTATTCTGGATGAATTTTGGATAGTTGGTAAATCCTAAGAAATAAGACAAAGTTTTACTAAACAAAATATTCAATGTGTTCTATTACTATAGCTTTCTATAGCTGTTCACATACGACCTATTTTTATAAATTTTATTCCTTTATTTGAATCATGTTAATCGAGATAAACATTAACAGAATTAGTCTTATTATTTGCTTCATTTAAGTAAAAAAGAAAGAATGGTATATTAACTCTTTCATTAACCTACACCCATAACTTAATTAAACCTAGGTGGACTTCATAAATGCAGTAATTATGTGTCAAAGTACCTGCGTAGATGAATGTAATACAAATTAAGTGTATTAATGGGTACTTTGAAACCTAGAAACTAAACGATGATTTTAGCGATGCAATAAAATAAAAAATACCTCTGATATTTTCAGGATTCGAACAACGATGTTTTGGTTTTGTCTATATAAGTGTTATGTTGTTCTAAACAATTGCGCTACTGTGGACTTAGGGCTTTGTGCTTCGTAGGTGCAATTTCTGCAGGGATGTTGCAAGACGTCTTTCTGGTAACCTGTTATGTTTTGTACTTCGGATATTGAATTATTTCTCAAAGTCTCGTTTTATTTGCCTTTCATTGAGAGATGAAAAGCTAAAATGCAGTTTCTTTCAACGCATAGTTCTGAACTGTTTAATGTGCGTACTTGTTTTAATTGGCTGCTCATTTTGTACATCAATTGAAGCTAATTGGCACATGATGATATTGGCTTGCAAATTGTGATCTGTACCTACAATGGTAATTTGTACGTACAATAACACGACAGTATGTGATACATTATATTTTAGAAACTCCTTCGAGAGGTACTGAGAAGTATAAACCTTCAGGTGTTTAATGTAATTGTTATTGAACATTCTCTATTGCACCTAGATGATAATCGCACATTATATTTATTTTATTTGTCAGTACGAATACATCATATTAAACAACGCAGCGAAATATAAACGCCGTATTATAAAATTCAGACAAAGGAGGCAACATTGGAGGGCCACCCAGAAAGTGACTGTCGATTAGGCATAACTAAATAATAACGAAAGTTATCAACACAAAACTTTATTTACAAAGTTACAGTCCCTTTCTATATTTTAAACGTAATTGTCGTTGTTATCGCGTGGTACCGACTTTTCAACTCTTTCACCGCTAAAGTTCAGAGCTAAGATGTCACTGCCACTTTGAGGCCTTCTTTTCCATACAAAGAGGCATGTACAGTGTCCAAAGTGAAACAGTTTATCTGGATTGCTTTCAACTCCTTAACGATTGATGAACTTCCACTCCGGCCTTTTTCGGATACACTTGTCCATCCTTGATTATTCATAAATTATGCTCCATTTCCTCACTGAAGTCTCTTCATTGCATTATCACTATACACTTGTGTTGTTTGCCTATAAAATTCGATTTGCTGAACATTTTATGTATAATATAGGTATTAAAAATCTGGTACCACGTGGCAATAAATATCTTACAGAATGGAGATTACTTGACAAGTAGAGTAAGGTTGAACTTTGTAAATACAGTTATTATTTAGTTATACCAAATTGTCTGTCACTTTCTGGATGACCTTGATAAACAAAAATATCTACAGAAACCTGAAACTCCAACTTCCTAAACATCTTAGACCCGATGTCGACACGCTGATCATAGCGCTACGACTCCTTGGCAGAGCTCACTAAGAGCTTTGACCTACCACCCGGCCGCTGCGTCCCCCATCACGGTCGATGGATGGGATGCAGTATTGGGGATGAGACGTGGTCAGCGCTTCGATCCCCCCCGGCCAGTTAATGCGGCCTTCATGACCTGGATCCGCTACTTCTCCATCAAGTAGCTCCTCAGTTGGCTCCTCAGGGACCTCACGAGGCTGAGTGCACCCCGGTCCAGGTCTCCTAGCGAGGGAAAACTCCCCACGCCGGTACTGGGAATCAAGCCGAGGTCTCCCGCTTGGCAAGCAGGAACGCTCTCCGAAATTCGAATGGCCGTTTGATGAGTGGCCAATGGTTCAAACCATTTATCTTAGACTGATCTATAATCCGGCCAACTTATGTGGTCGATTTCTGGATGTATGTCTATTTTAATTATTATTTACTAATAATTTTAACTTAGTTTCTCCGCATTTTCATCATAATATTTGAGTTTTTTCAACTGTGTACTTTAGTTTCACTTAGTTTCTCTCAATCGATTGTAATTGGTGTTCTAAAAGCTGTGTTATTTCTATATTATATGTTGATTTGTTTCTTTTCTGCATATGTTCAATTAATTATTATTGTTTTCAAATGTTTGTATTGTTTCTATTGTGTGTTCATTATTTTCACTTAGTTTATCCATATTTTTAATTAATTATTTTTGTTCTTCGTATTGTGCTATTTCTTATGTATGGTCATTTGGACATGCTTTACCTTTGTTATTATATTTTGAATATTCTTTTTTTTTGAGCGAAAGAGAAGCCCAAACATGGTCTGATTCTGCTAAAATAAATAATTAATCATTCCATATTTAAAATTCCTACGCACCACTTATATAATTATCCAGTCTCTTTCTTAGTTTTTTGCTCAAGATTAATATAAAGCGTATATATTTAGCAATTTAAAACTATTTATGCCTGATTTGAACCTCTAATTTATTGACCATAAATAATACATGTTATTTTAGTAGATCCAATGCCTCATTTGGAGCCGAAAATATATTTTCTTTTCTTTTGAAAAATGTAAATTCTACCAGTTTTACATTTATATTTATCATTTTCTCTTACTAGTATGTTAATCCGGAATTTTCTTTTCCAATGCTAGTAGAATAATCATATAATTATGTACTACATGGAATAATGCATTCTTTCATAAGATTTCAAGTGATAAAAATATTGGTACTGTAACATTTGCTTTTGAATAACTACTGTTATTTGAAACATTTTATTCAAATTTCCTGCAAGTACACTATTTCGTTCATGACCCGTGGTCGTAGGAAGTGGCCAATCCAATACATTCGCGCGTAAAATTCCAACTCATTATCTCTGCATTTTAATCATTTTTATCGCACGCAGTGCAATTGTTATTCTAAATTTATCGCACTCACGTGCATTTGTTTTCTCTCTGAACTAATGTAGGCCTCATAGTAGTAGTCGTATCACTATGCAGTGATATTCCCGTACATAATGGAGGAAGTTACAAAACGTTTTGGAGAAAGAAATAGACATTAATTGAGAACTCAAAACGCAGAATACTAAAAACAACACAGAGTGTGTGGAACGCGTTCACCGATATTCTGTAAGCAACAAGGTTGTAATGTATGATATGGACATCAAGTTGCAGTGATATCGGTGCAAATATACGTGGGGATTTTAGGAATATTATTCTACGTGCTGATATAGGCAAATTATTGTTATTTTATTCACGAAACAGTGTTATTAAATACAACACGAGCTGCAACTTTTCTCTAGATAAATTCACTCGCAACAAGTTGTACGCGAATTTATCACAAAAGTTGGAGTTCACGTTATATTACTTTTGATAAAACTATTATCCTAAATTGTATAGATATGAATGAAGGACCAAAACGAATAAACCCTTAGTCGCACGATTTATTTTGCTATATATGCCATTCTTCCTCTAATTGGCAAATCGGTATTTATATCCCGATCACCGGCACAAGTGAAGCGACTTGAATAGCCGTGATCTTTAGTCATCCATTCAAAGACGAACGTTTCAAGTTCAAATCCCGGCGACTGTGGTCATTGCTCTTTATTATTTAAAAAAAGACTGATGGGTCCCATTCACATGACTTTTTCTATATCTCTGCAAGAAATTATTGTTAAAAAGCTTATTACTTGCTTCCTTGTAAGTAGAAGCGAAATAAGGGAGTACCATAGATTAAAGTGATAGTCAAAAGCTGGTTGCTATGTGACTGAAGTTCCTTTGTTTGTATGGAACCGAGATGATAAATTCCTGTATGAGAAAAGTATAAGTTTTTCAAGGCTGAAACCAAAAACAAGGAATATCTAGATAACGATCTACTCCACGAAAAAAAAATATATAACACAAATTGTGTGTTTTAATGTGCTCTACATTTTTGTGTGGTAAGTTTTTGTCTATCTCGTACGGTTTACCAGTTATTCAAAATTCCGTAAAATTCATCCAGAATAAAGTAGTCTTCAGAGGCTTTTCCCTGAAATGTCAAGGTATACATATTTGTCAAGTATATATCCTTAATATACGATATTTTAATGAAACTCTTTAGAGCCATTTTTGAGAAAATAAAAATGTTCGAAAATTTTTCCATATGAAGGGTAGTTGGGGAGTGGAGGGTTTTCTTTAAAATCTTCGTGTCACATCCTTGGAAGATACTGAACTTAAATACCAAGTATTTTCGTTTTTGCCCACAGCCACACACACACACGGACATTTTTCTAATTTTTTTTTTTTTTGGATTCAGGGTGTCCTAAAACATATAATTCCGGTGAAATCTCTATAGCGAGGTTTTTGATGCATTACAATACCTTCTCTATACACTATGTACATAATACGTATAGAGAAAGTAAAAGTAACTAGCCTCCTTTTAATTCTGAAGTTTAGTGTAATACGAAATTAGCAAAGGGTTAAGTGTACTAAAAACTCCTAAACTGTAATAAGATATAGCTTATTTTAGTATTATCTCAAGCCTACATGATAACATACTAGCTACTAGCGAGGAATTGCAACAAAAGTAGCAACGACACAAGCCTGTATACCCCTGGGAAACTAAATCTTACCCGAAGAGCTTCCGGAGGACGCGATTGGCTCTCAAATTTCCTAAAGTTGCAATTAACTCGCTAGTCGAACTCGGGGTCGACAGAGTTAGTTCCATATAAATCATCCTAAGGGAGGAGAGTCTGCAAGCTGCGTAGTGCGCGCGCTAGTTAAATAAACACACACGAGTGGCTTTCCCTCAAATCTGGCGATTTGCACTTCAAACAAACAATGCTGCATGAAACGAAGTGCCCTTCCAGTGAAATAAAACCAGCTACTTGCACAGCGTGGCTCCTAATAGCTCGCTTCATTCTGATACTGCTGCTATTAAATCCTTGGTACATAAGAGCATATTAATGACGTGTCGTGTGTGATGGACTAAAAATCTAATGTTTTCCACTCACATATCCTTATCTAACTGTTCCAGACACAAAATATTCTAACAAAAGATTATTCTTTTATCTACATCATCTTAAATGACATAAACATTACTAGAATTAGTCTTATTATATGATTCCTTGTAAGTAAAAAGCAAAACGGTAATACATACGCTAAACCAATAGTTAAATATTTTAAAAGCCGGTCGTTCTGTAATACAATTAAGGTTCTGTTCGTTTTGCATGGTTTTGTTTAAAAAAAGTTGGTAGTTTAGAATTGAAACCAATAACAAGGAATATCTCGAAAACGGTCAACGATACAAGAAAAAAGAGTATGACAAATTATGTGTTTTAACGAGACATACATTTTTTTGCTCAGTAAGTTTTCTCTAACTCTTACGGTTAACAGTTATGAAAAAATATGCAAAACTTGTCCAGAATAAAGACGTCTTCAGAGGCTATTCCCTGAAAATTCAAAATATAAATTTTATCTCTAATTTACGGTATTTTGATAAAAATCGTTAGAGCCTTTTTGAGAGAACCAAATTTTACAAAATGTCCCATGTAAAGGATAGTTAGTTAACATCTGAGGTCAAATCTTGAAACAACTCGTTGTCTGCAGGTTCCTTTCTTTTTTTACGTTTGGTTTAATCACTTAACTTTCCTCAAACATACACATTCACTCTCAAATACATACTTCTAGACTCTGTAGGGTATAGGGAATAATTCTGGCTAAAGAAAAATACCCACCCCAGCCGGGAATCGAACTCGGGAACTCCGGGTGAGAAGTCAGCTCGCTGATCACTTGACCACGGAGACAGTCTGAAAATATTTGTGTCGCATCCTTGGAAAAAACTAAACTTCAGTACCAAATTCGGTATTTAACGGCCTTTTGTTTTTGAGCTATGTAGTCCACAGACAAACAACACACTGACTTTTCTAAAAATCTGAGCTGTTCCATACACAAACTATTTAAAACGAGATAAGTTGTAACAGAGTAGCTGTATCCGAAGATGCACCTATTAAGAACGGATTAAACTTAAACTGAAGATTTTTATTTACACTGAAATTATTTGTCGTGCAATTCAATGTACCAATAACAAAGAATATCTCAAAAACGGTCAACTCTACAAGAAAAACGTAAATGACATAATTTCCCTTCTACTTATAAAGGAACTAAGTAATAAGACCATTTCATGAGCATTAAATAGAACAATAAGCTTTTCGACAGTAATTTGTTACAGAGATGTAGAGAGAGTCTAGTGAATGCAGCACTTCAAATTTTTCATTTAGCACTAGTAATTTAAAACAGGAAAGCTAACTTATTACTTTTTCTATACATACTATGAACATAGTGTATAGAGAAGGTATTGTATTGCACTCAAAAATCGATACCGAACTTTCACCGGAAATACATGTTTTGCGTCCCCCTGAAACCAAAAAAGCATTTTTACAAAAAGGTACGTGTTTGCGCTTATGGGCAACATAGCTCAAACACGAAAAGAGCGTTAAGCACCACACTCGGTATTTAATTTTAGTATCTTCCAGGGGTGCAACACGAAGATTTTGAAAAAAATTCCCCACTCCAAACTACCCTTTAAATGAAAAAAAAAAAAATCGAAACTTTTGATTTTTTCAAAAATTGCTCTAAAGATGTTGACTAAATTACAATTTATTAAAGATATTTATATAGGAAATAAAATGAATATTTTGAATTTTCTGAGAGTAACCCTTAAATACCTACCTCTTTATTCTTAATGAATTTTGCTGAAATTTACGTAAATGTTAAACTATAAGAGATAGGCAAAAACTTACTACACAAAACATGTAGATCATGTTAAAACAAACAATTTATGCCATGAACGTTTTTTCGTGGAAGTGACTTTTTTTTAGATATCCCTTATTATTTATTTCAGATCAAAAATACTTAAACTTTTTTCACATGGAAAGCTGTAAACTCCTAGCCCTTCATAGAAACGGATATCAACCACATGACACCCAGCTTTTAAAAGATTTGACTATCGTTTAGCCTAGTTTATTCCCTCATTTCCCTTCTACTTACAAGGAAGCAAGTAATTATGCCAATATCTGCTAATATTTATCTGAATTGCCAAAGTAGATAGAAGAATATGCTTTTTAACAATAAATTTGCTACAGCGATCTAGAGAAAGTCATATGAATGGAACACAAGATATTTTTACTTTCTCTACAGTTACTATGTACATAGTATATAGAGAAAGTATTGTATTCCACCCAAAAATGCGATACCGAGATTTCACCGGAAATGCATATTTTGGGTCCCCTGAATCCAAAAGAAGCATTTTTGGGAAAAGGTCCGTGTGTGTATGTGTGTGTCTGTGTGTGTGTGTGTGTCTGTGTGCGTGTACAGCATAGCTCAAAAACGAAAAGACCATTGAATACCAAACTTAATATTTAAGTTTGTTATCTTCCAAGGATGCGACACAAAAGTAGCGTAAACTTTACATGGAAAAAGAATTTGAAAATTTGAATTTTCTCAAAAACGGATCTAATGATTTTGATTACATTCTCTTATATTTAAGATATTTACATACCAAATAAAATGTATGTCTTGAATTTTCGTGGAATAGCCTATAAGAACTGCTTTTTCTATACAATTTTGATTGAATTTTGCATAACTAGTAAACCGTAAGAAATAGACTAAACATTACTACACAGAATATGTAGATGGCGTTGATCGTTTTTGAGATATTACTTGTTTTTGGTTTCAGCTTTAAAAACTTATACTTTTCTCATACAAACAAAAGAACTGCAGTGACATAGCAACCAGCTTCTGACTATCACTTTAACTTATGGTACTCCCTATTTTGCTTCTACTTGCATGGAGGTAAGTAATAAGACTATTTCTGCTAAGTTTTTATGGATTAGCATGAAGTACATAGAAGGATAAACTTTTTACTAATACTTTGTTGCAGGGTTGAAGAGAAAGTCATGTGAATGGAACACATGAGATTTTTTCTGTCTCTTCCATTTATAGGATCTCGATATCTATTCGCCTTTTGCCACTAGCCGTTTGTCCGCGCAAGGCGTCAATACTATTCAGTGAATTTATCTCGCATTGCCTCTTGCAAGGACTAGCAAACGATGAGTAGAATTGGCGGATATCAACAGTTTCGAGGTGAGCTTAGTGTTTTCAATGTTTATATTTGGAACATTCGCTTGCGTCTCGTAAACTCACAATTGCAGCATTTATGCTGATAGGTAACTGAACTATCTGGACGGTTATAGTAGCATGGTAAACGGTTATTCATACTTTTAACAACAGTAAATAAAAACTGATCTACTCAGAATAAACGAAAAAAACCGCCTCATAAGCTAAAAATGGCTACCTATAATTCATAACTGTTTGCCCCATCCACCTCAACTCTCATTGGCCAGTGGCGACCAATGACAGCGCTCGAGGCGGTCTCAGCCTCCCCATCCAGATATACCACCGCCAGAGCAACTTCTCTCCAGTTCCCTGAAGATGGCGACAGAGTACACCGTTGAAAGCTTTGAAACAAATCCCACACTTGCCTGGCTGACGTCACCGGGAAAGTTTCAAGTCCTTAAAAACAGGGACTGTTTAGGATTAGTTTTTTTATTGTTTGGTTATTATCAAAATGTTAAATCTTATAATACTGAAACAGTTACTGCTTTATCACAAATTCTGAGATCGGTGATCACTTCTATCTTTAGATATAGGTATACACATTTTGTTTGTAGAAATAGAACTTTCCAAAAATGTTCAGCGTTGCTCATGTATACAACAAGCCTTAGAATGTGCTCTAGCGTTCTAAATACGCATCAACGCCCATGATAGGTACAAACATGTTCCCTGAGGTATGCTGAGTCATTGTAATTGATCATAATATATCTAACATGATCCATTGATGTGTGACTTTTCAAGCGACTGAGCGCTTTGATGTTTGGCTCATGCTGAGAAGCAATGACGCCATAACGTGCTTTTCTTAGGAAATTATATTCTCGTTACCTATATGTAGTGTGTGTGTGTGTGTGTGTGTGTGTGTGTTGCTATCGAAACGCCAATAATTTGAATACTAAAACAATTAGGGGGACGCCTCCTTACTCTTGGGCTTTATTAGCAAGTTGACGCTAGAAGCTGTTAAGTTTCATTTTTATCTAGGTAAAGGTTCACAGAAGTAATACGAACAAATTCTGAAGTATTAAATAAAGTTAAATATATGTGAAAGCTTTCACAGTGACTTCCATTGTTTATATTTTAAATTTTCGAAGATATTTTACCGTAGTACGTAAATTAAGACACTTTAGCATGTTAAAAACAAAGTAAAAAAGGTATTTTAAAGATAAAGGTGGTCATGAAGGACCAAGTGCTGTGGATTACTTACAACATTGTAAGTCGCCATTAGGGTTGCCTTGTGGTTTACCGGGAAACATGCGAGTCAGTTGAGAAATTCAATGCTATTCCAGCATGTTGCCATGGTAGCTCAACCGGCTAGAGACCGGGAGATCCGTGGTTCAAATCCCGGCTATGGCATTGCATTTTTCAATCAGACTCTGCTTATCCAACAGTTTGATTGCTAAATTTCTCATTTTAGTTCCAATTAACCGCCATGTATATCAAGTGGCACTCAATAAATAACCCAAATTATTTTTAAATAAGACAGTTATTATTTTTCAACATAATTCTCCCATGTACTTTGCGCTTATGCCAGCATTGGATAAGTTTCTCAATTCCACGTTAAAAGAATTCTGGGGGGCGCGTGCGCAACCAGTTATGCACTGGTGCCCTGACTTCATCATCTGCGAGCCTCGAGCCACTTTGAGCTTCTTTCAGTGGGTTAAAAATGTGATTATCTGAAGGTGCCAGATCCGGAGAATAGGAAGGGTGGGGCAAGCAGACGAACTTCAGGTCTTTGATGGTTTCTAGTGTGCTTCTAACAGTGGGTGAACTCGGTTGTCATGTAGTATCAGTACACGCCGCATCCTCAAAATTGTTGGTTTCAAATTTTTATACACGAGGCTTGCGTCAGTCTCATTGTTTATATTTTGACCTCTCGGCATGTAATGTTCAAGAATTACTCCCTATAGTCCCAACTACACTTTACCAGCACTTCTTTCAGTTCCCACCATCTATAGTTTTGGAAATCGTTTGAACTTATTTGCCCACTCATACACTTGAGTTCAACTCAAACAACTTTCACTATATTGTACTGCCACCCGACGTGAATTTTGATCGGTTTCAACCCTTCTGCTGACAAAAATCTAATGACACTACGCTGTTCCACGCAGGTGCAAACCTGTAACTTGTTTTCACTAAATACCAGCATTCCGAAGCAGAGGTATCAAGCCATCTGATAATAGTTCTAGAACACCACCAAAACATAACAAGGAGGCGCACGCTCTGTCGAAGTTTTGTAGTTTTATACAGCTTTTCCGGTTATTTATTGAATAACATAGTCTATACACTCATTTACGGTGTTTACTACAGTTAATTTAAATATGTATAGGATTTATAAATAAGATAATGTATAACAATATATTTAATCTAAAATATGTATTGCATGTGGAAAAAATAAAGTAAGAACTTTTATAGCTATTAACATAGTTCATAAACTTATCGAAGAATTCTGACCATACTGACAGGATCTGAATATATATATTTTTCCTTTCTCTATACGAGCTATATACATAGTGTATAGAGAAGGTATTGTATTGTACCCAAAAATTCGATACGGAGATTTCATCGGAAATGCATGTTTTGACACTCCCTGAATCCAAAAAAAAGCATTTTTAGAAAATTGTCCGTGTGTGTGTGTGTCTGTGTGTATGTGTGTCTGTGGGCAGCATAGCGCAAAAACGAAAGGACCGTTAAAGCCCAAACTTGGTATTTAAGTTTGGTATCTTCCAAGAATGCGACACGAAGATTTTCAAGAAAATCTCCCCACCCCCAATTACCCTTTACATGGAAAAAATGGCGAACATTTTGATATTCTTAAAAATGGCTCTAACGATTTGGATTAAAATGTCGTATATTAAAGATATTTATTGACAAATAAAATGTATATCTTGAATTTTTTTGGGAATAGCCTCTGAAGACTACTTTATTCTGGATGAACTTTACGGACTTGTGCACAACTGCTAAACCGTAAGAGATGGACAAAAACTTACTCCACAGAAAATGTAGCTCGCAATAAAACACACAATTATGTCATATTCATTTTTTTCGCGGAGTTGATCATTTTTAAGATATTCTTGGTTTTTCGTTTCTGCTTTGAAAAACATACTTTTCTCATACAGGAATTTGTTAACTCCTGTCCATACAAACAAAGGAACTTCAGTTACATAGCAAACAGCTTTTGGCTATCACTTTAACCTATGGTACTCCCTCATTCTTCTACTTACAAGGACGCAAATAATACAGCTATTTCTGCTATTGTTTCTCGATTAGCATGAAGTAAATAGAAGCAAAAGCTTTTTAACTACAATTTGTTGCAGAGATGTAAAGAAAGTCATGTGAATGGAACCTATTAGATTTTTTAATTTAATTTTTAATTGTATTTAATGTCACCTAATACAGAGAAGTTATAGCGACAACATGTAATAATAAGAAATGTTATTACACTTTGAATACAGTATTTACTCATTAAATTAATAATTATATCTAGCTTGTAACATTAGTTATTGGCATTCTAACAATAATATTTATATTATGTAGTGTTTCTTAGAACAGTGTAATAAAAGTATAAAATATTTTATAGTGCAGTAGCAAGTTTACAATATTTTATGAATTTAAGTGATGATAATAATTTGGTTAGTTCGTCGAGTGCTGCCTGAAGATCTGGAGGAATCTTGTATTATTAGTTATTGAAATTCTAACAATAATACTTATATATTAGGTAGTGTTTCATACAAGTGTATTAAAAGTATATAATATTTCATAGTACAGCAGCATGATTTGGTTGTTTCTTCGAGTGGTACCTGAAGATCTGGAGGAATTTGGTGGCTGGTTCTGTATTTAGAATAGTGGGCACATTCGTTATGATGTGCATGGCTGATAGTCTCTGGCTGCAATTTCACAGAATGGAGGTTGCTGTTTGGTGAATACATAGTCGTGGGTTAGTTTAGTATATCCAATTATTAGTCTGGTGAGTATCATCTGTTGATGCCGACTGAGAGTTTCGTATATTTTCTGAGCGTATATTTTGCGACAGTATATTAGCCCGCTGTGTATTTTATCACTTTAATTAATATTTTTGCATAGGTTTCATATAGGAGATATCTGCTTCAGTAGCCAAGACTGAGCAGATTGTAACACAGAACTTTAGGGTGAAGAAGTTGCTATTGTGCACGCCAAGGTTACCTTCTTTGTTAATGCTAGTAAAACAATTGCCTTTGTAGAACAAGGCTTTTAGCGCATTAGAGACATAAGTAACGGGGTAATTTTTAGAGAAAGGTTTGTCCCCTAAAAGAGCAGCTAGGGACTTTTTCATTATAAAGAGCGGTCACGTGAGTTGAATACAAAGAACTTACAAAGTTAGTCACGTAACAACGTTATTTCGCACTTCTTTCTATGGAATCAGGAATGAGCTCAATATTGGAGATTTAAGGTATTTAAGCGATGCGCTTACAAGGAATTAGATTATTGTTGCTGTTGCTGCTTATTCTTCGGGTTAGACGCTAGATGCTGAACGCGGTACGCCATAGGCTGTATTTAGGCACTCACGAGGGTATCAGTGCCTAACTATGTGATATCATTACGCGAAACATGCAGTTATCACACGAGTCGATCGTCGCGTGACAAAAGTACGCAGTAATTACCGATGACCGTCTAAATTAAGAACTTAGTAAACAGCAGAAAATAGCACTTGTTACTACTACTTCTACGTCTTCAAGAATTACTATGTCGGGAGTCGCTCGTAGGTTTAGTGCCTCAACAAGCAACAAAGGTGAATAAAATCATTAATTTAGTGGAATCTAAAGTGAAGTACCTTTATTTTTAAGCCTATCCCGTGCTACATACCCCAGCCATTCTTTCTCCCCTCAGTGAGAGCCAGACTCGTGTTCTACATGAACGAGCAGAGCCGGTGCATCAAAGGACATTTTAGAGGTATGTAAACGTCCGTTTATAAAGCCAAACAGACTCCGAGGTAGACAAATGAATGGAGACACATTGGCGCACAACGGACAGCGACAAATTCATACATATTGTGCTTTTATAATAAAACAGCAATAGTTTAGAATTACGTACAGTTTATTACTGCCCCATACTTGCTCAGTCATAGCACAAAATTCACAGCAAGAGGTAAAAAGAAATATATATGCTATGTCCGTAGTGAGAACAAAGGAATATAACGCCGAGTTAGGAATTTAGCGATAAAAGCTAAAGAGGATTACGAAAAAAGGCTGCGTTGTGAACACTAATCCAAGGTTTCCGCTACATAAGAGTCAGTGTCGGTTTTTGTCAAAATATATCTTTAAAAAGCAGGTATTTTATTTTCTAAAGTTGAATAAAATGTGATGAGTTTCATTTACATGTTTTAAACATTAATGTAACAAATTGATCTTAAAACGCTTATGCATCAATCTACAAACTATATACTACTCTAGATAAATATATGCAGAAACGGTCTTATTACTTAGTCCTTATAAGTAGGCTAAAGCGACAGTCGCAAACAATTTTAAATGACTCTATTCTTTATATAGCACGTATGTACAATTTACTAGTAGAGAAAGTATTGCATTTCACCCAAAAATCTCGATACCGAGACTTCACCGGAAATATCTGTTTAACAAACCCTGAACTCAAGAAAGCAATTTTAATTGTTAAGTGTCTGTCACTGTGGGTTTGTATGACTGCGTATGTTTATGGACAGCATAATTGAAAAGCGAAAAGTTGGTTAAATACCACACCTGGCATTAAGTTAAGTATCATCGAATGATGACTCAAAGATGATCAAGGAAATCCCCCACCCCAAATTACCTTTTACACGGACAATTTTTTACAAATTTGATTTTCTCAAGAATGAGTAACGTTTTTTATTGAACTATCATATATTAAAGACATTTATATAGCAAATAACATGTATATTTTGAATTTACTATGAATGGTCTCTTAACACCTCTTCATTCTGAATGGATTTTGAATAACTCGTAAACCATAAGAAATGGACAAATATTCGGGGAAATGTTATATCAGGGACTAGGTGTATTGGAAGATGTACATAGGAAGAAGAACAGATTAAACTTAAAGATAGGGTATTGGTATTTATTAAATATATTTTATTTCATAAAAACTGTAGAACACGTTAAAACAGTTTATATCATATACATCTTTTTTGCAGAGTTAACCATTTCCGAGATACTCCTTGATATTGATATCAATTTTAAAAATATTCAATCTAAATCTTTTGTTTTAATTCTGGCCGTGCAATATCACCCGGATTTCAACTACATACTATCACATTTTAAAACGTTTACTATCGCTTTAGCATAATGTATTTCCTCATTTCTCCTCTACTTAAAGGGAACTACGATTACAACAATTTCTGGTAACTTTATCTCCATTAGCATGAAGTAGATGTTATTTGTAAGAATGGTTTATTACAGAATATGTAGAGAAAATAATATGCATGGAACACAGAAGATTTTCTTTATAAAAACCTATATATACATCAATTGCAAGCTAACAAGATAAATACAACCATACATGGCTTTATTCATATTTTATTATACGTTCAAGGGAAATAGGGGAATACACTAGGCTAAAATGATCGTCAAATCTTTTAAGAGCAGGTCGCTACGTGAAAACTTGGAATTTTTGTTTTATTTGCATGACAGGATGAAAAAGCTAAACGAATAACGACTTCTCATTTAAGAAAATTCTGGGAAATTTAAGCTAATAACAAGAAATATCTCCGAAAATATTAACTGAACAAAAATTATTTAAATTTTAAATATATCTACATTTTTTATGTGGTGAATGTTTGTTTTTTCCTACAGTCATTTCTGCAAAAGAGGGTCAAAATGAAATTGTTTTAGAAACTATTCATAGAATTTAAAGCTATGGGTAAATGTGTTTAATATTTGTAAATTTAATAAAAATCGTTGGAGCCATTTTGGAGAAAATAAAAATTCCAAAATATCTTATATTTAAAGTATAGCTTGAGTGAAATAATTTGCTTGAAAATCTGCTATGCACATTATATGTGTTATATAAAATAAAAATGGACCCTTATATATATATATATATATATATATATATATATATATATATATATATATAGTTTTTAGATTTCATTCTCTATATGATAAAAGAAGCAAAGGAATGGTAGATAATAAAGTATTGAAAAATGTGACCCAAAAGAAAATGTATGTACAAAATACATAAAGTAATAAGGTAATTAAAATAAGCCATGTGAATTAATGTAATTTAGGACAGGTAGAATCAGAGCGAAAAATCCAATACCATAGTCGGCATTTGAGCCGCTGATCTCAACAGGCTCTCTAGCGTCTAGCCAGTTGCTATACCACTGAGCTAACATGGCAAGATGCCGGCACGACATTAAATCCCCCAGATTACTCGCATGCTTCCCACTACAAGATGATCTCAAATTATTTTGAGATGACATACAACAATGGAGACTTACAATGCAGTAAGCACTTAAAAGTCCCTGGCTTCATAGTTCAGCCAGGTATTAGGTCAACTGTTGTTAATTTAATTGTTTTTCACACAAACCGTGAGTAGTACAGGAGTGGGATAGGTAAGGTTCAGCCGTCCTATATACAGCTTATGTGAACAAAAAAATTAAATAACACTAAGGAACATAGATTTTCGATTAGTAAATTTATTAACTTATCTATTATTAAATCTATTATCTTATCTTATTTTATGAGTTTTCATTTATGTAAAATTATATAAAAGTCTTCTGATTGAACAGGGTTTTACATGAGATTCGTAGAATATTTAAGACAATTAATTCATATATTTTAAGTACATTGTAGCAAACAAAGTTATTAAGATAACTATTTAGGAAATAAAAAATTGCGAAAATTTTCATTTAGTGTAGTTTGAGGGGCAGATTATTTTATTGAAAATCTTCGTATTGCATCTTTGGAAGATGCCAACTTGCGTACCTCTCTATCTCTCTCTCTCTCTCTCTCTCGTTCTATTCCCATTAGTTTTAGCACAAGACTATGGAACAGTTTCTTACTAGGTGAAATAAAGAATCGAGAAATGTTTCATTTAATGTAATATGAGGACCAGGTTATTTTATTTAAAATCCTCGTACTGCATTTCCTTTCTATCTCTCTCTCTCTCTCTCTCTCTCTCTCTCTCTCGTTCTCTGTTAGTTTTAGCACAAAACTACGGAACAATTTCTTTTTTACTCAATGGATCTCAAATCCTGTATTATTGGGAAGAATGTTGATATCAAGTTTTTAATGAAAAGCACTATTTCCTCTACATATTGTGGATAGATATCAGGGAAAGCAAAAAGAAATGACGTACTACGACGTGTTATCTTAACTGCATATTGCGTTGAAAGTGGTAAGAAATGTAGCTTCTTTCTTTTTACATTTTCAATAACGCTATAATTCACATTTTATCTGGAGTGCAACGTTCACTTCTGCCATTAACTCCACAGAGAAAAGAGAAGGAAAATAAAAAAACGAACACACACATACGCGAAATGAAGTATATATGTATAAAAGTCCTAGTGATTTTGCTAAGTGACCAGCAATAAATTACAACTTATATAAAATTGCACTATTAACTAAACAATAAACTGAAGAAAAGCACATCATTCCCTATCTTCCGTTTGTCGTTGGCTTGAATGCGTCATGCCTTCTAGCTGCACAGCTAACAAAATAGACAGGTCTCACGTAATTCTTCTGGTCGTCTAATACATATATATATATATATATATATATATATATATATATATATATTATACACAAAGAAATAAATTGCTGGGATAAGTTGAGTCAGACGAAAGAATGCAATGCAATAGTAGGATTTGAACCACAGTTTTCCTGGTCTTTAGTCGAGTGCTCTAACCACTGAGCTGCCCTGGCAATATACCGGCACGGCAAACACCCCTCAACTTACTCGCATGTTTCCCGGCAACCAATAAGGTAATCTTAAATTATACCCCAATGAAAACCTTAATGTCGTAAGTACTCTAAGTTCCGGGCTTCATAGTTTAACCAACTATTAGGTCAATTAGTGTTAATTTGATTGTTTTTTCACAGAAGATATGTGTATTACAGGAGTTGGATAGGTAGAGTCAGACTGAAAAATCCCGGCTAGGTAATGCAACTCCTGTCCTACACACAGCTTGTGTGAAAAACAGTTCAATTAATAAAATCGCTTGTTAAATTCGTTGAAATTATACAGTTAAATTATGGTATTATTCAATGTTAGCTATGTTTAAAACTACTAGTACTACTTTACGCTGATTCTCGCCGCAGCCTGATTATCTCGCTAGTTACGTTTTAGCATATTCCTTCTACTTAATTATAATCATATGAATAATAATAAATATCTAATAATAAGAGAAATAGTAGTAAATTCGGGTTATGCAGCACTACTAAATAACACGGCGTGTAGATTGTGCTCTACATATGGTCAGTATTTTCCTAACTACTCATACTGTTTTCCTATTTTAATTATTTTCTCCACCACGTAAGTATAAAACATATAGTTTCATACTGAGATTTCACTAATATATGCTTTGAGACTCTCTGAATCCAAAAAATGTATTGTTAGAAAAAGGTTTGTAAGTCTGTGAAAAGCATTGTTCAAAAAAGAAAAGTCATTTGAATACCATACTAGATTTTTAAGATTTTTTCAAGGATGCAACCTGAATATTTTCAAGAAAGTTCCCCCATCCCAAATACCCTTCACATACAACATTTTTCGAAAATTTTAATTTTCTCAAAAAATGTACATAACTTTTTTGATTAAAATACCATATGTTAAAGGTGCAATATAAAATGGATCTGTTGAATCTTCTGTAAATAACTTCTGGAGATCTTATTATAAATAGGATGGACGATTTAACTTGAAACTATAGAATTTCTCCAAAACTGAGCTTTGTGAAAAGAAACGTCTTGAATAGAAGTTGTTTGATATAATATGGGCAAGTAAATACCTCTTGTGTTTTAACGGGAGAAGGTTTAGATGGTAATTTGACGGTCAATGTACGTTTTTAAATGTGAAACCACATTTTTTATTTTGTTTCCTTATTTCTCTTTAAAAAATATTTTGTTTAAACCATTTTCTTTTACAGGTGTAGACAATTATACATTGATGAAAGGCAGATACACAGAGTATCACTTCTGCATGAATATTGTGCAGCATTATTTCATAAGCATCGTACCTTATGTAATAAATGTGCAAAATTATGCTCTTTTACCTCAATGCAATTTCCAACTCTTTGAATAAACGATTGCTGTAAAAACATGTATCTTCCAATGTTTGTGCCAGCATTGGAAGGGATAAAATTAATTGGTATTCAACAAAATTCGAAAGATACATTCTTCTCCATGGTATCTGTCGTACTTACTTGAATTAATTACTAATGATGCTGTAAATTAAATTTTATGACTGCAGAACTTTGTCGCAAACTAAAACTTATTCCGCCACTTTCTATAAATAAGGACGATTGCTCCAGAAGAGACATAAACGTAGGAGTCCAGGGCATGTAAATTGGAATGGCTTTCTTTCCCGCAATGTAAACTCAAGACGTCGCCCTTAGGTAGCTTAATTAACCCAAGGTCGCAGGTTTAAACCCGGTGAAGGGCTATGGAATTTTTCGTGTGTAAAAATCCTTAGCATGGCTTCATTCGGAAGGGAAATAAAGCAGTTTGTCCCGTGTCGTAGATTTACGGCACATAAAAGAACCTCAGGTCTGATAAAGAGGTCTCTGAGCAATCAAGCTCTCTTTCACGCCCAATTTAGAATGGGATGCTGAGAACCGCAGTAGCTAAAGAGCGTCCATAAATAGAATTCTATTTCCATTTCTGACACGACAAAACGTACAAGGAAAAGACACAATCCCTGCTGACAAGCGTTTGCCTACTACGTACACCTGCTTGCTGTGGCACAAATTCAAGCGAGTTTGTGACGCCTGCTGCATTACGTCGCATTTAGCTCTCCATTTGATCTTGAGCCCAGATTAAGTGAACAGGAAACTACACTTCTTTCTTTTGTTTTCAACGGAACTTACACTTCTTGAAAAGTCACAGATAATCGTACATATTTAAGTAATATATTATGTGATGTTCTTTGGTTTCGTTTGATTTTGTTTGGTTTCGCGGACTAAATGTCATATTGAATAGGCAGAGTCAGACTGAAAAATGCAATGCCATAGCCGGGATTTGAACCACGGATCTCCCGACCTCTACCCGGTTGCTCTGCCACTGAGCTACTACGGCAACATGCCGGCATAGCATTGAATTTCTCAACTGACTCGTATGTTTCCCGGTAAACCACAAGGTGATCTCAAATTATTTTGAGATGATAACCCCAATGGCGATTTACAATGCTGCAAGTATTTTAAGTACCAGGATTCATAGCATAGACAACTATTTTGGTCATTTGATATTGGTTTTAATTGTTTTTCACACAAGCCCTGTGTGGGACAGGAGTTAGATAGACTGAAAAACTCAATGTCATAGCCGGGATTTGAACCACGAATCTCCCGATCACTAGCCGGTTGCTCTACAAGCTGCTGTCCTACACACGGCTTGTAATTAAAACCAATACTAAATGTCATATGTTTGCAATGGGTTCCAGCAGCGGAGAGATTATATGTTTACATTTATGAATTGATTGAAACCTACCTACTGACGATTATGGAGACGAAAACACAAGAAAACGTATATATGCAGATTATATGTATCAGTGAAAGGAGTATAGATAATAACAGAAGCTCTTTTGTAAGGCCAATCCTTGGATCATCCATAAATCTTAATCTTCGCAGTTGAGGCAGTGTTCCCTTAGGCAAAAGAGCAGTGTCTGTGGAGGCGAGAGGATCGACCTGCGGCAATAACTGCTTTGTTCAACACAGTTTATGTTTCAGTTGGAGCGACACCAAATGGCCATCAATATGTGTAATTATTACCTATTCCATATCCAGTGTCTATCACTCATATATCCGTATAGAACCACCTCATGGTCACCAGATTATTTAAAGGTATCTCTGACATGTTTAAAACTTGAGATCTTGTGGTTCACCAGGAAACACGAGAGTCAGTTCATGAATTTAATCCCGTGCCGGGATGTTGCCATGATAGTTCAGTGGTTAGAGCAACCGACTAGAGAATGGTTGAAGTCCCGGCTATGGCATTGGATTTTTCAGTCTGACTCTAGTTATCCAACTCCTGTCCTACACACATCTTGTGTGAAAAAAAATTAACGCTAAATGATCTTAATAGTTAGCTAAACAATGAAGCCTGGGACTTACAGTATTTACATTGTTAGTCAACATTGGAGTATTCATCTCAAAATAATTTGAGATCACATTGTGGTTTACCGGGAAACATGCAAATCAGTTAAGCAATTAATGCCGTGCCGGATTTGCCATGATAGCTCAGTTGCTAGAGACCGAGAAATCTGTGCTTCAAATCCCGGCTATGACATTGTCTAACTCTACCTATCCAACTTCTGTCCAACACACGGCTTGTGTGAAAGAAAAACAACTAATTAGCACTATTAAAACTGATCCGCACGTTATGGACAATCCTAAGAATAATATTTTCCAAGGAATCAATGTCATTTCTAAAAGAAAGTTAAAAATTGACAGGGAGTGTCATAAGATGATACCAGAAATGTGTTTAAAACAAAAGCAAGCAGATCCAAGAACTCCATTAGCAAAACATTAGCACTTTCAAGGGGCATTTGAATTCATTAGACAAATCACTTTATCCTGGTAAACAACGGGCGTTCGTATTCCGTAACCGGCAGAAGCGAAACCCGAGAGCTTATCGGTTGATCGGAATCCCGCCTCGATATATGGATGACCTGTCTACGTGGGTTTGAAACGATACCGAACGTAGCTTTAAGTTGAACTTGTCCGGAGTTTGATGTCGAGACTTCAAAACTCTTTTAGTTTGTTTTATTGTAACACTGAAAATTACATCATTTTGAGATCAGGCAGCGCACGAAGCACTACTATGCAATTTCCTCATCTTCGTTATCAGAAAAACTTATCTTAACTTTTAGCTAAAATGGCAAAAATGCTTATGGCTAAGAGTTTAGAGGTTGCTGATTGCGAAATATACGTATACTGCCCTAACCGTAGGTATCTAGTACTTATATTTCTATTGTTGTCACTAGCAAAGAAAGCATCGTAACCGTTGTTGCGTACCGAGCCAGGTGACTCTTGTCTGGGACTGGCATCGGGAGGTCGTGGAAACGGTAACCCGCGGCTGACCTGTTTGACTAATGGTTTTTTAGGGGATTTCCCTGGTCAATAGGTGAATACTAGAGTCAATTCTTTATTCCCCAAACTTCCTCCCATCATTTAATCTTCAATTCATCCCTCTTTCAGGATTGTTAAGTGTCGATGAGGACTGCGTCCGACGCCCAATTTCGTGGAGGTTACTGAGGGTGAAAATACAGTTCTCGACGGCGTTCCCCGTGGTGAGGTGAAGAACAGCTTCTGAACGGTTAGAGACCCTCCATGATGGCTTTCTCCCTGTCGGCATGTCGGCTGCCCAACGAATTTACTCTCATCTCATCCTTCCTCTGATGTACAATAAGCCCACGGCTGCAGTGTGTGGAATTTCTCTCCATAACACACGCACACACACATACACACCACACCCATTGTTGCGTACTGAAGCTTATTCGCATTACTTCTAAACAGATCTTATATAAAAAAGTTATGTATTTTTCAATGACGCTGTCAATTGCCAGCATCATAGCAGGGCCACCGGTGGGCCGGAATTTTGTCTTGAAAGAGTTATTTTATATGTCAATAAATATACTGGCATGAGGCAGTCACTTTCAAGCACACTTAAAAACCATCGGCCTCGGCCCGGTTTGAACCCACGGCCTTGGGATCACTTAAACAGCTGAGTCAGTCTCCCACCGACAGTTCTGTTATAATATTTGTGTTTTCAATGAAACTTTGTGATTATAGACTTTCTTATGTATATTATTCGTAGCTGTTACGTTCTGCAAAAGATTCTATCTTTAAAATGACGCCAAAAGGAGATTGCGTGTGTGTGTTTGTGACTGAGTGTGTATGTGTAATCACAAACCTGGTGATGCCTCAAAAATTCGCAGATAACGGAAAAGCTGTGCGCATTCTATTCATTGGTCTTATTGGTATCATTCTTAATTTTCTAAAACCTGCAACGTAAACTGAGCTCTTGCCAAAACATATTTGCGTTTCAAAACGTTTGGTTAGAGCTCTAAGAAACACAAGGAAAGCATTCTCACATCGATATCTTGTAGTTTTAAAGTAGTTATGACATCTACACTCCTTTCAATTCATCTTCCAGAAAGATAGTCAAGGGAAATACTAATATGTATATAATTTTGGGTTTATTTACTTCACTAAAAGCTTTTGAATTATTTTTCTGAGCTCTTCCGTTACAGAGTTGAGATTAATGGTTTCTTGTTCTATTGCCTTTCTGAAAACCTTTCAACCTGCGCTACTACATTTTAATATTTTATTGAAACTGAAAAACAGAGCTTTACCAATAAATCCGATGTAATATAATTATAATAGTTGCTACTAGTTGGAATCAATTAGCAAACAAACTACAAGTACCATCAGTGTAATAATCATTCCTTGTTTTTCCAATTTTTCTAATTATTTATATTGAGTGATTTAAATTTCAAATCATAAGGCGCTTTAAAATATGAATGGTAAAATTGAAATGGAAAAACCATAAAAACTTTAAAATTATTCTGTACTATACAGAACGTTTACTTAGTAACAGAACTTTCATGCATCTACTGGCAATGAAAGTTATTATGGCAAACTACCGAGATGATTTTATTATCTCTGCTGCTTTACCAAACAAAATAATAAATATTATCAATGCGCTGTAAGTAAATAAAGTATAATTTTTATTTTTAATTACCAAACAGTGTTGCATATACAAATATAATTGTATTATTCTCTTTAAATTACATGCCTATGCACAATAAAATGTTTATTTTTCTCTGGTAACCACCACTCAATGTAAATATTTAAACTCCAATTATAATACAAATTTTCCCATCCCTCGGGAGTAATTAACATGATAAAAGTTACTCAGTTGCTTTTTCTCCAGCATAATATTTCCTTACCCTTACAGAATTCATTTTACCAAGCTGAGGTGGTTACACCGTGTCTGCGTTTGTGAAGAAAGCCATGGGAATCCACGCATTCCTCTACTGCTTACCTAAAACCGAAACAAAAATAAAAAATTAGTAATCAATTACAAAAAGTCATACTAAATAAATGTATTAAATAAACTGGTATAACTGATAAAAGGTTCAAAATGATAAGAAAAATTTATGAAACAGCAAAGAAGATTATTATCGTAGTCCTCTAATTACTTTTTTAGTATAAGTAGAGAAAGTATTGCATTCCACCCAAAAATCCCTACCGAGATTTCCCCGGAAGGATACGTTTGGAGGTCCCTGAATCCCCCAAAAAGAATTTTTAGGTTAAGGTCCTGCTTTGTGTGTGTGTCTGGATAGCATAACTCAAAAACGAAGAGGCCGTTAAATTCTAAACTTGGTAATCAAATTCAGTATCTTCCAATGGTACGACTTAAAGATTTTTGGGAACATCCCCGCGCCCCATCACCCTTTACACTGAATATTATTCAAAAGTTTCAATTTTTGAAAAATGGCTAAACTATCTTTCATTAATGGCTTGTGCGATTTGGTGAAAACAAATTTTCGTGAACATGATATCTTCAATTCATTCATTACAAGTTGTATATACAAGTTATAAACCTAAACAAGAAAAAAGCTGTGTATGTGAAAAAATAGAACATAGTAAAAAAGTCTGATGTGTTTCATTGACATGCCTTTCTCAAACTGTTTCACAAATGTTAGAAAAGGTTATTGTTATATATACGTCATTCTAATCGAGATAAACATTAGTAGAATAGGTTTTATTACTTTCTTCCTTCTAAGTAGCTTCTATGAAGTAAGGAAATATTTTAGAAGAATAGATAAACAACAAATAAGTTTATGCACAGCTAGAGAGTAAAAAGTTTATTTATTCAGAAGGAAAAAAATAAATAAAGAATGAATAGAAAAGAGGGTAATATATAACAAACAAGAGTGAGAACGATTAGCTTAGATTAATGTTCCAATACTTTTGAAAGAGATAATAAAAACACATTGAAAAACACATAAATTGCATTTGTTAGGACAGTGCTATTCACTATCTAATTGAACAGAAAAACCTACAAATTTGAAGTAAAGTTTATTAGAAACACAAAGGGATATTATGACAGGATTAACGACAGAGATTAAAACGTTGAATGGGAAGGATCTAGAAGCTCATGTGAATTAGAAAAGCTGTTCACAATCAAAATTTCCTTACAAATGATCATTCTTGTATTTACGTCACGTTAATTGAGATACATATTAGCAGAAATTGTAGTACTATTTGCTTCCTTACAAGTAGAAGGGAAATAAGGGTATACACTAAGCTAAAGTGATAGTCAAACCCTTTAAAAGGTGGCCACTATGTGAAACAATACAAGTTGGGTTCGCTTTCTATGGCCAGCAGTAGAACAAAAGAGAAGAGAGGAAAGATGACTTCCTGTTTGAGAAGATTTAACGTAGTTGAAAATTGGAACCAATATCAAGGAATATCTAGAAAACGGTCTTCTATAAGAAAAAATCTGATGTGTTCCATTCACATGACTTTCTCTATATCTTTGCAACAAATTATTATTAATAAGCTTATTCTTCCTTTTACTTCAGGCTAATCGAGAAAAAATTCACAGAAATATTCTTATTACTTGCTTCCTGTATGTAGAACCGAAATAAGGGAGTACCATAGGTTAAAGTGATATTCAAAGGCTCTATGTGACTGAAGTTACTTTGTTTATATGAACAGGAGTTGACAAATTCCTGTATGAGAAAAGTATTAGATTTTCAAAGCTGAAACCAATAACAAGGAATATCTAAAAAACGACCAACTCCACGAAAAAATGTATATAACATAAACCGTGTGTTTTAATGCCATCTACATTTTTTGTATGGTAAGCTTTTGTCTATCTTTTACGGTTTAGCAGTTATGAAAAATTCCATAAACTTCATTCAGAATAAAGCAGTCTTCAGAGGCTATTCCCAGAAAATTCAAAACATATATTTTATTTGTGAGGTAAATGTCTTTCATATACAATATTTTAATCAAAATCGTCAGAGACATTTTTGAGAAAAACAAAATTTTCGAAAAAAGTTCCATGTAAAGGGTAGTTGGAGGTGGGGGATTTTCTTGCTAATCTTCGTGTCGCATCCTTGGAAGATACCAAAGTTAAATACGAAGTTTGGTATTTAACGACCTTTTCGTTTTTGAGCTATGCTGTCCCCACACACATACACACACACACACACACACACACACACACGAACCTATTCCTAAAAATGTTTTTTTTTTATTTAGGGGGACACAAAACATGTATTTCTAGTGAAATATGGGGATTTAAAAACATATATTTTCGTAGAAATGTTTTCTCTGCATACTATGTAGCTACATAGTAAAGTTAAAGAAAGTGAATGCCGCACCGTGGCCGAGTGGTTAGACCACGCGCTTCTCACTTGGGCGGACCGGTTTCAATCCTAAGCTGTGGGATTTGTGGTGGAAACGCCGCGCAAGGACGGCTTTTCTTCGGGTTCTCCGGTTTTTCCTGCCATGACACTCCACCGGTGTTCCACCTTCATTCCATGCATCATCAATTTAATTACCTTCGCTGTCATAGTAGTTAAAACGTTAAACACGATAAAAAATAAAGTAATGCCTGTCAAGTGTCAAATGAATGCTTCAATAAATTAAGTACAGCTATACTAACTTGGGATAATGTTTCCTTAAACATTCTGTTTCTGTTGCAGTTTATTTTCCGCGAGTGTTCGTTTTAGCCAAAACAAACGGTTGAGCTACTTGACTCCAAAGATAAACATCTACCTGATGGTTAAATGCAAACATGGTTTTCCGTATAAGCAAATGTTTTGTCTGGGAACCCCATATTCCATTAAGCACTACAAAGGGCTCGAATCAGATAATGGGCAGGTCATTTTCAATAGATCCGGTAAGTAATAATTCCATTGTTGCTTTAGCAATAAACTAGTAGGAGGAGTATCCATAACGCTTGGAGAAATCTCAAGAATCTCTGCCTTTATCGTGTAACGCAAAGCGTTTCACCCACGCACAAAGAGATAAAGGGTCTTTTGTTTGGTGTTAAAGCTCCATTTCTCTTTTCATTGTTTTCCTCCAGCAAACTGTGCGCTAATCCATTCAGCATTTTCTTTCGAGAAGCAATGCAAACATTTATAACCATATTTTCAGTGATTATAGGTTGTTTGGATTGGCTTTCTCCGCGTTCGCTGGCAAGAAGATTTTCCCAGCTACAACAAGGCCCATAGCGGATGGAATAAAAGAGCAAATAAAACGAGAGGTAGTATTAGATAACTCCAAAGAAATCCTTTATATCCCAGTTCTCACGCAATGAAACCTGTAATAATCACGTTCCACACCGCAACTATATATGATTATTAGGAACTTACAACTAGAAAACGCATTTGAAGTGAGTCAAGACTTAGGTTTTCTGCACATTTACCAGTAGACGTAAGCAGCACATGCTCTCCGAACCGGGTTTTGTCGAAACACGTATTATAATTATGTTCTGGGCTCGTTAGCCCCGCTGGATGAAGTGTGGGATAAGGCGAAAGCGATAACTAAGTTACCCGGTAAGCTGTTATGCAGTAATAATTCCTGCAGATAATTCCTCGTATAGCCTAATAAGGTGTAGAAGTAGTTCAATGTTATAAAAAGATTTGTATTGTTTTCACCATGTCTGAAGTTAGGAAATGTACGGTAGTACATTCAGAAGTATAAGAGCGCTATAGACAAATGCGAAGAACAAGCTCTGAATAAACAGTATATATATACAATGTCACAAGTTCACAACCAGTTGCATATTATTCTTGTGCTTTCGTGTCAACGATAAAGAGAATTTGTAAGGAGAAGAAAGAGCTGCGGTCAAGAGGAGAGAATAGTATATTAAGCACTCCTGGAAAAAGGAAGAAAAGCTGGACCTGAACATACTGTTGCGCAAATCAATGCCTTTAATGCTACTGTTATACGAAGAATAATACGGTTAACTCATTTTATATTTATTTTAAAAAAAATATGTCTATGTCAAAGTGTGTGTTTTAATGAATTCTACATGTTTTGTGTAGTGAGTTTCTATCTTTCTCTTACCTAGAAGTCTCCGGAATAAAGAAATATTTAGAGATTATTCCCAAAAATTCAAGGTATACATTACTTTTACCAAAAATCTTATACATATGGTATTTTAATAAAAATCGTTAAATCTAATTTTAATAAAATAACACTTTTCCAAAAAAAATCACATGTACAGGGTAATGGGGGTTGGGGCATCCTTGGAAGATTTTGAACTTAAATACCAAGTTTGGTATTTAACGAGCGTTTCGTTTTTGATCTATGCTGCCCTCACACACACAAGTACACATATACACTAATATTCTTCTTCAGAAACTGAAACAGCGTGTTCAGAATTGGCACGGCCACTAATCTATTAAGGTAGGCAGCATGTTATTGCTCAATACCGTTTCTATTTGTAAGTGATACTTTATCTGTATTCATGCGTGTGTTGTGTACGCATTGCTTTCAGGATCCACAAGCTGGAAACACAACTATACCTGTCTGAAGAATGAATGCAGACGGCCACGAGTGGAAGCCTGCGTAAATATAAAGAGATAAGCGGTACTACGTCACGTTTTCGGTGCATGCTCTGTACAGTTCGACAATCGAATTCAGCAGTTGAGTCTTTTACGGGTTCGAATCAAGTCAAAATGCAAACACCGTCGCGCGTAGACAATACGCTCACAAAGTAGAAAATTAATATGCATTAGTGATAAAGAAAACAGCAAGTTTACTTGTGGATCGGTTAGTTTATTCCTGTTTAACGTACGATGTGCTGATGTTTTGATGCTAAGACTGTACTGCACTATATTCCAGATTTTTGTGACCGCCTTAAACCGTACCTTCCTACACCAGTGACCTCCACAGACAATTCCATTCTTTAGTCAGACAGGTAGCATACCCTTTGCAGAATGAAATATTTCACGATTGTATTTTATACATTGCAATTTCTTAGAAATTCTATTTTTATGATTACTTATAATTAGTCCTCAGCACCGGTTGCATGTGGTCGTAAATTTTTTTCATGTAGGTTTGGTGACGTGACACACATCAGGCAGGAGTGGTATTATCATGCTACTGAAAAGGTTAACACAGTCGGGTTCAAAGGCTGGAATAACATTGCAGACATTTAGTGACAGAACAGGCAACTTTGTCACGTTTTCGCCAAATAAACTCGCGTTACACACATTAACACTTATTTCTTAGAGTACCAAGTGAATAACATTAGCAGGGTTTTTCTTAAGTGCAAGGAAACAAAAATTAAATATCTAACCACAGTTGCTACTTACATTACGCTGTAAAAATATATCCTATAAGAACGATGATGAGGGGTGAATTAAGTAAAATTAAACAAAAGCCCTTCCTTCCCAAAAAAAAATCTGCCTAAGATTCAAACTTTTAAGAACAAATAAAAACATTGGTTTCATTCATAATATTTTTAGTTTATTTTTATATTCATAAATTCCATTTTTTTGCTTTATTTTTTTACTTTCTCTACAATGTGAATCGTAAGTAGAGAAGGTGTTGTAGTCCACCCAAAAACTCGAAACTGAGATTTAACTGAAATACATGTTTTGAGGCGATAGTCAGATTTTTAAATAGCGGAAATATTTAAAGCTTGGTTCAATAGCACACTTTTGAAAAACATTTCTCCTAAGAGTGTTACTGTGTTAGATAATGTTGTTATTATCATTCCTGGCTAAAGATCAAAATTCCCAAGTGTGCAAAGTGTTGAGAGAATGTTTACCGAATTCGAGTGTGCTGTTAAGATGTGTTCAGCATACCATGAAACAAGAACGAACATTTCAACTGCGAGATGTTTCACACGACAATGCTTCGTTTGCGATACATGTGAGTGAAAATTGACAGTGACAGCGATGAAGGCGAAGACTATCGATTTACCCTTCTGTATCATTCTTGTACCTGCAACAGCAAGTGTATAGGTGAACTTATTATAGAAGTTTATATTGATTAACAAAAAGCAAACAGAAGAGTAAGATTTTGTAAACGTACGTGTGTGTGTCTATCTGTCTTTCGATCTGTCTGTGGACAGCATAACTCAAAAACGAAAACTCCATTAAATACCAAATTTGGTATTTAAGTTTAGTATCTTTCAAGAATGCGACACGATTGTTCACCCTTTACATGGAAATTGTATTGAATTTTTTTCCTCAAAAATGAGAGCGAAAGCAGCGAAAATGTAACAACGCTGCTTGCAATCCACGCGGAATTGACGTGTTTCTGTCATTTGTGATTTTCGCATTCACTGCAAAACGTCGGCAACTTCCCAGAAAAATCAGTGCGTTATATGAGAGTTTTCTATTAACAAAGATAAAACCCATGTTAGCATTTTCAGTAGCAGGATAATACAGTCGTATAGCCTTACTAACCGGTGGTTGTAACTAGGGTAATGGTGTATCACCTGTATTTACAGCGTCTTCACAAATATTCATTGAATGATAGAAAATACTATATAAGTTAGTATCATAAAATAAATAAGTCGTTAGAGAGCGAGGATTTTGCTACAATGGACATATGAAAATCACTAATGTCAGAAGAACTAAAGGTATCTCTAGTACATATTAAAAATAACTTTACAGTGTATATAAACAATAACAATGCATGAGCCCTCAAATTTAGGTATGCTCGAAGCACTTTGCATACTAGACAAAATACTCATATTACAGACAGTAATAAAAGTGCCACCATGCACTACAAAACTGAGAACAAAATTCGAAAAGTTTATCCATAATCTTTGGATACGCAACTATGTGTAATATAAGGGAAATTAATTTTGGACATTGAGCACAAATCCATAAGAATAAATATTGAGACTTCCCATACTACCGATTTGCAACAGTCACATTATGCGAAGTTGAGAAACATTTTTCTAGATAAAAACTCTCTTAACTGATAACATGCATTGCTTTTTATGTCATACATTAGTCAACATATTTATCGTTACTCAATGCAACTTTTAAAGTGAGATATTTCCATGGGAAACATTTGTTTTTCTTTGTACTGTTAGTTAATCTCATTTCAATTATGGTTCTGTGACTAATTTCACTGCAAAAATAAAATTATTTGTTTTATTGCCAGTGAAAAAAGTCTAAGAAACAACAGGGGAACAATGTTTTTATCTCCAAGTTCTCTATGTGATACGAATATTTTTAAGAAAATACCCCACCACAAACTACCCTTTATATCGAAAAAACTTGAAAATTTTCTTTTTCTCAAAAATGGCTCTAACAATTTTTATTAAAAAATTGTATACTAAAGATATTTACATCACAAATAAAATGTATATTTTGAATATAATGGAAATAGCCTCTTGAAGACTTCTTTATTTTGATAGAATTTTTCAAAATATTCTATAACTATCAAACATTAAAAGGTAGACAAATCTTACAAATATTCCTTGTCACTGATTTCAATTTTAAACAATCTTAAACTACGTAATTTTTCTAAAACGGCAAGCAACCTTTCGTTTCATCTCTCTTTTTTTACACCGGCCTATGCAATGTGAACTGAACCTGAATTGTTTCAGGTAGCACCAGCTTTCAAAAGATTTCACTATGTTTTCGTCTAGGGTGTTCCCTGATTTCCTTTCTTCCTTGCGAGGACGCACGTAATAAGACCAATTCTGCAAATGATTATCTTGATTAGCAAGGTAGAGATATAGAATAATGTTTTGTAAGAATATATGGAACAGCTGGAGAAGGTATCTGAACATAACAAGATTTGTTTCACATAAATATGTTTAATGTATGGTATTTTAATAAAAATCCTTAGATATTTTTGAGAAAATCAAGAACTCTGAAACTCATTCCCTGTAAAAGCTAGTTTGGGGTGGGGAGAAGTTTCTTGAAAATCTTCGTGTCACATCTTGGAAGATGCTGATCTTAAATATAAAATGTGGTACTTAACTGCCTTTTCGTTTTTGAGTTATGCTGTCACAGACACATCGACACACAGACACACACAGTCACATACACATTCCCCAACGAACCTTTTGCTAAAAATGTCTCTTCTGGATTGAGGAGACCCCAAAACGTATGATTCGACTGAACTCTTGGTATCGAAACTTTTGGTAGAATGCAGTACCTTCTGTAGAGAAAATAAAAATAAATTAAACGTACTCCAAACTCAGGGTTGAACTGAGTGCATAGATGCCAAATGAAGAGAAGTATATTTTTGACGGCGCAATAGACTTGTTGCGTGAGTTCATAAATGAACAAATGTTTCATCTGTGAAGCATGTTTTGGACGATGCTCTCAATGAACATCAGAAACCAATGGCAATACATCACACTTTTATTCTTATCTGGTCTCTGCAACTGATGGACAGCTGTAACCCAATATGGTTTTAGGAGACCACTTTTCGCAGCTGTCAACACATTGAGTGACCGGTCTTTTGGTGTAAAGGTCTTAATGACTTTCTGCATGACCACTCCAGTAGCGTCCGGAAGCCCACAACAGCCGAGGGCAGTATATATGGAGGATGTTTGCCTTTTTGCACTCTACAGAGATTCAGGTGCTTCCAATTTGTTTACAAGTGTCAGTATTGTATTTCTTTTGAATGGATCGCGAACACCAAATTCTCTCTGGTATGCCCTTTGAGTACCTGTAATTGAATTTGTATTCCAGTGTTGCTTCACAAGAAAGATGTTCTCTTAATGTGTATTGCCTTTTACGACTAAAATAAAACATCAGAAACAGTTGCCGACCATGAGAGGTAACTTGAAGGTAACATGTACGATGGGAACTATTTATATTTTGAGTATAATAATAAAAAACAGTAATTCGTCATTAAAAATTGCTTTATTGGTTCTCAAAATATTTTCCTTTATGATCAATACACTTTTGCATGCTTCGAACCATTTGTCGTAGCATTTTTTCCAAAATGCTTGAGACATCTCCAAAACATGGTTTTCAAACGGATTAATGTCTTCTTCTGCCGACGAAAGTCGCTGTTCACGCATTTTATTATTGATCTTATGGATCAAAAAAGAAATCATTGGGTGCCAATTCAGACTGTACGATGAATGAGTCATCAACTTGAATTTTTTAGTGCTCAAGTACTAGAGTATTTGAGTTCTCGGTTGTTAGACGAAGTATTTAACGCTCTAATCGTCTTCATGAAGAACGATCTCAAGGCAATTGCTCGTTTTCCTTTTTTTCTTTTTTTTTGGGAGCTTTGGCAAATAAATAATTATGAACCATTCAAAATTGACCATTTTATGTTCCTCCAAAGGCATTTGACCAGTTTTTTTTTCTGAAAAAGGCGACTATTTGTTTCGAAGTGCTTCGAGTGTGAACAACTTTTATTGCATTTGGTTCATATTGAAACACCCATACAATTGCTGTTTACGTTTCACTCATTTGCATAGATCCACGATTCCTTACCTCTTATAATCTTATATACGTCTTATGACGCCTTCTCCATTGTATTTCTTGAGCATATGTGTGCACCAGTCGACACGAGCATCCTTTTGAGTTTGTGTCAAATTATGTGGAATCCAACGAGAGCAAACCTTTTCACTGTTAAATAATTATATAATATTTTATTTATGCTGCTGAAACTAATGCCCATCTCATAGTATGTGTCATGACGATCTTGCACTATTTGTTTTTGCACCGCATCAATATTTTCTGGCACAATTGATTTTGGACGACGTTCGCAAACTTCGTTGGTGACCGAACGGCGGCCACGATTAAACTCGTTATACTAGCTTTTCACCAGTTTTTCAATGAAGCCAGACACACACACACACGTCATTTTTATAAAAATGTTTTTTTTTTTGGATTCAGGGAGTCTCAAAGCATGTATTTCCGTGAAATCTCGGTATCGAATTTTTGGGTGCAATGCAATACCTTCTCTATACACTACGTACATAGTTCGTATAGAGAAAGTAAAAATTCCTGGGCGAGAAAAGTATTTTAAAACTGAAATCAATAACATGAATATCTTATGAAAAAGTATATAACATAAATTGTGTGTTATATTGAGCTCTACATTTTTTGTCGAGTATGTTTTTGTTTATTTGTTAGGGTTTCCTAATTCTGCAAAACTCATCCGGAATAAAGATGTCTTCAGAGACTATTCCCAGAAAATTCCAAACATATATTTTATTTGCCATGTAAATGCAATTGATATGCAATATTTGAATTAAAAAGGACCAATTTTTAGATCCAACTTTTCGAAAATGTTTCCATGTAAATGGTAGTTGGGGTGTGGGGATTTTCTTGAAAATCTTCGTGTCACATCCTGGTTTTTTGTCAGACAGACACACAAATGACCATTTTTCTGGATTAATGGGGTCAAAACATTTTTAATGCAAAACAATACCTTCTCTATACATCATGTAAATAGTACCTGCAGAGAAAGTAAAAATAACTTGGTGTTAGGAATATTTACTCTCAGCACTGTAGTCTATGAAAGCGCAGTGTTTGTTCTCAGTATTTCTCTGAAATGGCTCCCGCATTATTTTCTGAAAACAAGCAATCTGATTAGCAAGTTTATTTTAAGAAGATAACATGAGATTTTGGAAATGTTGCCAAGACACTTGTGACCGTGCTTCACTCAAAACAATTGTGAAACACGTAACTTATCAAGTGGCTATTAGCAGTGTTGGCATGAAAAAGCAGGAGAAGTAAATTCAAAGAAACTCCTCTCTGACGCATTCCCGGGCGTTAAGGGGACCGATCTGTAAATTTTACTAAACGAAAACATCCTACTGAGTTATATAAAAATTTAATTACATTTTACATCGGTATTAAGAAATGCGAATGTAAGGTGCGGTAGCTATTAAAAAATCTGATGTGTTCCATTCACATGACTTTCTCTACATCTCTGCAACAAATTATTATTAAAAAGCTTATACTACTATTTACTTCATGCTAAGTGAGAAAAAATTAGCAGAAATAGACTCAAAAGCTGGTTGCTATGTGACTGAACTTCCTTTGTTTGTATGGACAGAACTTGACAAATTCCTGTATGAGAAAAGAATGTTTTTCAAGTCTGAAACCAAAAACAAGGAATATCTAAAAAAAGATTAACTCCACGAAAAAATGTATATAACATAAATTGTGTATTTTAGTGTGCTCTACAGTTTTTGTTCTGTAAGTTTTTGTCTATCTCTTACGGTTTACCAGTTACACAAAATTCCGATTAATCAAAATAGAACCATTTTTAGAAAATAAAAGTTTTCGAAAATGTTTCCATATGAAGGGTAGTTGGGGACGGTGGGATTTTCTTGAAAATCTTCGTGTCGTATACTTGGAAGATAATGAGCTATGCTGCTCACAGACACACACACGGACATTTTTCTAAAAATGCTTTTTTTTTTGGATTCAGGTGGTCTCAAAGCATGTGTTTCCGGTAAAATCTCGATATCGAATTTTTGGGTGCAATGCAATACCTTCTCTATACACTATGTACATAGTACGTATAGAGAAATTAAAAATCTGATGTATTTCATTCAAATGACTTTCTAGGTGTTACACACATACAACTTCCTTTATAAAAGATTATTCTTTTATGTACGACATGGTATTCAAGATATTACCTTAGTACTCTATATAACATAAATTGTGCATTTTAAAAAGATCTACATTTTTTGTGCAGTAAATTTTTGTCTATTTGTTACGGTTTAGCAGTGAGGCAAAATTCGGCAAAATTCATCCAGATTAAAGGGTTCTTCAGAGGCTACTCCCAGAAAATTCAATACACATTTTATTTGCCATATAAATACATTTAATGTACTGTATTTTAATCAAAATCGTTAAAGCCATTTTCTAGAAAATGAAAACTTTCAAACATTTTTTTCATCTAAAGGGTAGTTGGGAGCAAAGACATTTTTTTTAAATCTTCCTGACACATTCTTGGAAGATACTGAACTTAAATACCAAGTTTGGTGTTTTACCGACTTTACGTTTTTGTGTTTTCGTGTCACAGGCAAACTAGGACCTTTTTTCTAAAAATGCTTTTATTTTCGAATTCAGGGACGCTAAAACTTGTATTTCTGGTGAAATTTTGGTATCGAACTTTGGAGCTTCTCCATATACTATGTACATAGTACATGTACAAAAAGTTAAAAATCTGATGTGTTTCATTCACATAGTTTTCTAGTTGTTACAAACACAACATTCCATACAAAAGATTATTCTTTTATCTATGACTAGCTTATCAAGGCAAACATTAGCAGAAATTGTTTTATTACTTCCTTGTAAGTAGAAGGGACACTATGCTAAATCGATACTCAGCTCTTTTAAAAGCTGGTCTTATATGAAACAATTGAAGTTCGGTACGTTTTGCATGGCCTGCAGTTAAAACAAGAGAGGTAAAACGAAACGTCACCCCCTGTTAAGTAGTTTAAAATTGAAACCAATAACAAAGAATATCTCATAAAAAAGGGCAACTAAACGAAAAAACGTATATAAAATAAGTTATGGGTTTTTACGAGATCTATGCTTATTGAGTAGTAAGTTTTTGTCTATCTCTTATAGTTTACCTATTTTGCAGAACTCAGCAAAATTCATTCATAATGAACAGAAGCTATTCCCAGGAAATTCAGGATGTAAATTTTATTTGCGATGTAAATAGCTTTAACAATATTGATTAAAATATCGCATATTAAAGCCACTTTTGAGAAAATCAGAATTTTCGAAAAATGCTCCATTGAAGGCTAATTGGGCGTTTCGGGATTTTCTTGACAATCTTCGTGTCGCATCCTTGGAAGATACTGAACTTAAATACCAAGTTTGGTATTTAACCGACTTTTAGTTTTTGATCTATGCTGCCCGCAGACACACACAGACACATACACATGGACCTTTTTCTAGAAATGATTTTTGATTGAGAATATCTTAAAATATGTATTTCCAGTGAAATCTCGGTATTGAATTTTTGGGTGGAATTTAGTAGTTCCTCTATACACTAAGCACATAGCACGTGTAGAAAAATTAATTAATCTAGTGCAAAGTGTGATAGCTATTTAAAAAATCTTATATGCTCCATTCACATGACTTTCTCTACATCTCTGCAGCATATTATTGTTAAAAAACTAAAGCTTCTATTTACTTCATGCTAATTGAGAAAAAATTAGTAGGAATAGTCTTATTACTGGCTTCCTTGTAAGTAGTAGCGAAATAAGGGAGTACCATAGGTTAAAGTGATAGTCTCGATAACAGTCTAATCTACGACATTCCGTATGCTTTACGAGATCTACATTTTTTAAGTTTTGCCTATCTCTTTATAATATACTTTCAGAAGCTATTCCCAGAAAATTCAAGATATAAATTTTATTTACAGCTTTAATATGCGATATTGCAATCAAAATCTTTAGATCCATTATTAAGAAAATCAAAATTTCCGAAAAATGCTCCATGTAAAGGGTAGTTGGGATTTTTGGGATTTTCTTGAAAACCTTTGTGCCTCATCCTTGGAAGGTACTGAACTTAAATATCAAGTTTGGTATACAACCAACTTTTCTTTTTGAGATATGCTATCTACAGCCACACATGGACCTTTTTCTAAAAAATCGGACTCATGGGACCTCAAAACACATATATCCGGTGAATCCTCAGTATCGTATTTTCAATTCTTTCTCTATACATTAAGCACATAGCATGTGTAGAAAAAGTAATTAATCGCTATAAATAAATACGATTATGAAATGTGGTAGCTATTTATAAAACTCTGATGTGTTCCATTCACATTACTTTCTCTAGCTGCTACACACACATCCTTCCTTACAAAAAAGTATTGTTTCATCTATGACATGCTAATCAAGGTAAAGATTAACAGAAATAGTTTTACTATTTATTTTCTCTTAAGTGGAAGGCACATAAGGCAATACCCTGGACTAAATCGATAGCCAAGTTTTTTATAAGCTGGTTCTATGTGAAACAACCGAGGTTCGTTTCCCTTTGCTTGCTTGCAATAAAACAATAGAGTTGAAAGGAAACATCACTTCCGGATTGAGAAAAGTTTAAGTGGTTTAACCCGCAATATCTCAGAAGCGGTGAGCTCTACATAAAACAGTATATAACATATAACATAAATTATGTGTTTTAATGGGATCCACATTTTTCGTGTAGTGGGTTTTTATCTGAATCTTACGGTGTAACCGTTATGCAAAATTCTGCAAAACTCATCTAGAGGTCTTTAGAAACTATTCCCAGAAAATTAAAAAAATGTCCCCACATACAGGGGTTTGTAGGGAGGGGATTTTCTTGAAATCTTCGTGTGGTATCCTTGGAAGATACTAAATTTAAATACCAAGTTTGATATTTAACTGTATTTTAGTTTTTGAGTTATGCTGTTCACAGACACACACGCCATAGAGTAATTTTCTTTTAACTTTCCGATATTCAAAATAATTCACGATATTAATGTGTATACATCACTGATTAACAGGCAAGCAATTAAAATGAACTGTGCACAATATATGAATGTATGTTCAACTCAATAAGTGACACATATTCTTTCGCAGCTCTAAGGATATCATAAGTCTCAAATTCTGCCATTTTCTCAAATTACATCACAGAATAATACATATTATTGTTTTTCACGGCCTGCTATAACCGTACCTCATTGCGCCCAGCAACCATAAAGCGAACGCACCCTATCCTAACGCTGTGGAATAAATAAAGAATTATAAATGTTGGTGAATGGCTTAAACTTAACCTCAAATTTATTTCATTTTTTGTAGTGCTTAAAGCCCTCTTTTACTACCTGTGGCACCGCAGGCGATGACACTGGAGATACATGAAATGAAGATGGAGCACCAGTGGAATGTGATGGGGGGAAACCGAAGAACCCGGAGCAAACCCGCCCCTGCGCCGCTTTGTCCAACACAAATCTCACTTGCTGTCACTTGGGATCGTCTAGCTGAGAGGCGAGTGGCGTAACCACTAGGCCACGGCGCGGCCATTATTTCATCTTTAGTTGCTTTTCTTTTAATATCAGAAAATTCTCGTAGAAAAAACATTGTATGAAACGCGAGCGAATGGTTTATTTTTTATTCTTGCGTGGTAGTGAAACTCGACTCAATTCACATTTTCTCCGCTGAAATTAAAAACCATAACTTTACACTCTTACATCATAAATAATTATTTTTGAACTCAGGGAACCTCAAAGCGTACATACGGTGAAATCTAAGTATTTAATTTTTGTGTGGAATATAACACTCCCTCTATACACTATAAATGTAATACGTGCAGAGATAGTAATTTTTCTGACTCAGGGCACCTCAAAGCATATATTTACGGTGAAATCTCGACATTGCTTTTTGGGTGAAATACAATTTGGTTTTGTAGCAACTGGATTTCACGGACTTGTGTGATTATAGGAACCATATTTCTAAAGGCAAACATAAAAATAAGAATCAAATACCCATTTGATAATAAAAAAAATCAGTAAAGAATAACTTCTAATCAAAAAAATAAAAGATAACAAAATTAAAGCCAATCTTGACCTTCTCTAGTTACAACGTACATTGTATGTATATACGCGACAAAGTAAAAACAATCTGTAGAAGCCACCCTCGAGATAAATGCCTGTGACTTCGGCTTTTACTTCAGACTTCTCTTGAAACCTTTTCCTTCCATTTTTGTTACCCCCTCCTTTTTTGGAGCAGCAGTTTTAGCGCCTTATGAAAAGCGGAGAGGGTAGAGACGTATTCAGTCCAGACTACCCTCCAAGTTACACTAAAGATCCCTTCATCAACTCAGAAAATATCTTGGACGTGACAGCGGATGGAGTGTGAGAGATCTGAGAAGGAAGTAGTGACACAGAACCAAGCTTGCTGGTTGCTGGCATTAAGAAGTAAATAGTTCCAGATAATGAAATGCCTCTGGGGTAGAGAGAAATAATGTTAAGAAGGAACTAAAAATAAAACAAGAGGTGGTGGGAAATATGGGGGAAATAAATGGGAAACAAAGTGTCTGGAATTTGGCAACCCCAGCCGAGAGGATATTTCTTTCTTGTGCTACCATTTGACTAATTGCTTTGCATAGTCGTGGCAAGTTAATCTTTAGAAGAAAGAGGCGCATCGTATACAATGATTATAATTTGGTTATACAAAACTACGCCGCAAATGCTGCTAAATCTAGGTGGCAAGGTCTTAATGCATTTAAGGGAAAATTAAAAGGCCAAAATACTCTAGAAAATAACAATTTTAATCTTTAATGTACCGTAATGAAATATTTAATTTTATAAACTATCAAATCAATGACTAAGTAGCTAAAATTATTAAAACAGAAATTAAAAACTTAAACTTGATAACGTTTCTCGGTTGTTGCCATCAGTGGTGTAGTGGTTACCATACAAACTTCATATACCCTAAGACGATGGATTTTTATGGGCATAAAAAGCCTTAATATGGCTTCCTTCGGAAGGAAAGTAAAGCCGTTGGTCCCGTGTTGTAGATTTACGGCACATAAAGAACCTCAAGCTTGATAGAGAGGCCTCTGAGCAAAATTAAGTGGTCTTTTGCGCCCAATTTAGAATGGGACTCTGAGAACCACAGCAGTTAAAGGGCGTCCATAAATAACACGTTTCCATTCCGTTGCTCGGTTGTTAAGGAAGTATACATTTGAAATTTGATCAAAAAGTGTTAAAACTTACAAAATATGTTATTTTTATTGCAAAATAGTTTAAAAGCTAAACTTTAAGAAAATATGTATTGTACACTTGTAGCACACAAACTGTAATTAACTGTTTATTTATATATCTGAGCAAAATTAAGTGGCCTTTCCCACCCAACTTTGAATGGAACGCTGAGAACCACAACAGTTAAAGAGCGTCCATAAATAAAACATTTTCATTCCGTTGCTCGGTTGTTAAGGAGGTTTACGTTTGAAATTTGACCAAAAATTATTTAAACCTTACTCTTTCATATTCAAAAATATCCCAAACGATCTAATTTTCTATTAATTTGTTTCAAAATGCTCATACTGAATCACAAATGTGCTCTAAAGGAAATGCTCACCTACTTTCTGAAATAATGCTCCAATTTTGAGAAAAACGTTATTAAATGTTTAAAAGTCAAGAGTTTTGTGGAAAAGTAATGATTGTTCTAGAGAGATTACCTTAATATTTAAATGATATGAGTCATCCATTTTAAACTAATTTACTGTACAGTTTGACAGTATCATTTTAATAGAACAGCGAATTTGGAGAAGGAAAAATTATTATTCAAGTAACCATGCGAGCTAGAATTTTGATGCATAGCAACAATATTACCATTGTGTATAATAATGTCCACACATTTCAATAATATATCTTACATACTGTGCATTTTCCAAACTTGATGCTACACACTAGAGCAGTGGCGTCTATTTAGGAAAGGCTAGTAAAATTATACTGCACTCATTTTAGTCTTATTAAGTCTGAATATAGACAGATATTCTGAGGATCCAAGACAAAACACTGAAAATATTCAAGAAATTCAAGTATTTAGACATCTGTTTACAGGCAACCACATCATTCAGCACGCACATACAGGAAAGAAGTTCAGCAGCTATCTCAGCAATGTGTATCAAAAGAATCACATCACTGAAATTGGAAACAGCTTTGAGAATTTTGAAACGACAATCAAACCAGTGGCTACTTAAAAAACTGAACTAATATGGACATGCAAAAATTGAAAATGTTGAATGAGTAAGTGTATTTATTGACATAACAATATCATGCATTGAACTTCAACAATCGCACGGGTACACAGACCGTACGAGCTTTTGTAATACACACTAAAAAGCAATATTAAAACAACAAGGAATTAAAATAGTAAACACGAAAATAAAAAGACAAAGATATTCAAATGCAGCAATTTAAATTTACAGCACAGAGTACACCTTCATAAATGTACCCTCTTATAATAGATCAATACACTTAAAAGAAATATATACACTTAATATATATGCAATATATAAAACCATACACAAGAGGGACCTAAGTATGACATTAAATATATGTATGTAAAACATTGTAGTCACTTTTGTTTAGTTGTTCTTTGGCAGCCTTCTCAGATCTCAACTGTCTTGCCTATATATTAGTTTACCTATCCCGTCCACGTCTTCCGTGCCTGCCAGTAGCGCCCAACATGCTTCGCGGTGGTAAAGAATCGCGATAAATATTTTTCCCGCCATTCCTCCGTACACCTACATCTTACCAAGATGTGGGTCCACGACTCTTCCTCCTCGCAAATGGGACAGACTCTCGTACCATTCTCGTCAGCAATTTTCGTACTCCTCTATGCTCCTAGTATAGTCCACGCGAGTCCCTCTCTAATGAGTATGGTACCTGTTTTGATGAATTGCTCCATACCTCACTCCGATTTTAGCCCAGACTCTTACTTCTATTGAAACCTTCTCCGTGCATTGTGCAATTACTTGCTGTCTGTCAATATCACAGAGGCGGTTCTTAATTTTAAAGCAAGATTTATAAAGAGGGGCACTGTGTTTACTTAGCTGTGTACATGGCGAGTAACAACAGACAGCAGGCAGTTAGTGAAGTTTCATTGACAGAAATTATCATTATGGAAAAAGTGTGCAATTATTTTGCAACCTATGTTCATACATTGTGATACATGGCCTGTTGGAGATACAAATAGAACAAATTATAACATTACAGATCCGTACTCTACTTAAAATACAGGGAAACATGGTTGACAGCCATAACTTACTCCAAATTGAGAAATTCTGCAGCCGTAATGCTGCATGTATTTCACGTACTCATGTGAGAATTTTTTTTTCTAAATTAATCTATACTAAAATGGCACAAACTAAAATTTGAATGATGGTACCCTTCTATCAACCTGCATCTCTGTGTGTTCACCATTAATAAATATTTGTCGAGAAAATGTGGTAGCATTCTATTATACGCCCGTTAAAAGTTTGTAAATCCTCATGTTAGAAAGAAATATTGCAGGATATATTTTGGCATTTGCCCATTCGCCAAATTGGTTCCGCCACTGTTGCACTTTGCACGATGAGCAACAGTATTATAACTCCGGGTGGAATGGCGAGACGTCACACTTCCCCTCCATTTACCTGCTTCCCAGGGCTGCTTTATACATAGAAGGAAATGTAAAATGAAACAGTTAATTTGAATATATGAAAGATAGCATGAAGCAGTTAAAACAGGGATGGTCAGGAGAGGGAGAGTGAGAGGGAGAGGGAGAGAGAGAGAAAAAGAGAAACAATCAGAGAGTAGATGAGAGAGGAGGAGACTGGAACGCACGGAGAGAATTAGGTAGAGAGAAGGGAGAGGAGTAACCGAGAGAAATGCAATAACCCAGTTTGTTAGTAAAGGAATAAACAGAAATCTCTTCTAATGTTCGCAAAACAAAAAGAATTGATGCGTTCTATTCCCATGAATTTCTGTGGCTAACCTATAACAAACTGTTCGTACAGCAACTTGTTCTTCAATCTACTTCATGCTAATCAAGATAAACATTACTAGAAATGATCTTATCACTTAGTTGCTTATAATTAGAAGAGAACTACGGTAGTACACTATGTAGACCAAAACGACGGTCAAACCTTTTAAAAGCTGGTTACTATGCGACTTAAACTGGGTTCTCTTTGCTTGGAGAAAAACAGAAAAGAAAAAAAAAAAATAGAAAAAAGATTACAAATTTCCGTTTGAGAAGTTTAAATATTTTAAAATAGAAACCAATAGCAAGAAATATATCGTAAATGAGTAATTCCACAAAAATTGTATTCCACATATATTGTATGTTTTAACGTGATTTAAATTTTTGTGGTGTATGATTTTGACAATCTCTTACGGTTTACCAGTTATGCAAAAGTCATCCAGAATGAGGATGTTTTCAGAAGTTATTCCCAGAAAAGTTATAAATAGGTTTGTCATAAAAGTAGTTTAAACTTTGGGCATTATCAAAATTCCTAATAACATTTTTGAGAAAAATCAATATTTTCGTTAAAAGTAGTTGGCGGTGGGGAGATTTTCCTGAAAATATGTCGTTCCTTGAAAGATACTGGACTTATATACCGAATCTGATATTTAACCTACCTTTCGTTTTTAGTTATGCTGTCCACAGACAAACAGACAAGCAGATAGGTAGTCAAATAGGCAGGCAGACACACAACACCGATCTTTTCTAAAATTATTCTATTTGGTTCAAGGAACCTAAAACATGTATTTCCAGTGAAAACTCGGCATTAATTTTTGGATGAAATACAACACATTCTTTAACTATGTTAAGCAGTAAGCATTTTAGATAAAATAATTTTTGGGGAATAAATATCAACATCCGAGATATTTTTCCTGTATAAGAAATTTGGCGTCAGGATATAATACAGATTTTATTTTTATTTTGTTGCTTAAACCAAATGTATTACCTGTCTGAAGAATGACGGCAGCGGGCCACGAGAAAGCTTGCATAGATATTAACACTCATATTACGTCATCACTCCCGGTGCATACCCTGTAAAGCACGACAGTAATGAAATGCAGTAGTTGAGTCTCTTACAGTGGAAAGGTTCGAATCAAGTCAATATACAAACACGCCGCGCGTAGTCATCCGCTCACAAATTAGAAAATTAATATTCATTAGTGATAAAGAAAAGCTGCTGTGGATTAGTACGCTGTGCTAATATTTTGATGGTCAGACTGTACTGCACTATATTCCAGTCTTCTCTGACCGCTCTAAACCGTGCTACACCAGCGACCTCCCCAAACAACAGCATTCTTTCGTCAGACAGATAGTATTCATCCGTTTATGTGCACCGAAATATTTAAAGAAACCGGTTAATAAGAGATATTCAGGACAGAGAGGGGGGAACAGAGAAATAGAAAGTGAGAGAATCAGGAGTGGATGACAAAAAGAGACCTTAAGTCAGGGCGAGATAAGGTGGATAGAAGCCAAAGAGGGAGAGAAATTGGATAGGTAGCGCCAGACTGAAAACTTCAATGTTATAGCCGGGATTTGAACTACGAACCTCCTGGTCTCTAACCGGTTGCTCTACCACTGAGCTACCATGACAACATGCCGGCATAGCATTGAATTTCTCGACTGACTCGCATGTTTCCCGGGAAATCACAAGGTGATCTCAAATTATTTTGAGATTACACCCCAATGGCGACCTACAATTATGTTAGAACTTTAAGCCCCAGGATTCATTATGTCAATTGGTATTGATTTAATTGTTATTTTTTTTTTCACACAAGCCGTGTATGTATGTGGCGTGTTATTTATGGACGCTCTTTAACTACTCGTCCCATTCTAAATTGGACGTGAAGGACTGCTTAATGTTGCTTAGAGGCCTCTCTATCAGGTTTGAGGTTCTTTTACGTGCCGTATATCTACGATATGGGATCAACGGCTTTACTTCTCTTCTGAAGGAAGCTATGCTAAGGATTTTTATACCCGAAAAAATCCATCGGTGGGTTTGAATCCGCAACCTTGGGTATAAAAATGGTAACCATTACACCACGGAGGGTGACACACAAGCCGTGTGTTGGACAGGAGAAGTTTCCGAGGGAAATGCAACAACGTGAGCTCTACTGGTAAAGGAATAACCAGAAATTTGCTCTTTAAACAGATTTAAGACCATTCGATGTCCAGTAAAAATGCTCACAAAACAAAGCAAGGGAAGCAGTTATCACAAAACAATAAACTGGTGGCGATAGCCAAATACCATTGATTGAAATTCAGCGTTTCCTTCTTTTTATCTGTCAAAAGCAGTATAAGGCAGTAAAAGTGAAACTCGACTAGGAAGTTGAGGGACAAACGTGATATTGCGGGAGAATGGGCTGGCTACAGTATTCGCTTGATCACACCCGCTGGTGTTGGGAACTTGTGTTTCGCCACCTGATAACATGCTCCGGTAAGTTACGACTCTTTGGGTTCGTAGTCAGCGGGGAGCTACACGGTTCCGGGCTGCCGGAGTAGGATAATGCAGTGCAGGGCTTCGTAAAACTAAGCACCATTCAGGCCGTCATGGTGAGAGAACATGTTTTAAAAGCGAAGGCACGCTGTTTTACTCTTTCGCTTTACTGGTAGCCCGAGGCGTGTAGTGGAATTGTTACACGGGTTACCTGTCAAGTATGTGTGCGATTTTTTGTAATGGATACTAAAAAACGTGTATCGCTAACCGATATGAATATAAAGCAAAAGGCAGAGTGCTGCACTAGACTCGAATTGCTCTTTCCATTACCACTTGATAACATATATATTTACTGCTCGTATGGAACTTCTGCTGCTTGAATCCTACCTAAGGCAGAGGAAATAAAATTTAGTGCATCTGTAAATGTAATCCGAAGAACACGGATTATTATTTTCTGTAAAATTAGGTTTAGATTTCTCTAGGAAAATTATATGCTCTTTTAGGTTTTAATTGTGTATCGCTGTGATATGTTTATTTTAGGATAAACGTTTTTAATTTAGTTGTTTATACCGAGGGTTTTTATTTTTAGGTTTAAAGCTAATTATAATGAGCTATTTTAGCATTTATAGCCTCAGTAATATTCCTGTTTTCTAATTTCAGTAACATTTATTTATAATCTATTATAATGTTATTATTATAACTATAATTTATTTAAATTTTAATTTAAGTTTTATTTTTTTTTTCAAAATAAAGTGCTACGTGGTATAGTAAATGCACCATGGTACATTAGGAATGACAACATTCATAGAGACTTAAAAATGGACACCGTTAGAGAAGAAATAAGAACCAGGGCAAAGAAGCATGTAAAGCGACTTCACACACATTCAAACCTTCTTGTGCTTCAGTTGTTGGAAACCAGTACCAAGAAGACTAAAAAGGACCAAACTTGAGGACTTAGCATAGTGACGTGTTATTGCGTGAAAAATGCAATTAGTAGCAGAATAATTCATTGGAATAATTACTGCCAAACAGGCATATAATCATGATAATGAAGCTACTAGATAAGTTTTACACTTAGTTGTAGTATGAATTAATAATACAAAAATTAATTTATTTTATTTCGTTTTATTTTAATCTAATTTATTTTAATCTAATTTATTTTATTTTAATTTAATTTATTTTAATTTATTTTAATTTAACTCATTTATTTATTATTAATTATTATTATATTTAAAACTCTTTGGTCCACTCTGCTCCTATCAAATTACTCTCGCCATCGTTTCACCGGCCTTACTATTCGATAATAGGTAGTTATAGCTACTGAAGCTCATCGTATTAGATGTAGTAGCAGCAGGAGCAGCAGCAGAAGTAGGTTGTTTTAATATTTTAGTCAGGGGCATAATCTTATATAAATATTAAAGGTGAGTTGGATTCTCACAAATATCAACTTAGAATCCTTCAAATCATGATTAACTTCTTCTAGGAACCATCTGACGACATTGCTTCAAGAAATGGCTGGAGATTTTCTGCTTACTAATGTGCCAATATTTTCCTTATATAGAAATTTTCTCTTAGTGAAAATAATGTTTAAGGTCGTCTGAAGTTCTATCCCCAAATTCTTGACCGAGGCCAATATTTTAGGAGCTCGGTTTGTCTGTGTAACTTAGCCTATTTTATTTTCTGGTGGTGGTGGTGGTGGTGGTGGTGGTGGTGGTGGTGGTGGTGGTGGTGGTGGTGGTGGTGGTGGTGGTGGTGTACCTGAAATAGTATTCTTTCGTAAGAAAATGTAGATAAATGTATGTGGATACAGTAGAATTTTACTTTCTCTACACGTACTAAGTACATAGTGCACAGAAAAAGTATTGTATTGCATCCAAAATTTGAATCCCGGAAATATATATTTTGAAATCCCCTGAGTATAAAAAAGCATTTTTAGAAACATACTAGTATGCGGTGTGTGTGTCTGCGTGTGGGCAGTATTGTTCAAAAATGAAAAGTCAATTTATGTTGTGTGCATTTTTTCGTGGAGTTGATCGTTTTCGAGATGTTCCTTGTTATTAGTTTCAGCTTTAAATACGTTTCTCATACGGGAAATGTTCAACTCCTGTCCATACAAACAAAAAATCTTCAATCACATTGCAAACCAGTTTTTATCATTACTTTACCCTAATGTAGTTCCTTATTTCTCTTCTATTTACATGGAAGAAGTAATAAGACTATTTCTGCTACCTTTTCTCCAGTAGCATGAAGTAAATATAGTAAATACTTAGAGGACTCTTTCGGCCTGTAAAGGATAAAGACCAGTGGAGAATAAGACGAGATAGAAGAACAAATTAAACAGCAAGATATTATGAAATGTATAAAGGCACAAAGAATAAGATGGCTAGCGCACATAGAGAAAATGACGTAAGATAGAATGCCAAAAATAATATTAAAAGGAGGAGAATAGAAGAAGCTAGAAGAAAAAAATGGAAGACTAAAATCAAGATGGTTAGATGATGTGGTGGAAGACCTAAGAAACATGGAAATCAGAGGGTGGAAAAGTAAAGCAGAAGATAGAGATTTGTGGAGGAGGATTATGCAGGAGGCCAAAGCTCACCAAGAGTGTAGAGCCATAAGAGAGGAGAAGAAGCATGAAGTAAATAGAAGAATAAGCTTTTTAAGAATAATTTGTTGCAGAGATGTAGATTAAGCCATGTGAATGGAATACATCAGATGTTTTTTTTTTTTGTTTTTTTTTTCACAATATTTGGTGAACTTTCCAGATGCTGTTTAAGGCGCCTTCAACTGCCAAACACCCTTTACATTTTGGGTTATCTCTATAGCTAAATATAATAGTGCTCATTGTGTCTATAATTATTTCATGTAATGTATGTTATATATTTAAGGGTACAAGGTACTCTGAAATGGGGAAAAAATAACATTTTCTGTTTTAGACACTAATAAGATATGTAATATTTGTAGTTTCAGAAAATGTATATTTTTGGGCCATTAAGAGGATTTTAATGAATTTAAATATAATTTAAATGCTAGTCTGAATTCTTTAGAGCTCTCATGCAATACCTCTTTTTAAAATATTTGTATCTTTAAATTCAGTTTTCTCAAAACAGCATTTTTGGATACTTATGTACCTTTTTCTCAGAAAGTATGAGAGCTGGAAAGATGAAATTTTCAGCACATATATACAATACATAGTTGAACTTTCTTAACCACAATTCTGACGTTATAGTATATATTGATCATATTATTAAAGCAACAAGATTGCAAATTTTCCACATTTTCACGTTTTTGAACTTTGAAATATATTTATTTTTTTAATATCTGCTGAATTTTTATCATAGCTAAATAACCGGTGTTCAGAAGATAGCTGATTATACCAAGATTAACATGCAAAAGTGTGATTATGTATTGCAAGCAGTATCAGAGAAAAAGGTACATGAATTCACATGTTTTAAGACTAAGTTTTGATACCTTTCTGCTAAATTATATATTTTTTGTACACTCAACCACATAAGCTATAATGCAAAAATAAAAGAAGAAAAACACTGGAAATGTTTGTCATGATTTATAAAATAATTCATACAAATTTATGGAAAAAAACATTTTAATACTTTAAGAGCAGTGGTAATTCAGCTCACTTAAGGCAAAAACATAACATAACTTCATGGCACGACAGCTCACGGGGAGCCTTGGCCTACCGCCCGGCCGCTGCGTCCCCCATCTCGGTCCACTACAGACGTCATGGATGGAGTGCAGTATTGGAGGGTGAGACGTGGTCAGCGCCTCGAGCCCCTCCCGGCCGATTAATGCGGTCTTCAGGACCTGGAGCCGCTACTTCTCCATCAAGTAGCTCCTCAATTGGCCCCCCAGGGACCTCAAGAGGCTGAGTGCACCCCGGTCCAGGTCTCCCAGCGGGGGAAAATCCCCACGCCGGTACTGGGGATCGAACCCAGGTCTCCCGCTTGGTAGGCAGCTGCGCTACCACCGCGCTAAGGAGACGACCACTTAAGGCAATACATTTGTAAAATTTGATCAAAAAGTGAAAAAAAAATTGTTTTACTTAATTAAATAATGTAATGCCTAAAGTTCAATTTCCTGTTATTTTATTACCATGCGGCGTTTTAGGTAATTAAATAATAAACTTCATATTTCAATAGAAAAATAAAAAAATAATAAAACGACAATTAAATAATTTGTTTCTTCTATAATAAAACTGAAAAAAACTGCTGAAGGGGAGAGAAGAAAGAGAGAGGAGGGTCCAACTTACGTGTCTGAAGCTTTTAGACTGTTTGAAGGTATGCAACCTAGAGGGAAAATGTTTTGTACTTTAAAACTTGATTTACTCGTTTACAGTTTTTTCAACATTTTTTGTCATTCAAAATGTTCCACTCGATGCAGCTTTTAGGATAGGTTCTTAACAAGCAAAAAAGGGTGTTATCATTTTGTAAGGGTTTTAAAATTCTTAATATTGTTTTAGATATTGATTTTTAAAATCAATTTTATTATAACATTTCTTGAATTTTTGTCTGTTTCTTGCTTTAACATGTTCACCTTTAGAACTAATTGTGGTACAATAAATTCATATGACAGTTCTGTTTCTGATACTTAAATACATATTTTGAAAATAACATTTTTCATTATTTTCATCGTGTGGAGTGACTTAAATCTGGCGCCAGATTTTTAGTTTAAAAATTAATAACTCAAAAACTACTTATGATACATAAACTAATTTTAAAGCATGTAACTACTGTAGAACATAAATACATGTTCAAAATTGCAGCCTGATTAGTTGAAAACTGTTGGATTTAGGAATTTCTCACGTGTATTTACCTTAAGGTGTAATTTCCTTATGTTCAGACTACCTTGTCTCCTTCAGTTATATCACGCTTGAAAAATTCAACGCTTTGATATGGAGTTGATCCACAAATTTTCGATCGGTGCCACTCGAACTACCATAGCTACTGGTATGCACATAAAATATATTGGAAGTATATTTATAGTAATACGAAAAAAATTGACAAGTAGGAAAATTTCATAGCACATTAGTTTACAGCATGGAGAATATTGACAAATGCCTGTACTAGGTACTTGGAAAATCTCTGTATAATGCAATAACTGAGATTCAATCAGAGTTAAAAGCCTCTTTGTGTCCAACATGTTCAGCTCATGATTCAAGAGTCCTTGACGTCCAAAATGCTCACGAAACCCAGAGAAGCCCTCAGGCGACTGAATGAAACAGGATACAATAGGATACAATACGCAGAATATGACCACCCACGAGCAAAGTTGCTTTCAACTCAAATTTTGCTGCAGTGATAGGAATACAAGAGGCTTACACACTGTATTTATGGAAATCTGGATATTATAAACTTGCATATATGCAGATATGTCTGCCATCATCCCCACAAGCTGTCATAGGTGATACACAGGACGAGAATTAAATTTACAATGGAAATTGTACAAAATCGCATGCTACCTTTTTAGATTTAAAAATACCTTACTATGACAAAAGCTTAGAATTTGGTACTCGTAGAAATTCACTCATATAAATACTAAAGAAGAATAAATATAGCCCAAAGTTATATTAACATATATGCACTTTTCCAAAGTTTAATATTTAGGTTAACTAACATACATGATTTAGGCTAAATAGTCCCTGGTTTCCATCTCTTACGTCATATATTCCTCTGGGGTTGAATTGGAAGACTCTTTTTGATATACTTCCACATTCATTTTCATTAAATGTTCACTATATTTGTTTTTTTTTAATTTGTCTATACATTTATAAAGCCAAAAGTCTACCTGTAAAGATAAAGTAATGGTTCCCATGCTAACTTCATAACCCAAGGTCACGGGTTCAAACACGGTGGAGGACGATGGATTTTTTTGGGCGCAAGAATCCTTAGAATGGCTTCCCTCGGAAGGGAAGTACAGCCGTTGGTACCGTGTTGTACATTTATGGCACGTAAAAGAGCCTTAAGCCTGATAAAAGTGGTCTCTGGGCAAACTAAGCGGTCTTTCACGCCCAATATAGAATGGGACGCTGAGAATGACAGCTGTTAAAGAGCGTCCACAAATAAAAGTCAAGCTCTATTAAATTATATAATTTATAAGTGATTTAAATATATATAGTATTCTCTATTAATATTTAAATATATAATTATTTTCTTACTTGCTCTTTTTGTACTCTGCCAGTGCCATCTTATGCATTGGTTCTCATGTTCGCCTTGGTATGAAGTCATCTCAGTTGTATGCGCAAACAACACGGGAGTTTAGCGCGATCTAACCGAATCCTTTGGAACGCTAGACTCTACACGCAGATTCTTCTTGATATTCGAGATGTTTCTACACACTTCGGCTTCCAGTATCTTTGTCAAGTTTCCAGAAAGTCTGTAATTTTCTAGCTATAAAGGGAGGAAGAATTGCAGTGGAGGTTGTTGTGTTGGGTTGTGAACTGTTCAGAGTCGTGAGTGACCGGAATGTTAGCCCTCAGTGGTGCCCGAGCCTTGAATGTGTAAACGTCGAATGAGTTAATTGCAGCAGTAAAAATAAGTATTTTATTGTAAAGAATTTTTGAGTTAGAAAAGACATTTGTTAGCATATTCTATCTGCTTTTGAACATTATTTCACATTCCGCAAAAATAGCATCTCTTTTGCTGTATTCTGCTTATGCTCCTTGATTTTACTATCCAGTTTTCACTTTCATACAATAGAAAAGAAACAGTCATTGCTTATAGTATAATTTACATTTTGTATCTTTTCTGGTTTTGGCGCAAAAAAGAATTCATTCAATTTATTAATGTGAACTCCAGCAACAACAGTGAACTAGTTAACAGTAAACTCAAAAAGCATAAAAATATTTTAAAACACTGGCTGTAAATTTGTCTTCCAAAAGCTTGTTCTTTTATTCACGTCATACTAATCAATATAACCATTACCAGAATTGGTCTTATTGCTTGCTTCTTTATAAGTAGAAGAGAAATAAGGGAACATACTAGGCTACCGCCATAGCCAGCCAGATCTTTTAAACGCCGGTCGACAAGTCAAAGAATTGAAACTCCACTTGGTTTGCTTGCTAGAAGTAAACAAAACAGAGACGAAAAGAAAGATGTCTCCGGTTTAAGAAAAGTTTAAGTATCTTAAAACTGAAACCAATAACTCAAAATATCTAGAAAACGGTTAACTCTACAAAAAAGGTATGTGACAAATTGTGTGTTTTAAATGTTTGTTTTTGCATGTCTATTTTCATTAGAATTACAAAGGACGCGCGTCAACCCCTAGGGCAGGACTACCAAAGACATCGGTGGGGGTCTCTTACCCGCTTGTGTTTACTAGCTCTCCAAATTAGTGCCGGAGGACACTAATGCGTTTCATAACCCCTCCCGGGCATTGCCCAGTGTAGTCAATCTCCCACGGGTATCGGGTCACTGTGACGTCGAGTTCAATCCAATCCGTACGGAAAGTCATAGGAGTAGGTATGTGAAGTATAAAAAAACCGTGAATTCTATTGGAGTCCAAACAAATTGATATGCTATATTTTATCACCAATTCCGAAAAAAAAAATGCCGTTGGGTAAATTAGTGTCATACCAATTTCGTCAACTGAAAAGTACGCAATAGAGTACACCAGCTTTAATTTGAGTTGTACAACTATTAGTACATAATTTAGGACTTCAGATCCCTAAAAAGCATATTAAGCACAGCTGTATCATGGCAACTTCTTAATTGCTGACGTGTTTTTGAACCCGAATAACAAACTTAAATAGTTCAGGAACAAATACACGCCAAGCTCTGGAAATGCTAAGAAAAGAAACTTCATCAATATTATTAACTTCTAAATACTCCAAGCGGTAATTTTGTGTTTATTAATAAGCGCTATTTAAATTATAATCTTTTCAGTGGTTAATTACTGCACGAAACTTCTTAAATTGAATTTACCACAAGGATCAAGTTTTTAATTAGGTGTATTTTTAGCATCAAATAATTTCTCCTCGCAGAGCAGAGGTTGGCGTCTAATTAAATTAGCATATATTTAAAACAGGAACATACAGTTTAATTTAAGCTAACCATAAATAATGTAAACTACTAGAAGGCAACCCATGCACATTTTTCAAAATGAGTCAAACAACACATAGCATAATAGAAAAATATGATTTGTTCCATTCGCATTAATTTCTTTGCAACAAATTATTTTTGGGCAGCTTAACGTCCTTAAACCTGGTTGCTCAAATCAGACGATGAATGAAATTGGTGAAATGATGCTAAAATGATCTCAGAGTCCACGGAGCTTAAAGTTACTTTGACATTCGTCTTCTCAGGATAAAGAAATACCTCAAAAAAACCTACCTAACTCACCCTAAGCGAGATTCGAACTTACGACCTTCTAAATGTGAGGCAGACACACACACTACTACCACACTACCCAGGCGAACGCAACAAATTATTGTTAAAAAGCGTATATTTCTATTTACTTCATGCTTATCGAGAAAAAATTAGCAGAAATAGTCTTATTATTTGTTTCCTTGTAAGTAGAAGCGAAATAAAGAAATACCGTAGGTTAAAGTGATAGTCAAAAGCTGATTGCCATTTGACTGAAGTTCCTTTGTTTGTATGGACAGGACTTAAGAAATTCCTGTATAATTATCAAAGCGGACTCTAAAAACAAGAAATATCTTAAAAACAATCAACTCCACGAAAAAAATGCATATTACATAAATTGTGAGCTCTAAATTTTTGTGTGGTTAGTTTCTTTCCATCTCTTACGGTTTAGCAGTTATGTAAAATTCCCAGAAAATTCATGATATACATTTTATTTTTCAGGTAAATGTCTTTAATATACGATATTTTCATCAAAATTGTTAGAGCCATTTTTAAGAAAATCAAAATTTTCGAAATTTTTTCTCTGTAAAGGGTACTTTGCGGTGGGGGAATTTTTCTCAAAATCTTCGTGTCGCAGCCCTGGGAAGATACTAAACTTAAATACCAAGTTTGGCATTTTACCGACTTTTCGTTTTTGAGTTACCGTGTTCACAGACACACAGACACACAGACACACTGACACAGGACACATATACACACGGATCTTTTTGTGATTTTTTATATAAGAGACCCTAAAACATATTTCTGGTGAAATTTCGGTATCGAATTTTTGGGTGGAGAGCAATTAGCTACAGACAGGAGAAATGTCATTCAAATTCCGGCTATGGCATTGAATTTTTCAGCCTGACTAGCTATCCAAGTCCATATTTGTTTCTGCCTTGTAACGTGTAACAGTTTACTCTGTACACCGTTAATGTTTTGCTGGATTAAAGGACATCCCACGCGCAGAGAACGGAAAGCATGGACCGCAGGACCGGAAGAGTAATGAGGCAGCACATAAGGTACAACCTTGCCATTAATTCCTGCAGTCAGGCCTCACCTCTGCATAATTAGGAATGTCTGCCACTATCAACTAGACCTGCCGGCACTCTAACGTATTACTTCATTTAATTATGAATATCAAAACCCTTCCGTGGAGCACAGTGTGCACTGTTTTTCTCCTACAACACAGGAGATTGCAAAAACCAACTATCTCCTTGCCCCATTATCCCACTGTACAAGTAAAAAGTTCTGTGTACTGAAAACTTAATGAGTACCACTCTCATGACTTTATCTCTATTTATTTTGCAATTATCTTACAAAGAATATTCTTTTATCTAAATCATGCCAATCCAGATACACATTACCAGAAATTGTCTTTTAGTTGTTTCCTTAAAAGTAGGAAGGAATAATATATGGCCGCGCCGTGGCCGAGTGGTTAGACCACACGCCTCTCACCTAGACGGCCCGGGTTCGATCCCAAGTGACTGCATGAGGGACTTGTAGTGGACAAAGCGGCGCTGGGGCGGGTTTTCTCCGGGTTCTCCGGTTTCCTCCGCCATCGCATTCCACCGGTGCTCCATCTCCATTCATGTATCATCAGTGTCACCGCCTGCGGTGCCATAAGTAGTTAAAGCGGGCGTTAAACACTACCAAAAAAACAGGAAGGAATAAATAATTAACCCTAAGTTGCCTGCACTAGTATACTACATATGCCGTTTTTCCTTTAATTCAAGTTTAAAACTGGAGTTCTAGTCAACTATTTGGTAATAAACCTATAAAATTATTATGTAAAATAATAGGGAAAATATAAATGAAAATAAATGCATCTTTTATTCATATTTTTCTTCCCAATTAAAGGTTTAAATTCTTCTAAACCAGTTTTCATAATGCTGCCAAAGACACTACCAAAAGAGTAGTTCAAATGGCCATAAGTCTTATGTAATGGACTGGCCATCCCTTCAAAGCCAAATGTTGTAAGTTCAAATCCCAGTGATTGTGGTAAATGACGGGGAGAGCCCAAGTAAAATAATAGGTGTGATGCTTGCAGTTAATGGGGCTACATTTGACTGCAGTTATGTCGGTTTCCTCCTCTATTTTAAAAAATCACTACAATTTTAGGGAAAAATTGTATATGTTGATTACTTGTCGTTTATGGTTGGAGGTTAGTATAACATGAAATTAATCCTAGAGTACAGCCCTATTAAACCAAGCGGAACTTATAGGTACCGATAGGCAACGAAATGTTAAAGTAGGTTAAAGCGTTAATCAAATGTTTTAAAATCAGTCGCTATGAAACTGACTGAAATTCCATGACCAGGAGTAAAATAAAAATAATACGAAACGGATGAGAACTTTTCATTTGGAAAGAGTTTGATTATTTTAGAATTAAAACAAAAAACATGGAATATCTAGAACATTGTTACTATGCTCCATTCACATGACTTTCTCTACATCCCTGTAACAAATTATTGCTAGGAAGCTTATTCTTCTACTTCATAGTAATCGAGATAAACATCAACGGTTTTATTAGTTCCTAATAAGTATAAGAAAAATAAGGGAATACACTAGGCTAAACCGACAGACTAAATATTTAAAATGTGGTTGCTATGGGATTGAAATCAGTCTCTTTGCGTGGGCAGGTGTTGACAAGTTCCCGTTTGTGAAATCTATATGTATTTTAAAACTGAAACCAATAACAAGGAATATCTCAAAAAACGGCAAACTCCAAAAAAACAATATATAAATAAAATTGCGTGTATTAAAGAGTTCCACATTTTTTGTAATGGAAGTTTTTGTCTATTTCTTATGGTTTATCAGTTAGGCAAAATTTCGCAAAATACATACAGTATAAAGATGTCTTCAGAGGCTTTTCCTAGAAAATTCAAGCTATACATTTTTATGCCATACAACTATCTTAAATATACGAGATTTTAATAAACATCGTTAGAGCCATTTTTGAGAAAATGACATTTTTCGAAATGTTTCCACGTAAAGAGTACTTGAGTGTGTGGGTACTTTCTTTAAAATTTTCGTGTCGTATTTTTGGAAGACACCAAATTTAAATATCAAGTTTGGTATTTAACGGTCTTTTCGTTTTTGCTGCACAGACCTACACACACATACACGAACATTTTTCTAAGAATGTTTTTTTTCTGGATTCAGGGTCTCAAAAATTATATTTCCGATAAAATTTCGGTATTGAAATTTTGGATGCAATACAATACCTTCTCTATACACTATGTATATTGTACGTGTCGAGAAAGGTATATGATATAAATTATCTATTTTTAACTTGAAGTCTAAATTTTCTGAGTAGTAAACTTTTGTCTGTCTCATGGTTTGTCTTATGAAAAATTCATGAAAATCAGTTTGGTTATAGCGACAAATAAAACATGAATGGTTATAGTGTGTTATATAATTATATGCAATAAACTAGAGAGGGAAGGGTTAGCGTAGATGAGGACAGGGTAATTATTTTGAAAGGGAAAAGGGAAAACTAGAAGAAGGAAATCTGAAAACACAAAAGGGATAGTATGCCAGGAACGATGGAACAGTTTGAAACATTGAATGTCAAGGCAATGAGAAGAATTAAAGAAATGGAGCAATATTTGGGAAAGGTAAAATAAAAGTGAACCATCATCGACAACCTCAGAGCTAAGCGGATGTAACAGCTAAGGGTAGTCAAGCCTAATAAGTAATATAGTACCAGGGCATGATTTTGTAAATACTTGAAAATGTAACCTAAATACAATAATTATTCTAATATAGAAGGCACTTATCCTAACCAGTTACTTCCCGCATACTAAAGATGCAGAAGAAGTTGCCGACATATTCAGGGGCATCCTTTATTTTCTAGCTGCAACTGCCGCTGTTGTATAAAAATCTGATGTGTTACACTCACGTGACTTTCTCTAGCTGTGAGAAAAGTATGTTTTTCAAAGCTGAAGCCAAGAAAAAGGAATATCTCAAAAACGATCAACTCGACGAAAAAAATGTATAAAACATAAATTGTGTGTTTTAACATGGTCTACATTTTTGTGGGTTAAGTTTTGTCCATCTCTTACTGTTTAGTAGTTATGAAAAATTCATCCAGAATAAAGTAGTCTTCAGAGGCTATTCCCAGAAAATTCAAAATATACATTTTATTTGTCAGGTAAATAACTTTAATATACGATATTTTAATCAAAATCGTTAGCGCCATTTATTGAAAATCAAAATTTTCAAAAGATGTTCCATGTAAAGGGTAGTTTGGGTTGGGCGGATTTTTCTCAAAATCTTCGTGTCGCATCCCTGGAAGATACTAAACTTAAATTCCAAGTTTGGTACTTTACCGACTTTTCGTTTTTGAGTTGCGTTCACAGACACACGGACACACGTACCTTTTTCTGAAAGTACTTTTTATGGATACAGGGGACCCTAAAACATATATTTCCGGTGAAATCTCGGTATCGAATTTTTTGGTGGAGTGTAATACATTCTCTATACACTATGTACATAGTGCGTATAGAGAAAGTAAAAATATGTAGTATTACATTCACATACATTTCTTATGCCCATTATCATTTATTATTTTCTGTAGCACATATAGGTATACAACGTTCGTAGTAGGCAGAGAAAGTAAGGTAATCCACTCGAAAATTTGAACCAAGGTTTCACCGGAAATATATATTTTGAGAAACCCCGAATAAAAAAAACTTTTAACTTGGTGTTATTAAAGTATTTAAGTATTTCCCAAGAATTCCACACGAAGATTTTCAAAAAATTCTCCCATCCCAAAATATCCTTTATATGGGGGAATTTTTTAAAATTTTGATTTGATTAAAATTACCTATACTAAAAATATTTATATGGCTAGTAAAATGTATGTCTTGAATTTTCGGGAATACCTTGCAAAGACCTCTTCATTCTGGGTGAATTTTACGTAACTTGTAAGAAGTAAATGATAGACCGACTCTTACTTCACAGAAATGTAGCTTCGCTAAAACACTCAATTTATGTCTCATACACATTTTTGTAGAATTAACAATTTTCCACATATGCCTTGTTATTGGTTTCAAGTTTATAATACTTATAATTACCAGGAAGCTGTTCTTGTTTCTTTTGTTTTTGCCATACCAAGAAGCAAATTTCAATAACAATCGCATAGTGACAGATGTTGAAACATTTTACTATCGCTATATCACGTGTATTCCCTTAGTTCCCTTCTACTTATATAAAGGATTAAGGAATAACTTATTTTGGTAATGTTAGTCACAATTAGCATGAAGTACATGGAAGAATAGCTTTTGTAAGAAAAAGTTTGCAGAACATGTAGAGAAAGACATATAAATGGGACACATCAACTATTATTGGGTAAGGTTGGTTTTAGATCATCATCTTGAATAATATAAAGCAATTCCAGATGTAATTAAATTGCATATTTCGTTGAAGGTACAATAGGGAAAGAGGAAAATGAATCAATAAAGCGTGTTTTAAAGCAAATCGCTATGATTCTAAACTCCATACTTTGCTACGGTATCGCAAGAAGCAATAAATAGCCACAGCATTTAAAGTTTACAAAGTACTGAGAATCAAACAGCTATTTACGAGTAACTCAGAAATTCTGATGGAACTATTAGTTACACAAAATTAATGGTATGCTTTAAAGAGCTCAACAATGTTGTGTAGTATGTTCACAATTATAGAGATCTGATGTGATCCATTCACACGACTTTCTCTATTACTAAGTATTATCTGTATAATGTTGATCAACGTAAGCGTTTCCAGAAATGGTCTTATTATTTAGTCGTGTAGAAAGGAAATAAAGGGCACACTATAGGATAAAATGACATTCAATATTTTAAAAAGCCGTCCTCATGCGAGTCATTGAAAATCGATTCTCCGACATAGTTAGCTCTACAAAAACTGTATAGAAAAATTATGTGTACGAGATACGGTTTACTAGTTATGCAAAAGTCGTTCAAAATAAAGAGCACTTCAGGGTCCAGAAACGTATATCTTGAAGAAACCCGGAATATGCAATTTATTTGTCATGTAAATACTTTAGTACACGGCAATACCAAAATCAAATCGTTAGTCGTTTTCATAAAATAAACAACTTCTAAAATTGCTCATATAAAAGGTAGTTTGGGGTGGAGGAACTTGCCTAAACATTTTCGTGTTGCATTCTTTGAAGATACTAAAGTTAAATGCTACTTTTGGTATTGACCGAATTTTCGTTTTTCAGTTATGCTGTCCCGAAACACATATACACGAATATTTTTCTAAAAGCACCTTTGTTTTCGGATTATGGGATTCTCAAAAATATATTTCCCGTGAAATCTTGTTATCTAAATGTTACGGGAAGTAGAATAATTTCTACACCCATTGTGTATTCTATACATGCTAAAAAAAAGTAAAAATCAGCCCCTAGGAAAGTGATATAAGCCCGAAAGTTTCATTTTACACTTATACGAGGGCCGTTTTTATTGAACTTCCGATAGGCTATAAATAAAAGACAAGTTCATAGAAAACAATTATTTTATTACTAAAAGTTTTTTACACTTAGTTTTACTATTACTTTTCAACATAATCACCGAAAAGATTGAGACATTTATCGTACCTGCGCACAAGCTTTGCAATACCCGCTTCAAAAAATGTTGCCGCCAATGATTTCAAATGAGCATTGACGTTGTTTTGAAGATCTTCGTGCTTAATGACGTTTGTGGAGAGCCGTTCAAGACAAACGAAGAGGAATACTGACTTCAGGAATTGTGTTGATCCATGACAACGCTCGTCCAAACACTGCTGGCACAACCCATCAGCTTCTTGAGTAATTTCAATGGGATATTTTCAATCATCCCCAGTCTGGCCTGGCACCCAGCGACTTTCATATTTTCTCTGAACTGAAGACGTGGCTAGGAGGGCAGCACTTTCAAAGATCTTCAAAACAACGTCAATGCTCATTTGAAATCATTGGTGGCAACATTTTTTGAAGCGGTTATTGCAAAGCTTGTGCACAGGTGTCTTATTTATATCCTATCGTATTACATACTTTTCAAGCTATGAAAATTTGACTCCTTATTGTAGACAGTTATCACGCATCGTAGCGATATTTAATCTAAATCTTAGTGTAAATAAGGTTATGAAATTTAAAATGAAAGTTTGTAAGATTATTCTGAAAGTGGTTACTACTACTTTTCTCCACCAGGGTGCAAACAAACTGTTATTACAAAATATTATTATTTTTACTTCATGCTAATGGAGAAAAATAGTAAGAAAATGGTCTTATTATTTACTTCTTAAGTAAAAGCCAATAAGAGAATACACTAGACTAAAATGGTAATCAAACATTTTAAAAGCTGTCGTATACGATGAAAATCAATGGTGTTTATATAGAAAAAGACTGTCCTCATTAAACGCATTATTCATAACGAAATAATCTCAGAAATTAACCAGTTTAATTATCTTGGATACCAAGTCGCATATGAAGAATAAAAGTATTTCAATGAAAACATTAAATTCAACATAGCAATAAGCATTGTGAATAACATTTTAACAACCGTAATATAGAAACATATACGACTAGAATTTAAACCACATCAACCAGAACTGTTACGGTAGTGAAGTAGAACACTCATTAACAACCATAAAAGTTATCCGGACATCATGAAAGAATTACAAACGTCAGCAATCAAGAATTCATCCAATGTATCTGATGTGCTCCATTCACACTCTTTTCTAGTTATTTTATCTACGGTATGCTAATCAAAATAAAAATTACTAAAAAGTGTATCATTGTAAGTAGAAGAGAAATACGGGAATGCACTAAGCTAAAGTGATAGCCAAGTATTTTAAATTTATCGCTATTTGAAAAAAAATCGAAATTCCGTACTCTTTTGCGTTTCCCTCGACGAAAGTCGAGTTTAAAAAGAAAGAGTTTAAAATTGAAACCAGTGAGAGAAATGTCTCTAAAACGGCTAACCCTATAAAATGTACAATGCATAACTTGTGTGTTTTGACAAGTAAGTATTTTGCAGTAAGTATTCGTGTATCCTGTAGGGTTTATGAGTTGTACAAAGGTCATCTAGAATGAAGAGGAGTCTATGGTCTATTCCAAGAAAATTCAAGGTATTCAATTCGTTTCAAAATATCTTAAAACATATAAATTTTTATTCAAAATCGTTAAGATCGTTTTTTTAGAAAAAATATTTCAATAAATATCCCATGTAAAGGGTGTTGGGGATGGATGATTTTCTTAAAAACATTCGTGTTGAATCCTTGAAAGATACTGAACATACATACCAAATTTGGTATTTAACTGACTTTTCTTTTTGAGCTATTTTCTACAGACACACCGATATTTTTCTGAAACTATTTTTTGGGGATTTAGGGGATCTGAAAACTTATATTTACATAAAACTTCGCTATAAAATTTTTGGGTATAGTACAAAGACTTTTCTCTCTGTTATACATTATTTAGGAGATCTAAACTGCCCACTGAAAAATGTTGAAGGGCCGCGGTATATTGACTGTGCGAAGGTAGCATATATGGTACTTACGTTTTAGAAAAGTATATGTAGAAACATCTGGAAATATGTAAGAAGAATAAGAAGAAATACCACGCGAAATTTTGAATTACCAATAAGCAGGGAAGAGATCTTTGGGCAAACCTTCAAACATTAGACTGAAACGATAATGGATCATTAAGTTTAAAACTTAAAAGTAAAGACGAAACATAATCAAAACTTAGTAAATTTGGGCCACGACCATGTTTCAAACTGCAAATATACGGTTTTGTAAAATCTATACAACACCGAAGCTGGTTATAACGTCGACATGGAAGACTGAAAATTCGTAGTTTGGACCCCTGTTTATTACTTTCCATAGCCCCGTATGTACAATGTAAATAGGGATAGAGAAGTATTGTATTCCAAAAATTCGATGTCGAGATTTCACCGGAAATACATGTTTTAGGACCCCCGAGGTGCATAAAAAGCATTTTCAGAAAAAGGTCCGTGTGTATGTGTGCGGACAGCATAGCTCAAAAATGAAAAGGCGGTTGAATACCAAACTTGGTATTTAGGTTTGGTATCTTCCAAGGATGCGACACGAAGATTTTCAAGAAAATCGACCAAGCACCCAAAATTTTTCGAAAATTTTGTTTTCCTTAAAAATGGCTCTAACGATTTTGATTAAAATATCACATATTAAAGCCATTTCTATCACAAATACAATGTATATCTTGAACTTTATGGGAATAGTTTATAAAGACCTGTTTATTCTGAATGAATTTTTCTTAATTTAGAATAACTAGTAAACCTAAGAACTTGCTATACAAAAATATAGATCTCGTTAAAATACACAAGTTATGTCATAAACATTATTTTTGTGGAACTTACCGTTTCAGAGTTATTTCTTGCTATTAGTTTCAGTTGTGAAGTACTTATACTTTTCACAGACAGGAATGTTCATTTTTCTTTTGTTCTACACTTGGCCAAGCAAAGAGCCAATTTGCAATGACAATCACACAACGACAGCTTTTAATACATTTGACTATCACTTTAGCCTAGTGCATTCCCTTAGTTCCAGTCTACTTATAAGGAACTAAGTAATAAAATGCTGCTAATGTTTATCTCGATTAGCGTGGTGTTGAAAGAAGCATCATCTTTTGTAAGGCGTTTGTTTGTAGAGTAGCTAGAGAAAGTCATGTGAGTGTAACACATCAGATTTTTTTTACTTTCTTTCCTTTCTCGCGGAGACCTGCGATGCCACCGGATTTCTTAGGAAGATAATCCTGGAAGAATCTCAAAGGAAATGAGGTATAAAAAGATAAGTCTTGGTTATAGAACGCGCGACAAGAAAACAGCTATATAGTTACGATTCTGTCCCACTGACCTACTTACCTTAAAATTGGTTTGACATGTCAGTAACGGACCTTTGTGCTTCTGCCAGCAACTCATGGCATTTTGACACTGGTAATTATTGTTCTGCTTTGTGTACGTCAAGGTAAAACTGCTATAGTATTTCACGTGGTTAACCAGACGAAGATGGCGGAAAATGAGATGTAAACAAAGAGCCGACGTCTGCATTAGACGTGTTCACTACACTCTCTGGATTCTCAATCATGCCTGCGGAAGATCACGGGGCGCATTAATTACACAGGCGCCTCGACAACTTCCGTCAGCAAATTAATAATGCTTCTAAAATTAGAGAAATGAAGTCTTGAAATCCGAAAACATATGAAGACATGAATAATAACGTGTGGCATTCACACGAGTATCTTCACTCACTTGTGCATAACAGAAATATGAACTTGTTCTTGTTAATCCAGATAGAGTATGTTTAGCATTTATGTATTTTTAATATCTCTACATGTATTATGTACATAGTGTACATAGAAGGTATTGTAATGCACCCAAAAATTCGACACCGAGATTTCACCGGAAATACATGTTTTGGGTACTCCAAAATATATATATATATATATATATATATAAAAAACATTTTTGGCATGAGGTCCGTGTATGTGTGTGCGTGTGTCTGTGGACAGCGTAGCTCAAAAACGAAAATTCCGTTAAATACCAAACTTCGTAAATGCCAAGTTTGATATCTAAAGCACATTTTGTTTTGTGAGTTATGCTGCCCATAGAAACACACACACACACACACACACACACACACATGGACATTTTTGTAAACTTTTTTTTTTTTATTCAGGGGTCCCAAAATATATATTTCCTATGAAATATTTGTATTTAATGGACTTTTCGTTTAATGAGTTATGCTACACACACACACGGGTATTTTCTAAACATTTTTTCTTGGAGAGTCTCAAAATATATATTTTTGATGAAATGTTGGTATAACCAATTTTTGGGTTGTAGACACTGTAAATATTACGTGTAGCCAAAGTATATAACGATCCATTTCAGAAAAGTGTAAGTCAAGGAATGTCTTTTATAATTTATCAGTTGTACAAAAAGCATCCATAATTAAGAGAGCTTCATAGACTATTCCCGAAAATCAAGATATATATTTTATTTGTGATAAGAGTATTTTAAAAAAAATTGCTAAAGAACACTTAGAGAAATCATTTTTTCGAAAAGTTTTTATATAAAGAGGAGTTTGGGGTGGGGTATTCGCTTGAAAATCTTTGTGTTGCATTGTTTAAAGATGGTGAACTTCAATACGAAGTTTATTATTAGACTATTTTTTGTGTTCGAGTTATTCTTTACACGCGTGCACGCACACGCACACGCTCTCATGCATACTTTTAGACTCTAGGGTGGATAGACCTTTTCTTGCCAAGAGAAGCATTCTCAATCCCAGCTGGGAATTGAACTCCGGAGCCTTCGCAGAGCAGACAGTTTCTCTGTGGGTTGAACTATTAGACAGACAGCCTTTATTGCGTACCAATTTTTTATTTATTTATTTATTTATTTTTATTGTTTCATTTGTATAGATAGCCAGCCCCCTTTAACATCAATGGTCATATCAGGGGCTGTGATTTGTGAAACTGTAGGTTGAGAACATTAGGTTAACAAACTGTTTATTACTAAACACACGCACATTCACTCTCACATTCATACTTCCAGACTTAATGGGGGATAGGGAGACATTCCGGTTAAAGAAAAATTCCCCGCCCCAGCTGGGACTCGAACCCGGGACCTCCGAGTGAGAAGTCAGCTCGCAGACCACTCCACCACCAATCCTAACGATGCTCTCTCGTAGGGACAGTGTGACCTGTACCTACATTTTATAGTGTTTATATCATCCGTTCTTTGGTTAACTCTTTTTACTTTCTCTACACGTAATATCTACATAGTAGGTATTATATTGCACCCAAAAATTCTATACCGAGATTTCAACGGAAATACATGTTTTGGCACCTCCTGAATAAAAAAAAAATTAGAAAGATGTTCTGCGTGTGTGTGTGTGTGTTTGTGTGTTTGTGGGCAGCATAGCTCTGAAACGAAAACTTGATATTTAAGATCAGTACCTTCTAAGGAGGCAACACAAATATTCTCAAGAAAATCCCCCCCACCCTTTAACTACCTTTCACATGGAAAAAAATTCCAAGATCTTGTTTTTTTCAAAACAGGCTCTAATGATGTTGATTAAAATATTTAAGATATTTGCATGTCAAATAAAATGTATGTCTTGAATTTTCTGGGAATGGCCTCTCAATACCTCTTTACTCTGAATGAATTTTTCTGAATTTTGCATAACTGGTAAACTGTAAGAGACAAAAATGTAGATCTCGTTAAAACACACAATTATGCCATATACATTATTTTCGTGCAGTTGACCGTCTCTGACCCTGTTAATATTTTCAGTTTTAAAATACTTAAAATTTTCTCATATGGGAACTTGTTGATGCCTACCCACGTAAAGAAATGAAATTCAATACCATAGTACCACATTTTAAACATTGTCTGCCGGTTTAGCTAATGTATTCCATCTTATTTCAATTAGCATGAAATAAATAGAAGGGTATACTTATTAACAATAATTTGTTACAGAAACGTAGAGAAAGTAGTTTGAATGGAACACATATGATTTTTTCTGTTTGTTCTTCAAGAAGACACATTAAGAATTGATACCGGCTGAGAAGGATCAAAATTTGGTTACCTGAAAGTGGAAAGCTTAGTAAAAAATACCACTACAATCTAGGGCATGCGTGACCAAGCTAATTTTGTGCTAGTTTTGTGCAGGCTTGCTTAATGCTTGAGGTGGGCAAACACGTGACAGGAGATATTATTCTCTCTCTTTCTGGTATAGTGTGTCGTATGTCAGTTTATAATGTCGGGGACAGAATGCAATCCAACAGGCAAGCCATTGACTCCTACGTTTCTACCTGCCTTGTAATCTTATTATAGAACATGAGGAATAAGCATTTATTTTGCGGCAAAGTAATACACTCAGAAAAATTAATTTGCAACGTCATTACGCAACCCGTACAAGTGAGAAAATTGTTGTTATAAATTAATAATAATACCGTTGTCGTTTAAATGTGATTACAATGATGTTAACAATCTTAAGGCGGTTATTGTTTTATTACGTTAATAATGCACTAATAGCCATTATTTTTTACACTTTTTATGTTACCACTGCCAATTTTCGCTAAACCTATGAAAATGTGTATATATCAACTTCCAAAATAATAAAAGAGACATAGTGCTGATGCTCTTTTACACATGAACCTACAGTTGGTGTAATAACCTATGAAAGTTGGTGTATATTTTCAAACGCCAAATGTTACATACCGTTACTGCACTGAAGGAATCTTCTGTGCCTGTTTTCCGCGCAGTTTGCCGCACTGCGGACGATTTACAGGAGCATCGAGCAAAGTTGCACTCACTGTTTTGCTCAAAGGCAAACCAGTAGGGGAATGGGACGCATTTTATACACGCGAGTGTACGCATATGAAAATAGCAGAGAATTGTGGAAACATAAAAGCTAATTTATCGCTGGCAATTTATTACTTGAAGAAACGCTTCTGTATATTACGAGGCAGAAATTATGACATAACAGTGCTTTTGAAAAAAAAAAAAAAAAGTGTTAATTCCCATGCGAAAACTGCTGACATGTTTACGACAGCTAGCTTTTTATTAGCTAAACTGTCAGGTCTTTGATAATGACGCTATTGGGGAAAGTGCGCGACAGAATGAAGCCATTTGCCTAATGCCGTTTACATGTCAAATTGTGCATCTCGTGCACTTTATTGAAAGGAGCTCACAGTACAAACACATGTCTGATTATCTGCAACCCATTTCCCCTGTGACAATTACCGAAAGCATGAATAATTGCACCATGTCATCAATTTTCCAACCATACATCAGCTCAGTTGGCTAACATTGCATGGAGGTCATTTTTAGTGTCGCCTCATTAAATTTTAGTTGCCTGCGCCCATTCTTTCCTGTGCCATTGTTGATCTCATGTGGACAGTCCCATATTCAGGGATGCCAAAGGAGGCCGGTTATGCAATGAGTTCTACAGCCTCAAAGCGTGTCGAGGTTAGGCATAACAAGTTGCCTCTTTCTGGTAAGAGGTCTTCTGGGATTTCCTGCTGGATAGCCCTGTTTATCTTTGCAAAGAACTGTAAGGGTAGTCGAAATGTCCTATCTTGATATTGTTAAAGTTTTTCCCATTATCTCGGCAACAATTTAAGATACTGAGCTAAGTTCTGCAATACTTTTACTGTTGATCCATCAAAAATAGAATTCTTCTGTTCATTAGAAGGGAAGTTATGATTTTTTTAATAAAGCTCTTAAAATTTTATTGAAAAATGATTATTTTTAAAATTTAAAACAACTAAAAACTTTTTCGTTAAATAAAGCTTAATTAGGAGCAAATGTATGGTAAAGTTTTCAGTCCTTAAGGTCAATTAGTTTTTGAAATCACGGGGCATTTGTATAGAAAAATTGACTTCAGAATAGATATACAAGGTGTTTCAAAACGACACAAAACGAAGATGTGGACCTTGTTGGTCAAACGGTACTGGATGCGTGAATATAATTTTCAGCTCTAAATTCGGCATATACAAAAACTGCCATAAAATCACCATGGATCAGGCAGTCGTGCATAACCAGATACCACGTGCCTGGCTCACTCCAAGAGAGATGCCGGATGGTAGCGAAGGTCCCAGTCGCGTGGTGTAGGCGTGGTTTGATAGACACGCCGGCGCAGGACAGGTCACCTTAGTAATGGGAAGCGTAGCGTGTAGGTGTGGCGTATGAAAACCGTTGTTCCTTCGCTGCCTAATCCCACACGTGTGCGATTTTTAAGCACACATACAACTTTAAATAGAAGAGCTTGAAAGTTGCGACATCAAGTTTCGGACAAGTCAAAGTGTAAGCTAATCGACTGCTATCTTCGTTTGGTGTCGTTTTGAAACGGCTTGTATACATATAAAACCTAACTTCCCAAACACAACTGCGCAGTACTTCCAAATTAATGCTGCGAAGTAAAACTTTCTGATCAAAAACAAAAAATTGGTCTTTACGCTTATATTTACAAAGTAGTTGATGTTTTACCATGTGAGGTACCAAAATGTTCTAAAAAGCTTCTACACAGGATTATTTTCAACAATATTTTTCAACTACTACAAATAGCGTATTATATAGCGTATATAATATTTTTCAACTACTCATTTATACCAAAATGAGTGAGGATTTCGACATATTCATCCGCAATTAAAACATGAAAAAGGAGCAAAAGCTATAAAAACAAAATTTCGATTCACCTTAATTATTGGCAAGTTATTTCATTACTTCATTATTACTGGATGAAATTCTATTGGATTCTTAAGAGACATTGGAAGTGAAATTTTAATTCAGTCAAAAAATCTAGAACTGCTGTTTAATTAAAACAGTTATTGGAACTCTATAGAGAATCAACATATAGCTGCTCCCCTTGTTTCAGACCGTAAAGTCCATTTAGAGATCGTACAATACATCTGTTTCCGAATATAATATGTTATTAAACAACCCTTTTCCCAAACTATATTTACACATTTTCAAAATATTCCACGCCTCTCAATTTTCGTTTAAGCAACACTATAATTTCCCAATATATATTGCTATATTAAAAAGTAAAATATTTTTCATAACACCAATGTAATTTTTAACAAACGTTATTTTTATGAAAAAAATTATTATTTTTAAAAGTTAAATCATCATAAATCACTCTGAATTTATTGAAATGTCCCAACTTCAAGTCTTTGTGTGGGATTCAAAGCCCAATTCAAAAAATGCCAACGGATCGCCTCGAATTTTTACGCGTGAGTGTAATTTTGATTTCGCAATGTGTTTACATAATAAAATTCATGAAAAGTTTTGTATCTTGAACAGCAGTGAATAAAATATTGTCTTATTAGTATGATGAGCTTTGACGTTTTGCGACGTTTACGGAGAGCCATTCAAAACAAACGAAGAGGAATGCTGACTTCAGGAATTATGTTGATCCATGACAACGCTCGTCCACACACTGCTGGCACAACCCATCGGCTCCTTGAACAACTTCAATGGCACATATCCCTTATCCCTGAATGAAGACGTGGCTAGGAGGGCAGCACTTTCAAGCTAACGAAGATCTTCAAAACAACGTCAATGCTCATTTGAAATCATTAGCGGCAAGCTTGTGCACAGGTACGATATATGTCTCAATCTTTTCGGTGATTATGTTGAAAATTAACCATGTGTAAAAAAATTTTAGTAGTAAAGTAATTGTTTTCTATGAACCTGTCTTTTATTTATAGCCGCTGGAAAAAAAACGGCCCTCGTATATAGTACGTGTAGAGAAAGTAAAGATCCGTGTGTCAGCGCTTTTCATTTATTCGCTCGTTTCGAGATCATCCACGAGCATTCAGAATACAGTCTGCGCCTTTCCGTATTGATTTGCAGTAATGCTAATTAATGAAAGGTTTTTTGAATCAGGTAGCTAAAGTAACGCGCGCAATAGAAAACTCTTTATTTGTGTAAATCGTTAATAGGTCAGCCAAAATATTTTTTTTTTTTTTAACAGTTAAAACTTAGCAATATACCGTTAAAATTATTTTCAAATAACTGGGTTACACACTCCAAGGAGATGAATCGGCCGAAGCAACGGCAAATGATGCCAATGTTAAATTTGTATACACAGCATTCCGATTTTACTTTACACCAAAACAATATAAATTTGTTTCCTAATGCGCAATATTAATGTTAGATAATAAATATTAGGTTTAGTTCTACATTACATAAGATTAGTGCTAGATGGCCCAGGTTCGATCCCAAACGACCGAATTGAGATTTGTGATGGACAAAGTGGCGCAGGGGCGGGTTTTCTCTGGGTTCTCCGGTTTCCCCCACCATCGCATTCCACCGGTGCTCCATCTTAATTCCATGTATCACCAGTTTCAGCACCTGCGGCGCCACAAATAATAAAAGCGGGCGTTAAACACTACAAAAAATAAATTAAAGCTGACCTCACAAAAGTTTGACACTGGCTCTTGATGATTAGGTACACTTGGATACAGAAATATCCATTATAGAGATGGGGAAGATTTAAGTTGGTACCTTTTTTTGTAGTGTTTAACGCCCGCTTTTACTGCTCTGGCACCGCAGGCGATGCCACACGAAGATGGAGCCCGGTGAAATGTAATGGCGTGGGAAACTGGAGAACCCGGAGAAAACCCACCCCTGCGCCGATTTGTCCACCACAAATCTCACATGCGGCCGCTTGGGATCGAATGAGAGGCGAATGGTCTGACCACTCGGCCACAGCGTAAGCTGGAACTGAAATACCTCTTCTGTATAATTCTAGAAATTTCTTGCATTATACCAAATGGTGAAATCCATTAAGATACCAAAGATGAAACTCGCAGTAGTATTTGGGCTCGTAATAATAACTGAATTTAGAGGTAAATAATTCACTTTGAAAATGCATGCAATGATAAAACAATAAGAAAAGTAGAAAAATATAATATCTTGAAGAATGAAGAGAAACGGCGAAAAAAGATTGACAGGTATAGAACACGCTTTAGTCATGTGCATTTTCTTATTTTCCTTCTTGTTACCAGGATACAAGTAATAAGACTAATTGTGCTTATGTTTATCCTGATTAGAATGTATTAGATAACAGATTAATCTTTTGAATAGAAATTTTGTTTACGAAACAGCTAGAGAAAGTCATGTAAATGGAACACATAAGATATTATGGGGAATTCTTATTCCTCATATTCTTCCACAAAAATGCCACACCAGTTTTACATAATAGATAAGACTATATATTCCAAAAACCTTTGTGCTTTGTTCACATGCTTTTCTCTGCCAATTCTACGAAAAAAAACTTGTTGCAAAAGAATAGTTTTCTTTCTGCTTCATTCTAATCAAGATAAACATTAACATTAATGGTATTTCACTTAGTTCCTTATAAGTTGAAGTGAAATAAGCCAATATACCAGGCCAAAGCGTTAGTCAAATATTATCAGAAGCTGTCGCTGTGCGATTGTCATTGAACTTCGTTTCTTTGCATGGCCAGAAGTAAAACAAAAGAAATAAGGACGACTTCCTGTTTGAGAAAAGTGTACTTATTTTACAATTGAAATCAACAGCAACGAAAATATCGGAAACGCTCAGCTCCACAACAAAAATGTAAATGAGCATAAATTGTGTGTATTGATGAGATCTACATTTTTTGTGTAATAAGTTTTTTCTATCTATTACGGTTTAATGTACAGTTTATTTGTCTTGTTAATATGCTTAATATATGACATTTTAATCAAAATTATTTGAACCATTTTTGAGAGAAACAACATGTTTGAAAATATTTCCCTGTAAAGGATAGTTTGTGGAAGGGGTATTTTCTTGAAAATCTTCGTGTTGCATCCTTGGGAGATTTTGAACTTCAATAAGAACTTTTCGTTTTGAGCTATGCTGTTCACATACACAGACACACCGCTCTCTTTTGTTCTTTTTTTATTTAGGGAATCTTAAAACATATATTTCCAGTATTGAATTTTTGGATGGAATACAGTACTTTCTCTTCTGTATGTTATACATACGTGCTAGTAAAAATAATAATTTGACTATTTTAAATCCAGAAAAGGATTTAACCTTAAGATTTATGTTTGTCAGTTAACAATTTTGCTGAAAATTTAAAAGGATTCGGCTGAGATTTCCATTGTGTGGAACATTTACAATGATAAAATATGCTGAAAAACAGCAAATAAATTGAAGCTAATAGACTTGACCGTAGAGCTGATCTTATGTCCAATATATGGTTTATGGCTAATTTCTTCTAAGTGAATACATTATTAATGGCTTTTTTAAGATTGGAATTTATTGTTGTGATTTTATTTACTATTTTATGTTATATAGTAATAATAACTGGAGAAAAAAATATATATATAAATTCCCTAGATATGTTTAAAATTCCAATTTCTTAACACGTTAGTTGCTTACTAATATTTAATCACACAGACTCAAAGAAATTTGAATATGAAGGAATTAAAGAATACTAGCACATTATTAAAATGTTAATTAAGTTCTAAATTTGTTTTCAAAAACTTATTGTATAATTCTCCGAACTTCAATTTTTGGAAACGTTCGTAGTGAGGACTTTATGTTATTAACTCCTTTACAGAATACTGAAGCAAAGGTTATGAGAGATATTCCAGGTTAATAACAGAAAAAGAGGCAGTTTATCGATGAAATGCAGTTTTCTTTTTTCTGGTGTGGGGGAAGGTAAAATTTGTACATAATATTTTTATTTCTAGAGAGATTACAGTAAGTTATATAAAACATATGTAATCACATTCCCAAGAGCAAAAATTTCATTGAACAGACAAAACCGCTTAACTGTCAATCCTTATTAGTGGATTAAACATATTAATGATCCAAATTGGTGGGGTTTACCCTTAAATAAGTTATTAATTACGGCCTCTTAAAATTATCGAAGTCAGTGCGTCCCTCGTATCGTTATTCTAAGCTTTTAAGTCTCTAAGAATGCTCTTGTTAGTTCCCTTTGTTTTGTGTTATCTAAAATAAAAATAATCTTCCTTGAACTGGGTTGGCGACTTTCTGGTAAGGAGATCCATTACAGAAGTCAATAATAACTTTCTTGGAACAAGATCAACTTGCAAACTATTGATGTTTTTACAAAACTTCCTTTAACGTTGCGAATTCCTAACTTTGGCTTTACAGGAGGAACTTGGAAAAGACAATATAGTAATGTAACGTTAAACTAACGAAGATAAACTTGCTGCAACTGTAACATTGCACTTTGGCACTGGCGAAGATAACAGGTTCTATCGTTAGCAGTGGTTTTATTTAATATATATGTCACTGTTTGAAAATTTCTAGATGCTACTTGTCATGTAATATCGCGTATAGGATCAACACTTTCTATGAGGGTAAACACAAATTAAGTTACAGTTAATAGTAGTTGAAACAACAAAGTAATAATAAAGTACACGCAATAACTTTTACATTGTTGCCTTCCTGTCTGAGAGGATGATAGCAGTGAAAGAAATAAAAGCAGGCACTTACCTAGTCACTTCCTAACCTCACCGAAGTTACGCACACGAATGCTACGAAATTAAATAGTAAGAAAGACCCTGATGATGCTTTTAGGAAAATGGAACACTTGCAAGACAAATCTCAACGCCTACATGACGTTGGGAGAAACAGAACATTAATAGCTGTCTATCTAATTTTGTTCTTCGAAATACTAAAAGTAAGTTGAAACGAATGTTAAATCTCAAATCCTAAGTGTGAGCAATTTTTGCATAGTGGCTGGCAGGCAAACTTTTACACCGATATCGTACAAAGATTGACGTAACCAGTGTGCGATAACAACTATTTTAAGCAATTGTAGGGATTTTAAAGGTCATTTGAACGAACGTATGCATTGTGAAAGTGTTCGGGATAGAGATAATATACGAAATGGTGCACAGAAGTGAGAGAGGGGAAATAGCGAGAAAAAGGGAACAATTAAGCAGAAATCATCTGAAATTACCTATGCCTAATGGAAACAATCGAGCTGATCTCTCCTATAAGACAGCCTCTATTTCACAACCAAAAGAATGCAGTTGCTGGAGCGTACTTAGACCCGTAGGCTCTTATATCTCGGTTGTGGAGTTTAATGTCCCCGCCATACTTGAATGGACAAGAATGGAAATGGCGTGTTATCTATGGACGCTCTTATCAGGCTTGAGGTTCTTTTACGTGCCGTAAATCTTCGACACGGGACCCACGGCTTTAATTCCCTTCCGAAGGAAGTCATAGATTTTTACACCCGAAAAAATCCATCGTCCTCCGCCGGGTTTGAACCCCCGACTTGGGTATATGAACTTGAAGAATCTAGAAAGAGATATGATTTATAAACTAATGGCATTTTCAGAAAAGCGTTACTTTAGAGCTCAGTATCTACTTCTCGGATATTTTATTTTAGTTCTATTGCATACACTTTATTTTTCACATCACATTCACATATTTTACATTTCCAAGCCATGCGATATACGAGTCTAAATTTAAATATATAAGACGAATAAATACACCACCATACACTCGTTTTCCAAATAAGTTAAAACTATATGTTAGGGTAAAACCTTAAATATATGGTAGGCAGTTAGGAGTCACGTCTAAAGTCAGAATGGAAGCTGTTTAGTAATTCTAGCTGTGGTTAATATGCTGCTTATGTTTGAGTTTATCAGCGCTTCCTTCGTTAAACAAATAAAGCCGAAATCTATATACCGGCTTCTTACTATGTTGACAACACTGGTTATGATGTCCATTGGGTTCTCGTGATTCACGAGCCAGCTAATGGTGTCACGTGTTTACATTGTGTTAGGTTGTAAGATGTCGCAGTAATGAACCCTTTTAGAACCACCTTACAAACAAATTCCTGACCGTAAAATTCAATATTCCAAAGTGCAAATGGATTGTCAGATGTTTTCTTTTCAGGGCATCACCAAGAGGCTTTGCAAAATCCAGCATTCAATTTTTAATTCCATAAGAATTCAAACAGATACAGCGAAGTCCGTTGCATACACTGAATTTTAATCTGTATCTGATAATAATAATAAATAATAATAACAATAATATGGGATATCTAAATTATAAACTAACACTTTTGATTGAACCACTGTCGTTAAAGAGCGTCCATAAATAAAACCCCATTTCGTTTCAGACACCCTACAATATTTAGTGAAAGAGATTGTAATTTTGAAGAATTCTTATATTTTATGTAATACTCTATATAGGATACATTTGTTCAAGCTCACTGGAAAACCTGTGATTTAAATAAGTTGTATATAGACTGAAAAGTAAATCAGTATAATTAATATCACTTTTCACTTTACTTGTATTGATCTTTTTGATTGCTGACACACGCTTCAACAACGAAGGCAAAGTCAAGATTCATGCTTTTCACTGAAGTTTCTGGCATCTCACAAACTACTTCTATAAAGAATATTTTTAACGTTAAATTACGTGGAAACTCCTGCTATCGAGAAGACGTGTTTTCTTCGGCAAGTTTTTCAATTTTGAGTCCCCACCGCGGGAAGGCGGGGACATTAAGATAAGGATGAAAACGACTTCTGGGGACACATTTCACAATTATGTGGTGGTTCTCGTGGGAAAAGGGTTTTTGTTACACGCCCTTCTAGAAAGGTGTGATCCAGGAAGGAAGTCACGTTCAGCATTACAACTCTTTTTTGTACCTTGTTGGCAACTGCACCGGAGGCCAAGAGAACGCCGCAGTTTTAAATGTGCTATCTTAGCTGCTTTGGGGAAAGTGACATTAAGTGGGACATTATTTCAAGCAGGTGTAACTACTGCTCTCCTGCTCTGGTTAATAATTATCATCTCTAAAACAAGAGTATTATGAACATTTTTATTAAATGCTAGACAATTGAGGGCTATGAAGACTAAAATAAACGCAGAAAAACAAGACTTCTTAACATTAAAATTAAAGCTCGTTCTTTTCTTACTAGACATTATAAAAATTGCAATATAAGCTACGAAAAGTAAAGAACAAAGTAAAATAGGAAACACCTGAAAAAATATTCATGCTTCCCTGCATAAACCAGATACAAACTATTCCTGTAAAAGGTTATTCTTTTATAATTTAGATAAATATTAACGTAGTCTTATTACTTGCTAAATTTTAAGTAGAAAGCAAATAAGGGAATATAATAGCCAAAAGCGATAACCAAATACTTTTAAAAATCTGATGTGTTAATCACACATGACTTTCTCTAACTGTTCTACAAACTTCTTACATAACATTATTCTTCTTTCTGCGCCTTGCTAATCGAGGTACTCATTAGTACAATGTTCTTATTACTTAGTTCCTTATAAGTAGGAAGAAAATAAGGGAATACACTAGGCTAAACCGATAGTCAAGTGTTTTAAAAGCTGTCGTTATGCGATTGTCATTACAAATCGCTTCTTTTCTTGGCCAGGAGTAGAACAAAAGAAAAACGGACATTGCCGTCTGAGAAAAGTATAAGTAATTGACAGCTGAATCTAATAACAATGAATACCTCGAAAACGGTAAGCTGCACGAAAAAAATGTATATGACGTAAGTTGTGAATTTTAACAAAACCTACATTTTTGTACAGTAAGTTTGTGTTTATCTCTTACGGTTTATTAGTTATGCCAAATTAAGCAAAATTCATCCACAATAAACAGATCTTTAGAAGCTATTCCCAGAAAATTCAAGATATACGTTTTATTTGTCAGGTAAATATCTTTAACATATGATATTTTAATCAAAATCGTTAGAGACATTTTTAAGAAAAACAAAATTTTCGAAAAAAGTTCTATGTAAAGGGTAGTTTGGGGTAGGGGGATTTTTCTCGAAATCTTAATGTCGCATCCCTGGAAGATACTAAACTTAAATACCAATTTTTGGTATTTTAGCTACTTTTCGTTTTTGAGTTATCGTGTTCACAGACACACGGACACACACGGACCTTTTTCTCAAAATGCTTTTTTTGGATTGTACATATGGGGCTAGAGAAAATAAAACTCGTCGCTATGTGAAACAATTGAGGTACGGTTTGCTTTGTATAGTCCCATTAGAGAATGATATAAGTATTTTAAGGCTGAAACCAATAACAAATAATACCTGTCAGTTCTACAAAAAAACGTATATGGCATAAATCTTATGTTTTAACGAGATCTATATGTTTATGTGACAATTTTTTGTCTATCTGTTACGGTTTATCAATTATGCAAAATTCAGCCAGAATAAAGAGGTCTTCAGAGGCTATTCCCAGAAAATTCAAAATATACATTCTTATTTGTGTTGTGAATACTTTAATATACGGTATTTTAATAAAAATTGTTAGCCATTTTTGAGAAAATCAAAGATTTCAAAAAACTTTCCTTGTAAAGAGTAGTTGAGGGTGGAGGAATTTTCTTGAAAATCTTCGTGTCACATCCTTGGGAGATACTAAACTTAAATACCTAGTTTGGTATTTAATGGACCTTTCGTTTCTGATCTTTGCTGACCACGGATAAACACACATATATACACACTGACCTTTTTCAAAAAATGCTATTCTTGGATTCAGGGGTCAGATAAAATCTCGGTATTGAATTTTACGGTGCTATACAATACCTTCTCAATACACTATGTACGTAGCATGCGTAGAGAAAGTAAACATTGAGTTCGGTTCACTTTATAAAGTCCCGTTTGAGAAAAGTATCACCATTTTAAAGCAGGAACCCATTACAAATAATATCCCAGAAATGATTAGTTCTACAAAAAAGCGTATATGCATTAACTATGTGTTTTAACGAGGTCTACATTTTTTGTTGTGGTAGCTTTTGTCTGTATCTTACGGTTTATCAGTTACGCAAAATCAGTAAAGTTCATCCAGAATAAACAGGCCTTCAAAAGTCATTCCCAGAAAAGTTAAATGTAACATCTAGTGAAGCATTGAAAGACTGTAATTGTGAACAACTGTTGAGTCATAAACACATTTGTTACTGTATTATCTATTTCAGTAATTACGTTATGCATAAGCACCTATGTATCATTTTAAAATTGTAAAAAGTAACTCTACAAAAATATGTATTACATCAATTTTGTGTTTTAACGAGAGCTTTATATATTATTTTTGTGGTAATTTTTCACTGTCTTTTACGATTAACACGTTATATATGATTCATTCAGAATAAAAAGATCTTAGGTAGCTATTACCAGAAAATACAGTATATACATTTTGTCTTTCATATACGATATTTTAATCAAAGTCTTTAGACATTTAAGAATATCCAATTTTTAGAAATTTTCTCTATGTAAACTTTAGTTTGGGGCGGGCAGAACTGTCTTGAAATTCTTCGTGTCCCATCCTTGGAAGATGTTTTCTATTTAAAAGTTCTTTTTTATTATCGTGACACGGACACACATGAAATAAAAGTACAAAAACATACACACACACACACTCCCACATTCTTTTTTTTAAAAATACTTTTTTTTTTAATACAGGGGACCCTAAAGCATATACTTCCGATGAGATCTCGGTGTCGAATTTTCTTTACTATACACGAAGCAGAGAAGGTAAAAGTGTATTAAAATAAAAATAAAATCTGATGTCTTCCTTTGTCAAATATTGCCATAAATATTATTCCTTTAAGTACTTCGAGTTAACCGAGACAAATATTAATAGAAATGATTGTAGGCATTAGTGCATTTTAGTAGAAGGCAAATACGGTAATACTGGTGAAGCGTGAGACAAGTTAAGGAAAGGGAGAAGTAGCATTAATGTTCATAATCCAGGAGTAAGGTTTGCACTTTAGTCAACCTAGCGAACTCTTTTTTGCACCTTGCGGCATGCAATGCACTAAAGAATCGTGCACATTGAACGAAATAAATGTGAAAAAGTAGCGTGAGATGGTAAACACAAATGGCCTAGAGGATCATTATATATTTGTATACAGGGTATTAATGAACTACACGAAAATAATTTTCGAGATTGTGCACATGACTGATATAAGTAATTTGAGATCGGCGATGCATGGGCCCCGGATAAATATAACGAAATTACATTGTGTTAAACGTGTGGGCATCAGGTGCTGATAAGTCGGTGTTAAAGCAAAGTAGGTTGAAAAATTAGCTTAGAATGTCTTTAAAAGTGCTGCCCGAGTAAAGCAATGATTTTTAGCAGCTCGTTACTAGCGTTCTCAAGATTTAATTTCGCAAAAATCTGTAAAATCTCGAATTAATCACTTGATAGTGCGACACTGAGCACTCATTAACTACGTTTTTGAGTAATATAGTCTACTCTGGAGGCGTTTTTTCAACTGCACTGGTGGCTTAATGCGTAACGCGGGAAGCGCCATCCTAAAGGACATGAGTTCGATTCCTGTAATAGAGTAAATATTATTTTTTTTTTTTTCATTCCAGACGAAGTGCCGCGATACGTGAACGAGACCCGAACTCGGAAACTATCTTTCACTTGAAAGCCAGTATCATAACCACTGCGCTAGAGAGGTTCGCTGTAATATGTCCCTTCGTTTTTCGTGTTACGCTCTCGAATGGTTGATAAGTTAGCCAGTGGTGTACTGGCCCTTCGGAAACTTATTGCCGTTACTTCGAAATTTCAATAAACAGGCCATAAGTCTCCTATTTCAAATTACTTATTTAAGTAATCTACATATTCTGTGAAAATATTTCGGTATAGTTCATTAACACCCTGTATATTACATACTATGAATGTCACCGAAGTTAATATCATCTTATAGTTTAATTTTTCAAAATTTTGGTGGACTTGACTCTAATTGCTGATTATCTCTAAATAACATTATTAGGAAACATAATAATAATAATAATAATAATAATAATAACAACAATAATAATAACAACAATAATAACAATAATAACAATAATAATAATAATAATAATAATAATAATAATAATAATAATAATAATAATAATAATAGAGGGTTAATAATATCCCTTCTACCCTTGTGAATTAAAATACTAATTTTCCTTTTAACCTTAGAATCTGCAGTAGCTATTATGCAATCATATATTTTTGCAGTATTAAGGACCTTATGTTACAGGAGCATCACTTTAAATCATTAATCTACTCATCGCACCCTTCTTACCCTCCTCCCGCTCCTTAGGAGTGCGGTGCTGCCGCGCAAGTGTATTCAAGTGTAATATGAACTTGTCAACCAAACCACTGCTCTGAAGGAATGCACAACCTGAACGTAAACGGAGAATACTATGTTCAAAATTGAAATGTCTGTCAGTTTCTCGTGTAATACCATTTCCTCTGTGCGTTTACATTTAATACATAAAAGACAAAAAAGAATCTGATGTGTTCCATTCACAAAACTTTCTCTACTACATCTCTGCAAAAAATTATAGCTTAGGCTTCTATTTACTTCATGCTAATTGAGAAAACATTAGCAAAATAGTCTTATTACTTGCTTCCTTGTAAGTAGAAGTGAAATAAGGGAGTAACATAGGTTAAAGTGATAGTCAAAAGCTGGTTGCTATGTGACTGAACTTCCTTTGTTTGTATGGACAGGAGTTGAGAAACTCCTGCATGAGAAAAGTATGTTTTTCACAGCTGAAGCCAAAAACAAGGAATATGTTAAAAACAATCAAGTCCACGAAAAAAATGTATATAACATAAATTGTTTGTTTTAATGTGCAATACATTTTCTGTGTCGTAAGTTTTTGTCCATCTCCTACGGTTTAATAGTTACCCAGAAATCCGTAAAATTCATCCAGAATAAAGTAGTCTTCAGAGGCTATTCCCAAAAAATTAAAGATGTGATTTTATTTTCAGATAAATACCTTAAATATACGAGATCTTAATCAAAATCGTTAAAGCCATTTTTAAGAAAATCAAAATTTTCACAATTTTTTCTATGTTAAGGGTAGTTTGGTGTGGGGGGATTTTCTTGAAAATCTTGGTGTCGCATCCTTGGAAGATACCAAACTTAAATACCAAAGTCTTTTCATTTTTGAGCTATGCTGCCCACAGACACACACATACACACAGATAGATAGGCAGACAGACAGACAGACACACACGGACATTTTCCTAAAATGGCTTATTTTGTATTCAGGGGGTCTCAAAACATATATTTCCGTTAAAATCTCGGTATCGAATTTTTGGGTACAATACAATACGTTCTCTATACACTATGTACATAGTACGTATAGAGAAAGTAAATATGGAATATTTTGTTGTATTAAAAATACATAAATAAAAAGGACGCTCTTGTTTAGAATGGCAAAATCGCTACCTTCAGAGCATCTTTCAAGTGGCTTGGCGTTCATCAACAACAATTCTCTAATCTTGATTTTACTGTGTAAAGCTAGGAATCATCAAAAATTAATATGCTTGTTGCTCTAAAAAAAAGTAGAATGAGTTTCACATGCAGTGAATCAAAACACAGATACTTCTATTATTCAAATAGAAAGAAGAAATAAAAGAAAAAAATTTCAAAGGAAAAAATTGGATGCAATCCTTACTAGAAGTGTTGGATATTCTGCACCATGTTAAATTATGAAGGCTGTGAAGGACCAAAAGATATTCAAGTATAAAATAAAAAAACATTATTGCGCTTACAAGTGCTACATTTTGAGGACTGTGTCAGAAATCCTCTATTCGCTATTTAACACTCCTGCTTGTCACTATAATCAGAAGCTATCAATATAAAATAACCTAGGAGTTTCCTTCAAATGACTTTCTCTACATACCAAACAAATTGCTATTAGAAAGCTTATTCTTTTATCAACTTCATGCTAACGAATTAGCAGACATTTACTTATGACTTGCTTTCCTGTAAGTAGAAGTGCAATAAGGCAATACCCTATGCCAAAGCGATAGTCAAATCTTTTAAAAGCTGCTTGCCATGTGATTGAAATGCGTTTCTTTGCATGACCAGAAGTTGACAAATTCTCAGATGAGAAAGGTTTAAGTATTTTTTAAACTAAAACAAATAACAAGGAATATCTAAAAACAGGGAATTCCATGAAAAGAATTAAATGAATTAATTGTGTGTTTCAAAGAGATCTACAATTTTTGTGCAGTAGGTTTTTGTCTATTCCTTACGGTTTACTAGTTATCCAAAATTCAGAAAAATGCATTCATAATAAAGAGGTATTAAGAGGCTATTCTCAGAAAATTTAAGATATTATTAAATAACATTTACATATTATTTTTCGTGCAAATATATACGGTATTTTAATTAAAATCTTTAGAGCCATTTTGAAATGTTTTTCCATGTAAAGGGTCGTTAGGGCTAGGGAGATCTTTCTCAAAACCTTCGTGTCGCATCCTTGGAGCAAGCCTAGCAAGTTAGGCATTTTTACTGATTTTTATTTTCTGAGTTATCGAGGTCACGGACACATGGACACACACTGACCTTTTTCTAAAAATATATTTTTGGACATGGGGAACCGTAAAACGTGTATTTCCAGAGAAATCCCAATATCGAATTTTTGGGTAGAATGCCATTACCTCCTCTATACACTCCATATATAATACGTGTAGAGAATGTATTTATTATTATTATTTTTTTTTAATTATTTTTTTAGAGAAAGTAATTAATGATAGTGTTCCATTTTCTTCAGACAGAAACTCTCCACCTGACACATTAAGAAAAGGTCGACTATTAGCGTTCCACGATTATCGATTTGGAAAAAGGCTGAGACCGAGAGTGGTGTAATTAAAACAAAAGACAGTTATAGGTCCTGCGATAATTATCCTCAGCCCCGTTCACACCCCTGGTGCACAGCGCCATTTCGCCGAAGCACAATAAAACCCTAAAAACCATTTTCATTCAAAAGGTTGTAAAATGGGGCTGTAGAGAGGCACGGAATATGCTTCGTGCTCGTAAATTTGCGCGGTAAAAAGCGAATAAATCCATAAAGTATTTCCTAGAATATTTTTATAATACTCCTACCTTTTTTTAAAGCGAAGTCGCTTTCAGTGTGAAAGCCATAATCACTTTTCTGCGGCTTTGCCGTTACAACGTCACGGTGATAAATTTCGGAAGCGTGTTCCAAAATGAACAGTTCCGCATAAGTAGCTGCGACGTAAATGTGAAGATGAAATAGTTGTATTCTGCCATCTGTTATCTGCTCGACAAGAAAAAGTGCTGCACTATATGGGCCGACTTATTTCACCTTGCGATCCTCTACTTTCTTAAGGGTAGAGAAAATGTCTTAACAAATATATACTCTTATGACTACATTCTCTGCTATTGCATAAACAATAATTACATAGGCAGGTTTTACTTTCTGTACACCTATGTTCACTATGTATAGAAAGGCACCTATTATATTCAACCCAAAAACTCACTGTAGAGATTTCACCGAAAATATATTTTGATTTCTTCATAATTCAAAAATAGTTATTCGAGATGTAAATGCGTAAAGTTATGAGCACAAATATTGAGCAACGAGGCGCAGTTAAGTATCATACAATGTTTTGTCTAAGAATATATTCTGATATTAAAAGAAATTCAACGGAAGATGAAATAAATTTGAGGTTAAGTTTGAGCCATTCACCAAGAACAATAGTTCGTTCTTTTCTAGACACCAGTTCATAAATTTCTCATATTGTGCCTCATAAACTTATCGGGATTTAGGCAGTAGTAAATTTAATTCTGCTTCTTTTGCAGCTCTCAAAATATCTTACTTCTTAAAATATGCCATTTTCTCGAAATACATCACAGAATGACAATAATATTGGTTTGTCATGGACAGTTATAATTTGAGTCCTTAGTAATGGTAAAGGTACGGTACATATCTGTTTATTTTGGCGAGCGTAAAGTTGGAACAAAATTACTTTACGCTTGCCTTTTATGCTTGCTGCATTTCACTGCGCGTGGATTCCGTAAAAATCAAGTTTGAAATGAGTGAACTATTCAATTATGTTCGGTTATAGAAAAAAAAAAAACAGTTTTAGAAACATATGTGTGAGAGCCTATGAGCAGCATAACTCCTACCGTTAAATACCAAATTTGGAACTTCAAATTAGTGTGTTCAAGAATGCTTAAAATGCAGGATTTTATGTTTTTAAGGAGCCATAAATTTAGTACATTTCAAAGCTCATAAAATAGAAAATTTGGAAATTAAATTTAGTATATTTTAAGGATGCGACACCGAGATTTTTAAGAAAAAAAGCAAACTACGCTTTAATGGAAAAAAATTCAATTTTTTGTTTTTTCTCACAACTGGCTGTAATTATTTGATTAACACAGCGTATATTAAATATATTTACAAAATAAATAAAATGAACATCCTGAATTTTCTGGGAAATACCTCATAAAACCTATTAATTGCTGGTAAACCGTAAGATAGGGACAAAAACTGACTACACAAAAAACGTATATCTCGTTAAGACACAATTTATGTCAGGAACATTTTTTCGTGGAGTCGACCATTTTCAGATATTTCTTGTTATTGGTTTCATTATAATAATACTTAAGCTTTTCACGTAAGGGAATTCGTTAACTCCTGGATTTCGGATATAAAAAAAAATAAAAAAGTAAAACGGATTTCATTCACATGGCAACCAGTTTTAAAAGATTTGATTATCTCTTTAGCCTCGTATATTCCCTTATTTTCCATCTACCTAAAAAGAAGCAAGTAATAAAGCCAATTGCTGCTTATGCGTATCTCGATTAGCATGAAGTAGAGAGAAGAATAAGCTTTTTAATAATAATTCGTTACTGAGTCGAATGAAACACATAAGATTTTTAGAAAAAAAAAAGTCCGCGCGCGCGCGCGTGTGTGTACAATTAATGTTAGCTAAGTACAGCGTATACAAAAATAAACTAATTATTGGCGGGTACTGGTAGATGAACTATGGACGTTTTAATTACTTCTCAATCTAAAAGGTATTTTTTCTCTCAAAAATAAAAGCTCTGTAACTGAAATAGAAAACATGTTAACGTTTTCCCTGTCTTCACTGTTCCTATATACAAGATCGCGACTCTAATACAAACCTGGGAACTCCGGTGAATGTGCGCAATTCTCTCACCGTTTCCACTTATGTACAAGAGGTTAAAATGCAGGTGCCCTGCGCTAACACCGACACAGAGAAGTGCTTATTCTACCTGTCCTGTTGAGCTCTGTAATTCCTTAAACGCAAGAAGGGTTAACTGCACAATGAAATACAGCGGTGTTTGGCACTTGGTCTATAATTAAATAAATAACGAAACGGTTTTACATAAACGGAAATACAGTACCTTTACTTCCGATTATTCGTGTACGGATTATCCGGTTTGCGGATTATACGTGCATCCTACCCCTCTATCTAAAAATATATTTTGTTTTAATGTCAACACAATTTTTTTTTATCTGCAATCTCTTATAAATTTTTTTTAACTTGCTTCGTTGACAAACATGGGAAAGAGTCCATTTCTTCATAATTTATATGGAACAAACAAGCCGGTAACAATGGAAAAGATACTCTATTGTTAAGTGGTGATCGTTTAAACAATGGAAATGCAACTTATTGTCACGCGTAGGGACCTTAATTGTTGTTTCCTAAACAAAAACAATACTTATGCACAGAAGTATGAATAAACCTTTGAACAAAAAATACACGATGAAAAAAACTTTTAAACTTAATTTCCTATTTACATTTGCAAGTATCTTAAAAACATTAAATTACGGGTTTCTCGAGTATTCGTGTTTCTTCTCCCCCACATTACTCCGTATAATCCAGAGTATACTGTGTATTAAGCAGAAAATGAGGAATTATCCATTTTGATGTGCTGAGCGTTCAGATTCAACAGAATATTCAGCCTGAAAAACTACTCGGAAGCTCATCAACTGAGTAAATCAAAACTGTGTTTAAATATTCGGTGAGATTCATTAGAAGCAGCACATTTTGAAGATATCCATTTATCTTGAAGTACGAGGGTCGGCTGATAAGTTCCGGGCCTCACACAAATATGAAGCCACTAGGCCAGTTAGACGATATCATCGTATAGTTTAACTCTAGACTAGCTTGTATCTCTAGTTACAGGTCGATAGCTTGTTTAGTTTTAGAATTACAGCATTTTAAAGAAGAGCACTTAAGAGTTTTCACGAAAATGGAGAATTTGATCAAACGAACAGTGACCAAATACTTCCATTTGAAAGAATTAACACCAAAAGAAATCAAGGAGAAAATGGACAGTACACTGAAAGACTTTGCCCCTTCACATTCAATGATTAAATGGTGGGTTACAGAGTTTAAAATGGGACGTACGAGCACTAGTGATGAGGGTCACTTTGGACACTCTGTAGAAGTGACAACTCCAGAGATCATTTAAAAAATTCATCGTTTAGCACTGGAAGACCAGATTAAAGTTGTTTGAGATAGCAGAGGCTGTAAACATATCAAAAGAACGTGCAGGTAATATTTTAAGCAATGTTTTTGGGCTTTCACAAGGTTTGTTGACACCTGATCAAAATTTTCAAATAAAAAATGTTTACATTAAGAATGTGGAACTCTACCCTAAAAATACCAGTACATTTTTGAGAAGGCTTATTACCATTGATGAAACTTGGATACATCAGTACACTCCAGAAAGTAAATCACAGTCAAAACGGTAGATTGCGCCAGGTGAACCAACTCCAAAAAAGGAAAAGTAAATTTTGTCATTTAACAAGATTATGTCGAGTGTTTTCTGGGATGCACAGGATATTATATTTATTGATTACTTGAAAAAGGGTAAACTTATCACTGGAGACTACTACGCAATCTTACTGCATGTCTTATGTGATGAGGTGAAAAGAAAAAGCCCTCAAAAATCTTGTTTCATCACAACAATGCTCCGGCACATCCGTTCAGTCATTGAAATGGGAAAAATGTGTGAATTAAAGTTGGAATTTCTTGAGCATGCACCATATTCATCAGATCTAGCACTCAATAACCGCCATCTGTTCCCCAACCTCTAAGAATGTCTTGGAGGATGAAGATTTCTCAACAACGAGGATGTCATTGATGCGGTAAACAGCTATTTTGAGGACCTTGATAAATTAGAACACCTAAATGACAAATGTATTAGCCTTTCTGGAGATTATGTTGAGAAATAAAACAAAAAAAAAATTAAATCCTGTTTTCATTGAGAGGTCTTGGACTTATCAGCCGTCCCTAGTATTCTTAGCTTTTTCTTAGATTTCTAACGTGATTCATCTCTGCTGCTGTTGAAAAGGAGCAGGCGGGTGGTGACAAAATTCTGTATTGCCTGCCTTAATCATCGCTACCACGAAGTAGTAGTGAGGGCGCTTCTGCTTCCCTCGCTCCGAGTACTTGAATGGATGGAGCGATTTCAAAAAGTGTCCCAGCATGCTCTCAATTTTATGGATGTTGCTCTGGCCGACTCCTTAAACTTGCAACTTTCCAATTTCCAATAAACGTGCCACATACTGTCAGCCACTCCGAGGCTACTCAATTTCACGGCTCGGGGGCCGCCTACTTTCCATCGCAGAGTGGAATCGAGACTATACTCGGGGCTGAGAAACAAAATGCGCATTGTTTGTTGCATATAGCCTTGGTTGTTTCCGATGAACGAGAAATAACATCCCTTTTAAGAAAAGTTTAAGTAGCTTATAGCTCCATAACAAGAAATATCTCGGAAACGGCTAAGTCAACAAAAATGTATATGGCATAAATTCTGACCTTTAACGAGATATAAATTTTTACTTGCTCTACACGTACTATGTACAGAGTGAATAGAGAAGGTATTGCATTCCACCTAAAAATTCTATACCGATATTACACAGGAAATACACGTTTTAGGATCCCCTGTATCCAAAAAAGGCATATTTGGAAAAAGGTTCATGTGTATGTGGCCTGTGAATACTATAACTCAAAATCGAAAAGTTTGTAAAATACCAAACTTGGTACTTAAATTTAGTATCTTCCAGAGATGCGACACGAATATTTTGAGAAAAATCCTCGCACCCCAAATTACCTTTTACAAGGAAAAATTTCGAAAATTTTGATTTTCTCTAAATTGGCTGCAACATTTTTTATTAAAATAAGGTATATTAAATATATTTATATGGCAAATAAAACCATATCTTGAATTTTCTGAGATAGCTTCTAAATACCTCCTTATTCTGGATGAATTTTGCGTAGCTGGCAAATTGTAAGAGAGAGACAAAAACTTACTACACAAAAAGTGTAGATCACGTTAAAACCCACAATGTATGGGAATTATGTGTGAAATTGGCCATTTCTGACATATTCCTTGTTATTTTAAAATACAGATTTAAAATACGCAAACGTTTCTCACACGGAAAGTTGTAAACTCCCTGGTCCTGCATAGAAACGGATTTCATCCACATGGCAACCAGCTTTTAAAAGATTTGACCTTCGTTTTAGCTCAGCATTTTCATTTATTAACCTTCCTTTTACAAGAAAGCAAATAATACAATTTATGGCAATGTTTTTCTTGATTATCATATAGTAGATAGAAGAATATGCTTTTTAACAATAATTTGTTCCAGTGATGTAGAGAAAGTCTTGTGAATGGAACACATAAGATTTTTGTGTAGTAAGTTCTCATCTATCTCTTACGGTTTTCCAGTTATACAAAATTCGTCCAAAATGAAGAAATCTCCATAGACTGTTCACAGAATGTTCAATATATAGAGTTGTCATATAAATATCTTAAATATATGGTATTTTAATCAAAATTGTTAGAGCCTTTTATGAGAGAAGCAACAATTTCAAAAATTGTTCCATATAAAATAGTGTTAGGTGGCAGAATTTTCTTGAAAATCTTCGTGTCGCTTCCTTGGAAGATACTACATAAATACCAAATTTGGTATAGAATGGTCTTTCCGTTTTTGAGTTACGCTGTTCACGCACACAAATCGTCTTCTAAATTGTTTATTTTATTCAGAGGACCTGAAAACAAATAATTCCGGTAAAATATGGACATCAACAATTTTAGCGGAATTTAATACATTATGTATATTGTATGTACACTCAAAGACATAAAAAATACTTCTGGAAATACTCTTTTCGCTGACCCCAAACTGGTCTTTCAACTTGGATAGGTAGAGTCAGACTAAAAAATTCAATGCCATTCTCCCGATCTCTAGCCGGTTGCTCGGCCACTGAGCTACCATGGCAACATGCCGGCATGGTATTGAATCTTTCAAATGACTCGCATGTTTTCCGGTAAACCACAAGGTGTTCTCAAATTATTTTGAGATGATAACTTCAATGGCGACTTTCAATGTTGTAAGTACTTAATCCTTAGTTGCTTGCATTAGTAAACTATATATGCCGTTTTTCCCTTAATTCAAGTTTAAAAGTGAAGTTCTAGTAATAATATATGGGAATAAACCTATAACATTATTACATAAAATAATATAAATATAATAGATTTGAAAATATATGTAGATCCTTTATTAATCTTTTTCTTCCAAATTAAGTTTTAGTTCAGCTAAATCAGTTTTCATAATCCTGCCAAAGGCACTTCCAAAAAAGTGGTTCAAATGACCATGAGTGTTAGGTGATATGTAAAAAACTGGCCATCAATTCAAAGCCATATGTTGCAAGTTCAAATCCCAGTGACTGTAGTAAAGGACGGGGAGAGCCCAAGTAGAATAATCGGTGTGATGCTTGGAAGTTAATGGGTTAGATTTGACTAGTTATGTGTGTCTTAATCTTTTATTTATATAAAAAATCACTGCAATTTTAGGATAAAATTGTTATATATTTTTACAGTGTATAAAACAATCTTGATTACTAATATAGTCAATTGGCATTGGATTAATTGTTTTTTCACACAGGAGTTGGATAGGAATTTTTCAGTCTGACTCTACCTATCCAACTCCTGTCCTACACACGGCTTGTGTGAAAAAACAATTAATCCAATGCCTTTCAACTGTTTGCTATGCTCTTAGGAGCATAGGGAAGGGGTTAATCATGAAACTCAACTTGCGATTAATAAAGTTCTGAGTTTTTAACAATTTTGCCGATCCCCGTGGCCGTGCTCGCTAAAGTGCCTAGCATTTGTGTTTTGTGGCGCACGGAATCGTGGAAAGTACGATGGACCCTCCTTGGTGTTAGTGCGTTTTTAAATGTGTATATCGTATGTTGGTGTATCTTTAAATAAAAAGAAAACGGTAAAACAGATAGGTTAACAACGGAAATGTATAGAATTTAAAAAAAATCTGATGTGTTTCATTCACATGACTTTCTCTATATCTCTATAAATGATTGTTGTTAATAAGCTTATGTTTTATTTATTTCATGCTAATGGACAAAAAATAGCAGAAATAGTCTTATTTCTTGCTCTCTTGTAAGTACGAGAGCGAAATAAGGGAGTACCATAGGTTAAAGTGAAAGCCAAAAGCTGGTTGCTATATGACTGATGTTCCTTTGTATTGACAGGAGTTGACAAAATTCCTGTATGAGAAAAGTATATTTTTCAAAGCTGAAACCAAGAAAAAGAAATATCTCAAAAACGATCAACTGCACGAAAAAAAAACATATATAACATAACTTGTGTGTTTTAACGTGCTCTACATTTTTTGTGGTTTAAGTTTTTGTCCATCTCTTACGGTTTAGTAGTTATGAAAAATTCATCCAGAATAAAGTAGTCTTCAGAGGCTATTCCCAGAAAATTCAAAATGTACATTTTATTTGTCAGGTAAATAACTTTAATATACGATATTTTAATCAAAATCATTAGAGCCATTTTTTAGGAAAACAAAATTTTCGAAAAAAGTTCCATGTAAACGGTAGTTTGGGGTGGGGGGATTTTTCTCAAAACCTTCGTGTCGCATCCCTGGAAGATACTACACTTAAGTATCAAGTTTGGTATGTTACCGATTTTTCGTTTTTGAGTTATCGTGTTCACAGACACACGGACACACACGGACCTTTTTCTGAAAATACTTTTTTGGATACAGGGGAGCCTAAAACATATATTTCCGGTGAAATCTCGGTATCGAATATTTTGGTGGAGTGCAATACGTTCTCTATACACTATGTACATAGTGAGTATAGAGAAAGTAAAAAAAAAAAAAAAAACCTCTCACCGGATGTTACAAAGTGAGGTTAATCTTTTTTCTGCGCTACATACTGAAGGTGTAATGCCAAGGTAATGCGTGCAAGGGATAGACTAAATTAATATACTGCTTATACAAGTCAACATGTTTGTCGAGAGGGACTCAGATTGGCTTGCCCATTCGGTTTTGCAGTTTCTTACTCGCGTGGAATGTTGTGCCAGAGTGACATCAATGAAAATCTTGGAAAGACCGGAGTCTCCGTCAAAAGATCACATTTTTAGCGTCAGGAGTATTTTAACGTATTTGACTTTAAATATGTGCTGGAGAGAGTAAACTAATTAGTTTAAGAATGCGCTTTTTCAGTTTTTCCTAATTAAAAAAAAGCTGCCGTGTTTCATTCACATGACTTTCTCTATATCTCTGCAACAAAATATTGTTAAAAAGCTTATTCTTCGATTTAGTTCAAGCTAATCCAGAAAAAAGTAACAGAAATGGCCTTATTACTTGTTTCCTCGTAAGTAGAAGGGAAATAAGGAAGTACCATAGGTTAAAGTGATAACTGGTTGCTATGTGACTGAAGTTCCTTTGTATGGACAGTTGTATGGACAGGAGTTGACAAATTCCTGTGTGATAAAAGTATGTTTTTTAAAAGTGAAATCAGGAATAACTCAAAAACGATAAAGTCCACGAGAAAAATGTGTATAACATGAACTGTGTGTTTTTACGTGCTCAATATTTTTTGTGTGGTAAGTTTTTGTCCATCTCTTACGGTATAGCAGCTATGCAACATTCCGTAAAATTCATCCAGAATAAAGTACTCTCAAAGGCTATTCCCGGAAATTCAAGATATACATTTTATTTGTTAGGTAAATGTCTTTAATATACGATATTTTAATCAAAATCTTTAGCCATTTTTGAAAAAATCAAAATTTTCGAAGAAAGTTGCATATAAAGGTTAGCTTGGGGTAGGGAATTTTTGTCAAAATCTTCGTGTCGCATCCCGGGAAGATACTTAACTTAAACTCCAAGTTTGGTATTTTACAGACTTTTCGTTTCTGAGTTATCGTGTTCCCAGGCACAAGGAGCTTTTGTCTGAAAATGCTTTGGTTTGGATACAGGGGACACTAAAATATATATTTCCGGTGAAATCTCGATATCGAATTTTTTGGTAGAGTGCAATACCTTTTCTATACACTATGTACATAGTACCTATAGAGAAAGTGAAAATACTATATACTATAGCACATTTTAACCAGAGAATTTGTTACAAATGTATTAAGGAATGCAGTTTATGTATAAGAGAAGATAAAGTATTTTAAATAAGAAAAAATGTATATAGCATAAATTACATGTTTTAACGATATCTACAATTTCTATTAAGTAAATTTTTGCGTATTTTTACGGTTTACCAGTTATGCAAAATTCCTCAAAATTTATCCAGAACAAAGATGTCTTCAGGGGCTCTTCCGGGAAAATTCAAAATATACATTTTTTTATGTAAATATCTTTAAAGTACAATATTTTTATCAAAATCGTTAGAGCCATTTTTGGAAAAATCAAAATGCTCGAAAATGTTTCCATGTAAAGGGTAGTTGGGGGTGTGGGGACTTTCTTGAAAATCTTCGTGTCACATCCTTGGACTTTTCGAATTTGAGCTATGCTGTCCACGCACGCACGCACCCCCCCACACACACTCTCTCACACGGACCTTGTCGTAAACTCTTTCTACTTTCTCTACACGTACCATGTACATAGTGTATAGAGAAGGTATTGTAATACACCCAAAAATTCGATACACAAAAATTGACCAGAAATACATGTTTTGAGACCCTGTGCATCCAAAAAAAGCATTTAAAAATGTCCGCGTGTGTGTGTGTCTGTGTGCAGCCGTTAAATACCAAATATAGTATTTAAGTTTGGTATCCTCTAAGGCTGCGACATGAAAGATTTTCATGAAAACACATTTACCCCCGCTATCCTACATTTTTTGAAAATTTTGATTTTCTCAAAAATGCCTTAATGATTTTGTTTAAAACATTTTTATGACAAACGAAATTATATCTGGGATTTTTTGAGAATAGCCTCTGTATTCTGGATGACTTTCGTGTATCTGACAAACCGGAAGAGCTATACAAAAACTTACTGCACTAAAATTGTAGATCTCATTAAAATACACAATATATCTCATATGAATTATTTTGTTTGTAGTTTTCAAGATATTCCGGATTATTGGTGTTAATTTTAAACTGTGAAAGTTTTCTCCAACGGGAAGACATCTTTTTTGTCGTTTCTCGTTTGTTTAGTCTTGGAAATCAAAGAGATGGGAATTTCAAGTGTTTCACAGAGTGTCCGCTTTTAAAGTAAGAGGCTATAGCTTCAGCCTGTGCATTTTCTTATTTCCCTTCTACTTGCAAGGTGCTTATATTTCTGCTTATGTTATCTCGTTTAGCATGATGTAGCTAGTAGAATAAGCTTTTTAGCAATAATTTGGTACAGAGATGTAGAGAAAGTAATATGATTGTAAAACATCAGATTTTTTTAAACGGAACACTAAATCGTTTATTTGCGGTAACAATTTTATGTAAAGCTTTTAGATGAAATACAATGCCTTCTCTATGTACTTTTTACATAGTACATACTGCTGAAGAAAGTAACAAATGAATTCGTCTATTTCAGATAAACGTTAGCATAACTGGTTATATTACATATTTTTGTAAATTCAAAGGAATAAAGCAATACACTACGTTAAAGCGATAGTCAAATATATTTAAAGTTTGTCACTATGTGGTGGGTTTTACTTTGTTTGTTCAAGAGCAAGAAGAAAAATGATAGGCCATTTGAGGAAAATAAGGTTTTTAAAACTTAAAACCAATAAAAAGACATATCTTGGAAATGGTGAACTCCACAATTCATCTGACAAATTGTGTCCCGCAGAACGAAGACGGCTTCTTAGGCTATTTCTTGAAAATTCAAGATATACAATTTATTTGCAAGCTAAATAATTTTGATGTGTATTATTCTATTCAAAATATTACAGCCATTTTTGAGAAAATCTAACATCTTGAAACATCTAGCAAAGGGTAGATTAGTTTGGGTGATTTTTCCGAAAACCTTCTTGTAGCATCTTTGTCAGATACCTACAGAGAAATACTGGGAGTGAAATGTTGACTACAGTTGGTTAAAAAATCGAAAAATGCATTTTTATAGTTTTTGGCACGTTTTAGCGTCTATAGAGAATCAACGTTTAGTTGTCCTCTTTCTCGGGCTTTACAGGCGTTTAAAGATAGTAAAATACACCTGTTTCCGAGTTTATCATTTCATCACACTTTAAAATGATCTGAATTCCTTTTGGTTCAATTTAAAACTAAAATTTCCCAGAATGTGCATAAAAGTCTATTGTAATACTGCAAAGCAGAATATTATCCTAATACTAACACAAATGCTTCAATAAATATGTTCATTTTATGCAAAATGATTAGTTTTAGAGATTAAAAGGCGTAATCTTTTAAAAATGCAATAAGTTAATAATAAGAGTTGTTGAAATATCCCCATTAAGGATTTGTGTACAGTTCAGAGCTCCATTTTAGATAATGCTAAACACTTTTAGAAAATTTTTGAGGAGTGAGATATTTATAAAACTTTGCAAACTATTTATTCAATCTGAAGAAACTTGGTATTCATATTAGCATAATATCAATGGAATAACAGTAACATGTTTCATATATAAATATATAAATTTGAAATTTTGGTACTTAACAGATTTTTTTGAGATATGATCCCACAATCACACACATATTAAAACAAGCACTCAGAAATGAGCAACAAAACAAGAACTTCCGGTGAAATCTCGGTATTGAAGCTTTGAGTGGTATACAGTACCTTTTCAACCTACTATGTGAAACATGACAACATGAACGAAATTGTGTAGAAAGCAACTTATAGTGTGTGGAAGAAAATAAAATGACTAAATTTGTATTTATCTAAAGTTTGAGTACTACTTATATTGCGTAAAATGCATGTACATAGTAGGCATAGAAAGTTTTGTATTTCATTCAGAAATTCGATACCGAAATTTCAACGGAAATAAACGTTATCAGGACTATTAAATACATGAAAACCATTTATAGAAAAGGTCCATGCGTGTGTATGTGTGTGTGGGCAGCATAACTCAAAAAGCATTATGTGTTACACTCTCATGACTTTCTCTAGCTGCTCTACAAACTTTCCACAAAAGATTATTCTTCTTTCTACACAATGCTAATAGAAATAAACACTAGCATAATGCTCTTATTACTTAGTTCGTATAAGTAAAAGGGATCTAAGGTAATGCACTAGGCTAAAGTGGAAGTCAAATGTTTTAAAAGCTATCGTTATGCGATTGTCATTTCAAATCGCTTCTTTGCTTGGCAAGGAGTAGAACAAAAGAAAAGCGGACACTTCCTTTCTGAGAAAAGTTTAAGTACTTCACAATTGAAACCAATAACAAGGAAAATCTCGGAAACGGTTAACCCCCCCCCCCACAGCAAAAACGTGAAGGACATAAAATGTGTGTTTTGACGTGTACATTTTTGGTATAGTGAGTATTTTTCTATCTCTTACGGTTTAGCAGTTAAGCAAAATTCGGCAAAATTCATCCATAATAAAGAGGTTTTCAGAGGCTATTCTGAGAAAATTCGAGATATACATTTTATTTCGGATATAAATAGGTTTCATATACGGGATTTTAATCAAAAACGTTAGTCATTTTTAAGAAAATCAATATCTTCAAAAGCGTTTCCATATAAAGGATAGTTTGTGGTGGGGAATTTTTTTGAAAATCTTCGTGTCGTATGCTTGGAGGATACTAAACCTAAATACCAAGTTTGATATTTAACGGTATTTTTGTTTTGGGTCTACTGTACACAGACACACACATACACACAGACAGCCAGACACAGAAAGACACAGACAGACGCACACGGACCTTTTTTTTTAAAAAATGCTTTTTGCAGACTTTGGGGAACCCAAAACATATATTTCCGGTGAAATCTTCATATCGAATTTTTGGGTGCATTACAATACCTTCTCTGTCCCTTTGTACATTGTACATGTGGGGCTAGAGAAATTAAAAAGGAAAGTCCGTTAAATAGCAAACTTGTAATTTAATCTAAGGATCCCCAAACTATACAACAGATTTTTCAAGAAAGCCGTCCCCTAGGCCGCGCTCGCTTAAGTGCCTAGTTTTGGTGTTTCTGGCGCAGGAAATCGTGGTTTCGAGACTCGGCTTGGGCATGGTTGTTTTGTGTTTGTAAATGTGTATTTGCATGTGTATTAGCAGATACAAAGATAACTGTAAGCAAGTAGTAGAAGATGGAAAAAGAAAGAATACAGTGCCGGAGTACCGACCAGACTCCAGAATAAAAAAAAAAAAAAATAAAAAAAAAAAAGAAATAGAAATTCTCCCACACCATGGATAACTGTTCGAAAATGTTGGTTTTCTTAAAAAGCCCCCTTATCGATTTTGATAAAAATACCGTGAACTGTATATGTTTACATGAAAAATAGAACTATATCTTGAATTTACTACAGCCTCTGAACTCCTCTTTAAGCCGAATGACTTTTGCATAACTGGTAAACCGTAAGAGATGCAAAAAAAAAAAAACATGGATCTCATCAGAAGACACAATTGGTTTATACTTTTTTGTTGTAGGACTAACCATTACCAAGATATTCCTTAATATTGGTTTCAATTTTAGAATAATTATATTTTTCTCAAACAGGAAGTCGTCCGTGTTTCCTCTGTTTTACTCCTGGACATGCAAGGAGAATAGAGTTTCAATGACAAACGAAATGCAACAGCTTTAAAAGAATGGACTATCGTTTTGGGCTATTGTATTCCCTTATTTCTCTACAACTTATAAGGAACTGAGTAATAAAAGCATTCTGCTAATGTTTGTGTGTGTTAAAATGAAGTAGAAAAATTCCAGTGTGTTCCAATTAAAATTCCAGACAAATATTTGCATAGTTGGTTTTATTACTTGCTCCCTTTTAAGTAGAAGGGAATGCACTAGCTCAGAGCTATAGTAAAATCCTTTAAAAGCTCGCCACTAAGTGAAATAGCTAAGTTTCCGTTCGCTGTGTATGGTCCCGTTTGAGAAAGGTAAAAAATGCATCCAGACTAAAGAGACTATTCCCAAACAAACAAAAGATATACATATTATTTGTGATATAAATATATTTAATATACGATGTGTTAGACAAAATATTTAGAGCTATTTTTGTGAAGTTCAAAACTTCCGAAAATATTTCCATGTAAAGTGTAGTTGGAAGTTGATTGGTTTTCTTGAAAATCTTCGTGTCGCATTCTTGGGAGATACTGAACATAAATACCAAGTTTGGTATTTAACTGTAATTTCGTTTTTGTGCTATGCTGTTCACAGGCTCTCACGCACATTGACTGTTTTCTGAAAATGCATTTTCGGACTCAAGGTACCTCAAAACATATATTTCCGGTGAAATCCGACATTCAATTTTTGGGTGGAATATAGCACCTTCTTTATCCACTATATATATTGTATATACGGGCTACAAAAAGTAAAAAGGAATGAGATTTAGTAAGAAGTTTAGTTAGCAGAAGAGGATAGGAAAGAAATGTTTACTGGAACATATAAGACTTTTTGTATCTGATAATGGCTTTTATTGCTAATGTGGAATGCAACACCAGCGGGGGGGGGGTTATTTTAAGATATTTGAGCCGAGGAAAACAAGCAGCGTGCCTAATTAGGGACAGAGTGAGATGTCCAGATTTCAGCCAATTGGCACCATTTTCTCTTTAAGTTGCTGTGTAAGTTGAGTAGTCCTTTTCTGTCCCCTGTCCAGAATGGTAGATGGATTTCCTGCGTTATTCATTTATCAAACGCAAGTAAAGTGGCAGGCCTCTCCTTGAAGTTCGTGCCCACTTTCTTGCTCTGGAATACAGGGAATGAAGCACCGGGTTCCTTACCCTTAATCTCTCTCTTATTCAAACATAGGTTTACATAGCGAGGGAGTTTCAGCAACACAACAGTACAAATAAAGAAAGGTTTAATAGTAATACTTCTCTTTTATATACAGAGTGGTCCAAAAAATGTATACACTGTTTAACAGTCCATAACTTGCAAACTAATGGGTGGAAACATCTCATATTTGGTAGTGTAATAGTTTGTTGTTCCGGCAATCGCCACACAAGCGGTGTCTGATGACAGTCGCCAGATACGTAAGCATTCTTTTGTTGTTAGTTACTTGATTAAATATGGCTGGCGCAAGGCCAGTCAGTTTTGAAGTGGTACATTAGGTACGAAAACATTAGTGAAGTTCAACGCAGCGGTGAAATGAGTATCATACAGAGCCACCGACACGTTTAAAAAGTGCGCGCATTCGAGACAAATTTGAAGTAGACGGCTGTGTTATAGATGTACAGAAAAAACGATATGGACGACCTGTAACAGAAACAAGCCCAGCGAAAGGTTTTACTTCCAAGAGGATGGTGTACCAGCCCACTATCATAATCGTGTTATCTCAACGAAAACTACCTACACGATGGATAGGCCAAAGAGGTGCTGTAGAGTATCCAACACGTTCCCCAGACTTAACGCCTCTGGATTTTTATCTATGGGGAACACTTAAAGGACGAATATAATCTACGAGAATGTATCGTACATTCGTGTGCTGGTATCCAACTGAATACGTTGCAGTCGGTAGGTCGTGCTGCAGTTCGGCGGTATAACAGCTTCGAATAAGTCTGTGAATGGATGTTAATGATGACTATTTCCAACTTCTACAGTGGTATCTGTAAGTTGGACCCTAAGCTACACTTTCATAAAAATATGAGACATTTCGCCCATTAGTTTGCAAGTTATGGACCGTGAAACAGTTTCTACATTTTTTGGACACTCTGTATACTTCAATCATTTTCTTACGCAAAATAAGCAAGAATGTAGAACACATCGATCAATTTCACGTGAACTATTACATTTCAGTTAATAATTCTTCTTCTTTATTTGTTTATCCTCCTCTTATATAGAAATTGCACCCTCCCCCAAGGTATACAAGCAATCACCTGGAATCAGAAGCCTCTTGAGGAACAGAGCCTCTAGATCAGGAACTTAGGATAGGTGAGTAGCCCAATGCCTGTTATGAAAGTGAGGAATCAGGTATATGAAATGGTGATGAAATGGTGTAATGAAATATAATTATGGAGCAGTTGGTGGAATGAATGGTGGACTACTGATAACGAACCTGGGCCACCTAGCTGAGAGGCGAGCGGTCTAACCACTCTGTCAGCGGCGCCACCAATTAATGATTAAATTAAATAGACATATAATGTATATTCTATTATAATTAAACTTTTAACTAGCTAGTTAGCTAAACTTAGACACAATTAACATTTTGAATAGAAAGTAATTTCTAGAGCTCGGTTTTGGGTTCCGAAGCGCACACAGTTACGAACACACAGAGTAGTCAGCGGTATAAAGAGAGGGTAGTAGGGAGTGATTTGTAACGCAAATATGCACACATTGAGTATAGTCTGTTCCTTAGTAGCTCATTACATGTATTTAAATTATATGCATCGTTCTAAATCATAAATAGCAGAATATGACAATTATTTCATAATATACGAGAGACGTATTTTTTTTCAACCTTCGATAGACTATAAATAAAAGACAAGCTCATAGAAAACAATTATTTTATTACTAAAAGTTTTGTACACTTATGGTTACTTTTCAACATAGTCACCGAAAACATTGAGACACTTATCGTACCTATGCACAAGCTTTGCAATACCCGGCTCAAAAAATGTTGCCGCCAATGATTTCAAATGAGTATTGACGTTGTTTTGAAGGTCTGGTTTGAAAGTGTTGCCCTCGTAGCTACGTCTTCAGTTCAGGGAAAAGGTGAAAGTCGCTGGGTGCCAGGTCAGGACTGTACGGCGGATGATCGAACATGTCCCATTGAAATTGTTCAAGGAGCCGATGGGTTGTGTCAGCAGTGTGTGGACGAGCGTTGTCATGGATCAACACAATTCCTGAAGTCAGTATTCCTCTTTGTTTGTTTTGAATGGCTCTCTGCAAACGTCGTAAAGTACGAAGATCTTCAAAACAACGTCAATGCTCATTTTAAATCATTGGTGGCAACATTTTTGTAAGCGGGTATTGCAAAGCTTGTGCACAGGTACGGAAAATGTCTCAATGTTTTCGGTGATTGTGTTGAAAACTAACCATAAGTGTACAAAACCTTTAGTAATAAAATAATTGTTTTCTGTGAACCTGTCTTTTATTTATAGCCTATCGTAGGCCCTCGTAATTAGTAAATAACAAAGCTTTATATTTTTACATATAAAAGTATAAAGATGATACCATCAGGATGATAATGTGCAGAGTTTTGAAGAGACAATGAAGATTAACCAAACAGACTCAAACACGGACCATTTTCTAAAAGATTTTTATTCTTATTTTGGAGAATCAAAACATACTTCGGGTGAATTAACACCTTTTCTACCTACCATAACCATAGTAAATGGTGGGAAGTTTATATTATTTTGCTCAAAGCAAATGGTCTCACAATGTAAAAATTTTAATATCTAAAAAAAAACAAGTGAACGAACATTGTTTATATGGGCAGAGCTCTTCTGCGAAAATTTTGCCTTTGTCAAAACCCAATGTCCCGAATAGCTTTCAAAAGTCATGTGAGGGAGTAATTGTAATTACGTGTTGCTGTAATATTTATTTTTGTTGTTGCATTGTAAACAATGCATTTTAATCCTTTAACGTGTAATGAACTGCGAGATATTAGTTCTCGTGGGTGCAATTTGTTCTCGGTTTTCTTTGTTGCAGCGAGTTAAATGGATTATGTGCGAGATTGCTAAGAATAATAAATTGTGTGCAACCCGGGTTTGACTAACAATGGATGTTAATTTTGTAACTTATTGTGAGCATTTCTAATCTATTATGATACTTTTACATTACTGCCGTCCATTTGGTAACAATTATAACTGTATGACGTGTCAAATTACAAGCACATTGTTGGCGTTCACTTTGTCTACATCATATTCACGAAATAATGTATTAATACACTGTGCATTTAAAACCAATAATTGAAACTCACTTTTACGGATGGTTATTAAAAAATAAATATTTATTGTATTCACATTACTTTATTTTACCAGGATTTTATTTCTTTCGAGTGGAAGAAAAGCCGTTACATTAATTTAAAGCAGTTGCAGATCTCATTATTTGGAAATTCTTTTATATCTTTAATTACTTTCTCTACACGTACTATGTAATAATGTATAAAGAAAGTAATGTATTCCACCCTAAACTTCAATATCGATGTTTCACCGAAAATATGTTTTAGGATCCCCTGAATAAAAGAAAATCATTTTTTTTAGAAACATGTCCGTGTCTGTGTGTGTGCGCGCGCACACGAAGGTTTTCAAGAAAATCCCCCACACCCAACTACCATTTAGATGGGAAACATTTCGAAAATGTTAGTTTTCTCAAAAATGACTAACAATTTTGATTAAAATCTCTTATATTTTAAACAATTACATGACAAATAAAATGCTTATTTTGAGTTTTTTGGGAATAACCTCTGAAGATCTATTTATTCTAGATGGTTTTTTCTGTATTTTGCATAATCGGTAAACCGTTAAAGATACACAAAAGCTTACCACATAATCAATGTAGATTTTTATTAAAACACACAATTTATGTCATACACTTTTAAGTGAAGTTGACCGTTTTTTAGATATTCCTTGTTATTGGTTTTATTTTTAAAATACTTTTCTCATAAGGGACATTGTCAACTCATGGTCTCGCAAAGAAATGATTTCAATCCCACAGCAACCACATTTTAAAACATTTGACTGTAGATATAACCTAGTGTATTCCCTATTTCCCTTCTACTTATAAAGAACTAAGTAATAAAACCATTTCTGCTAATGTTTATCTTGATTAGTATGAAGGAGAGCAGAATAAGCTTATTAATTATAATTTGTTACTGAGATGTGCGTAAAGTCATGTAATTGGAACACTTCGATTGGTTTTCTTATACCGAGGTGTTTTATATTTTACAGAAGATAAAATGCATTGCCAACAGACAACTGGCAGCCAGCGTGACACTGTCCCTTTCAAAGCTAGAAATAGGTCACTTGCCTAACAAATTTCAATTTACTTAATTCAAAATCTCGGGCTTCTAACCAGGTAAAAACTTGGCTTGACACCAGATATCATCGGTATACCCTGAAGACGAGGAAGATGCACTTCTTCGAAACGTTGGTGTCAAGCCAGGTTTTACCTGGTTAGAAGCCCGAGAAGATTTTGAATCAATACGTCGCCAGGAAAGCTTCAGTTCTTATTTGCTTGGATTAAGGGTCGTGTGGAATGAAAAACCGCTAGTACCCCCACCATCCAATTCAGGAAGCTGTTTTGTTTTCATCCAAGAGCCGTTCTTACGCTGACCTATCTTGAACCCTTAACGTTGCCTATGACCCTAAACGCATTACGTCTGTAAAACATGTTCCGAAAATGATTAACTACTTAAAACCTATATATTGCGTTACATAGTTGTTACCAAACCCAGCCAGGCTACTATACATTTTTACAAATAACAAACTATTATCTGCAGAATTAGACTCTAAATTGGAAGAACAAGCCTTTTTAGAAAGCGGTTAATCACAACAAAACATGCTAGTATACCTGTTTATTTAAACTATACCAATGAAGTGCTTATTTGAAGAAAAGCAATAATTTCACTTCCACCCTACATATACAACAACGTATTCCCTACGTAAGATTAATCTATTATCTGTTCCATGTTAATCGAATTAGACGTTTGAAAAAATAGCTTCAGTTAATATTTAATTTTAAATAAAAGACGGATACATAAAACGAGTCTTGTGTTCCACTCACATGGCATCTGTACCAGTTTTTCAAACCAACTGTTCTTATAAAATGTCATTGTTATCTATATTATAATAATCAATCTAACCGTTATTAGAAATTTCAGGGAAAATATTCATATTGCATCATTGGAAGACACTGAAATGAAATACCACACACACACGTGGTGGCTAGGATTACGAACTCAAAACTTAATTTTGTATTCCCATTCTACCTTTCCAAAGCTACTTCGGACTATGTTAAATCAGTTATATCATCAGAGTTGTGCAAGAATATAAAATAAAAGAAGATCATAAATATTTTTCAGGTAATGTGAATTGCGAGATTTTTGTTTCATTTTATGTTGTTCATTTGTAAGCCAAGCCATGACTTTTCATTTTTGCTTTCTCTAGCCGTACGTAGAATGCACATAGTGGATAGAGAAGGTATTGTATTCACTATTGAGATTTTACAAGTATGCATAGTATGCGGCTGATGTATCTTTTTCATACCTAATTATTATAATATTTATAAGGTTTAAAGTGTGAAGTGATTTTGATGGATCCTATACGAAGGTCACTATTTATATTTTAGTCTTGGCAACTCTGACTGCTGTAGGTGCCATCTGATGTTTTCCCTGGAAAGTCTGACTTTGTTGACCTTAACCTGCTTCAGATACTTTGTCAACAGAGGGTTGTTTGTGCTGTTTACAGCGACTTTAAAATTTTGTCCTGGCGAAAAATTGGAATCAACTCCTGAAAGCGTTTATGAGATGATTTATTGTGATGTTTGACGTGAATTATGAAGACAAGAGTGCATTTATCAACGTACACGTACATTTAGCGATGTAGTTCCCGACCTTTGCCACTGTGAAACGCGCGGGTATAACGAGTTTAATCGTGACCTCCGGCTCCAACTGACAAAATTCGTGAAGGTCGTCCAAAATCAGTAGTGCTAGAAAATATCAATTCTGTACAAATACTAGCCAAGCAAGATTGTCATGCTTCATACTGTAAGATAGAGGCAATCCTAGGCATTAGTTCCTCTAGCCTATATAAAATATTGCACGAGTATTTAGCCGTTAAAAAGGTATTCTCTCATTGGATCCTACATAATTTTACACAATCTCAAAAGAATGATTGTGTCAGTCGGTACTCACACATGCTCAAGAAGTAGAATAGTGGGCTTCAAAAGACGTATGCAAGATTGTGAGAGGTGACGAATCATGGCTATATGCATATGAGCTGGAACCTGAAGAACAGTCGACTGTATAGGTGTTTCAAGATGAAACCAAATCTGACAAAAGTTGTTCGCATTGAAGCACTTCGAAACAAATATTCGCCTGATATTTTGTTTCTTCTTCAGAAAATCTGGTCATGTGACAACAATGCCTTTAGAGAAATGTAATAACGGTGAGGTAATTTCTGAGGCATTTGTTTACCGGAAGTCTACGGTGAAATAAGGGAAACAGTCAAGATATTCAGCCTGTTCATCAAGACAATGCGAGTGCTCACATATCTCGTCTAACAAACGTCTATTTGAACATTCCAAAAAGCAAATTGATGACTCATCCACCATTCAGTCCTGATTTGGCACGAAATGACTTCTTTTTGTTCCGGAACATCAAGAATCAAATGCGTGGACAACGGTTTTCTTCGGCAGAAGAAGACGTTTTCAAAAACCATATTTTGGAGAGGCCTCAAAAAGTTTCCAAAAATGCTATGACAAATGGTTCGAACGAGTACACTAATGCACTCATCACAAAGGAAAATAATTATAGAAACAATAAAGCAGTTTTCAATAACAGAAGTTCCTTTTTTTATTAGGCTCAATATAAATATTGCCATTTGTGCAAAGCTATCAAAATATCAATAGGTATGTGGTACAATTAATAGGTTTGTAAGAGAAGTACTACTGTAGAGGACTAGATCACATATTAAAGACATAAATCAATTAAAATATATTCAATGATTGTAAAGTTAAGAATATCCAAGTAATTGGAAATAGCACTTTGACTTTATGGACAACTGCAATAATGATACTAATACAGACCGTCCGAACATCGAGACAAAGCTAATACAGAAAGTGGTGTGAATATAAACAGAACACTAACTAAACGGTGTAGTGAACAATAAGAAGAAATTATAACTCAGACAGCAATTATAAATTCCAATGTTCTTTTCAGTTCTTGTATTCTTGACATTTAGTTCAAGAATACGTCCTGTCAGATTGGTTTCCTATAGTAACCTATAGTCATATTTATCTTCATCCTTTAAGCAATATTAACGCTGAAGATCAAAAGACCATCTGGGTGTTTTTATCGTCTATGATAGTGACTCTGAAATAAGCAATAAACCTTTTCATCGGTGTGCCCTCAAGCGAAACTTCCAGCATCGAAGAGTAAATCCAGTGGAGTATGAATGGGTCGTATAAACCACCTATTTTAAGCGACTTCCCAAGCAGCATCTGCAGCTACTGAGGATGAGAATACAATAGTAGAAATGCCATCACACATAGTGTACATAGAAGGGATTGTATTTAACCCAAATATTCGATGCCAGGATTTCGCCGGAAATATATCTTTTGAGGTCCCCGAAGTAAAAAAACATTTAAAAAGCTGATGTGTTCCATTCACACGACTTTCTCTAGCTGTTCCACAAATAAACTGTTCTTACAAAAGATTATTTGTATTATTACTTTATCACATCATGCTTATCAAGATAAACATTAGAAGAATTGATTACTTTTGTAATTAGAAGGGAAATAAGCGAATACACTACGCTAAAACGATAACCAAATCTTTTAAAAGTCGATCGCTAACTGAAACAACTAAAATTAGGTTCTCTTTGCTTGCTAGGAGTGAAAAGAAGAGAAACGGCAAGAAAAAATTCTTACCGTTTGATTAAACTTTATCTTAAAACGAAATTCAGAATGTATCGAAAACGGCATATGGTTAAATTATGTGTTTTAATACGAACTACATTTCTGAATAGTAAAATTAGTCTATCTCTTAGGTTTAACAGTTATACACAATGCATGAAGAATGAAGAGGTTTGGGAGACTATTCCCTGAAAATTCAAGATATACATTTCGTTTCTCATGATACCATCTTAAACATATGCATTTTAATAAAAATCTTTAGAGCTATTTTTAAGAAAATCAAATTGTTTTAAAAATGTTCCATGTATAGGATATTTGGGCTGTAGGTGGAGGAACTTTTTTGAAAACTTCGAATTACATTCTTGGACGATACTGAACTTAAATACCAAGTTTGGTATTCATCCGACTTTTCGTTTTTGATCTATGTTGTCTACAAACACACACACTTTCACAATAAACTTTTTCTAAAAGTGTTGTTTTTCGTGCTCAGGGCACCTTAAAACATATATTGTGGTGAAATCTCGGTATCAAATTTTTGGGTGGAATACAATACTTGCAATATATTTTACATACGACTAGAGAAAGTATTTTTTATATGAGGTGGCCTTAAACTGTACTTCAGTGAAATATTGGCTAGACATTTTGGAATGGAATACAATGATTTTACTACTTACTATAGGCAGTAGAGAAAGCAGAACTATCGTTCATAGCACTGCTGATAGGTTATTTATTCTTGACCATAAGAAATGCTACTCAAGAAAGCTTTGCAGAAGAAGCGTCAAGGAAATGACAGTAGGAACAATTTGTCTAGAATCACAATAGACTCTTGTTAAGGTTACCCAGAAGTAGCTAGGCACAAACAAAATGAGGTACTGCACGATAGCTATTTGCACTGCGTCACATCTGTGGATTCACACAGATGAGATTACCGTAGAAAGCGGTATAGCCGCAGACGGGTTATCGCATCGGTACTGTGGTCTACCACCGGGGAAATGCAGACCACATTGTCGTCCTCAACCAGCGCCCTCAGAATATCCATCATGAATTCATCATCAAATGAGGATATTCTTGCCTCGCTTTACTGGAACAGAAAATGATAAAAAACATCTGACGTGTTCCATTCACATGACCTTCTCTACATCTCTGTAACAAATTATTCTTAAAAAGTATATACTTCTATTTACCTCATGTTAATCAGAAAAAAAAAAAATAGCAGAAATAGTCTTATTACTTGCTTTCTTGTAACTAGAAGCGAAATAAGATATTACCATAGGTTGAAGTGATAGTCAAAAGTTGGTTGCTATGTCACTGAAGTTCCTTTGTTTATATGGACAGCAGTTGACAAATTCCTGTATGAGAAAAGTATAAGTTTTTCAAAGCAGAAACCAAAAACAAGGAAAGTCTCAAAAAGATGAACTTCACAAAAAATATATGTATATAACATAAATTGTGTGTTTTAACGTGCTCTACATTTTTCGTGTAGTAAGTTCTTGTCCATCTCTTACGGTTTAGAAGTTATTCAAAATTCCCTAAAAGTAATCCAGAATAAAGTACTCTTCAGAGGCTATTCACAGAAAATTAAAGATATACATTTTATTTGTCAGGTAAATATACTTAATATACGAAATTTTAATCAAAATCGTTAGAGTCATTTTTGAGAAAATCAAAATTTTCGAAAAAAGTTCCATGTAAGGGGTAGTTGGGGTGGCGGGATTTTTCTCAAATCTACTAAACTTAAACACCAAGTTTGGTACTTTATCGACTTTTCGTTTTTTAGTTATCGTGCTCACAGACACACGGACACACACACACGGACCTTTTTCCGAAAATGTTTTTTCTTAGATAAAGGGGACCCTAAAACATATATTTCCGGTGAAATCTCGGTATCGAATTTTTGGGTGGAGTGCAATGCCTTCTCTATACACTAGTACATATTGCGTATAGAGAAAGTAAAAAACACGTTAAGGTAAACTTTCTCAGGCTTAGTAATGAATTTCAATGCATCCGATGTGCTGAGTGTTCATTTTATTGTGGATGTTGTCGGCTTACTAGGCAACACAAAATAAACTCTGGCGATGCATTGGTCTTCAAATTTTATGAACCAGATGGCTACGCACAAGGTAACAAAATTAACTGCTATACATGTTTTGAATAGTTAATTTTAGTAAACTAATATACCCTGAAATTCTTAGACATTTCTAATAATTAACAAAACAAAGACTTAAACAAACGCAAGCATGTCCTCATTCTCTTCACCAAGTTACGGAAGACAGATTCGAGCACTGCGGGCGCAACTTATCTTATGGAGCAAGAAGTCCAGAATCTGGTTGACATTTTCAGATTTTAGAGCAAAGGCCTAAATATAACCTCAGAGAAATATCTCAGCTGGTGTCAGATCTGGGAATCTCGGAGGTCATTGTGAGTTGCTATTGATTCTGTCAATTACAACATTACGTTATTTACATCGCCTTCTCGCACACATTTACCAGCTCACGGATTTGTTATCCTTAAGCAAGAGGCATGACTGTCAGGGAAATTACGGTAAGTAGGAATACGATATATTGTTTATAACTAAAATATTCCAAAACTTTATTTTTATTCTTTACCTACGCAACGAAACAAAGGATTCACTAGGGATGGTAGCTTTCAGAAGGACTCGGAACCAATTCATTGAAGACATTGCAACTACAACCTTTGAGGAAGGGGCAGCGAGTCAACATAGGACCCGGGTGGCCGGAACTAAGAGTCACGGCAAGGTCCCTGCAGCTTCAAGAGTTAGACGCAATAACAGGTAGACCGGATCCCTGCATCACCTGAGAGTCTAATGCCCCCCCCCCTCTAAGAGTGATTTTTATATCTCTGTCAACAGCCGAAAGCCGAAAGGTGGATTAACTTCCACAAAGTGCATCCTATTACCAGTTACACTGCATCTAAATACCATCGCCGACACTTCTATCTCTAAAAGAGTCGATAACAGAGTGAAAAATGAATGACATGAACAAGATAATGATATGGAAAGCCCGGTAATTTGGGGGATGAAATAAACCACTCCAGAATTATTTTTACGACCCGGGTAAAGCCCGATAAACACGTGGTGGTCGCCGGAAATTGAATGACACGGATCCATCTTGCTCGGTAAAATATTAAATAGCTAATTTCTTAACTGTCCTCTTCAGATTCTTTCAAGACATACTTAAAATTGGATACATTTATTACAATATCAATTACATATTGTTTGATATTCTCATTTTGAAGTAGAATCGGATATTGAAGACTGACTGTTTTTACGTTAAACAATAGTGAAAAGACAGTCTTATATATCTGCAGGCTTCCACGGCCGTAGTTAACTGAGGTTATGGTTTCCGGTGTAGGCCGCGTCATTTGTTATACTGCTCTCTGCCGACGTTTCGCTGCAACTGGCCCATAGAAGAAGCTCAACATAAGTTGCAGCAAAACGTCTGATTGTGAGTTTATTTAAAGAAATCCCAAACCCTCGTTAATATTGGTATTTCTTATGGAGTTTTACTCCGTTGTTTAAGCGACAGGGCCCTAAATGTATGAGTGTCGCTAATAGTTTTTGTTATATGTAAACTAGGGAACTTTTTGGACACAAATTTACTCCACTTCTGCAACCTGTGTGGAGTTTAAAATCGTATCAAAATAATGATGTAATTTAAAGCAAGACATTACGTCAGGATTAAATTAAAACGCTGGCTATTATACCTCTAAAACAATCAAAATGCTTTATATTTAACAATATGAGAGTCAGTTTTATTATTTTATTTCTATTTATTTCTAACCACAAAATTACTCATTTCGGAACGTCAAATACCTGGAGGGACAAGCAATAACACTACGTAAAATAAACAAAAACAAAACGATGTCATTCCCACATACCATGTGAAATATTGTTGTACCTTTAATTTGATGACATAATATAAAATTTAAATGAGTTTAAATGTATATTCCAGAACGGTACCTTAAGCGTATGCTGGCTGTTAGTCACGCTACGAACATACATCAAATGTTGTAAGGGGCGTCCGTAGGTACTGGATTTTTTGGTAAACTCATTAAAAGTATCGCTCCGATACCGCGGATGTTGCTTAAGGACTTAAGTAATAAAACTATATTGTTATATTCATTAACATGAAAGTTTTAAGCGCTATTGTTATTTTTATAATTTTTGACCCGTTTTAGACTAAGTTACCCTATTTCTGTGAAGCTTTACTAAACAGCTCACTATCACTTATGGCAATTTGATCCACTTTTAGTGATCCAACCCGAGAGCATCGGAATAGTCACTCTCACAGGAGACTGCTTGCAGCCTGATATATATCTTACAATGACATATATCTGACTACTGAAAAAATTTTAATAGTGATTAACGGCCACTTTTACTACAAATGACACCGCAGCCAATGCCACTGACGATACATGGAATGAAGATGGAGCTCCGGTGGAACGCGATGGCAGGAGAAACCTGAGAACACGAGAAATCCCGCCCCTGCACGGCTTTGTCCACCATAAATCCCACATGCGGTCGCTTGAGATGAAATAAAATGTTGGAATGAATTGCAAGGAAGTGCTATAACCCTCATATATCTGAACATTATAATCTTTGGTGCATGAACAGGTATATTAGAAACATCTTTAGGGATTGTAATTCGAACCGAATTACGATAACCTGGTTCTTCAAATGGATATCTCCAATGACGCTTAATCTATTGCTCTTCCCGTCATTTGGGCTTCAAGGAGGATTGCTAACTACGTCGAGCAGAGCTGCAACTTGTGAGTTACAAAACTTAAAAGTGTTAATTTGCTATGTTATAATAATTGGTCGCCACAAAATGAAAACCTTGTATATTTTCATATTCTTTCATTTTTTTAAGCAGCTCGAGGTATTTTGAAATTAATTTATACAGTTTGCACTAAAGGAAAATCAGTATTGAATCATTAAGCTTAATTTCTTAAATATTACACAAGAATATTCTATTCTAAAATTTTAATCAACCAGAACCTTGCATTTGATTTAGTATTCAGAAGTATCCGTAATAAGTGAAAGAATTTTGACCCCGAACACCGGAGAAATTGCTTCTTGAGTAATAAAAACCCAAGATGCTCTTCTCACCATCTTCCTAACTAAAATATGAAAGCAAATAACCTCTCTTTGCTCAGCTGTGCGTTTTGGTGTCACATGTTGCATAAAGAGGATTGGCATTCAAATATCCGTCTTTCTTTCATATCCGTAAAACATAAATATGCCCAAAATTATTTTACCTCTTTCACTTCGCTCATTTCATTTGTCATTCTTGCATACCTACATTTAAAGAATCTAAGTTTTTATTGTTAAACAGGAAAAATCTTACTTCGAAAAGACTAAGATTCTCTTCGGCGTTTAATAACAAATGTCTGCACACAAAAAAACACGAAAAAAACTTAATTTTTCCCTTTCATTTATTTTTACAAGCTTTCCAATTTTTAGTAATTGCCTTTACGTTCTATTGTACTTCTCCAAATAGTTGTACTCTGCTATTGGCCTTCTTCCGGTCCTCTTCTGTTCATGGCTATACATGTCAAGTGTGCCCTTTCCTAGTTTGTTACTTTCCCTACACTTACTATGTACATAGTGTATAGAGAAGGTATTGCATTCCGCCCAAAAATTCCATACGAGATTTCACCGGAAATATACGTTTTAGGCTCTCCTGTATTAAAAAAAAAAGTATTTTAAGAAGAAGGGCCGTGGTCTGTGTGCGTGTATGTCTGTGACTGTGGACAGCATAACTTAAAAACGAAATGACGGTTGAGTACCAAACTTGGTATTTAAGTTTGGTATCTTCCAAGGATGCGACACGAGGATTTTCAAGAAAATTCCCTCATCCCCAACTACCCTTTCATGGAACTTTTTTTTCGAAAATGTTGATTTTGATAACGATTTTGATTAAAATATCGTATATTACAGATATTTACATCAAAAATAAAATGTATATCCTGAATTTTCTGGGAATAAGCTCTGAAGACTACTTTATTCTGGATCAATTCTATGGAATTTTTCATAACTGCTAAACCGTAAGAGATGGAAAAAAACTTACCACACAAAAAATGTAGAGCACGTTAATACACACAATTTTTGTAATATACATTTTTCTTCGTGGAGTTGGTTGTTTTTTTAGATATCCCTTGTTTTTGGTTTCAGCTTTGAAAAACTTATATTTTTCTCATACAGGAATTCGTCAACTCCTGTCCATATAAACAAATGAATTTGTCTCATTGCAACCAGCTTTTGACTTTCACTTTAACCTATGGTACTCCCTCATTTCACTTCTACTTATAAGGAAGCAAGTAATAAGACTATTTCTGCTATTTTTTTCTCGATTAGCATGAAGTAAATAGAAGAATAAGCCTTATAACAATAATTTGTAGTAGAGATGAAGAAAAAGTAATGTGAATGGAACATATAAGATTTTTTTTCTCCAGGAGATTTCTTTTCCTTTACTTTCGTTTTTTATAGATCTTTAACTTGTTTGGTCATATCATAAATGATGCTCAAATGATCTGAAAGCCCATTGAGCTTAAGGTCTTCTCAGAATAAGGAAGGATCCCAAAAAAGAAAAACTTATTCGAGTAACTCACAGTAAGGGGGGTTCGAACTCGCAACCTCTTGTAAGTAAAGCAGACACGCTACCCTTACAATACCGAGCGAGCTTCCAGGAGCTGTCCGGTTAATAATATTGTATACAACCTTTCTTTCTTCGTTCCTTTTACCTACCCATACCGTTTTCGAATTCTTATTTCTAGTGTAATGCCGTCTCTTCTAGCATCCATTTTCAGTTTTATATAATAATTCCTGATATGTTGCATTCTTGATATTCTCATGTTCCTTTTTAGTCCATTCTTATGTCGCCAACATTTTTTTTGCATCTTTCCACTTATAGTTTAGCTTCTTCCCTTATGTTAAAATGCTTTCTTTAATTGTTTTTATTGTGTTCAGTTTTTCTTGTCAAATTGCTGTTTTAAAAGAACCCACTCAACGGTCTAATTGCTCCTCTTGCAAGACTTATGGATGTTTCGCTCGTGCCAAATCAATCAATCAATCGATAATAGATGTAAGACACTTAAACTCGTTAACTTTTTGTGCAATGTTGTGATTTGTATTATTTTATCCAGATACTCCCACCATATGTATTTGGTCTTTTCAAAGTTTATTTTCAATCCCATCTTTCAAAAGCATCCAAAAGTTCACGTTCCATAAATTCTACATGATCTTGATGTTGTATTTTGTCTTGGTCGTCACTAAATAATAAATTATAGATCGTTTGACATTAATTTAAATCCCATTTTACAGCTTATATTTAGATCTTCTAAATATAGTTTGAATAATGTTGGTGATATACAACAACCTTTCCTCATTTTTTTGGTTACGTATAAAACTTAGGATAATTAGCTTTCCAACTTTTAAACGAGTATTGCAGTCATATTACTGCGTTATAAGTTGAATGGGTAACTCTGAAATTCCGATTTTTTTAATTTCCTGTTAAAGAAAAATATTTGTTTTTACAAGTTTTTATCATAATCACTTCTCCTTTTATTTCAGTTCTCTATTTCATTTAATCCCCTATATAAGTCTAAAAAAACTTTTTTGTAAAAATAAACTATATATGTGATTTTAAATAAGGTAAACATCTCAATTTTAAAAAGTATAGATAAACCCATAACTTTAAAGAAAAATAAATTATCTGAAAATGTTTCCTTTAAATGGGGTTTAAAACTGAGAAGTTTTTACTAACTAGATCTCCTAACAATTCGGTAATTTTTCTATTGGAGTTACCACCAAACTTTCACACCTGTATGAACGAATATATTTCTTTCAAATAATTACTGTATACTACCCTTTAAATATACAAATTTTCATAATTTATTAACTTAAAAAATTGTAATTGAAGATCTTGACAAAAGGTTTCTGTTCTGGACACATTAGAATGTTATTTTTCATGAACCTTTTGGGAAATCTACAGTATGTGCATAGAAAGTAATGAAGAGGATAAAGAGCAACTATTGTAATGTACCCAAAAATTGGATACCGAAATTTCACTGGAAATATACGTTTTGGGACCTCCTGAATTCAAAAAGGGTGTAGAAAAAGGTTCATGTGTGTGTCTGTGGACAGCATAACTGAAAAAAAGAAGACCGTTAAATACCAAACTTAGCATTAAAGTTTGGTATCTTCCAAGGATGCGGCACGACGATTTTCAAGAAAATCCCCCCACCCCAAACACCCATTTAGATAGAAAATGTTTCGAAAATGTTGATTTTCTCAAAAATGGCTCTACGATTTTGATTAAAATACCTGATGTAAGATATTTTTATGACGAACGAAATGTATATCCTAAATTTTCTGGGAATACCTATCAAGGCCTTTTCATTCTGGATGGCTTTTATATAACTGGCAAACCGTAAGAGATAAGTAAAAACTTACGACATCCCATTAAAACACACAATTTATGTTGTATACATTTTTTGTAGAGTTAACTGTTTTAAAAATATTCCGTAACATTGGTTTCAATTTTAAACCACTTAAAATTTTCTCAAACGGGAAGACATTTTTTCTCGTTCATTGTTTGTTTACTCCTGGCAAGCAAAGAGATTGAATTTCAATTGTTTCGCGACCGGATGTTAAAGTCGAGACTATCGCTTTAGTGCACTTTCTTATTTCCTTTCTACTTATAAGGATGATTAGTAATGAGACTAATTCTACTAAAAAAAAGTGTTAATTCCACTCATGTTTTTCTTGATTAGCATGATGTAGGTAACAGATTCATGTTTTGAGTAAAAGACTTGTTTACCGAACAGCTAGAGAGCATCACGAGAATGGAACACACAGTTTTTTCCCCATCTATTTATAAGGAATTAAGTAATAAGGACAAATGTTGCTAATGTTTATCCCGATTATCAATTCGAAGAGATGTAGAGAAAGTCGTGTGAATGGAACACGTCAGATATCTTTAATTAGATTCAATATACTTTTACTTAAGTAGGTAATAGTCGCCCTCCATGGTGTAATGTTACCATGCTAACTTCATATACCCAAGGTCACGGGTTCAAACCCTGCGGAGGACAATGAATTTCTTCGGGCGTAAAAATCCTTAGCTTGGGAAGGGGTCCCGTGTCGTAGATTTACGACACGTAAAAGATCCTCAAGCCTGATTGAGAGGCCTGTGAGCAAAATTATGTGATCTTTCAAGCCCGGTGTAGAATGGGACGCTGAGAACCACAGCAGTTAAAGAGCGTCCATAAATAAAACGCCATTTCTTAAGTAGGTAATCAAAGTAAAATACAAAACTATGGAACTATTAGTATATACACTTGATGTACAATTTTTTTTTCGCCGTAGCATTATTCAATGTTGAAAATGTTGAATATAGTTGGCCTGATTTAGCCAGTACTTTAAGCACTGCTCTTTATAAGAGGTTAATCAGTATTAGGAGGTCAAGTGTACACAAATAATTCTCTTTACTATAAGTAGTGTACATCTTCTGCGCAGTTGCACAAAGCTCAAGATATTGCAGGAGTTTCCGAAGGTTCTGAGCAACTGGCCTTTTTTGATATCAATTTCTATAGTGGAGCCGCTTTTATAGGCCCACTGGGTAACATTAACATACAAGGCACGCGGTAGTGCTTATCCAATATTCTACTTACAAGTTAATATTGCGCAGTGGTGAGGGAAATGGGATAGATTGTTATGGATCGTAAACTTGCACAATATTCAGTAATTAACTTCTATTTTAAAGCATTTGCCGTAACTCAATTAATTCTCAGCAACTACCAATAACATGAAATTTCTAATGTTTGTTCTCTAGAACAAATATTTTTTTTATTAATCCATTAATGCTCGAATTAAATTTCCTTGAAAGAACCAAGATCCAGAACATGAGCGAAATCTCTTTCGTGTTAGGTGGTTTTAGAGCTTAAACACTCTTCTAATTAATCTTTTCTTCATTTAAGAATGTTTTACTCCATTATATAGTTCTTAAAATTATTGCAATACTTAATAATAAATATAAAATGTCAAAGGATACTTTAAAGTAAAACATCACTTATGGGAGTGAATGATAAGAATTTCTTTCTTTTGAGGGGTAACTCCATGACACAGGTTGTGTTGGTTTTATTGGAATATATGCCCTATAATTACATTTGTAGTTCTGTGTCAGCCCATACAAAAATGGTTTTCTTTTCTTTTTTCTACATCCTTTTTTTCCTAATGGGGCCTTAAGGATACTTTAAAGTAAAACATCACTTATGGGAGTGAATGATAAGAATTTCTTTCTTTTGAGGGGTAACTCCATGACACAGGTTGTGTTGGTTTTATTGGAATATATGCCCTATAATTACATTTGTAGTTCTGTGTCAGCCCATACAAAAATGGTTTTCTTTTCTTTTTTCTACATCCTTTTTTTCCTAATGGGGCCTTCTACGATACAGGATTTACAAGTGCTTGATACTTCTACAAAATGCATATCAGTTGCTAACTGGATTTCGAGATGCACTGCTGAAAACAAAAATATGTTCCTATAGTGTTCATCTTTAGTTAATGTTGGCTGAATCATCTTATCAGTTGCGTTACGGTTCTTCTAATACCGTATTGGTTTGAACAAAGTGGACGGCGAAATGGGTGTAAAAACGGAAACATTTAACCTAAGTGGATGAAAGAAAACCGCTGAATGTGTCAGTCTCCTATTGGTTCAATACCAAAGGTCTGGCACGCAAACACTAATCAATGAACAGATGTAAGTTGCTGCTCAGGAAAGAAGGAAAGGATGCCTGCATAGGACAACTTTAATGTGGAGTGGTTGGATAAAGTTGCCTAATCCTCTTTATTATAATTATGTCACTTAAAAGGTACAAAGGAAACGGACAACAAAGCGTAAATTAACTGGAAGAAACAATACCACAAACGGGGTTACTGGACAAAATTGGTAATAGAGCTAGGATTAGGCTTAACATTAGATATAGATGGAGTCCCTATGAGACTGGGGTAGAGCAACGCACATAGTTCACTGTGGCCCTTTCCGGATGACGGACGCCAATATGCACTGAGACCCTTACTCACGAGCCTCAAGCCGGAGGACCCCAGAAAGAGCCGAGACCCGACCGACTGTTCCTAAGGATGATATAAGGGTCACCTTCACGATGCGTGACCTCAGTCCAGAATTCAGCCGCAACCAGCCGGTCGCCATAGCCTGGTCCTTCAACCTTGAAATAGATGTGATTAGGAAATATAGGGCCGGACATTTCAGGGGATGTAATGAACTCACGTAGCAGTCGCTTAGCCCTTGGGGAAACCCCAGAAGAAATCCATAAGTAGACCGGCAACGGAGATCCTACCAGCGAACTTTCGAATGCGGGCCTTCCGCCTGAACCATGCCGCTTGGCAAATTTGTGTTACAATTAAGAATACAAATTCGTGATAAGGAACTGAATTATACAGTAATATGAAGAAGGGGTGGGAATTCAAAGAAGTCGAAATTTTGCATTATATGAAAGCTATTGAGAACCTTCTTTATATTCATTTACTTGCAAAACTCTAGAAACAAATGTTTAACAGAAATTTTAATGTTTAAGAGAATCTTAATTTCAAACTAATTATGAAAATGTAGAATTAGAACAAAAAGTTCCAGTGCCATAGTTGGAATCTGAAACATCAATATTCAGCTCCCGTACAACCACTCTGCCTCTGAGCTACGAGATCGATGTTAGCACATAACCAAAAATCTCCAATTGACATGAATTTTTCAGGTAACTATAAAGCGTTCTCAGCTTTCCTTGACATAAGATACTACAATGTTGACTTACACTCTATATATTTCTATAGAAGACTAAGCTGATTATGTTGGACCCTAGCCTCTGGTACACATCTGTCATCACGACACAGGTCCACTTTTTTTATACAACCAGGAAGAATCATGGATGAATTTGGGAGAAGCTCTTTACTAATCCTTTCCTAACTTATTATATCGACACATTTTTTTACGATAGCTTTGCCAAACTGAAAGACCCGGATTCGGTACAACACTAGAGTTGACATTATCAATACTATTGGGTGGTCAATACGGGAGATCAACAGAAATTAATGCGCAGATGGGATACAACGCCTTCGAACATTTGGCAAAAGTTCATAAATAATGGGATGATTGTTTTGAATACAAGTAACTGTAAGTATCTCTTTAAATAAAGTAATTTCAGAGAAAAGAATAGTTTTCATTACTTCTTATACAGTCCTTATATGATATTTTAAACAAAGTCGTTAGAGTTTCGAAAAATGTTCCATGTAAAGAAACGTTGGGGGCGGGGGGATTTTCTTGATAATCTTGGTGTTGTATTCTTGTAAGAACACTAAACTCCAAGTTTGGTATTTGGCGCGCGAGAACATGATTCTAAAAGGGCCTTATTATTATTATTATTATTATTATTATTATTATTATTATTATTCAGAGGGAGTCTCAAAAATGTATTTCCAATGAAATCATGGTATCATATTTTGGCTATTTTGTGCATTGTGCATACATCCAGTATCTTCAGGAGAGTATAAATTACTGTAATCATAATCCAGTACTATATAGCGGACATACCTATTAATTCGAATGCATTAGTGAATCCAGAACATACACATTTTAATGCAACTTAGCGTAAATAGTTCTTTTGTTGCCATAATTTATTTGCAAAACAGAAATCTGTACTAGCATTAATGCTTTTCAAAATCACTCTTATCCCTTTGGTGCAAATTGATGGCGCCAGACATTATGGGTTTAAGCTTATTCTTTTAGAAAGATTTTAAAATGGGCACCAGGCTCAGGCAAAGTATAGCATCAGTCACTGCAATAGACGCACCTTTTCTTCCTTTAATTTAAAATGAGGAACAAAGAGATACTCCCTTACTGGTTTTTATTTTCGCTGCAGCTGTTAAACATAATTTCAAAACAAATTCAGCTCAACAGCGTCACGTGAAGTTGGCACGCCATTGCATATTTTCATGCAAAGGATTAATGGATTTTCTTCCAAAGCTTATTTGTCTGTTTTCGAATATCTTCCCTTTAATTTTTTACTTGAGGTATTTAAGCAGTTACACTGCTAAGAAATCCTATATGGTTTATTAATCTGGTAACTAAGCTGTTCGGTGGTTGTCTCTTGGATACGAGTGCATTAAGTTGTCAGTAGTTGTAACAAGCCGAAAGGAAAGTCGTCATGCGGTGTAGCATTTCAAGAAGTCATTAAAGAGTTGGCAAAATAGCTCTGAAGGTGCTGCTGAAGTTCTGATGTAAAGGGCGAGAGATGAGAATGAGGGTTCTTTCAGATGATAAACTTTCTGCAACATCAGGTAACGACACAGCATACAACTCCCTGTAAATAGCCATTTCACAACTACGCCACAACCAAAATTATCCCAGTGCTAAATGTACTTAAATATCTCAAATAGTACTATGGTTAGTATGCTACGAGACAGTGCATAAATATAAAAACACACACCCATAAGTTGTGCACCAGATATGGTTATCTCTACTGACGCATTTATGGGATAAAATAAATATTCCCAGCATCTTCATAGTGACGTATGCGATGTGATTCAGCGGCAAATTGGTGAGAAATGTTCGAACTACTTATTCCATCCGCTCTTCAGTCTAAATGGAAATTCGCCGAGGCACATATCGCTTTTAAGAGCACAGCGGGGTTTCGTAGAGTAGTCGCCAAGGGTAGGCAAAAGTGGCTTTACTTTGGGCTTGCCAAAATTGTGGGGTGGAGAATGTTTTGGCGAGTCTAAATAAATAAATAAATAATAATTATAATATTTATTATTATTACTGTTATCATAATTATTATAATTATCATTATTATTATTTCTACTACTATTACTACCATTGATATTATTGTTACTATCATTATCATCATTTATTATTATCATCATTTATATTATCATCATTTATTATTATTATTATTATTATAATAATGAAAAACTCACTTTGTTATTTGGGACAACTAAGCGGTTTTTTAATTCATTTAATTTCAAATTATTTATTTAAGGCCTATAATTTACAAATGTAACAAAAATAAAACTTATTCAAAGGAAAATTCATCAATAGTAAAATTAGTTATATTTTAATACCCGACTTTCAAAAGATTTCAAGTTAATAAATAGGGCAATTCCCCTAGACTTTTTAGCGAAACTTTTTTTTAACGATTCACTCTTGAGTTTTGTACCTTAGTTATTTGCCTAGGATAACGACACTAACACATAGAAATGATTTAGTTTTTTATCAATAACTCCCTAAGGGATACTAAAACACAACGAAAATTAAAGGCATTATTGAAAATATAAAGAAGTATAAATTAATATGAGTAAATTTGGTTTCGGAGGGTAGAATCCCACTGAATATTCTCAATGTCATAGCCTGGGATTGAACCCGAAGTTTGGAATTACATGTATATTATTTATTAGTTTACTGTACATTTTACGAAAAATAAATATTATTAAAATTTTGCTTCCATTACGACAATGCATGTGACATATGAAATTTAATGTGACCTATATCATTGACAATGCTTCTGTGTTTAAACAATAAAATAATGAAAAATAATAACACTACTACTAACATAATATTAATAACAATAACGATGATAATAATGATATTGATAACAATAACGATGATAATAATAGTGATATTGATAACAATAACGATGATAATAATAATGATATTGATAACAATAACGATGATAACAATAATGATATTGATAACATTAACGATGATAACAATAATGATATTGATAACATTAACGATGATAATAATAGTGATATTGATAACAATAACGATGATAATAATAGTGATATTGATAACAATAACGATGATAATAATAGTGATATTGATAACAATAACGATGATAACAATAACGATGATAATAATAATGATATTGATAACGATAACGATGATAACAATAATGATATTGATAACAATAACGATGATAACAATAATGATATTGATAACAATAACGATGATAACAATAATGATATTGATAACAATAACGATGATAACAATAGTGATATTGATAACAATAACGATGATAATAATAGTGATATTGATAACAATAACGATGATAATAATAGTGATATTGATAACAATAACGATGATAACAATAACGATGATAATAATAATGATATTGATAACGATAACGATGATAACAATAACGATGATAACAATAACGATGATAACAATAATGATATTGATAACAATAACGATGATAACAATAACGATGATAACAATAATGATATTGATAACAATAACGATGATAACAATAATGATATTGATAACAATAACGATGATAACAATAACGATGATAACAATAATGATATTGATAACAATAACGATGATAACAATAATGATATTGATAACAATAACGATGATAACAATAATGATATTTATAACAATAACGATGATAACAATAACGATGATGACAATAACGATGATATCAATAACGATGATAACAATAACGATGATAACAATAACGATGATAACAATAACGATATTGATAACAATAACGATGATAACAATAATGATATTGATAACAATAACGATGATAATGACAACGACAACAAAATTATAATAATAATAATAATAATAATAATAATAATAATAATAATAATAATAATAATAATAATAATAATAATAACCACTTTCTCTCTGTTTCTCTTCTGACAAATTTCTGAAGTGCGCCACCAGATTGGAACACACTTGCGTCCAAGCTTCCAGTTTTACTTTTTCTACATAGTACGTGTTGCGTAGCTAGAGAGGGTATTTATTGCACTCCATCGAATAAATTCGATCCCGACATTTCACCGAAAATATACGCTTTAGAGTCTCCCGTATCAAAATAAAATATTTTTTTTAAAAAAGGATCAGTTTGTGTGCGTGTGTGTGTGTGCGTGTGTGTGTGTGTGTGTGTGTGTGTGTGTGTGAGCGTGAGCGTGCTATCTTCTACGTGGAAAAATATTCGAAAATTTTGATTTTCTCAAAAAAAATGTACCTAAACGGTTTTGATTAAAATCCATATACGAAAGACAGTTACATGACAAATAAAATTATATATTGAATTTTCTGGGAATATCCGGAGAAGAACTCTTTATTCTGGATGAATTTTGCTGGATTCTGCATAACTGGTAAACCGTAAAATATAAGACAAAATGCAGATCTCTTAAAACACAAAATGCCATATAACTAAAAATCGTCGTCGAGTAGACCATTTTAATATATTCTTTGTTACCGGTTTCAATTTTACACTACCTAACTTTTCTCAAACGAGACCGTGCAAAGCGAACCGAATCTCTATTGTTCCACATAGCGACCAGCTTTTAAAAGATTTAGCTGTCGCTTCAGCCTAATGTATTCCCTTATTGCCCCATCTATTACAAAGAAGCGAGTAATAAGACCAAATTCTGTTAATATTTATCTCGATTAATATGACACAGATAAAAGAATAATCTTTTGTAAGAATATTTTGTAAATGGGGCAGCTAGAGAAGGTCGTGAATGGAACAAATCAGATTTAATAACTTTATTAGAATATTCTTTCACTCGACAATCCAATACTGCTGCTATAAATTAATGAAATAAACGCTCGAAATGCAACTCCTGTTGCTCTATAGGTGCTATAATGTCGACTACATGAAAGCCTCTGCGCATCTGTTAAGGGAGCAAGATAATCTGAACATACGGAAATCACACCTTTAGTGACTGCTCTTAAAGTATTCAATTGTTTTACAGAAATGTGTATGCATTATTCTATAAGTCATGGCAATTATTTCAAGTGGTTGTTTGCATTAATAGCTTATGTGGTTGAGGCTATAAAAAAACATTTTATTCAGCAGAAAAGAAATAAAACTGTATGTGAGTGTATGTACCTCTTTCTTTGATACTACTTGCAATACATAATCACACTTTTGCATGATTGTTTTTAATATAATCAGCTATCTTCTGAACTTCCATTATTTAGCTGTGATACAATTTCAACAGAAATTAAAACAAAATTATTTGAAATTTCAAAAAAGTAAAAATGTGGAAAACTTGCAATGTTGTGGCTTTCTTAGCATGTACAATATACACTATATCTCACGATTGTGGTTCAGAAAGATCAACTATGTGTTGTACATATGTACTGAAAATTTCAGCTTTCTAGCTGTTATACTTTCTGAGAAAAAGTGCACAAGTATCCAAAAATACTGTTCTGAGAAAACTAAATTTAAAGATATAATAGACGTTCTAAAAAGGGGCATTGCATAATAGCTTTACAGAAATTCAGATTAGCGTTTAAATTATATTTAAATGTAATAAATTCCTCTAAAATTCCCAAAAGTATACATTTTCTAAAACTAGAAATAAAAGAGATTTTATTAGTGTCTAAAACAAAAAAATCTGATGTGTTCCATTCACATGACTTTCTCTATATATCTAATTATTGTTAATAAGCTTATCTATTATTTATTTCATGCTAATCGAAAAAAATTAGCATAAATAGTCTTATTTCTTGCCTTATTGTAAGTAGAAGCGCAATAAGGGAGTACCATAGGTTAAAGTGAAAGCCAAAAGCTGGTTGCTATGTGACTGAAGTTCATTTGTTTGTATGGACAGGAGTTGACAAATTCCTGTATGAGAAAAGTATAAGTTTTTTAAAGCTGAAACCAAGAATAAGGAATATCTCAAAAACGATCAAGTCCACGAAAAAAAATTATATAGCATGAATTGTTTGTTTTAGCGTGCTCTGCATTTTTTGTGTTAAGTTTTTGTCCATCTCTTAGTGTTTACTATCTATGCAAAATTCATCCAGAATAAAGTAGTCTTCAGAAGCAATTCCCAGAAAGTTCATGATATACATTTTATTTGTCAGGTAAATATCTTTAATATACGACATTTTAATCAAAATCATTAGAGCTATTTTTTAGAAAATAAAAATTTTCGAAAAAAGTTCCATGTAAAGGGTAGTTGGGAGTGGGGGGATTTTCTTTAAAATCTTAGTGTCGTATCCTTGGAAGATACCAGACTTAAATACCAAATTTGGTCTTTAACGGACTTTTCGTTTTTGAGCTATGCTGCCCAAATACACACACACACGGACATTTTTCTATAAATGCTTATTTTTGGATTCAGGAGGTCTCAAAACATGTAGTTCCGGTGAAATCTCGGTATCGAATTTTAGGGTGCATTACAATACCTTCTCTATACACTATGTACATAGCACGTATAGAGAAAGTAAAAAAATATTTTTTACCATTTCACAGTACCTTGTCCCCTTAAGTCCTTAAGTTGCATAGAGTTCGTTGCAGTCAGTTGCACGGTTTCTAGTGTGTCGCAAAAAGTCGCAAAAAGTCGCAATCAGGAAGTTGTTCGTCTAAACAATCTCATATGGTGTTACTTATGCAGCCGGTACCGTGAGGTTGCGTTCTGTTGCAGAGAGTTGCCTGCATTAAAGTATCAGAGAGTGTAAAGGGATTATTATTTGACGGAATATACTTGGTATCAGAAAGACAGCTTGTAACGATTAATTATTGGCGCTAATATCGGTAAATAATGTAAGCTGATTATAAGTGAAGGCGCAGAATTTTATGCGTATTTTCTGAGGAGTAGAATATAATGATCTAATTAAGTATATTGGCAGACTTCGCAGACTCTTCTCGCGTCATTGCGTTAAATGGCGAGGTTCTTCTCGTTCTCGCTTCCTCACTTATTCTTTCAGTGCACTCTCTCCAATAATTTTCCTCCGCACCTTCGTCTCTATCTTCCTCTGTCATTCCATTCCACCCTCCGTTCCTCATTCGCTTTCCCTTCCTCTCTCTCTTCTGCCTATTTATGTGCAATAACATTCAACGTTTGAAAGCGCACGCAGTCCCACAAAGAGAATAAAACTAAACAGGGTAGAGTATAGAAGGAAGAGTATAATTTTAGCGACATGGAACATTGGACTACGATTCATCGGGCTTTTGTGATTAAACATTATTTCAAAAAGGTAATGTGTTCAATTCACATGACTTTCGCTATCTTTTAGAAACAAACGATTCTTACGAAAGATTATTCTTTAATATATAACATTTCTAGAAATGGCCTTATTACATAGTTCCTTATAAGTAGAGGGTAAATAATGGAATACACAACGCTAAAGCGATAGTCAAATCGTTTAAAAGCTGACTTTCTATGGCGAGGAGTAAAACAAAAAAACAAAAAAAAAATAATAATAATAAATCACATCGTCCTGATTGAGTAAATTTTAAGTGCTCTAAAATGAAAATAAAATAAATCCAATATACGATATAAATTGTGTGTTTTAATAAGAGATCTACATTTTTGTGTACTAAGCTTTTGCCTATATCTTACGGTTTATCAGTTATGCAAAATTCAATCAGAATTACGCTTTTTTCTGAAATTTAAGTATATACATTTTATTTGTCATGCAAATATGTTTTATATACAATATTTTAATAAAAATTCTTAGGCATTTTTGAAAAACAAAAAGTTTCGAACACTTGTCCATGCAGAAGTTAGTTTAGGATAGTTAGATTTTCTTCAAAATCTTAATGTCGCAAGTGTGGAAAATGCTGAACTTAAATATCAAATTTGGTATTTTATCGACTTTAAATTTTTAAGTGAACTGTTAATGGATGGACACACAAACAAAAAGCCCTTTATAAAAATGCGTTTTATCTTCTTTATAAGTATTATGCATATAAAACATGAATGAATGACCAAGTGTACTTATTGACATAACAATATCATATATGGAACTTCAACAATCGCACGGATCCACAGACAGTACGTGTTAAACATAGAGAAAGTATTGTATTTTACCCAAAATTCAATATCGAGATTTCACCGCAAATATACGTTTTGAGGTGGGCATTGAGTCCAAAAAGGAAATGCGGTGGAGGATCTTCTTGAAAATCTTCATGCGTATTCACTGGGAGATACTAAACTTAAACACACACACACAGACTGACCTTTTTCTACAAGTAATTTGTTTTTATTTAGGGGGTCTCAAAACGTATATTTACAGTGAAATTTCGGTATCGAATTTTTGGGTGGAATATAATACTTTGTGTACCTACTACTGCATTGTTGTTATGTGGTAGAGAAAGTAAAAAAACAGAATTTTTTCTAAAAATGCCCATGTGTCAGTATATCCGTGGATCTGTGAACAATATCAAACTTGATAATTTAGGATTTTGAATAAAATACCCTATACCAAAGATACACTTACATGACGCATGAAACAACTGCATATCTTGAATTTTATGGGAATTGGCATTGGAAACCTCTTCTTTTTGTGATTTTTGTGTAAGAGAAGCGTTTATTAAACAAAAATTGTACAACTCGTAATAACACACAATTTACGTCACTTTTTTGGGAGGGGGAGAGTTAACCATTTTAGAGATATACCTTGCAAATCATTACAGTTTTAAAATACTTAACCTTTTGTCAAGCTCAAAGTTAAAATGTGTTTCATGCATCTTTTGTTTACTTCTGACCAAATTTCAATTTTACGATATAGTGAGTGGCTTCTAAGTGATTTGACTTTATCCTAGTGTATCCCAATATTTCCCTTATACCTACAAGAAAGCAATTAATAAGACCATTTTTGGTAATGTTTATCTCAAATAGCGTGATGTAGTTGTGAGTATATTTGTCTGTAGAGCAAGTTATAGAAGCACATGTGAATGGAACAAGTCATATTTCCCAGCTTGGAACGCATACCTAAATGTCCATATTCTTTTTTTTTTTTTTTTTTCCCTGGGAAGTAAAGTACAAGGGCCGTTTTTTTCAACCTCCGAAAGGCTATAAATAAAAGACAAGTTCATAGAAAACAATTATTTTATTACTAAAAGTTTTGTACACTTATGTTTACTTTTCAACATAATCACCGAAAAGATTGAGACATTTATCGTACCTGTGCACAAGCTTTGCAATGCCCGCTTCAAAAAAAAATGTTGCTGCCAATGATTTCAAATGAGCATTGACGTTGTTTTGAAGATCTTCGTTGGTTGGAAAGAGCTGCCCTCCTAGCCACGTCTTCAGTTCAGGGAAAAGATGATAGACGATGGGTGGCAGGTCAGTACTGTCCGGTGAATGATCGAAAATGTCCCACTGAAATTGTTCCAGGAGCCGATGGGGTGTGCCAGCAGTTTGTGGACGAGCGTTGTCATGGATCAACACGATTCCTGAAGTCAGCATTCCTCTTAGTTTGTTTTGAATGGCTCTCCGCAAACGTCGTAAAGTACGAAGATCTGAAAAACAACTCAAGGTAATTGGCAGCAACTTTTTTTTGAAGCGGGTATTGCAAAGCTTGTGCACAGGTACGATAAATGTCTCAATATTTTCGGTGATTATATTGAAAAGTAACCATAAGTGTACAAAACTTTTAGTAATAAAATAATTGTTTTTTATGAACTTGTCCTTTATTTATATCCTATCGGAGGTTGAAAAAAAAAATGACCCTCATACTTACTAATTTTAGGTCGCCATTAAGACTACTATCTCAGAAGTGAGATATTTAGTGCTCTTCCTGAAAAATATACCAGTCATTCGGGGAATTTAATGTCACACCGGTATGTATTCATGATAGCTCAATTTTAAGAGTGAAGCGATAGAATCGTGTTTAAAACCCGATTATGAAATTCAATATTTTACTTTCTCTGCACGTACTATGCACATATTGTATAGAGAAGGAATTGTACATTATAATTATATCTCGACATATAATTATGTCGAAGATTCACCGGAAATATGTGTGGTGAGGTGATATTCAAGGATAGATTGTGTGTGTGGTGAGGTGATTTGTGAGGTATGATGCGTGTTGTGAGTTGAGATAATATGATTGTTGAGGATATATGTGAGTTGAGATAAAAACCTGAGTCCCATAAAAATCATTTTTATAAAAATTCTCCGTGTGAATGTGTGCGACTGTGGACAAAAACCAAAAAGACTGTTAAACGACACGAACATTTTAGAAAAGTCCCCCACTCCAAACCACTCTTTGTATGGAAAATTTTTGAATTTTTTTTTAAAAATTGTTCTTACAATTTTGACTAAAATATCCTATATTAAGGATATTTGCATCGCAACTTAAATTAATATCTTATGTTTTCTGGGAATAGCTTCTTAAGACCTGTTCATTCTGGATAAATTTTGCTGAATTTTCATAACTGGTAAAATGAAATAGACAATAACTTGCTCTACAGAAAGTGTACATTTAGTTAAAACATAAATATAATATGTAGTTTACATATTTGTTGTAGTATAGACCGTTTGAGAGATATTTTTTGTTATTGGTTTCATTTTTTAAAATAGTTAAAACTTATCTCATACGGGAATTTGTCAATTCCTGACCACGAAAGGAAAATACTTTCAACTTTTAAAATATTTAACTATCGGTTTAGCCTAGCCCTTATTTCACTTATGATTACTAGTGTTTACCTGTATTACGTAGATGGAAGAACATGCTTTTTAATAATAATTTGTTACAGAGATATAGAGAAAGTCATGTGAATGTAACACAAGATTTTTTACCTAAAACATCCGCCATAAACCTATCCTACACGTGCTTCATTTAAGAATAAAGTAGAAGTATTGCAAATCCAGCCACCCAGTGGTTCGTAAGTTACCTTCATTGCTTCTTTGAACACATTTTATTAATTACTAGGGCTATTATTTTGAGCACTTTTAAAATCACGAAATTTATATACAATTTGACTAACTGCATTTGATCAGGAACTTTAATACTCGGAAATCTGACTGAAATATTTGAACAACCTATACCTAGTGATGTGGTTCTCAGAATTTAAACGATGTTGGTTCAAAACGATATTAGGTGTTTTAGATCGCTGATATGTTGGCCCTTTGCGCTGAGCAATTTACGCCTTTGATCTCCTTCATTTTGCCGACTTCTTTTCATATTATGTTTACCCTCAAAGCGCAAAGCAGAAGGCCGATTCTTACGCTGAAAATAGCGCAACAATTTATTTGGTTGGAACCATTGTTTCTATTTTCTTTTTTTTTTTTTCTTTTCTTGAGCACTACCGTTCTACAAAAGATTTCCATTCTCGTGACCTTTTCTACAAAGTATTATTAAAAAAGTAGTAATCGAGATAAAAATTAGCAGAAATAGAAGGTAATACACTAGCCTAAAATGATACTCAAATCCTTTGAAAAGCCGGTCGCTATGTGAAGTCATTGAAATTCTATTTAATTTTGCACACCAGGAATAAAACAAAGAAATGATAAGAAAAATTACTTTTCACTTGAGAAAAGTTTAAGTAACTTAAAAGTGAAACCATACATTTTTGTTTAGTGTGTTTTTTTTGTTTTGTTTTTTGTATCTTTCTACTAATTTGCAAAAATTATCGAGAATGAAGAGGTCTTCAAAAAATTAAAAATATACATGTTATTTGCCTCATCAAAGTATATTTAATATACGCATCTTAACCAAAATCTTTAGTGTTATTTTGATCAAAACAAAATTAAACGAAAACGTCCACATAAAGGGTAGTTTGGGGTGAAAATATTGGTGTCACATTCTTGAATATACTAAATTTATATACCAATTTGGTAGTCAACGTCCTTTCGTTTTTGAGCTATACTAAGACAGGCAAACTTATACATACAGAAATACACATGCTGACCTTCTAAGAACACTTTTGCTGGATTCAGTGGTGCTCAAAACATGTATCTTCGGTGAAATAATTGTATCGAATTTTGGGTGGAATGCAATACCTTCTCTGTACACTATGTGCCTATTAAGTGTAGAGAAGGCAAGTACTGTGAATTAATTGTTTCTTGCACACTAGCCGAGTGTAGAACATATGTTGGAAAGATATACCGAAAAAACAATGCCATAACCGCAAATCAAATCATGAATATCCTAGTATGTCATTGCATTTTTACTTTCTTTACACGTAATGTATGCATAGTGTATAGAGGAGGTATTGCACTCCATCCAAAAATTCGATAGCGAGATTTCACCGCAAATTGTTTTAGGATCCCCTCTAACAAAACAAAAAGCATTTCCAGAAAAAAGACCTTGTATGCCTGTGTGTCCGTGAACACGATAGATAACTCAAAAACGAAAAGTCGGTAAAATACCAAACTTGGTATTAAAGGTTAGTATCTTCCAGGGATACAACACGAATATTTTGAGAAAAATACCCCACCCCAAACTACCCTTTACATGGAACACTTTAGTGCAATTTTTAAGAAAATCAAAAATTTCTAAAGGATTTTAATTAAAATATTGCATATTAAAGATATTTACCTGACAAATAAAATGTATATCTTAAACTTTCTGAAAATAGTCTCTAAGGATTACTTTATTCTGGATGAATTTTATGGAATTTTGCATAACTGCTAAACTGTAAGAGATGGCCAAAAACTTTCCACACAAAAAATGTAGAGCACCTTAAAACACACAATTTATGTACATACATTTTTTCGTGGAGTATGTACTTTTTGTATATTCCTTGTTTTAAAAAGCTCTCCTTTCTCATGCAGGAATTTGTCAGCTCCTGTCCATACAAAGGAACTTCAGTGACATAGCAACCAGCTTTTGACTGTCACTCTAACCTATTTTACTGCCTTATTTTGCTCCTACTTACAAGGAAGCAAGTAATAGGACTATTTCTGGCAATTGTTTCTCGATTAACAGGAAGTAAATAGAGGCATAAGTTTTTTAACAATAATTTGTTGCAGAGATGTAGAGAAGGTCATGTGAATGGAACTTCTGATTTTTCAGTATGTTCTGCGTTTCTAACTAACTTTTCACGGCTACTATCGAGTAATAATTAATTCACAGTGATTAAACTAATAGTTGGTTAAACTATGAAGCCCGAAACTTAAAGTACTTACATTATTGTACGTCGCCATTGGGGTATGTCATCTCAAATTAATTTGGTTCAAATCCCAATTATAGTGTTTTCAGTCTGACTCTACCCTTTAGAAAAAATATTTATTTCTTAATATGCTGTCAATTATCAAGAAAATATCACTGTACCGGAATTGTGTCCCTAAGAAGTTATTTAACAATGCAGTAAATCCACTGATGTGCGGCGGTCGCTTTGAAGCACACTTAAAGCACATCGATTTGGGTCGGGTTTAAAAATGCGACATTGGAATCAGAAGGCTAACGCCTAACCAACTGCAACACTCAGACCGACTAACTTAATAAAATAATCGAAATTCTAGTTTCAATAAAAGTGTATTTTGATAGATCCACTGGATGGGTCAAACACAGTTGAACAGAGTCTTTGCAAAGATTTTCGGAAACTTAATGCGTCGGTGGCCTGATCTGAAGCTAATGTAGTGGTATGAAAGTGCGACTATCAAGTTTTTTTATCATAAGTAATATAAGACTATTTTTGAATAAAATAACAATGGTTAGCATATATGGACACGAAGAATAATGTTCCTAAAACTCCATATGTTTTGACGTATATTTGCACTGAAATTACTGCAACTTGAAATCCATATCATAAATCATAGCCTCATTGCTTACAGAATTCGTTGAACTGGTTTCAATTAACATGTCTATTTCAGCGATAAACCTTTCCCCAAAACGATTTGGAACTTCCGTCAATATGTACGGGAATATCACTGTACAATGATACTATTATTATGAGACGAACATTAGTTCAGAGAGAAAACAATTGCACGTGTGTGTGTGTGATAAAAAAGCGATCAAAATGCAGAGATAATTGGAATTTTACGCGCCAATGTCCTGGATTGGCCACTACCTACGACCACGTGTCATGAACGAAATAGTCGATCAGTAATATTTCTGGATACGTAAGCTATCTCGTTTACTCCCTACAAACACCTATTACTTTCACTCAGCTCTGCTGAAGATGAAAGTCAATTTCAGTATTAAACAGTGCCTAAAAATATAAATACATCGTAAACATCAGCGCTACACAGCCAAGGTGACAGATGCTGACAGCTAAAAACACTAACCAGTCAAATTCCCTCAGGAATTGATGACAGGCTCGTAAAAATAGAATAAACAGCTGCGTAACTTCGATATTTTGATACAGTGAAATGAAAAATGTGGTGTGTTTCATTCACATGACTTCCACAATTGGCTCGGTAACAAATGATTGTACGTAAGCGTATTCTTCTACTTCATGCTAATGAAAAAACATTAGCAGAATCGGTCTTAATACTTACTTCCTTATAAGCAGAAGAGAAATAAGAGAATAACCTAGACTAAACCGGGTCAAATGTTTTAGAATGCAGTTACTATGGAATGGAAATCCGTTCCTTTGCGTAACCAGTTGACAAGTTCACATATAAGAAAAATTAAAAGTATTTTTAAAACTGAAATCATTAACATGGAATATCTCGAAAACTGCCAACTCCACGAAAAATGTGTGTAACAAATATTTTAGTATAGTAAGTTTTTGTCTATCTCTTACGGCTTAGCAGTTATGCAAGCTTTGGAAAAATACATCCAGAATAAAGAGGTCCTAAGAGATTATTCCCAGAAAATTCAAGATATACATTTGGTGTGTCATGTGAATATCTCAAATATAAGAGATTTTAATTCAAATCGTTATAGCCATTTTGACAAAATCTAAGTTTTCGAAATTTCTTCTATGTAAAGGGTATTTATGCTTGGGGGGAATTTCTTGAAAATCTTACAATGTCGTAGGTAAAGTCCCGGGCTTCATAGTATAGCCAACTATTATGGTTAATTAGTGTTAATGTAATTGTTTTGTTGTTTGTTTTTTTTTCACACAAACTGTGTGTAGGATAGGAGTTGGATAGGTAGAGTCAGAGTGAAAAATTCAATGCCATAGCCGGGTTTTGAGCCACGAATCTCCCGGTCTCTGTCGCCCTCCGTGGTGTAATGGTTACTATGCTAACTTCATATACCCAAGATTGCGTGTTCAAGCCCAGCGGAGGACGATGGATATTTTCGGGTGTAAAAATCCTTAGCAAGGCTTCCTTCGGAAGGGAAGTAAAGCCGTTGGTCCCGTGTCGTAGATTTTCTACAGTTAAAACAACCTCAATACTGATAAAAGAGGCATCTGAGCAAAATTAAGCATTCTTTGACGCCCAGTATAGAATGGGACGCTGAGAACCACAGCAGTTAAAGAGCGTCCATAAATAAAATTCCATTTAGATTTTCCCGGTCTCTAGCTAGTTACTGTTCCACTGAGCTAATATGGCATATATTACCATCAGATTTACAATGGACGGAAAACGGACAAAACACATTGACTTGACGAAACACAAGGCAAGGGTGAAAGCAGCGGAAGCTCTCCGGATACGCTGCAAAATTCCGAATAGATCCATAACTTTAATGGAAACTGTATACGAAGCGACAGTTAGATCCACGATGACATATGGAGGAGAAATATGGGGGTGAGCACAAACAGGGAATCTGGACCAAATGAGGACCGAGTTTTTGAAAGAAATTCTGAGTTTAGGGAGGGGTACAGCTAATTGCGGAATAATGAGGAAATTCGGGGCGCATAGTGAAACGATAGAGTGCAAAATCAGAGCTGTTAAACATTGGATGAGAATTGTTCACGGAAACCAATCTCTAATTAGGGCAGTCTGCTACTGTGAACAGTTACGAATGAAAGTTAATTCAACATGGGCATCAAAATTAAAGAAAGAGTTGAAAATCATTGGGATGAGATACATTTGAATGGCGGGGCAAGCAAAGAGATGGAGTATTTGGAGAAAAATTAAGAATCGCCTTTGTGATATTGACAGACAATGCTCGGAAAACGTTTCATTAGAAGTACAGTCTGGACTAAAATTGGAGTGGGGTATGGAGCAATACAACAAAACAGGTACCAAACTCATTAGAGAGGGGCTCGCGTGGATTAGACTAGGAGCATGGAGGAGCACAAAAATTACTGACGAGAATGGTATGAGAATCTGTCCCATTTGCGAGGAGGAAGAGTGCGGACCCATATCTTGGCAAGATGTAGGGGTACGGAGGAATGTAGGGAAAACTATTTACCGCGATTCTTTACCACCGCGAGTGTAGAGCTAGAAGCATGTTAGATGCTACTGGCAGGCACGGAAGATGTGGACGGGCTAAGTCAATTTATACTTAAGGCAAGACAGCTGAGATCTGGGAAGGCTGCCAATAGGGAAGAGGGGGAGGGGATAAGAACAGCTAAATAAAAGTGACTACAATGTTTTACATACATATATTTTATGTCATACTTATATCAATGTTGTGTCATGGTTTTATATATATTTCTTTTAAGTGTATTTATCTATTATAAAAGATATCTATATGCTTCTGAGTAAGGTGTACTCTATGCAGTAAATTTAAATTGCTGTGTTTGAATATCTTTGTCTTTTTATTGTCGTGTTTACTTTTTTAATTATTTGATGTTTTAATATCGTCTTTTATTTTGTGTATTACAAAAGCACATACGGTCTGCGGACCCGTGCAATTGTCGAAGTTCAATGTATGGTACTGTTGTCAATAAATACACTTATTTATTCATTCATCTCACCAATAGCTCAATGGTGAACACGCATTTTTGGTACACTTTCTGAAAAAATACTCAGACCAAAATTTGAAATCAATTTCCCATCCATTCCTTGTAACAGGCATGCAACTCTCGAAAGAATAAGTTCTTTGTTCTAGATGGTCATCAAACAGAACTTTATTTTTATGAATATATCGCATTCGCTACCCACTACTCTCCTGTGAAGACTGTTACAGACACCGATTTCGATAGAAATAAAAGGGAAAGGCAGCTCCCCACTCCCCACTCCCCTCTCCGGCTTCGCTCTGGGGCTGAGTCGCAGAGACAGACTTTTTTGTTTCTTTTTGCATATTCTAGGAGAAGGGAAAGAGGGGATGTCTATCATAACATTGTAATTCGAACTCTAAAAGGAGTTCAAATTTCATTTATGAAAACGGATACAATGTTCCCATTTACCAGCCTCCTTCCTGGCATGTACGCTTCGCTGCAGAAGAAAATGGCCCATTCTCCCATTTTGCAATGGTCTTCTTTCTTCTATAAGGCTCCCACATTTAGCTAACACTTCATTTTTAAGGCCGGCTTGAAAATACTTACAAGAAACCAATGTGAACCAACAGACGATAGTATTGCACCAAAATTCTGTTTCATTTCTCCAAAAAAATTGCTCTATTTCTTCCGCAGATTAAAAAATAAAGTTGTTCACAAATGAAAGGCATTCTTCGATGCTTGCTCAACAGTTCTCTTTCCACACTCCGTGTTTCCCTTCAAAACTGCCTCAACTGCTGTTAGCTATGCTTTCCCGGTTTAAACTAAATTCTCTACGAGCTTCGCTCTCCTTTTATTCCTGTCGGTGACGAGACAGGAAACTTCCAGAAGCAGTCGCACGTACATTCAAAGACAATAAAAATACTCCTGGAGCAGGGATTTTACTGAAAATGTGAACGTTTAACGGGGACTTGGGTATTACAATTTTCATTTGTGTCATTGCGGTACAGTATGCCTCGCGAGTAAGAAAATGTAAAACCGACTGACAAACAACCCCTTCATCCCTCAACCTGTTCGATACCCCCACAGAACAGGTTGACTTCTATAAGCAGTGTGTTAATTTAGTCGAACACGTGCGCGTAGTACCTTTCCATTAGAACTTCAGTATACAGAGGAGAGAAAAGATTAATCTGCGAGGTGAGAGAGGTGGAGTATTGTCCAACCAGAAAGTTTAGAGCTCACCATTTCGAACTTAGAACTTCATTTGTAACAAATTGCGTTCCATATTTAACCCCTTCTTGTGCAATATGCTTTTAATAGCACAGAAAACAGGTAAAACATGGGCGGAGTCAGGGAAGAGACCCCAGCTAACCATAAGATTTCCAGGCGTATTTTTAATATCTTTGAGCGTACCACACAAGTAGTTATTAGTACTCTGCTATATAATAGCAAAGTGGTAAAAATAGTGTAGTAGTAGTAGTAGTAGTAGTAGTAATAACAATAACATTAGTAAAATACTACTTGTCTCGCGTTGGCATGTTTATTGTTACACAGTTTGTTTTCTTTATTCTGCTTATTTTTTTGGTAATGTTTAATGCGCGCTTTTACTAATTGTGGCACCGTAGGCGATGAAAATGGTGATACATGGAATGAAGATGGAGTACCTGTGAAATGCCATTGCAGGGAAAACCGGAGAACCCGGAGAAAACATGCCCCTGCGCCGCTTTGTCCACCACAAATCTCACATGCGGCGTTCTGCTTATGCCTATAATGGTAATGATAATAATACTACTAATAATACTAATACTACTACTACTACTAATAATAATAATGATAATAATACAGGGAAACACTACATGCTCTCATGCATGGTTTATGTTAAGGTGCCTTAATGCTTTGGGTCTAGTTTCTAATGTTAAATAAGAAAAAATAATACACAATTATAAAACTAGTTATTGGCGGATATTGGTAGGTGAAATAGAGTTTCTAATTACTTGTGAATCTCAAAAGTACCTTTATTCTCCAAAAAATAAAGGCACTTTAACTGAAATGGAAAGCATATTAACTTTCTTCGTGTGTTTTACTGTTCTTGCATGTCATCGCTGACTCTAGTACAAGCCTGAGAACTAACCGCCTCTCTTTGAGGCGCGATTCCACCGTTTACACTGATATGCAAGAGGAGAAGGAGGAAGGTCGTTCTCGCTTACAACGCCTTGCCCGGCGTATGCTTGGATTTTATTCCTTGGAGTTCTGAAATATTTACAGCCCACGAAGGGTTATCTGTAAACGTAACGCTGTTGGGCCACCTGGTACAAAAATTCCTGAGAGGCATCAGGACAATCACATAAAAATTCTTAGATCACACTTGAACTAAAAATCAACGTTAGAACCACATATGGACATATCCGCAATTAAAATTATTTCATTCATTTTGCGTAGTTAGAGAAGTAGAGAAATAACATGATACTTCATCAGTACCAGCATGCAACTAATTGCCTAAGGTAGATACGTATTGTATAACACGGAATTAAAAAATAGCGCTGTCTGCTTGAGGCAAAATATCTCTACGGGGAGCTTCGTTCAAGTTGTTTACCACGATACAGGTCCCAACACAAAATAAAAGTTACACGAAATCATTGTAATTAAAAATCGTGTCTCCATCTGTGATTAAAGCCGCAAGCAGAACCGGCCATGTGAGCTTATCTCATCGCCGACAGGATTAATGTTTTACGGAACAGAATGCGCTTGTTTTGCCGTTCAACCTCCCTTAACAAACCACAGTGCGTAGCTTGCTAGCCTTCCTTCCTGTCGTACAATAGAGACGGTTCAACGGGATAAAAAAACAGTAAATGTGTGATAACTAGAAATCGCATTTGAGGTACTTAACCCTTTCCAGTCCGATTTATTTCAGTGACATTGATTTTTGGAAACTGATGCCATAGGATGCATATTGGCTTTAAAAAATGATCATACCTGATCTGTTATTAGTAACTCAATTGTATAAACTTCTAAAACACTGAAATCACTGCTCTAAATGTCAATGTCGCAGGTTAATCTAGGTTGGAATCCTCGCTACAATGTTAGTGATACAAAGGAAGGAACGGGTCCATGTAAAATTAACGTTGGTTGGCGTGTCTAAGTTTTGATTGAACCTCGGTAGCATCGTAATAGAACAAGGTTCTATATTTATTAGAAAAACTATTTTTTGAAGGGATTTTATTTTTGCTTTGACATATTCTAAGCCAAATTAATGTCAATAAAATGAAAAATAAATAATGAAGGTAGATAATTGTTAAACACTAAGATTTACTCATCTCAAAAATAAGATATAGATAATTGTGTCCTATGGCACCATTGCGCTGGCAAGGGTTAAAGACAAAATTTATTGCATATATAAGGGGCTGTTCCAGAAATACCTGACCTAAAAAAGAAAGCACGAAAATTTGAGAGAAAAATATCTTTATTTATATACATAATCTCTTTTCATTTCGGTACATTGATTGCCTTTAAATTCATTAATTTTAAAAAGAGATGTGTTAATTTGGTTTTAGGGGGTTTATATTTAATCCAGAATTTATTATATTTTTTTGAGATTAATATTTTTAGTAAACATTGATTTTTTTTGCTGAAGAGATTTAAGTTATATTTTTGGTTATGATTATTTACTAATACTGTGGAGGAAATTAAAGGATGATGTTATAATTAATTGAAGGTAATTTTATTAATTGCATCTTGTGTATCAGAGTATATTAAAATGAATTATAATTTTTTTTATCTCGAATTTAAAAGATTTACACTTTTCCCAGCGATGTTCAATAGCTTCGATAACTTGTTTATAATGAGATCTATCGAGGTCTACAAAATAGCCACCAATTGCACACTCCAACTCTTCATTGTTGGCAAATCTTTTACCACCAAACCATTTCTTCAAGTTTGGAGACAGAAAACAATCAGAGGGGAATAAATATGGCGAATGGGGAGTATGAGGAGGCAATTCGAACTTCTGGCCATGGCAATTATGAACGTGTGAATTCGTGCATTGTCTTGCTTTCCTTTTCGCTAAATGTGGCCGTTTTAGCTCGATATCTTCACTCAAACGCTGTAACAAGTTCGCATAATATTTGCCATTGATTACTTTTCCTTTTTTGAGATAATCAATGATAATCTTCGCTTTCATTGCAGCCGATTCTCCCCTTCTATTCCACTGTTTTGACTGTTCCTTCGTCTCAGGTATGAAGTGATGGACACAGATTTCATTCATTGTTATGTTTCGACGCAAAAAATCAGCTTTATTGCAGCAAAACAATGCCAAATATACGACTGAAGCATCCTCACGACGCTGGTTTTGTTCTATTGTGAACAAACGCCGCACGCACCGTGCACACAGCTTTCTCATATCCAAATTTTCAGTCAGTATGCGATGTATAGGATTTTTTAAATGCGTGCAATGTCTCCTAGCTCGAGCATTTTTAGTCCTCGGTCATCCAATACCATTTTGTGGTTTTTCTTTATAATTTCTTGATTGGTAACCTCGTTTGGTCGACCACAGCGATGTTCATCTTGGCAGCTCGTACGGCTGCGCTTAAACTCTGCCACCCAATATTTCGCTATTGTAAACGAAGGAGCAGACTTCTCCAAAGAAGAATGTAGCTCAGTTTTATTATTAGTTGGACTAACACCTTTCAAATGAAAGTATTGAATCACATAACGATGACTGTTTTATCCATGTATACAAATTCGCTGAGAGCATTCACTAATGATGGTATCAAAACAAATGCTAAACAATGTAAAATCGTCAAACTTCAAACTTAAGCATTCTAAGGTTGGTACTTTTTACGATTGTTTGAAACAACAACCGCTATCAATATGCTAGTTCCAGTACACCTGGAATAGCCTTTGTACCTGTAGGCACAAGTAGCGCCTAAAAAAGGATTTTCTCATTTGTATCTAGAGTTTTATTTCTTAAGCCTTCGGTGATATGCTTTACTGGACAAAGCCCATGAATATTTGCTGCTAAGAAAGATGAACAGAGTCTTAATAGCTGTCTACTTGAATCCTAGTTTTTATTATCACTCACAAATTATGTGGAACATTGAATGAGGTAAATAGAAAACTAATCCTTAGACAATGTTTTAAATAACCTTTTGAGCATCTAATGTTCGTGCAATTTTTTAAATTAAGACTTTTAGACAAAGAACTTGTTTTCTCATTCAACACAGAGCAGCCCCTCTCGGAATACATTAAGAAAATAATACTTCCCGCGTTGCGAAACTGGCATTTTGTTTATGTTTGCTCACAAACAGCACATCGCTATGCATCATTGTATGTGTGACTCACCAATATTTCCCCTCCTTGGGTGGAGTCCGAAGAAACGATATTCTGACGTCAGTGTACCGGAAGTACCTTTGGACATGCCTGGTCTCTTCGATTGAGCTACATGGCAACATTAGATTCCCAATCAGACTAACCGTTTTGGAAGTAAACCTCACGTGACTTTACCTTTTCAAACTTGTCTCACTAATGTAAAATAACAATTAAATATAATTAGTTGGAAGGATGCGTTTCCTTCAGTATTAACTCTGCTTAAAGATAAATAGGCTGAGTCTAAATGAAATAAAAGTATTACATTTTCTAACCTCTATTATGGCTTTACAAATTATTCTTATTAAAGCTTATTTTTCTATCTACTTCATTTAATCGAGCTAAACCTTGCAGAAATATCTACATTTGATTAGGCACAGGCTACAGGCACAAAGGAAAACAGTGACAGTCAAATGTTTAATAATAGACGTTCTACGCTAACCTTAAATCACAAACTGCTTCCATGCAATCGAAAGAAACAACTGAAAATAGAGATGATTGTATGACATTATAAATGGCTGAGGCAATGAGCAATTTGAGCTCTTAATAACACACACTATGGAAAAAACTTGTCACAATGTTCTTTTAATAAATTGTATGTTTTAAATAAATCTCCATTTTTGTTTAATATCTATCATCTATTGCTTAACGTAGGTAATACAAGATCATACACAATTAATTACATCCAAATGAAGTAAATTCCATTCACAACTATGCCAAGAAAATCATATATATATGATTTCAAACAAATAATTTAAAATTTTATTTAATTATTTTAAATTGTGTTAGTTTTAATTATATTTATAATTTATTCAAATATAATATGCAGAGTATAACAACGGACCTGTTAATGAGATTATTTATATTTGCATATATTTATAACAATTAAATATGATTTTTACAATGAAGCTGTAGTTTTATTTAAACTATATAAATTAAATAAAATTAAAACAAAAACATAGGAAAATCAAAATTTTAAGGATATATAACCTCTAATTAAACATATAAAAACAGCTTGAAGGAAAAGAAGAATACCTATAGTTAAAGGGTGATTTAAAATAAAAATATAGTTCTTAGGACCGTTATAATTTTAACAATAAAAATGTAATATCGAAGGATAGTTTAAAATAAAATATTAAGAAGAATAATTGAAATACACATTTTATACATTTATTATTATGAAACATTGGTCTTGCAAACCAAAAATAAATGTTACTTTCAAAACTTTAACTTCAATTTCCAGTCAAAAAGTCTGATATTCTATCATATTTGTTAAGTAAATATTTTATATACCATATTATTCAAAATCATTAATAGCATTTTATTTTAGAAAACAACAGTTTCGTAAAATTGTATATATATAAAGGATAGTTAGGAGTGGTGGGTTTTTTTTTTTGGGGGGGGGGAAATTTTTTGGAAGGTACAAAAATAATTACAATGTTTTGTATTTAAACTATTTTTAGGTTTTAAATAATGCGGTTCATACATACACACAGCACGCACGTGGAGCTTTTCCTAGTAACTGCATTTTGTTTGTTTGTTTTGTTTTTGGAGATTCAAGGCCTCATAACGTGTATTTAAGGTAAAACCTCGGTATGGAACTTTTGATAGAGAAAGAAAATATGTATTTTTTTCACTTTGAGCTTTTCTGAAATTCAGATAATGGTTCAACTTTGTTACAACATTCATATAAGTCTTAAATCACAGAGAACGCTTTCTTCGGTCAAAATACGTCGCTAGAAAAGAGGTTTTTCAACTCTAAAAATTTCCACATTGTTTTCTATGGCGTTTAATCTCTAGAACGTTTTTTCAACTTTTACTGGTCTCTTCCTATTTGTAACAGGCTTGTAGGAAGAAAATACACTGTAGGATTCATAGCCCATTCCGCGCTATGAATCTTCTCGGTGTGCAGGGGAATCCTGGAATGCGTTCATTACGGCGCTGAATAATGCTAATCTGTGATTATATAGTAAAGCCGTAACTCAAAGCAGTGGATATGGAGGCAAAAATACTGCAATTCAGATGAGAACAGTTTGTTGATTTGTTACGTTGCGCAGGAACGAAATAAATGACGTTGGAGTATTCCCCGCATTAAACTATAGGTTTGTGAATAAAACGTAAATAAATTAACTTAGCCCAGAAAATGTGTTTATAATCCATTCTTGTACACAAAATTAAAACAGAGTTTATTCATACTACAATTTCCATAAGATTAATGTCTTTCGAAATTCGGAAAGATATCCTGTTGTAAATTCTACCTGTTATTTATATACAAAGTATAAACGTTTTGAGACCCCTGAATCCTAAAAAAGCATTTATAGCAAAATGTCCGTGTATGTGGGTGAATAGGTAGGTAGATAGGTATGTGCAGCATAGCTCAAAAACGAGAAGACCGTTAAAAACCAAACTTCATAAATAAGTTTGGTATCTTCCAAGAATGCGACACGAATATTTTCAAGAAATTCCCCCCAAACCTGGCTGCCCTTTACATGAGAAAAATTTCGAAAATGTTGATTTACTCAAAAATGGCTTTAACGATTTTTATTATAATCTCTTATATTTAAGATATTTACATGACAAATAAAATGTATATCTTAAATTTTCAGGGATTAGCCTCTTAAGACATGTTTGTTCTGGATGAATTTTGCATGACTGGTAACCGTAACAGATAGACAAACACTTACCACACAAAAAATATTCAGTTAAAACACCCAATTTATGTTATATAGATTTTTTTTTAGATATTCCTTGCTATCAATTTCAGCTTTACAATACCTATACTTTCTACACGGGAATTTGTCAATTCCTGTCTAAATAAACAATATCAATCACATAACAACCAACTTTCAAAATATATAACTATCAATTTAGCCTGCCGTGTTCCCTTATCTCCCTTCTATTTATAAGGTAGCAAGTAATAAGATTCTTTCTGCTAATCTTTTATCGATTAGCATTAAGTAAATAGAAGAATAAAGTTTTTAACATTCATTTATTGTAGAGATGTAGAGAAAGTCATGTGAATGGAACACATCAGATTTTTTTTTTTTTTTTTGTCATTTATCAAAATTCTAGCTTGGATGGTTATTTAAACAATAATTATTATCTAAATCATTTCTCCGTTAAAATGAAGTACATTATGAATTTTTAAAAACATCCTAGTCGTCAGCAAACGAGTTTACGAATAAATCTGTCTCTAGCACGTATGAAGATGCCAAACACATTGTTGCTAGAGACGTCATTGTATTCCGTTCAAAATTCATTGCGATTCACCGGAAATATATGTTTTGAGATCCCATGAGTCCAAAAAAAATCCTTTTTTGAACAAGCTGCTTGCATGTTGTGGACAGCATATTTCAAGCACGAAATTACCACTTAAAACAGACTTTCACATCCCTTTCGAAGCGGTTTGAATAACCATGAGTAACAAGCTGGCAATTTTTTGATGCTCAAAATTTATATGACATTTTAATGAGACAAGAGGTTAATCTGTTAAACGAAACATTTTATTTCCACTCAAAAAGTATTATATTATCAATCAGTATTGAATTATCAATCTTCTTTTATTAATTTATTAGTAATTGAATATAGGGTAACATAGGTAAAAGAAAATTCTGGTTGAATATGTACTGTTTCCAAATTAAAGGTTGCGAACCAAAAACACAGCAACTGCAATCAAATGTGTCTATGGCACCGGACGGGGAGGGCCCAAGTTAAATAATTGGTATAATGACACTCCATAGGAGCCATTATTATGCTTTAAATATTATGCCTGATATAATACTTATATAATAATGTTATCTAAATTTATGTATAACTCTACCTAATCATAATCCTAATAATCTTACCAAAATAGGTATTATTTAATGGTAAACAGATATAATAAGGTGTTAAAAATTATTCAATTTACTCTTCTCCGGAGGGGTTACATTGCAGTTGCTGTGAATTTTTCAAAAAAGAAAAAAAAATCACAATAAAGTTAATATTTTTACAAGAAAATTACATAGTATATAGAATTTGATACCGAGATTTCACCGAAAATATGTTTTAGGGTCCCCTATATAAAAAAAAAAGAAAAAGCATTTTCAGTAAAAGATCCGTGTGTGGTGTGTGTGTGTGTGCGTGTGTGTGTGTGTGTGGATGGGTGGGTGAAGACGATAACACAAAAACGAAAAGTCGGTAAAATGCCAAAGTTGGTATTTAAGTTTATCTTCCAGCGATGCAACTACCCTTTACATGGGACTTTTTTCGAAAATTTTGATTTTCTTAAAAATTGCTCTAACGATTTTGATTAAAAGATCATATATTAAACATATTTACCTGACAAATAAAATGCATATGTTGAATTTTCTGGGAATAGTCTCTGAAGACTACTTTATTCTGAATGAATTTTATAGAATTTTGCATAACTGCTAAATCGTAAGAAATGGACAAAAGCTTACCACACAAAAATGTACAGCGCGTTAAATAGAAACATTTATTGCAGAGATGTAAAGAAAGTCATGTGAATGGAACACATCAGATTTTTGGAAAAAGCTATTCCACATTAGTAGGTTAAAATCGAGTAGAATATCATGTGTATATTATGCTGCAGTTATGCATAAATCTGTCCCAGTGGTGATTTAATTTGTAGATGAGAAGTACTCCCAAAGGAGACTTTCTGCAGCTTCCCAACTCTATGTACTTCACTTATATATATATAATAAGTATTTAAAACTGTATAAACTCAGAGTATACGTTTCCTTGTTTTTGCAACATGTTCTTTTTTGTGTCTCCTGGTATTCATTTTCGCTGCCCGGATTTCGCTCGGGTTCTTGCTTTCAATTATATTAATGATACTCCAGCAATAGAAATGTAATCCGGAAACACTCAGCACTGATGAGAAGGAAGCATTTCTTACCACCAGCAAAAAACAAAAATCCTCTCAGGGAGCGTTTTCCGCGGACATTTTGTTGTGTAACTTAATTCTTAAACCGTCCACAAAAATAGACGGCAGCGTAGGAAGGAAAAGATTTAGCGTGTAAGTAAGTCTAGATGGGAAAAACAAAAAACAATTCACTGTGGCGGACGTTGTCTGCGAGGACAGACGAGGCAATAGTAATCACTTAGTGCAGCATAACATAAATTGTTCTAAGCCAGTTACTGCGTGTCACGGAAAAACAATACCATTCATTTCTTGTTATTAAACCAAAGTACAGGAGATGGACAATCTAGGAACGTGAATGGTGTACTCAATATTATTTTATTGAACAACGCTCTGCAGACTGTGTAATGTCAGTACCAGGCTTGCCAACTACACTCTAATGGTTCCGAGATGGATTTATGGCGGGGACATATTATAGATTATATTTTTTTATTCAGTACTCTCCTGAGAATTACGAGCAAATCCTGGGAGAATTGTTCATTGATCTATTGCAGATAGAAACAGAAGTTCTATAGCCTTTAAAGGACATTCTGACTGCAGTTTTAGGTTAGAAATCTGATGTATTCCATTTATACCGCTTTCTCTACATATCTGTTAAAATGCTTTATTTCCCCATCTACTTCATGCTAAGCAAGACAAACATTACCAAAAATGGTCTTATTACGTGCTTTCTTGTACGTATAAGAGAGCACTATATAGGCTAAAGTGATAGCCATAACTTTCAAGAGCTGGTTGTTACGTGATAGAAATTTCTTTGTGCGTAGCTCTATGATTTGACAAATTCTCGTATGAGAAAAGCATAAGTATTTTAAAACTGAAGCAAATAACAGAATATTTCAGGAATGGTCAGCTCTACAAAATAAAACATATATGGGATAATTTAAGTGTTTTAATGAGATCTACATTCTTTGTGTAGTAAGGTTTTGTCCAAATTTTTTAACAGAAGGGAATTTCATTAGCGTCACAGAGCGACTGGCTTTAAAAAGTTCGACTATTGCTTTAGTCGAGTGTATTTCCTTATATCCCTTTTACCTAGAAGGAAATAAGTAATACACAATGTCTAATAATGTTTATCTCGATTTGCACAAAGCAGGGGAAAGAATAAGATTTTGTCAAAATAATAGGTAGATAAAGTCATGTGAATGGAATACAAAAGATTTTAAAACCTACTTCTGGATTTTATATGTCAGCTTTCCTCAGTTTGACAATTTTTGTCATAAAAATTGATTCTCTACAGTTCAGTTGTGCTCTGATTTACACGCAATCATTTAACCTCAAATTTTATATGTAAAGTCTCATTTATGCTTCTCATGATTTCATTTTTCATTAACTCATACTAATTTATACTGGAAAAATGGAAAAAAATTCAAAAACGGATAATTAATGACAAGAAATTTTGTCAAATCCGTATATTTTTCATACTAAAGCATCGAAGCAAACTGTTATACTTCCCTAATTAATGCGAATGCACATTCCAATTTTAGAACATAATTGTATTATCTGAAAAACTATTTGAGGTAACGCTTTTGCGCTGCGATTTCTTTATTTATTCATGCGTACCAATTTTCAAGTAAACAATTTAAAATTAAAAGTTCGAAAATTCAGTTCAATATACCTTAAAATTTAGTACTGTAATTCGTTACACTATTTTTTTTTTTTTTTTTTTTTTTGAGGTACTAATTATATTTTCAGATGTCCAGCATCGTACAGCAATAGAATCCTTCATAGCTTCATCAAATAATTGTTGAACTCCAGGATGTAGAACCCTATGATGAGTTCGAACATTTCTAGTAGGGTTTTAGTCAAAGTGTGTTGTTTGTAAAACGAATCTTAGATTAAATATTGTAACAAACGAAAACACCTGCAACTTAATATGCTGTATTGTCACTCAACGTAACACGAATCAGTACTGTTACTCAGAACACGTCTGTCATTGGATCTGTTTAGAACTGAATCAAATCTAATCAGTTCTGTAGTGATAACTCACAACTTAAGTTGTAACCGTCCGCTTTTATCTGCCCACTTCATCAGTTGGAACTTGTTAGTTGCTCTCCTTCACTCTACCCTTTCACTCCTTGTTTGTCCAACATATCTTAGTCAGTTCCTTATATAGATGATGCCTATAAAAGACAAATTGTATTGGAAAAAGAAATTACTCGAAACTGCCGAAAGGAATCCTCGGGGGAAGTGACACATAATGGCTTTGTTATACTATTGTTCTGAGTGTCCGCTCGCAACAACAATCCCGCCTAGTTGGCCGGTAAGCGATCGTCGCCGGCTGCCACGTAATTTGTGCCGCGGTCACCATTATTTAAACAAACAATGTTTAATCCCATTTCACTATTTCAAAGTAATATTAGCGTAAAAATTATTTGGAACTAAGAAATAAAGAAATAGTGGCAGCTATTAATATAACGCGCTGGTGCCAAGGGAAAGAAAACTAACTCAAATTCTAAAACTGTTTCAAACTTGCCTTCAAGATACAACTTTTCATGAATGTAGAATGTATAATATTCAAGACATCTAATTTTATTAAGATTGTTTTAAAAGTTTTTTAGCAGTAAAAACGTATGTTTCGGTGTATTTTATTAAATTTAATAAATATCCAGAATGAAAACTTTAGCTTATTAGAAAAAAATTCCAAGGAATACGTTAAAGAGTTTTTCGATCTAGACATTTAAAGAGAGGGACAATATTTTCTTCCATCCTGAAAACTATTTCCAGTGAAATATTTGCATCGAATTTTTAGGTTGAATTAAAAAAAAAAGCATAAAAAGCAATACAATATTTATAATATTACTATAAATATGCGACAAGCATCTGATGTGATGTACATGTGTGTTGGACGAATCAGATATTGAATGCAAAATCCAGATATGCATTTCAAACCTGTGATTTAAGAACTTTGCTTTTTATTTATTTGTTGAAGCTGAGAGACATTATTGCAATTGGTTTTTCTACTGCACTATAGCCTGGCCACTCATCACAGTTCAAGAAAATGACATCAAAAATATTAGTACTCACAATTAAATTGTGTTTCTTCACCGTCAATTTTCACTTTGTTTTTTCGTATGTAAATATTGACCCACGCACTCTCTATTCTCTAAATATTCTATTTAAGGGAGTAAATTTTCGAAGCTCCACATTTTTGTGTAGATTTTTTTTTTTTAATTTTACCTGATTGAATTGCTAATTACTTAATAACTGTACTAAATTTCATTCAAATGGGATAATAGTTTGAGAGTCATAATTTATATCGTAAATTTTATTATGTAAATTTTGTATGTTAAAAATGTGTCTCATAATTTAACCTAGTTAATTGTAATTTGTTTTCAATTGGTAGTTTGTATCAAATAAAAGATGCACGAAAAGAATGATGAGCAAATAATTAATATGTTTGTAAGCTAAGAATGTATAATCCCAAAACTAACCACATTATATACATATTTTGCTATGAACTCATCGATGTGTCCAACTTTGATTCACACATTATAAAACACATCTCTAGAAAAGAGCACACAATGATTACTTACAAGCTTTGACTTCATAATAAGAGACTCATTAAAAGAAATACTCCAGCTACCAATGGATACACCCAACTCGAATGGTTTACACACATGCAAAATACAAAGACCTTGGATTATTCAAAGCTCAGTAGGAGGCATCAATCCAACAACTGACGGCTTACTCAAATAATCAAATTTTGGACCTATATTTATATATATTTTTTGTCCAGAGAAGATGGACAAAAGTATGTACCAGTTGTATCTAACACTCTACACCAAGTACATCTCTCCTAAAGATCACTACATCGATCCTAGTAAAATCAGGAACGACTACTCGATTAGGAAAACAAAGGTCCGAGTTATCTCATAAAGGCAAGAGAACTATCTGGCTAACAACTGGATTGTAAACCACAAAGGAGTATCCAGCATTTGAATGGAAGGTAACCCTGAAGATGGAATGCAACGTAACTCTTGCGGGATCTGTACTGGGTCGAAGCCAAGAAGATATGGCTGTTGGCGCTGCAGCAGCGAGTTGGAAACCCCCTTCGCCACCACAAGCCAATCTATTATGTTGGCTAATTCTCTTCAGTACGTTGGGTATTGACCCACAGAAAGATCTTCGGGAGTACCGACGTATTGATAGAATTGCCTTTAAATCTGCCTCACATACTGGTCACATATTAGATGTGGCGAACACTACCCACGAGGTCGAAGAGGAGAAAAATAATATCTACAAGCCATCAGTTCCATACTACAAATAAAAGTATGCACTCGACCACATTACAGTGATCGGGCTATTAACTGGTGTTTGAACATTAACGTAAGTATGCGAACTAATTTTTCATGAAACTATCACTATTTCGATTCAATTTCGTATTCTGGTTTTTTATTAGTGTATTTCACTTATTGTTGGTAATTTCTATATCATAAGCTTAATTCTAATGTTATGTCAATCACAAGTTTCACTATTCCATTGGAAAACAGTTCAAGGATATGATATACAAAATTGTATATATATAGGGTATCCCTACAATCTTAAAAGCAATGCAGATTCAAGGTTTGAAAATTCTTAGCAGGTACCCAATGAAAAAACAGAAATGTATTCGTAAACGAATAACGAAGGGTGTTCTGACTGTGGCTATTATGCTGTTATATGGGTGGTATTTCAGAAGTACAATGCTGAATGTTATGATTAAGATCATTTGCAATTCTTAATTGAAAAGCTTTACAGTAATTCTGAACATTTTATTGTGAATCCTATTCATTTCTATTTTATCTTCATAAAGTAGCCATATTATTACCAATAACGGATGAAAAATCCACTTATGATCCAGAAAATAGCATGACATCTCGACGGCCTGGTTTTGAAATCGAGCCCAGCATTTACAGCCTAAAACCCTGCGTCTCATGTTATAGAAAACGCAAGTATCAAGTTAATTAAATATGAGGGGAAATGATAAGCATAAAGATTCGCCTCTTCCAGACAACAAAGCATAACATTCTAGAAAATGCAAATTATGTATAAATATCGAGACAAATATACTCAGAGGATAGCTAGAGTCAGACTGCTGTAGCGGGGTTCGAACTACGGATCTCTCGGTCTCCAGCTAGTCGCTCTAACCACTGAGCTACCATGGTAACATGCCGGCGTGGCATTAAATTTCTCAACTGATTCGCATGTAAACCACAAGGTTGTCTCAAATTATTTTGAGATGACATACCCCAACGCCGACTTACAATGTCGAAAGTAGTGCAAGTCCCAGTTTAGCCATTGGGATGGATTCAGGGAACCTTAGTACCTGTATTTCCAGTGAAACCTCGTATATGATTTTTGGTTGGAATACAGCACTTCCTCTACACACTACAGATTTGGTAGAGAAGTAAAATGTTGTTATATTTACATGACTTCTTACATACATTCATTAACAACTTATTCTTAAAAAAATCTAAATTAAATTATTCCTTTATTTAAATCATGCTAATCTAGGTAAACTTTAGCAGAAATTCTCTTTTTACTTGCTTCTTTGAATAATGGAATACTCTAGGCTAATTTTTAAAAGTTTTCGCTATGCGCAAGGCATTAAAATTCGCCTCTTTGGATGGTCAGCAGTAAAACTAAAGAAACACAGACGACATTTTGTTTGACAAGACTTTAAATATTACAAATTAAAAGCAATAACAAGGAATATGGTGAACAGTTTGCTTCACAACAAAATAAATGGTGTGTTTTGATGGAATCTACATTTAGATTTAGTAATTTTTGTCCATCTCTAACGGCTTACCAGATATGCAAAAGTAATTTAGAATGTTGATGACTTCAGAGGCTATTCCCAAGAAATGTAATATACAGTTTATTTGTCATGTAATTTGTTAATATACATATGTATTTTAAAACAAATCGTTGAAGTAAAAGAAAATTAAAGCTTTCGAAAAGCTTTCCATGTAAACTGTAGTTAAAGATCGGAATATTTTCTTACAAATCCTCGCACAGCATCCTTGGGAGTTAATAAAATTAGATACCAAGTATGGTATTCAACGGACCATTGGTTTTTGAGTTGAATTTTCCACACACACACTGAGTTATGATTAAAATGTTTTGATACTTTCTCTATACATACTATGTACATACTGTATAGAAGAAGTATTGTATTCCACCCAAAAATCCTACACCGATATTTCACCGGAAATACATGTTTTAGGACCCCCTGAGTCCAAAAAAAAAACATTTTTACAAAAAGGTCCGTGTGTGTGTTTGTGTGTGTGCCTGTGGACAGCATAGCTCAAAAACGAAAAGACCGTTAGAGACCAAACTTGTTATTTAAGTTTGGTATCTTCCAAGGATGCGACACGAAGATTTTCAAGAAAATCCCCCCATCCCAAACTACCCTTTACATCCAAAAATTTTGAAAATTTTGATTTTCTTAAAAATGGCTATTACGATTTTGATTAAAATATCGTATATTAAAGATATTTACCTGTCAAATAAAATGTATATCTTGAATTTTCTGGGAATAGCCTCTGAAGACTACTTTATTCTGAATGAATTTTACGGAATTTTGCATAACTGCTAAACCGTAAGAGATGGACAAAAATGTAGCTTACGATAAAACACTCAATTTATGTCATATACATTTTTTTTCGTGAAATTGATCATTTTTAAGATATTCACGGTTTTTCGTTTCAGCTTTGAAAAACATACTTTTTCATACAGGAATTTATCAACTCGTGTCCATACAAACAAAGGAACTTCAGTTACATAGCAGCCAGCTTTTGACTATCATTTTAACCTATGGTACTCCCTTATTTCGCTTCGACTTACAAGGAAGCAAATAATAAGAATATTTCTGCTGATTTTGTCTTGATTAGCATAAAGTAAATAGAAGCATAAGCTTTTTAACTATAATTTGTTCTAGAGATGTAGAGAAAGTCATGTGAATGGAACATATTAACTTTTTTTTTAAATTATTGCACTCAGGGGTTCCTCAGGTTGAATATTAAACCTTCTCTGCCTACTATGTACATTGCACATGCGTGCTGGAGAATTAAAATCCAACAGGAATTGGAACAAGACCATATGAGAATTCGATGGTGAGGTTGGAGGCACAGAATTGCCAGATCCGAAGAAATTAAATAAGTAGTTTAAAAAGAAAAACTTGGCCAATTATAGGGAAAAATTTATAATTAAGAACTGTGATATAAATGCTTTAAACTGGTTCAATAATCTGTAACATATATAGATGACGTATAGTAAATTAAAAGTAGATATAAGTAGGTGTAAGTAAAAATTAAAATATGTGAAATTACATACGGAACTTGTCCAATAGTACACAATTTAACACATTGTGTATTATGATTTCACACTTAACACAACGTGTTTGTTCAAGTTCCATTACAAGAATGCTTTGAAAGTATAAATTGTCCCGCTTGAATTTCTGCACACTGTTGAGTTTATTTATTGTCCTTTTTGTATATTTGATTGATATCCTGATGTCCATGTGAGCTCAAATAAAGTATTTACATTAAATCCACTAGTTTTACAGAAATGAATCTGATCATAATTCCTCAAATATATATTAAATTTCATTTGAATAAAGTATCTCTCTAAATTTAAAAAGTAATTTATTTAAAATTACACAAATAAATTAAAAAAGTAATTTATAAAAATAATTACAAATCAGACTACTTCAGAGTAATATCTGTAATACCAATTCATCACTAAAAATCTGAATATCTTCAATGAAGTTAAAATATTCGGCACCGATAGTTTGTCATAAACTGTTCTGAGACGAGATGTTTCTTGAAAACGCAAGATAAACAGGAGAAAAATATTTCGAAGTCTTTATTGCTGATTTCCTTAAGTCTTAAGGCACTAATTTTCAGAGTTTGCCTCCGTAAGTTATAAAACTCACAATTTTAATGAATAGTTTTTTGTTAACATATAACTCGGAGCGCTCGGAATCGGAATTCTAATAAACGTCTCAAAACTTAAAACTTGATTTACTTAAAAAGATACTACTAGATGAAAATCTACTTTATGAAAAAAAAATTAAGAGGAAAAAGCCGTATTACCAACACAGCGCCAAAAATTGGAAGATCTTTCGAGGAATAGGAATATCTGACAACGTTGGCTTGCATAAACAGTTCTGAGATGCTTTCTACGAACGTGAGATAAACCGGAGAAAAAGTATTTCGAAAGCTTTACAGTTGATTTCCATCAGCCTTAAAACACAGTAATTATACACGCGGCGTTTGCTCACGTAAGACCCACATTTTTACTTTCTCCATACGTACTATGTACATAGTATAGAGAAGGTATTCCACTCCACCAAAAAAATCGATACCGAGATTTCACCGGAAATACCAAACTTGGTATTTAAGTTTACTATCTTCCAGGGATGCGACTCGAAGATTTTGAGAATAATCCCCCCAATACAAATTACCCTTTACATGGAACTTTTTTCGAAAATTTTGACTTTCTAAAAAGTGGCTCTAACGATTTAGATTAAAGTATCGTATATTAAAAATATTTAGCTGACAAATAAAATGTTTATTTTGAATTTTCTGGGAATACCCTCTGAAGAATACTTTATTCTGGGTCAATTTTACGGAATTTTCCATAACTGCTAAACCGTAAGAGCTGGACAATAACTTACCACACAAAAATGTAGAACACTTTAAGACCCACAATTTATATTATATACATTTTTTTTTTTCGTGGAGGTGATTGTATTTGAGATATTCCTTGTTTTTGGTTTCAACTATAAAAAACTTATAATTTTCTCATACAGGACTTTGTGAGCTCGTGTCCATAGAAACAATGGAACTTCAGTCACATAGCAACCAGCCTTTGACTATCACTTTAACTTATGGTACTTCCTTATTTTGCTTCTACTTACAAGGAAGCAAGTAATAAGCCTATCTCTGCTAATTTTTTCTCGATCAGCAGGAAGTAAATAGAAGCATAAGCTTTTTAAAAATAATTTGTTGCAGAGATATAGAGAAAGTCATGTGAATGTAACACATGAGATTTTTCAATCAATAGCTTGGTGATAGCCTGATAGCATAAAGTTACAGTCCTCGGAATCGGAAATTAATATGCCTTTTAAACAGTTTGTATTCCTATTTTGAAAATATCTGGTTCATGTTTTATGTTATATATAGTTACGAATCAAAGAAAATATATATTAAAAACATTCTGATATGTTCTATTCACATGGTTACTCATGGCTTTTCCACATAGGCTAAACCGACAGTCAAATTTTTACTTTCTTTATACGTACTATGTACATATCTAGTGTGTAGAGAAGGTATCGCACTCCACCCAAAAATTCGATACCGACATTTCACCGGAAATATATGATTTAGGGTTCCCTGTATCAACACATCTGATGTGTTCCATTCACATGATTTTCTCTACATCTGTGTAGCAAATTATTGTTAAAAAGTTTATGCTTCTATTTACTTCATGCTAATCAAGAAAAAATTAGCAGAAATAGTTTTATTGCTTGCTACCTTGTAATTAGAAGCAAAATAAGAGCAACCATAGGTTAAACTGATAATAAAAAGCTGGTTGCTATGTGACTGAAGTTCCTTTGTCTGTTCGGATGGGAGTTGACAAATTCCTGTATGAGAAAATTATAAGTTTTTCAAAGCTGAAACCAAAATTAACGAATACCTTAAAGACGATCACCACCACTTGTGTGTTTTAATGTGCTGTACATTTTCTGTGCAGGACGTTTTTATACATCTCTTACGGTTTAGCAGATATGCAAAATTTGTAAACTTCATCCAGAATAAATTAGTCTTCAAAGGATATTCCTAGAAAATTCAAGGTATACATTTTATTTGTCAGGTAAATATCTGTAATATACGATATTTTAATCAAAATAGTTTGAACCATTTTTGATAAAATCAAAATTTTCGAAAAAAGTTCCATGTAAAGGGTAGTTGGGGGTTGGGTGATTTTCTTGAAAATCTTCGTGTCGCATCTTTGGAAAATACCAAACCTAAATATCAAATTTGGTTTTTAACGGACTTGTCGTTTTTGAGTTATGCTGTCCATTGACACACGGACACACACATACAAACACACACATACAGACACACACATATACACATACACACGGACCTTTTTGTAATTTTTTTTTTTTTTTTTTTGCATTTAGGGGGACCCAAACATGTATTTCCGGTGAAATCTCGGTATCGAATTTTTGGGTGGAATACAATACCATCTCTATACACTATGTGCATAGTTCGTTTAGAGAAAGTAAAAAAAGCATTTTCAGAAAAAGGTCCGTGTGTGTGTGTGTGTGTTTGTGTCCGTGAACACGATAACTCAAAAACGAGAAGTCCATAAAATACCAAACTTGGTATTTAAGTTTAGTATGCTCCAGGGATGTGATACGACTATTTTTAGAATAATCCCCCCACTTCAAACTACCCTTTACATGGAACATTTTTGAAAATTTTGATTTTCTCAAAACTGGCTCTAACGATTTTGCTTAAAATATCCCATATTAAAGATATTCACCTGACAAATAAGATGTATATCTTCAATTTTCTGAGAAAAGCCTTTGAGGCTTACTTTATTCTGGATGAAATTTACGGAATTTGTTATAGCTGATATACTGTAACAATAAATTAAAACTTACAACACAAAAAATATAGTGCATTAAAACACACAATTTATATTATATACATTTTTTTAAGTGGAGTTGATCGTTTTTGAGATAGTACTTGTTTTTGATTTCATCTTTGAAAAACTTATACGTTTCTCATACAGTAATTTGTCATCTTCTATCCATACATACAAATAAAGGAATTTCAGTAATATAGCAACCAGCTTTTGACTATCATTTTAAGACTATTGTACTCTTTATTTCGCTTCTACTTACAAAGAAACAAGTAATAAGACTACTTCTGCTATTTTTTTCTCGATTAGCATTAAGTAAATAGGCGCATAAGTTTTTTAACAATACTTTGTAGCAGAGATGTAGAGAAAGTCATGTGAAAGGAACACATCAGTTTTTTTAAAAAGATGAATCATGGTCATTACTAAAACTAGAGAACGAAGCGAAAGGAGACTTCAGTTATAGTAGTTTAAAATTGAAACTAATAACAAGGAATATCTCGAAAACGGTCAACTCTACAAGAAAAGCATATATGACAAATTGTATTTTAATGGGTTCTGCATATTCTGTGTAGTAACTTTTTTCATCTCTAATGCTTTATTAGTTATGCAAAATTCATTCAGAATAAAGAGGTCTTCAGAGGCTAATCCAAGAAAATGCAAGATATATATTTTATTTGTTATATAAATATATTTAGTATACGGTATTTTAATTAAAACCTGGGAGCCATTTTTGAGAAAAACAAAACCTTCTAGTTCCCCGACTGGGTAGTGTGATGGTAGCGTGTCTACTTCACATTCAAAAGGTCGTGATTTCGTATCTCGCATAGGGTGAGTTGCCCGGATAAGGTTTTTTTCGGGGTTTTCCCTTATCCTGAGAAGACGAATGTCGAGTAACTTTAAACTCCATAGACCCGAGATTATTTGAGCATCATTTCACGCGTTTTCATACATCGTCCGATATGACCAATCTGATTAAAGGACTTCCAATTTTTTCCACGTAAAGGATAGTTAGGGTTGAGGTATAATCTTGAAAATCTTCTTGTCGCACCGTTGGATGATATTAAGCTTAAGTATGTATTTAACGGTTTATTCGCTTTTGCGCTATGCTGCCCACAGACATACACGGACCTTTTTCTAAAAATGCTTTTTGTACTCAGAGGACCTGAAAATACATATTTTTGGTGAAATCTCAATATCGAATTTTGGGTGGAATACAACACCTTCTCTAGCTATACTTAGTATGTATATACTTCCTAGAAAAAGGGAAAATCCAGCAGAATAGTTTTCAAGTTTAATATCCAAATTCTCAAGCACCTCATACACAATTATTGAAGATATTTTTTGCACAGTGAGATATTTTAAAACAAATAATATTTTTTGTTTGTTGTTAAGAGTTCCCATAGTTGAAAATGCTAATTACGGCTAATTCCTTTCAATTTATACCATGCGTTATGAATTGAAAGAATAGTGTATTTAATATATATTGCAATATCTTCAGTATTTTGGAAGCCACCATTTTGTAAACAAGTATTTAACCATAAGCCAGAAATGGACATGCAACGAAGAATTAAACATTTTATTAGTTGTCCCATATCTGGTGAGCACTATATAAAAATTTTGGAGAACTACATTTTATACTCTTTTAGATTAATGGAAAAAAACTGTTCACTTCATAAAATCATTCTTTTAGTTAATTTAAAAATTAATATTATCATAAAGACCAACATTTTCAATATTTCATTGTTTTCTTTTAAACTTCGACTTAAACTTTTGAAGCGAACTGGACCATAATGCCATCGCGTGGAACATTTTAACTTGTAAAATCTTAGAGAAAATCAACTTTGAACTTTCACTAAAGCTGCTTGACCACGTGGACTGTGAACTTTGAGAAGCCACGTGGCACCACTTCTACGCATCACTGAGCGATAAAAATACACATTACGAAAGTGTAAAATATAAGGATATAAACACCGCATAAAAATCGATTTTGATTAGCTTTGGTCAATTTTCAACTATCTTACGTCTATCATTTCAGGGACGATATAAAATTCCTTACTAATGTAAATTTATACTTTAATGAATTCAACTAAACCTACTAATGTAAAATGCGTCACAGCATACACATAAATAAACTATTTTACTTATAATAAATGCCAAAAGAAGGATTTGTCAAGTTCACTTTCGTGTTTACAACTGTACCTCTAAGACGGTCAAGTTCGCGTTTTTTCGAAACGATGTAGAGCATTTATCTGAACACGGATCTTAATTATACAAACATTCATTTTGAAGACTGGTAAATTGGTCTGTGAGCTCCGATAAAATTGATATTATTTCTTGGGCATTTAAACACAAAACACGTATTTATTTTAGTATTAATATTAAATACTGCAAAATATATGGGGATATTTTTAATTTTACGCCAAAATATGCCACATAAACTCTCTGCCAAGTAATTTCATGATTAAATGCTATATAATCTTAAAATACATAGTTCAAATACCTAAGAGAGATCCAAATAAATATATGAAGCAGTATTAACACAATTATTCCAGTTTTCGTATGTAATTTTACTGTTTAATAAAATCTATCTATTCTAAGCCTTTTAGAAAACGTTTCTCAAAGAGATATACCAAAAGGTGAATACTCAAATTCCTTTTGTAGTATATAGCCGCGATATGTCTAAAGGAAATGTCGTGTTTAAATGACTGTTACTGAAGATACTATCCGCTAAGCTGTTTTAACCATAAGAAAATAATTTAGAAACAACGTATTCAAATCTTACTCATATGCATCCGATGTTATGATTTTGGATAGTCGTGCAGTAATAAAATACACTGAAAAGGATTTAACATATACATATTTTAACATGTCTCTAGCTTTACGTGAACTTCTTGAACTGAAACTCCTTTTTTCCACATAATACCCAATTTGACAACATTTCCCACTTTTACGTTTTACTGCTCTCTAAGAAACGGTATACATGGTGTTTAAAACAGCAAAATTAAAGTAATTAAAATATTATTCTGTGTTTATCTTATTTAGAAACATGTTTTGTATTCTTAATATATCTTACATGCCATGTGTTACTGAGACTGAAATGTTTTTAAATGTCAAATTTTACTTCCAAATTAATGAAAGATGGTTTAGTCATCTTAATTGACTTTTCGTTTAGTTTATAAGAAAATGTGAAGATCTTCCTATGAAGGAAACTGGTTTAACATTGTATATTTCATACAAATGATTAGTGCTATGCACTCCTCCAGAACCCAATACTTCGCTTGAAATAAGTAGATTCAATGGTTCACTTCTTTAAAGTATGAAAAATCATAGTTTCAAATATAGAACCAACAATATTAAAGCATATTTTATATTATTGTTAAGTCCTGGCCAATTTCTTTAAGATTTTAGGTCTTTTACTTTCAAATACTTTGTGTCAAATTGGCAATTTGTATGGATACGCGTATACACAAGGTGTACAGTGTACAATATTTACGGAAAAGGTAGATACATTACTGCTACGATATCTATTCATTTTATAAATGCATATTTTGACATATGTTTCCTAGTGCGGTAATTTTAATAAGATTTGTAAGGATTCTTTGATAAACTTGACATAGAATTTGGTGTATTTTAAAGGTAACTAGCAAATAATGTATTAGTTACACTGAAATGAATGAATGCCAAAAGATTGGTTAGGAATTGTATACGAATATCACAACTATGTTCAATGTGCGGCCCATCTAGAATAAAATCAACGGTTTTTTGCTATTCTACGGCTAGATTTCTGAAGAAACACTTACCATATACAGTATACTGCCCCTAGACAATTAACGGGAACCCTAAAACCAACTTATTCCGTAGAGAATTTAGAACAACTTCACGCACACCTTTGTAACTGTCATTAGATCGACACTAGGACCGCGGGCGCTCATAACCTCACTTGTACACTGCAGGGACTGATCACCTTCAGGACCGACCTTGCACTCTCTCAAACAAGCAATGCGTGTAACAGCGGCATTTCTAGCCAGGTCCTCGACTCCAACTGACGGGCCAAACAAAACGGGACGGGCAACAAGAGAATACAGAACTCTCTCTAAGAAGACAGGCATTAAAACCCCAACTCTGACTTGAAAACATGTACAGGTCAAATTGCAATTATAGGAGGTGAGAATTGCAGGCTTTCTCGAGCGGTTTTCGCTTGTTCGCCTTTCATGTTTTTATGTTGTAGAGAATAATAAGGAGGAGAAGAAGAAGACGGTTGCGCAGCTAAAATAGTCTTCTCACCGCCGGGTATAAATAGAGCGGCTTGTATGCTTTCTGACGTAGGACCGCCCTTTATTCTTTCACATGAGCGTCATCATTACAGGCGCATGCGTGCTCCTTGCCAGACGGGATTCCCCCACTCCTCCCCCTCTAACGTCTCGCCACACTTGTTATCACCATCTTGATTATCATATATCTTAATTATGTCGTAACACGCTAACGCGAAGTACAATAGAAATACGGCTCCTAACTCAAGTGGCGTTACTAACGCTAATAAAGAAGTATGGTTCTGTGTAATGAGGTATATGGTTTCTTAATTATTTAAACGAGGAGGAATTGGAGGCAATTTTGTAAGTTACATGCAAGAGGGATCTATGGATGAATTAATCGTTGTTCAACAGAATTGTATAAAATGTATAGGATTAATGCAATTCAAATAAAGTATCTCATACAAATAATAAGTCTAAAGTAATTTATTACTTCTTTGTAAGATTTGAACTTTTCGTTTCATTTCGTAGTAGGCTTGCCCTTCCCGTAGTTAGGACTGACACCCCCCCCCCGTGGACTTGCAAGCGGATGCCTAAGGTCAGAAGCCTGCTGAGGAGCCAACGGCAGGAAACCTCAGAATGGAAAACCTGGAACGAGTGGTCGGCCCGTAGCCAGGCATGAGCGTGAGGAAGTAGATGATATGAAATGCACGCGAAATGAATGACTGATAGGAAAAATGATGATGGAATAAATGCCGAGAGAAACCGGAGGACCTGGAGAAAACCCGTCCAGACGCGTCTATTTATTCCCTGATTTAATTGTAGGGCCATATCGGCGGCATTTACCTTTGAAGCATACAGCCTATCTTTAATAGTGTTAATCTATATACTGTTGTCATTGAGTTTCTGTTTTCTTTTAATTTTATACATTCCATCACATACACATTCACTCTCTTATTCAAACAGCTAGACTCTGGTAGGGCAGGATTAATCTTGGCTATAGAAAAGTTCCCACTCCAACCGGTAATCAAACTCGGGACCCCTTGTTTAGTAGGAAGGTGTTTTACCGACTGAGTAATTGGGCTAGCCTCAAAGTTGCGGAATGCAGTTAAAATTATATCCAGCTGCCAAAGCTCTTTTGATAAACACAGATATGTAAGCCATCAGCTATTGTATTTGCCTGTGATTTGTGGATTGGCAAACCTTTCTTGCGGTTTGGTTCATGCTAATCTTCTTAGCGCACTTCAGCATGCATACTTCAGATGATAGTGATTCTAATGACCATTCAAGAGGACTCAACGGATATTCCACCATCCTGGAAACCACTCGTGTAGAGAGATACCAACAACGACGCTCTAATGCGATGGAGCACCATCGTGTTGATAAATTCAGGGAAAATCTCCTTGTTCATAAGCAAGCTCTTGTGATACGATCCTGAAGCGCTCTCAATACTTAAATTACCTTCTATGAAAAAAATGCCCATGCTGCATCAGAGTCTGTCTACCTTGTTCCAGTACCGCTAGTAAAGCAATTGCTTTACTGGCGTGATCCAAAAATAATATTTTACCTTTTGATGCTATGCATATACTATTAAACATTATATTTGATTCCACGGTCTTCATTCCTTGCTGCATGTTTATATCAAATAATATTATACACTTCACCTAAAATCATAATTTATGGTCCATTCTCTAAAACGTTAATTATTCCTTTCTTTACTCAACACGTAGTACATAGATAGAAAAGGTCCCCTATATTTTGAGGAAAAAGTTCGTGTGTGTGATGTGTGTCGTGTATCTGTGAAACAGAGTAATTCAAAAACAAAAACGATTACAAACCAAACCTGATAAAGATTAGTATCTTCGCAGAAGATTTCAAGAAAAATCCCTCACCCCAAAATACTATTTACTACAAAAAATTAATAAAATATTTACTTCCAAAAAACTGCTCAACTTTGATTAAAATACTGGATGACTTTTGCACAAATGGTAAACCGTAAAAGAATATCACTTTATAATACACAATTTATCTCATGTATATTTTGCTTTTATGAAGTTAACAATTTACGAGATATTCCTTGTTATTGGTTTTAGTTGTAAAATGGTTTTTCTCAATTTAGAATTTATTATACCTGTTTTTTCCCTCCTTAGCATGCATAGGGGATCGTATTTCAATCACATAGTGACAGTTTCTAATCTTCAATTGCATGAATTATTTTGCTATATATGCCGTTCTCCCTCTAATTCGCAAATCGGTATTATATCCCTTTCATTGACACCACAACTGAAGCAACCTGAATAGCCGTGATCGTTAGTGCGATACGAAGTGGACTGGCTATCCATTTAAAGCCAAACGTCGGATGTTCCAGTACCAGTGACTGCAGTTAAACGTGCCTGTGGTAAAGAAAGTGGAAGAGCCCAAGTAAAGTCAGCGGTGTGATGGCTTAACTTGGATGCTGACGGTGTTACATTTGACTGTAGGGCCTTGGATTTTGCTCTTTTTATTGAAGCAAAACACTGCAGTTTTACTGCAAAGACATTAGCATATGTACAATATAATACAACTATAGCTAGCTTAACATTATTATTGAAGGTTGAAATTAGGGGGAACGTGCATTTAAAATAACAATAACTTTGATTAACCACCTTTTTTGCATATACTCAACGGCATGGAATAAAGGGTTAAAATGTTGACTATCGCTTTAGCCTAGAATATTCTCTTCTTTCTCTCCTAATTATAAGTTATAAGGACCCAAGCGATAAGACTATTTCTGTTAATGTTTATCTTGATTACAGGGGAATTAGAGAAAAATTCACGTGAATGCAACTCATCAAATGTTGTATTTATTTTGCACATTCATGCATTTCGTTTGCTTAAGCATATAAAATATCTTAAAATGAAAATGTATTTTACGAATTATAGACTAAAAATGATTACGCTGCTGTAATAAATCATTTTGACATGTGCCTCGAATACAAATATTGGACTTGAGTTGAGCGACTCCAATTACTTGGAAAGCTTATGATGATATCAACAATGCGCTGCCAATGGAGTCTTTTACTTGGCAGTTTACATTAAGTTATGTTATTTTAAACTTACGGTCTCTACCTGGGGCAGCATCAGGTACTGAAGTGTGAGCACGTGAGAGCAAAACGGAAAGTCTCTTCTCAAAGACCTGTTCATATCGCGGCGCAGTTTTGAACATGTAGGAAACATCATCTAGTGGATTGCGTGAGGTGTTTTTTAAAAAGAAAATAAACCTATTAGCCGAAGAGAGACTCTGAAGTGGATTCATATCAAAGTACAAAGTATCAAAATACGAGTCAAAGTGCCCTAACATGCTGTATATCGGGGAGCTACTCGGAACAGGGACTTGTGAGCTTTTGGCTGTAGATGCGGCATAGATTGTTGGTGTCTCAGTGTGTTCTACGAGTGAGGTTATCACGGCAGCTGTGACTGACTGGCTGTACTACTACTTGTGTACTACTGCGGGCGATTGGAGAGAAGTCCAGTGTTCGACACACTGGTGGATGAAGTGGAAGGAAGAAGAGGTTGCTTTTACTTTCTCTAGCCCCGTATTTACAATGTACATAGGGATAGAGAAGGTATCGCAAAAATTCGATACCGAGATTTCACCGGAAATATATGTTTTAGGGTCCCCTGTATCCAAAAAAAAATTCCTTTTCAGAAAAAGGTCCGCGCGCGCGCGTGTGTGTCCGTGTGTCTATGAACACAATAACTCAAAAACTAACAGTCGGTAAAATACCAAACTTGGTATTTAAGTTTAGTATCTTCCAGGGATGCGACACGAAGATTTTGAGAAAAATCCCCCCACTCCAAAGTACCCTTTATATGGAACTTTTTTAGAAAATTTTTATTTTCTAAAAAACGGCTCTAACGATTTTCATTCAAATATCGTATATTAAAGATATTTACCTGACAAATAAGATGTATATCTTGAATATTCTGGGAATGGCCTCTGAAGACTACTTTATTCTGGATGAATTTTACGGAATTATGCATAACTGCTAAACCGTAAGAGATGGATAAAAACTTACTACATGAAAACTGTAGAGCACATTAAAACACACAATTTATGTCATACACATTTGTTTCGTGGAGTTGATCATTTTTAAGATATTCTTGGTTTTTCGTTTCTACTTTGAAAAACATACTTTTCTCATACAGGAATTTGTTAACCCCTGCCCATACAAATAAAGGAACTTCAGTTACATAACAACTAGCTTCTGGCTATCATTTTAGCTATGGAACTGTCTCATTTCGCTTCTACTTACAAGGAAGCAAATAATAAGACTATTTCTGCTAATGTTTCTCGATTAGCATGAAGTAAATAGAAGCATAAGATTTTTAACTACAATTTGTTGCAGAGATGTAGAAAAAGTCATGTGAATGATGTACATCAGATTTTTTCCTATATTACTACACCTCAAAGAGAGTGAAGCCACAATGTATACTGAACTGGAACTCAAATTGCAGCTAACCCCTACCACCAAAGTTCAGAGTAATACGACCAAATATTCCTAAATACCTTCTTCAATACAGAACCACTGTTAGAGCACAATAGTGGTATAGCTCGTACTTTTCCATCAAATGCCTACTAAATTATTTTTCACGGATCTTAGAAGTCTAAGCACAGACCAGGTGACTCAAGCGTTTCGTCTGGGACTGGAATTCGAGAGGCCGTGAGATAGGCTCCCCGCGGTCGAACATTCTAACCCATATGTTTTTCGCTGGTTTTCCCGAGCCACAGGCGAATTCTGCGGAGGTTTATTCATTCCTCCGAATTTCCTATTCCTTGTCTTTATCTTCACTTTAAGATTGAAAGTGTTGACGGGAATTGCCGCCGAGGCGCCATTCAGTGGCAGTAAAATATACCTCTTGGCGTTGGTGGTTGTCTGAGGTCTGAGGTGGTCTATCCAGAACGGAGCCACGGACTTCTGGCGCTCCCCGCGACGAGGTGAAGAACTGCTTGTGATATGTTAGAGACCCTCCACGGCTGCTCTCTCCTTGTGCGGATGTCGGCCGCCCTTTTATATTACATTCATCTCATCCTCTCCTCTAGAGGTCTAACGTACAATAACCCAACGACTGCAGTACGGAATACCTCTCCTTAAAAGTCACACATACATACAAACATTTTTGCTGGTAGTGAAAATCCAAGACAACAATGGATCCACAATTCTGTTTTCCTCATGTTAAAGCATATTTTCGAAATGCGTTCTTACCTCTTTCATGGAAAATTACATGGAGAATTATTCCAAATTCTGAGAGAGTTAAATTATGAATTTCAAGATGATCAAAATGTCTGCGCTTGTGTTAGTGAGTGAGCGCGCGTGCACACAGTAAATTCCAAGTCTATATCTACGGTTAGAGCAACAGAAATGAGATAAGGGTTATACTGAAGCAAACATTCACAAGTTTCTTCTTTCACATAGGCATTTGTTGCTTTTCCTTGAATAGTCCATATGATAGGTGTCTTCATTGTTGAAATAATTTGTGAGCTGGATTGCCGAAAAGTAGGTTAGTGAACTGGCTTAATCAACTTTTTTGTATGATTATAGTGAAAAATCTGATGTGTTCCGTTCACATGACTTTCTCTATATCTCTGTAAATTATTATTGGTAATAAGCTTATCTTTTATTTATTTCATGCTAATCGAGAAAAATTAGCAGAAATAGTCTTATTTCTTACTTTATTGTAAGTAGAAGCGAAATAAGGGAATACCATACGTTAAAGTGAAAGCCAAAAGCTGGTTGCTATGTGACTGATGTTCCTTTGTATGGATAGGAGTTGACAAATTCCTGTATAAGAAAAGTATAAGTTTTTCAAAGCTGAAACCAAGAAAAAGGAATATCTCAAAAACGATCAACTGCACGAAAAAAATGTATATAACATTAATTGTGTGTTTTAATGTGCTCTACATTTTTTGTGTGTTAAGTTTTCGTCTATCTCTTACGGTTTAGTAGTTATGAGAAATTCATCCAGAATAAAGTAGTCTTCAGAGGCTATTCCCAGAAAATTCAATAATATACATTTTATTTGTCAAGTAAATAACTTTTATATACGATATTTTAATCAAAATCGTTAGAGCCATTTTTGAGAAAATAAAAATTTTCGAAAAAAGTTCCATGTAAAGGGTAGTTTGGGGTGGGGGATTTTTCTCAAAATCTTCGTGTCGCATCCCTGGAAGATACTAAGCTTAAACACTAAGTTTGGTATTTTACCGACTTTTCGTTTTTGAGTTATCGTGTTCACAGACACACTGACACTCGGACACACACACACGGACCTTTTTCTGAAAATACTTTTTTGGATACAGGGGACCCTAAAACATATATTTCCGCAGAAATCTCGGTATCGAACTTTTTGGTGGAGTGCAATACATTCTCTATACACTATGTACATAGTGAGTATACAGAAAGTAACAAGACATTGTACTACTTTAAGAACAACTAAAATGCCATTCAAAGTAAAGGGTTGATCAGTATCTCCTATGGGAAGGTATGAAACACTGTCAGCATTATTAACTGTTGCAATTTCGTGCTTCAGCGCACTGGAAATGTCATATCTGCAGGGAAGTGCTTTCAATTTCAATCTGGTTATGAGACGCAATCACAAAGTGAACATAATTATAGCCTGATCATAATTTACACTGCATATCAATCAAAGGTCATTTATTGACGTTAAAGACTTAGAATGCTCTATGTTATTTTCCATTACCCATGCAGGCTTTCTGAGTTGCGTTTTAAATTATTGATTTTTATTACTTTCTCTATACCTTCTATGTACATAGTGCATAGAGAAGTATTGCACTCTACCAAAAAATTCGATACCGGAAATGTATGTTTTAGGGTCCCCTGTATAAAAAAATATTTTCAGAAAAAGGTCCGTGTGTGTGTCCGTGTGTCCATGTGTCCATGTGTCCGTGTGTCTGTGAACACGATAACTCAAAAACGAAAAGTCGCTAAAATACCAAATTTGGTATTTAAGTTTAGTATTTTCCAGGGATGCGACACGAAGATTTTGAGAAAAATTCCCTCACCCCCGAATACCCTTTACATAAAACTATTTTCGAAAATTTTGATTTTCTAAAAAATAGTTCTAACGATTTTGATTAAAATATCGTATACTAAAGATATTTACCTGAAAAATAAAATGTATACTTTGAATTTTCTGGGAATAGTCTCTGAAGATTACTTTATTCTGGCTCAATTTTACGGAATTTTGCATAACTGTTAAACCGCAAGAGATGGACAAAAACTTACCACACAACAAATATAGATCACCTTAAAATACACAATTTATGTTATATACATTTTTTTCATGGAGTTGATTGTTTTTGAGATATTCCCTGTTTTTGGTTTCAGCTATAAAAACTTATACTTTTCTCATACAAGACTTGGTGAACTCGTGTCCATACAAACAAAGGAACTTCAGTCACAGAGCAACCAGCTTTTGACTATTAGTTTAACCTATGTTACCCCCTTATTTCGCTTCTACTAACAAGGAAGCAAGTAATAAAGACTATTTCTGCTAATTTTTGCTCCATTAGATGAAGTAAATAGAATAATTTGTTATAGTGATGTAGAGAAAATTATTTTTTAAATATAAGAACTACCTAAACCTGAAATCCTAAAAATATAAAGAAATTCATGTTTTATTCACATGACATTTTCTAGCTGTTCCATAAACAAACATTACTTATAAAAGAGTATTCTTTTATCTACATCATTTAAATCGAGATAAACGATAGCAAAAATAGTCTTACTGCTTGCTTTCTTGTTAGTAAAAGGGAAATAGGGGAGTAAACTGGGCTAAAGTGATAGTAAAATCTTCTAAAAGCTATCGCTATGTTTAACAATTGAAATTCAGTTTTATTTTGCATTCCCTGGAATAAAACAAAAGAGATAAAACGAAAGTTAGCTTCGCGCTTGAGAAACGTTTATGTCTATTAAAACTGAAAACAATGACGATCAATATCTCAAACAGTTAGCTCTACAAAAAATGAAAGTAAATGCGGTAAATTATGTTTTAGTGAGACCTACATATTTTATAAAATAAGTTTTTGTCTGTCCCTAATGCTTTAGCAATTATGCAAAAGCTATCCATTATGAAGAGTCTTTAGAGACTATACCTATAAAATTTAAGATATACATTCCGTTAGTCATAAACATATTTTAAATATAGGTAAGGTGTTTTGATCAAAATGGCTACAGCCATTTTGGAGAAAATAAACATTTTAGAATTTATTCTATGCAGAGGGTAGTTTAAGGTGGGGGATTTTCTTGAAAGTCTTGTCACTAAGTACCATCTTTGATAAAAATATATATAATATATTTGTTTGTTTTTTGTTGTTTTTTTTTATTTATTCAAGGGGTCTCGAACTGTATTTCCGGTGAAATCTCGGTTTCGACTTTTTGGCTGAAATGTAATACCTTCTCTACTTACTATCTACATTGTACATATGTGCTAAAAATTAAAATGCTTAACGTAATGTATTTGTAAAACTTGACTAATAAATCCCAAAACACAAAAAACAAACATTTTTCCATTAAATAACATGAACTAAAAATTTTAAGAAAATGTGTCGTTTTATTCACCTAGCAAACTAACTATTAAGTAACTGAAGTTATAAATGGACAGGAGGTCACACACTTTTAAACTTTTTTTTCTTGGAAACCCTTATTCAAATTGTTTCCATACTCAAATATAAAACGCAAATTTAGTAATTTATTCCCTCTCAGGCCGTGCTCTAGTGAGGTTATACCACTCGCCTCTCACTTGGGTTCGACCCCAAGTGACCGCATGCGAGATGTGGTGGACAAAGCGGTGAAGGGAGGCTTTTTATCCGAATTCTCCGGTTTCCCAAGACATAGCATTCCACCAGTGCTCCATCTTCATTTTATGCATCATCGCCTGTGTTACCGTGCACAGTAAAAGAGGTCGTTAAACCTGTGAAACAAAACAGTTCCTCCTCAAAATTATATTGAAGAAAATTACATAGGTTTTCGATACAAAACTCCAATTTAAAAAAAAAAAAAAGATCTGAAGTGTTCCAGGCCGCATCGTCGCCGAGTGGTTAGACCACTCGCCTCTCACCTAAACCACCCGGATTCGATCTCAAGTGACCGCATCTGATATTTGTGGACAGAGCAGCACAGGTGTAGGTTTTCTCCGGGTTCTTCAGAATCCCCTGCCATCGCATTCCAGCGATGATCAAACTTCATTCCATGCATCACTAGTGTCATCGCCTGCGGTGCCATAAGTAATAAAAGCGCGTGTTAAACAAAAAAAAAAATATGTCTTCCACCCACATAATTTTCTCTACGAACTATTGTTACAATATATTATTCTTTTCTATACAGTATGCTAATCGAGATTAGCATTAGCAGAAATGGTCTTATTACTTGCTTCCTTGTAAGTAGAAGGAAAATAAGGGAATACATTAGGTTAAAGTGATAGTCAGATTTCTACTATCTCTACAATTACCATGTACATAGTGTATAGAGAAGGTATTGTAATGTACCAAAAATTAGCATGTTCTAAATAGAAGAATAAGCTTTTTGACACTAATTTGTTGCAGAGATGTAGATAAAGTCACGTGAATGGAACACATCAGAATTTTTTTGAAGGCGGGGGGAATCAGGAGGCCAAAACGTAGTCAAATCTCGTTGTCGAATTTTTGGGTGGAATGCAATTATCAAATTTTGAAAATAGCTTTAAACAGTAGGTGCAAAACAATTTTCTGCAATATTTAACGTACTAAATATAAAAACTCTGATACGACATATATAAGTAAAATTTTTGACATTAAAGCTTGTATTTTTATGTAAGTTTGTGTACAATGTGTGGCATTGAGCATTTCATTACAACGATGAACATAGTACGTCCTGATAATCAAAATAAACATTGACAGAATTTGTCTTATTATTTTTCTTTGTAAGTAGAGGGGAAATAAAGGAATACACTTAGCTAAAGCGATAGCTAAATATTTTAAAAAGCTTGTCGTTAATTAAAACAATGACATTTTCAAGAGCAACCTTTATTTTACTCCTCTCAATAAGCGCGACATGCTCAGTCTACGCCGATAAGCAAGAGGGATAAAACGAAGGCCGCCAAGTCACTGGTTTTAACTAGAAATAGCCCTGCTAAGTTTTGCAACTCCTTAAACGCAAGGAGGAACATCTGCCCACTCAAATACGGTGCAGTTGGGCAACCGTTAGGCAGTATATTCCACCTCCACTTACTCCTCCCCTGTACCACATAATAAGTGGAGAAGGTAATGGACAAAAATTCTAAATCCATATTTTAACCAGAATATACATTTTGAGGTTCCGAATAAACAATATTTTTATTTTCTGTACACGTATTATGTACATAATGCATAGAAAAGGTATTACATTCCACTCAAAATTTCTATACCGAGATTTCACCGGACATAGAGGTTTTAGGGTCCCCTGTATCCAAAAAAAATTTTTCATAAAAGGTCGGTGTGTGTGTTTATGTATGAATCCGAGTGTCTGTGAACAAGATAAATCAAAAACGAAAAGTCGGTAAATACATGTAAAAAGCTCGAAAGCTTTGATTTCCTCAAAAAAGACTCCAATGATTTTGATTAAAATACCGTATATTAAACATATTTATATGGCAAAAGAAAATGTATATCTTGAATTTTCTGGGAATAATCTCTAAGTACTTTTTATTCTGAATGGATTTTGCTGAAATTTGCATAACTGGTAAACCGTATGACACAGACAAAAACTAACTTCACAAAAAATGTAGAGCACGTTAAAACACTCAATTTGTCATATATGTTTTTTCATTGAATTAAAAATTTCTGAGATATTATTTATTATTTGCTTCAGATTAAAATACAAACTTTTTCACACGGAAATTTGTAAACTCTTGCCCTTACATGGAAACGGATTTCTTCCACGTGGCAAAGTTTTAGCCTGGTGTATTCTCTTATTTTATTTTTACTTACGAGGAAGCAAGTAATTAAGACAATTTCTGCTAATGTTTATCTCAAATATTATAAAATAGATAAAAGAATATTCTTTTTAACAATAATTTGTTACAATGATGTGTAGAAAATAATGTGAATGGAAGGAACACTGTGTATGTGAACAACTTAACCTCAATCCGAGATGTTCAATAAATTAAATACCAAACTTGGTATTTGATCTTATTTTCATACAACCTTAAAAATGTATATTTTTGATGAAATATCCTACTGGATTTTTGTGTAGAGTACCAAACATCCAATATGCATACAGGAAAGCCGTAGTTAAGCTAAAAGGGTCTACATTGCATATACAAATTAAGAGGGTAGATTTCGTTTTGATTATATTTCGCCAAGTGAAGCATAATATAAAATTTCCCTGCCAGTCTTCCATTAATTATTGCAAGCTAAGCTATGCGAATAAGCTCCGTATCGCCATTCTGTATTTATCCTGCAAGCTCTCTGCTACGCCTGAATGCTAGCGGCTCTGCAACCCTGCATGCAGCATATCTGCTCTAAGTTAGGATATTATCCAAGGAATGTTTATCGATAACACGTTATACCTAATGTGGTTTTAAATCTGAAGCATGTGCCGTGCTACGCAGAAAAAAATATTCGGTTCTGGCATTCATGAGAGAAGCATACTTTCCCTTCCCGTTTTCAAAATATTGAAAATTGCTTTCCAGATAAAACGCAATAAATAATCGACAGTAGCTCAAAGGAAATTACAGGTTAAGATTTTTATGCTTCCCAGTTGTACAGTGTTCAACGAGAAGTGAATATATTAAAAGGTGATAAATAATTATTTAATTGCACGTTGTATATTTATCTCTCATCTAAGCCAATTGATATATAACATAATCACGAATTTCTTTAACCATCCTGAATTATTTATGTTTCCTGTACAAACTATTATTACGAAAGCTTATTACTTTCTCTACATGTACTATGACCATAATATACCACATCCACCCAAAGTTTAGATGCCGAGATTTCACCAAAAAACCGTAAATATATGTTTTGAAGTCCAATGAGCCTAAAAAGTTTTAGAAAAAAGTCCGGTATATCTCTGTGTATATGTACGTGTACGTGTGGCTGTGGACAGTATAGCTCAAAAGGAAATAATACCGTTGAACACCAAACTTGGTATTTAGAGCAGTATCTTGCAGGGATGCGAATTTAAGATTTTTAATAAAATTCCACGTCCCTAAACTACCTTTTACATGTAAAAATTTTTGGACGTTTTGTTTTCCTTAAAATTGGTTCTAAAGATTTTGATTAAATTAGCGTACCTATATTATAAATACTTACATCACTAATAAAATTTGTACTTTTAATTTTCTGCTAATAGCCCCCGAAGTTCTGTACTTTTTAGATGAATTTTGCTGAATTTGCATAACTGGCAAATTTATGACACACACATTTGTTGTAGAATTAACTCTTTCGGAGATATTCCTTGTTATTGGCTTCAATTTTAAGCTACTTAAGCTTTTACCAAACGAGAGGTATTCTTTCGTTTCATCTCTCTTTTGTTTTAACTGCTGGCATGCAAAGCGAAGCGAATTTCAATTGTTTGACATAACGACCGGCTTTGTAAAAGATTGACTATAGCTCTAGCCTAGTGAATTACCTTATTTCACTTCTGCTTATAAGAAACTGTAAACCATTTCTGTTAATGTTTATCTCTAAGTAACAATTTTTAAAGAAATAAATGTGAATGGAACACATCAGATTATTTTTATCTTTTATTTTGGGATCCTATGAACGCCATTGTTTTAGCTTTAGGCTGTGAAATTTTAAGGTTATGTTCTTTTTTATTTTGCGTAATATATGTGCTGCCAAGTTTCTCTTTACCAATTAATAGGGTGCAGAAAAACTTGCAATGTGACTGCTGGAAATTTTGGTCATTTAGTCTTCCATTAATCAAGTCAACAATTACCTATTGTCTGCTAGTAGTGTACTGTGCCCGGAAATAAATTGCTGTTTAACTGAGAAACACACTGTATTGCACCACCAATCAGTTTCTTTACGAAGAGAGTACTCAAGTGACAAAGAAAGGACTCGAATCCCATCCCTAAGGGCTGGAAGGGGTCAGGACACCCAGACGGTCGATAATAATTAACGCCAGATGAAAGAGATCTAAACAGAATCGAGAGGAAAATTCGAGACAATTACTCAGAAAAAGCTGGCGAGGGGATTGGAAGAAGGGAGGAGGCAGACTTGGAGTGTTTTTGTTTGGAAGTGGCTGAATCCCTTGAAAAGAGCAAAACAAACTTGGAGAAGGAACGGTTTTTTACTTAATGTGTATGCTTTGTGCTATATCCAGCACGCATCGGCGCGTTCGTATCGCGGCTTATGCATGCATTCAAGACTGACATGTGACAAAACTTTTGGTAAGCTCTGGACGTTAGTCTTTGGCCAGCAAAAATCAGTTAACAGCATGTAAATGTTTTGCTCCATATCTGTCCTGATTATTTAGTTCCAATGCCGCAGCAAACTATTCTTCTACCTATGAGTATTTAACGCTTAACAAGATAAACATTAGCAAAAATGGTTTTATTCTGAAAATAAGGAAATACAATAAGCTAAAGTGATAGATAAATATCTTGAAAACCGGTTGTTATGTGATGGTATTGAAATTCCGTTCTCTTTGCTAGAACAGGATGGAAACATATGAACAACTTCCTATTAGAGAAAAGTTTATGTAATGAGAATTTAAACCTATAATAAAGAACATCTCAGAAATGGTTAGTTCCACAGCAAATTGTGTGTTTTTAACATATTTACATTTTTGGCAGTGTGCGTGTGTGTGTGTGTGTGTGTGTGTGTGGACAGCATAGCCCATAAACGAAGAAGCCGTAAAATATCAAACTAGATATTTTAGTTCAGTGTCTTCCAAATGTGCGACACGAAGATTTTCAAGAACATCCGCCCCCACCTCAAACATGGAAATATATCGAATATTTGGATTTTCTCAAAATAAAATGTATATCTTGAATTTTCTGGGAATAGTCTCTAAATACCTTTTTTATTCTGCATAGTTTTTCTTGAATTTTGCATAACTGGTAAACCGTAAGAGATAGGCAAAAACTTATTACACAAAAAATGTGGAGCTAAATAAAGCACACAATTTATGTCGTTTACGAAATATTCTTTGTTATCGATTTTAGTTTTAAAACACTTGAACTTTTCTCATATGGGAACTTGTCAACGCTTGCCAAACATTTGACAATCCGGTTACCCTAGTGTATTCCCTTACTTCTCCTCTACTTATAAGAACTAATAAGGCCGTTTCTGTTAATTTTTTAGCCTGAAACAGATAGGAGAATAAGTTTGTTAACAATAATTTGTTACACAGATGTAGAGAAAATCATATGAATGCAACACATCACATTTTTACTTTCTCTACACGTACTATGTACATAGTGTATAGAGAAGGTATTTTGATGCACCCAAAATTTGATACCGAGATTTTACCTGAAATCCAGAAGAAGCATTTTTGCAAAAAGGTCCGTGTGTGTGTGGGTGTGTGTGTGTGTGTGTGTGTGTGTGTGTGTGTGTGTGTGTGTGTGTGCACGCGCGCGCGCGTGCCTGTGGACAGCATAACTCAAAAACGAAAAGACCGTTAAATACGAAACTTGGTATTTAAGTTTAGTGTCTCCCAATGATGCGACACGAAGATTTTTCATTACCCTTTACATAGAACTTTTTTCGAAAATTTTGATTTTCTCAAAAATGGCTCTAACAATTGTAATGAAAATATCGTATATTAAATATATTTAAATGACAAATGAAATGTATATATTGCATTTTCTGGGAATAGCCTCTGAAGACTACCTTATTCTGGATGAATTTTACAGAATTTTGCATAACTGCTAAACCGGAGGAGATGGACAAAAACATATCACCTAATGTAGAACAAGTTAGAACACACAATTTATGTTACATACATTTTCGTTTTTTAAGATATTCCTTCTTTTAGTTTTAGCTTTGAAAAACTCATACTTTCTCATATAGGAGTTTGTCAACCCTTGTCCATAGAAACAAAGGAACTTCAGTCTCATAGAAACTAGCTTTTGACTATCACTTTAACCTATGATACTCTTATTTCGTTGCTACTTGGAAGCAAGTAATAAGTAATGAAATAAATGTAAACATAAGCGTTTTAGCAATAATTTGTTGCAGAGCTGTAGAGAAAGTCGAGTGAATGGAACACATTAGATTTTTTTGTCTAGCATAGTAGGCTAAGCAGTTTCTGTGCTGTCAATGAAAACAATAGCGTGGTGTGTTACACCAGGTGTGGTCAAGGCGCTAACGAATGCATGCACAGTGTGACGCGGATCATAATCTCCTCTTGCCTCTCTGTATTCTGCGCTATTATCCCATTCAACCGCATCCGACTATCATCCGCTTCCTCTGTTTAAATACTGTATTTTATTGCGGTACACTGTAACGAGTACGGCAATTAACGGGCAGAATTACTTCTAACTGGCAGGTACTTAACTACCTCACTGGCCCGTTTCATGACAGGTTACATCCATAAAGAGATATGGCCAATTATAACTCTTGAACTTTGTCCCTTACAATGTTTTATACTAATTATTTTCTTACTGGATACATAGACACTGGTTGGAAGAGCAGGAAATGTAAAAATAATCTACCTCAAAAATTCTCTGGGAGTTTTACAGTAGAGCTTGAAGCATAAGATCCACTTCGCGTGCGCGTTAAATTTGAACTAAAAGTCTACTTGCGCTTATGCTTGGTTTGGAGTAGCAATCGACTCTTCTCAGGGCGTTTTAACGGGCTTGTTGGGCTTCACAGACCCAGACTACCTGGCAACTTGTTAAATAATGAATTACTAGGACTTCCCTTGCAGAATTGCAGTTTATTTTCTAATCATTTCGTACAATTTTAAAGTGAAACTGTAACCGCTCGATGGAATTTATGTGCTTTGTTGAATGCTGCAAGAATTTGTACGCATATAATTCTACGCGAATACATTAATATACGCGTAACCTCCAAGGGGTCCTTTCCATCACCTGTGAAAAAGCCTCTTTCTTTTTTACTTTCTCTACACGTACTATGTACATAGTGTAAAACGAAGGTATTGTATTACACCCAAAAATTCGATACCGATATTTTACCGGAAATACATGTTTTGGGTCCTCCTGAATAAAAAAAAAATGTTTTTGGAAAAAGGTCCGTGTGTGCGTGTGTGTGTGTATCTGTGTGTCTTTGGACAGCAAGGCTCAAAAACGAAAAGGCCGTTAAATACCAAACTTGGTATTTAAGTTTGGAAAGATCCAAACTTAACGACACGAATATTTTCAAGAAAATCCCCCCACCCCCAACTACCCTTTACATGATACTTTTTTGGAAAATTTTCATTTTCTCAAAAATGGCTATAACGATTTTGATTAAAATATCTTATATTAAAGATATTTACCTGATAAATAATATGTATATCTGGAATTTTCTGGTAATAGCCTCTGAAGACTACTTTATTCTGGATAAATTTTGCATAACTACTAAATCGTAAGAAATGGACAAAAACTTACCACACAAGAAATGTAGAGCACGTTAAAACACACAATTTATGTTCTATACATTTTTTCGAGGAGTTGATCGTTTTTTAGATATTCCTTGTTTTTGGCTTCAGGTTTAAAAAACTTGTACTTTTCTCACACTCCATACAAACAAAGGAACTTTAGTCACCTAGTAGCCAGCTTTTGACTTCATTTTAACCTATGCTACTCCCATATTTCACTTCTACTTACAAGGAAGCAAGTAATGAGACTATTTCTGATGTTTATTTTTCTCGATTGACTTGAAGTAAATAGAAGAATAAGCTTATTAACAATAATTTGTTTCACAGAAGTAGAGAAAGTCATGTGAATGGAACACATCAGATTTTTGATAACTGGCTTCACAAGTAAGAAAGTCAACACGTAACTATGATACTTATTGTTGGAAAACAAAATGGCATAAAGAAAATCAAAAGACCTATACTCGACGAAAGCTCAAGGAATAATAAACATTTGTATCCAGCGATTTCAACTTTGGAATACAATAGAACAAAAACATTTGAACATCAAATATTACAAAAATGATATGAAATTCACAAATGTGGGCAGATTTTGTGGTCAAGATCTAAATATTTCTCAAGCTCCACATTCTTAACAGAAAATGTTTTTCTTTGCAACTTTTGTTCAGGTGTCAACAAACGCGGCACCCATCTTGAACAGACCTTGTGAAGTCCAAAACATTACTTAAACTATTACCTGCGCGTGCTTTTGATATGTTTAGTCTCTGCTAACTCAAATTACTTTAACCTGCGGTCTTCCAGTACTAAACGGTGAATTTTTTCAATGATCTCTGGAGATGTCAGGGCGTCCAGAGCGAGACTTATCACTAGTGCTCACTAGACCAATTGAAACTCCGCAACTTACCTTTTAATCATTGAATATGAATGGCAAAATCTTTCAATGTGCTGTCCATTTCCTCCTTGATTTCTTTAGGCGTTAAGCCTTTCAAATGAGGGTATTTAATCACCGCATGTTTTTCCAAATCTTCCATTTTCTGAAAACTCTAAAGTTCTCTTGTTTAAAAGGCTACCAAGCGAAAACTAAACAAGCTATTGATCTGTAACTATAGATACAAGCTAGTCTAGAGTTAAGCTATACTATGCTACCTAGTGGTGTCATATCTGTGTGAGGCCCGGGACTTATCAGCCGACCCTCGTACAGACAGCATACTTTAACCAGTTGATAAATGTTCGAAATCATTATGCAGACTGGAATATTTTCGTTAGAGAATGTGGGAAACGGAGAGATAATGTGAATAAGACAGTTTAGTAAACTCTGCAATCAATTATTTATAAATAACAATGCGATATTTAGAAATAATGAAAAAAATATATGTGGAATGATACACATTTACCGCCACATCATGTATATAGAAAACGTTTTGCTTTCGAGCCATCTTTCCTTACCTCACTCTTTCCTCGTGGGACTCCTGCACAAAGTCTTGGGTCCTCTATATACGTCTTATATGGAAAATGAGATTAGTGCAGGACTACAAAATTCCAGACAGCTTACGTTTCCATCGGAGCGTCCTCGCTAGGACTTCTGGGAATTATAACCCCATAATACGCTATTTCAGGTGTCGCCGGCATTCCCAGCATCGTCTAAGGCTGAGGTAATATATGTTCCTTTTAAGAGTTGCTTGGACTTATTTAAATAAGCATCCCCAAGTAAAATAACATGTTTAAAATCATCCATAGCAGCGGTGCTCAATGGCAGTCACTGAGGAGGAAAGTTTGTTACCTCATTCTTATCCGTCACCCTGCCAGAACGATTGAGCCTTAGCACACCTTCGGATTACCCTCAACCTGCCATCGCAACTGCCTGACTGACTGAGGCAGCCTGCATAGAGCAGCCGAGATGTCACTTGCTGTGGTGCCTCATTCATCGCCGTAGAGTGGCATGAGCACGATCTTCGCCGCCGACGAAGTTCGTGTGCCAAATGTGAAGGGACCGGCCAAGCGCTGGGCCCAGTGCATCCTCGCAGGCAGGTACCGCTGTCGCCGCCAGCTCTGGCGACTCTCCCACAGTCTATGCATTATATTATCACCTGTGCATATCTTCAACTTCAACTCCATCACCATAGAAATCCAGGTGCTGAGCGATTCCTTCTAGATTTGCTGATCATGGTGGCCAAGCTGATGGCCTGAAGGACCGCCTTAAAGATTATAAAGAAACCAGACGGACACAAGACAGCAGATATAGTTCACTAGCAGGAACTGAACTAGGCCAGGCAGTGAGCAATGCTAGGTACTGCAACACGTTTTGAACCGGGCTTTAAAGACCACGCCTACTCTATCACGTCATTGTTTTACTCTCTGTGTACCGAACCTCAATCCGACAATTTAGTGACTCTGGACTGAACTCTAATGAACGATGCTCTATGCTTCACTTGTAAGTTACAAAAAATAACTAAACTAACTTTAGCCTAGTATATTCCCTTATTTCCCTTCCATTTTCAAGAAACTAAATAACTCAATTTCTGTTAGTGTTTATTTCGATTATCATAACGTAGATAAGTAGATTTCTGTATGAGCAGTTTGTTTTCCAATCAGAAAGTGTGTGAATGTAACACATATCAGATTTGTTTAATGTGTTTAGCGCGCTTCAGCGCGTTACAACAAATGGAAGTATTTGCTGATAGTCGATATCTAGATATATTCCCAATATAATATCGGTTTACGTAAGCAATATCTTTACTTTCTCTACACGTACTATGTACATAGCGTATAGAGAAGGTATTCGAAAAGTCAGTAAAATACCCAACTTGATATTTAAGTCTAGTGTCATCCAAATGCGAAACCAACTACCTTTCATATGGAAAATTATATAAAAAATTTAGATTTTCTCAAAACTGGCTCAAACGATTTTGATTAGAATGTCGTATATTAAAGATATGTATATGACAAATAACATGTATATCTTGAATTTTTTGGGAATAGCTTCTAAAGGCTTCTTTATTTGAATGCCAAACTGTAAGAGATAGATGCTTACTACACAAAGAATGTAAATCACGTTAAAACACAATTTATGTCATATACGTTTTTCATAGAATTTACTATTTCTGGGATATTCTTTTGTTATTTGCTTCAGATTTAAAATATTTCAGTTTTTCTCACATGGTAAGCTGTAAACTCCTGGCCCTGCATAGAAACGGATTTCAACCACAAGGCAACCAGTTTTTAAGAGATTTGACATTTGTTTTAGCATAGTGAATTCTCTTATTTTCCTTCTGCTTACAAGAAGCTAGTGTTTATCTCGATTATTATAAAGTAGAGAGATAAATATGCTTTTTAAAAATAATTTGTTACAGCTATGTAGAGAAGTCATATAAATGGAACACATCAGATTTATTACGTATTACCTCCCTGTAGGTAAAGTAAGTTACTAGTTATAATCTAATAATTATTAGATGTCAGGAAGAAAATCAAGTCAATTTATGTATTTTATGAATAATAATCGTAAATGTGATGTTGCGGATGGTTTTAATGAAATATTAATTTGACATGCTTCACTTCTGAGTTCAAAATTTGACGTGTTTTAATAAACATAAATAGCACTTTACAACAATTTAATTATTATTTTTTTTATATGTTTCGTCTTCAGTCCAATTTCAGCCATTAGGAGGATAGAATAGTACACACTATTAGAGAGAAATCCTAAGATGGCAACGCAGCGATTCTAGCATGACGTCTCTGACGTCCATGGGAAGAGATGTATCTAATGCGCAAGTAACTGCGCCATCTGTCCGGCACCACCAACACTGGACACCTGGTACAAGAAAGAAATGAGAGGAAATTACTGAAAGTAGAAAGGTAGAATATGTTATCTGACATTCACTTTGGCCACCGGGAAAAACTACGTTATATTTATATTCTTATAGTCAACATGGAATTTATTACTCTGGAATTTATAGAAGAGTAAGAGGTTGTTATCGTGAATATTTATTACTTATGTAATATTGATTCCCTTTAAATTTATTGATTTTAAAAAGAGATTTTTTATTAATTGCGTTTTAAGCTTACTTAAGTAGTTTAATGAAAAGTAAATCCCATAGAGTGGGTGGTCGGCGAGAATCGAACCCAGGAACCCCGAATGCAAGTCTCTGTGTTACGGCTGAGCATTAAATCTGCCTCCCAATAATGCTACCGTGAACCTCACTGTTAATAGCACGGTAAAATCTGTGTTTTCTCAAACTTCTTTAATGTACTTATAATTAGTTGCACTTACCTACCACATTTGTTATTCAGCTTAATATTACCACATATTTAGTGTAACAGAACGTACTTTCATTTAATGTTTTGCTTTTCCTATCTGGTTTGGGTCCCTTAATTTCAGTGATAATTATTTTTCTCTTTCCTGAAAGCAATTTGCTAATTGTAGTCCACTGGGATTTCCTTCTTTCGCCTCTTGCACCAACATGTTTAAATAACTTACTCTAAGCATAATTTTTTTTATGTGTAAGTTTTTAACTTTGAATGGTTTCTTCTAAAAGGTACAATATTACCACAATGTGCATTAAGCTTATTCATGTTCTAGAAAGTGGAAAGAAAGGAATACAAAATATCAAAACGTAAGCAGAAAGAAAGAAATTAAAGAAAAGAATATAAAAGGCTTCTCTGATTTAAAATGCTTGCACTACGTGGAAGCACCAAGCCCGGTGACGCTTCAATAGTGCGTGCCAATTGCATTCGGGAGGTCATTGGTTTGACTCTCATGACCGACCATGGTCCTTGGACCCAGGTGAACGCTAGGACTCCTACTGCGTCTCTCTACATCGTTACTTTATCATCTCATTCAACCTTCACCCTGTTGGTCTCTTTCAGGATTGAAAGTATCGGCGATGGTGCTTCGGAGCGGCGAGACAGGTTATTCTTTATAACACTCACAGACCTTTGAACTTCGGCTGGATTCATAATAAAATGGAAAGTACATTTGGGGGTTATACTTTTACACTGTATACTGTTTACCATAAGAGACATAATGAATTATTGCTTTCTTATAATAGGGAGCCCAAAATTAGGGAAATTTGGCAATTAAGATTATGTTGTTCATGATGTTGAATTTTCATAGATTTCTTCAAATGTTACAGTAAAGTGTTGCTCCTCTATGTAACAGGAGAGCAATAAATCCAATTTTCGTATTAAGTTCAATATAAAATAAAATATATGCATAGATCTTTTTAAAATAGTACATTCTCCAAAGTTGGGTTAAATTAGCTCTAGTTTATGGTAAAAGGTTCAATACTGTGTTATGGTAACACTTCCTGGCTCTGCTTTATCAGAATGAGAATTGGATGCAATGTTCAAACTTGAAAGTTAATTTAACAAAAACAAATATAATGTTCCAAAATTAATTATATAAATAGCTAATGCATGATCCTTACTTTTTCTACACCGGAAATATCTGTTCTGAGGTCATCTTAGTCAAAAAAAAAACTTTTTCAGAAAAAGGTTTGTGTACATCATAGTCCAAAAACTGAAATACCGTTAAATACCAAACTTCGAATTTAAGTTTAGTATCTTCCAAGGTTGCAAAAAAGGTTTTAAAGAATACTCCACCATTCCAAATTACCTATTACATGATAGAGATTTTTTTTTCAAAATGCTTTTATAATTTGAATCGAAATATCACTTATTAAAGGTACAAATAAAATGTATACCTTGAATTTTCTGGGAATATTTTCTAAAGACCTGTTCACTAAGGATTAATTTTTATGAATTTTGCACAAGTGGCTAACCTAAGAACCTGACAAAGCACATTGCACAAAAATGTGTTATGTCATATACATTTTTTTGTAGAGTTGTTCGTTTCCGAGATATTCTTTGTTATTGGTTTCAATTATAAACAACGTAACGGAGTCACTTTTCGTGCCATCTCTTTTTCGTTTTACTGGCAATACAAAGTGAACCGAACTTCAATTTAGTAAAATGTAGAAGTTTCCGGCTTTGTAGGCCGTGGTCGATTAGAGTTTCAACCAGAAAGAGTCATCCTCTGAAGATGCCTGATGGAGTCACAGTCGAAACGTCAGGTAACATTTCACGTAATCGACCAATCAATTGTTCACATGTCAACCAACTTTTACAAAATGTATCTATCCTTTTTTCCCTTCTGCTTAGAAGGAAGCACTAACAAGACCATTTTTGATAATGTTTTGATTATTCTTTTATTTACATAATCCTAATCTTTTGTAAGATTAGTCTGTTTTCTGAACAGATAGAGAAAGCCGTGAGAATAGAAGACCTCAGAACTGTTTTACTAACAGAACAAAATTCCATAATATGGCATGACAACATAAAGCGACCAACTAAGACATATGACCGAAAATATCATCGCCCTGGACAAACCTCCAAGGCCTCACTCTAAGGTCGGTCGGTGTCCAGCCGGGTCTGTACATGATGACATTATAGCTTCAAGTCTCCAATCTCCTCAGCAATTTGTGCTTCCTTCTGGCTGGACAGAGCCTGGTCCCTCGAGATCGATATCCACTGCTGCCAACTCCTCAAGCACATTAAACAGTTGCTGTCAGGTTTATGCTAACAGGTAGCCAGAGTTCTTGGAGCCACGTGGCAGCGTGACCAAACTTTTCTGGAGCCGCTAAAGGCGACAAGAAGCTGTAAAAACTTCCTCACTTCCATTACTTCTGAAGTGTGACATGGAAGCTCTGGAAATGTTTGCCTCTAAGAGATTCCACGCTAATTACACATATAGTATAACATTACAGTGTTTTTACTTTCTCTACACGTACTACGTACATAGTGTATAGAGAGGAGGTATTGCACTCCACCAAAACATTCGATACTAAGATTTCACCGGAAATATATGTTTTAGGGTCCCCTCTATACAAGGTCCGTGTGTGTGTCCGTGTGCCTGTGAACACGATAACTCAAAAACGAAAAGTCGGTAAAATACCAAACTTGGTATTTAAGTTTAGTATCTTCCAGGGACGCGACACCAAGATTTTGAGAAAAAATCCCCCACCCCAAATTACCCTTTACATGAAACTTTTTTCGAAAATTTTGGTTTTCTAAAAAATGGCTCTAACAATTTTGATTAAAATATCGTATATTAAAGATATTTACCTGAAAAATATAATGTATATTTTGAATTTTCTGGGAATATCCTCTGAAGACTACTTTATTCCGAGTGAATTATACGGAATTTTGCATAACTGCTAAACCGTAAGAGATAGACAAAAGCTTACTGCACAAAACATGTAGAGCAAATTAAAACACAATTTATTTGTATACATTTTTTTCCTGGTGCGATCGTTTTTTTTTTTTTGTTTTTTTTTAGATATTCCTTGTTTTTGTTCTCAGGTTCGAAAAAAAATTAACTTTTCTCATATAGGAATTTGTCAGCTTGTGTCCATACAAACAAAGGAACTTCAGTCACATAGCAACCAGCTTTTGACTATCGCTTTAACCTATGCTACTCCCTTATTTCCTTTCTACTTACAAAGAAGCAAGTAATAAGACTATTTCTGCTAATTTTTTGTCGATTAGAATGAAGTAAATAGAAGCATGAGCTTTTTAAAACTAATTTGTTGCAGAGATGTAGAGAAAGTCATGTGAATGGAACACATCAGATTTTCTTATATCGTATCTGAAAGATTATATGGAACAGAGATATAAAGAAATCTAGACCACTTTTACTTTTTCTCCCAAATACAAATGCACAGCGGGTAGAGAAGCTGTTGCATTGAACCAAACAATTGGATACCGAGATTTTAGAAAAAGAAGTATAAAGTTACTTCTCCCCTCCGCGTCTTCCATGCCATCCAGTTGCGTCCAATATGCCCTAACGCTCCATTCGAGATGGTAGATGATAAATGATTTGCACTTCATTGGCCCGTAACCTTACGTCTAGCTAGGATAATACACTAACGACTCTTCCTTCCCAAAAAATAGAACAGATTCTCATACCATTTTCATCAGCAATTTTTATCATCCGCTAATCTCCCAGGCTATTCCACGCGAGCCCCGTCATTTGAGTTTGACACCCATTCTGATGCATTTTCATGCCCCACTCCGATTTTAGCCCAGACTGTACTTCCATGGCTTGCGCAATTATTTTGTGTGTCAATATCACGGAGGCGGTTAATAATCTTTCTCCAAACTCTCGTCTGTTTACCTTCCAAGCCATCTAAATGTATTCCATCACCATGGTTTCCAACTGTTTCTTTAATTTTGGTGCCCGAGCCGAATTTTAAATTGTTGCATGAATTTGCACTACAATCTCCTTATACGTAATTAAGATTGTCGCCCAAATAGAGACCACTGCGCAGCTGACCTAACTCTACACTGTCGTAATTTCTCCTGGAGTAAAACTGCTAACATCTCTCCGATACATCGTAATTTGAATTTCCTCATGTTTAGTGACAGTTAATTATACACAGGTTTTAGGAAGCTTACTTGTAATTAATTATTTCTTCCACACTAGCCATGTGTAGCGCAGGAGTTAGAAAGGTAGAGTCAGACTGAAAAATTTAATGTCATTGCATAAATTTGAACCACAGGTCTCCTGGTTTCCTTCCAGTTCCTCTAACCTGAGCTACATTGCGGCATTGTACTAAATTCCCCATTTGACTCGCGCTTCAAGAAGATATCAAATTATTTTGATATTACAATCTCCGATGGCGGCTTTAAGGTCCAGGCATCATAGTTTAACCAACTATTAGGTCAATCGTTGCCAATTTGTTTCGCACTAACCGTAAGTAGGACAAGACTCGGAAATGTAGAATCAGACTGAAAAATGCAATAGCTCAGCCGGGATTTGAATCAGGAGCTGGTTGCCATGCTAGCTCCTCAGTGGCTAGAGCAACAAGATGGAGACCAAGAGATCCGTGCTGTAAATCCAGCTATGCCATTGCATTGTTCAATCTGACTCTACATTTCTATTTCTTACTGTTGTTTTGCACTGGTATTACATGATATCTTATCCAAGTAACACAAAATACAATGTGGAATTTAGCAAACTGATTTAATTACTTACCTACTTATGAGTTATCAAAAACTAGTATGACAATTTTATTAAAGCCATTTCAGTCAAGTTATGTATTTAGTACTATACACAAATGTGCAAAACCTAAGAACGAGATGGATAAATGAACACATGTGAACTACGTGGTGGAAATAAATGAAAGTGCGGAAGCATGTTACCAGAGGTTTCTTATGGTACACAAAGCTGGAGTCAAATGGTATGAGTATAGCGAGACTACAGTGGCAAATGTATCTGTTCCCGCCACACGGGACAGTTAAAGAAACAGGATAAGACACGTGTGGCAATCAGCGAGTTGGTACGATGAATTGTAGTTGTGTTCTTCTTAGAACATGGCCCCTGACAACATTTGGATGACTTCACAGGGCTAAGAATCATCAGGAAATTGGAAGCCGGTCGAACTGTGACGAGGGTTGCCCAGGTGTTTGGTATTGCTCACAGCGTTGTTTAACTTGCATGGGGAACCTTCTAAATCACAGGCACTGCTTTCACAAGGAGGGCCAACTCCAGCATCAGATGACCGCTACAGGCACGAAGGTATCCACGTCAAACAGCGTGTGCAATTGCAACCACAGGACTCATAGGCATGCAATCTCACATTGCATGGAGGTGGTCTCTTTGCTTGATGGCCAGTAAGGTGTGTTCCTCAAATTGCGATGGTTCACAACAGCATCAGAACTGGACTACTTGGTGGCGTTCTCTTCTCAGATGATAGTAGAATCAGTCCGAGTAGTAATTCTCGGCGTATCCTCGTCTGGCGAGAGGTGGGAATACCTAATGTGCACAGGAACTTGAATATGATTGTTTTGGTGATCCGGGTGTTATGATCCGGGCGTACCATCCTCCAAATCTTTGAACCGGTTTACTCAATAGTCAACGTTATTGTGCTGCTACACTCCTCCTCCGTGTACAATTTTTAGGGGTGCAAGCGGCCCTGGTTTCATTCTAATAGATGACAATGAGCAACAACATCGAACAGCATGGATGGAAAATCTCTTAGAACGAGAATGCTTGTCCGATTCACCGATTTAATCCTATCTAGCACATACGGGATGCTTTATGGAGACGCATGCGTTGCAGTATGTCCACATGCATCAACGACCATCCAACATCGCTGGTGGAGGAATGGAACACTTTCCTTACAAATCGTGTCGCCAGCCCGGAGCACGATGCACAGCATGCATTGTTGCCCATGGTGTTTATACGCTCTTAAGCACCATGTCATGTTTGTAAATCTCTCGGACCATCATATATATTGGTGACTTTACCATAGCTTATTTTCTATACATAAAAATGTAATTTCTGTACGTCACATTGCATATTTGGTTTAGTTGCCTACAGTAGTACACTGTAGTAGTTCTCTCTATGTATAATTCAAGTTTCATTGAGCTATATTATTTGGCAGTGGCATAGCATACGAATGTTACTTTTGTCTTTAGGTTTTCCACAAGTGCTTTACAATGAGAACTTTATACGTTCATAATAGCTTTATAACTCTTACGAGTATGTTGATCGATAAAGTTTATTTGACTACTCTATATATAAATATGTTAATTAAGCTTGATAAATACAATTATGATGTGTTGCTTTTATATGTCTTTCTCTACCCACATCATTAGTTTCTATTGAGCGATATGGCGCTGCGGGAACGTGTGCGAATCGCATTCAAAATTTCCCGGATTTGATCGCCGGTGACAGTCCACTCTGCTTCCATTAGTTTATCGTGGTTTTCCGGTGGTTGGCAAGAATCCTTTAATTATGTAAATTTGAAATAATATTCTTTATCCACAATAAATTTATTAACAGTTAAACCTGGCGTATAATTTATCCACCACAATTTCCTTCAAATCCTTTCTCTTTCTTTCCGTTTCCCTCTCATACTTCACGAGTGCCTCCAGATCTGTTGCGTGACACGGTGCGGGCCCCTGGCATATGATCAATGGAAAGAATGTTCCCCTTAGGAATCAGTGGGCTGCCCAGTTGTTATAATACTATTTATTATACATCATTATCTAGAACAAAGATATTGGCTTTTAAAGAAAGAACCTGAACAGATAAAAATGTTAATAAGTGAGAACATTTTAGAACAATTATCCCACTTCAGGTATCTAGGATGCGATATTAGTTTTAAATTTTAAAAGCACATTGAGAAGACAATAATAAATTTCAAGCTATCTGTGGAATAAATGTCAGCACTTCAAAAAGAAAAACAAGAAAGGAAACGCAAATGAAATTCTACAAGTTATGGCTATGTCTCTCCTGAATATGGTTTCGAGTCAAGGATAATAAAAAAGAAAAGAAAGAAAGAATGATCACGCTTACAGGCCACAGAACTTAAGTTCATGAGATATAGAAGAAAATGCACAAAATATGGGATGAAACAGATAGATTAGATTTTAAAATATTTTCAGTTAATGACAAGGTGGAACAAATTAGAATGAAATGGAAGTAATATGTTGATAGAATGATAGAAAATAGATTTCAAAACAAAATGAATTATCGGCCAATTGGACAGAGATATTTAGGTAGATGTCGCAAGAGGGGGATGAATAGTAGACTGAACACTTGAATATGAGACCCAATTTTTGAGAGAAGAAGAAATTGAGAACATGATATTTGTAAGGATATAAAAAGGCTTGAAATCAGGCCTTGATCATCGAGCTCCCGAGTTCCTCCACAGATTTCCACACAGAAGCAAAACTCACTCGCTGACTCGTATATGCTTGTCGCCTCCATAATTAAAATAAAAAATCTGTAACATTCCAGGTCGTGCAGATAAAACTACAAAAGGAACTCAATTTAACACTTTCTCCCGACTTTCTCGTATTGGCATTATCCTAATATCTGCTTTTGCTACTGGAGGTTAAGCGACTGTAAGCGACTGTAAGCTTTGCCATTTTATTAATTTTACACATTCCTCATTAAATATAACTATAGATTGTAAAGGGAATTGATCGTGAAATAATTAATTCAAAAACCACATTAGAAATATATAATAAAATTGGAAATAAAATATGAAATATATACAAAATTAAATAGCGAAAACATAAGGGGAAAGAGTGTGCCAAAACATAATGAGAGTTATTAACACTTTCTCTACACATAGCTTTGTGTTGCACCAAAAAATTCGATATCCAGAATTCATCGGAAATATATGTTTTGAGACCCCTGAAACAAAAAAAAAAGCATTTCTAGAAAAATGTCCGTGTGTGTGCGTGTGTGTGTGTGTGTGTGTGTCAGGGTGGGAGGGGGAGGGCAGCATAGTTCAAAAACCAAAAGTCTACTAAATACCAAACTTGGTATATAAGTTTAGTATTTACCAACGATGAGACACGAAGATTTTCAAGAAAATCACCTCACCCCCAAATAACGTTTATATGGAAAGAATTCCGAAAATTTTAAGTTTCTTAAAAATGGCTGCAACGGTTTTTTATTAACATGCCGTAATTTAAAGATATTTGCATGACAAATAAGATGTATGGATGCCACAACCGACTAGAGATCGGGAGATCCGTGGTTCAAATCCCGGCTATGGCATTGAACTTTTCAATCTGACTCTACCTATCGAACTGCTGTCCTACACACGGCTTGTGTGAAAAAACAATTAATCCAATACTAATTGACCATAATAGTTGGCTATACTATGAATCCTGTTGGGACTTGAGGACTTACAACATTGTAAGTCGCCATTGGGGTTGTCATCTCTAAATAATTTGAGAACACCTTGTGGTTTACCGGGAAACATACGGTCAGTTGAGAAATTCAATGTTATGCCGGCATGTTGCCATGGTAGCTCAGAGGCAGAACAACCGGTGAGAAATTGGAAGATCCGTGGTTCAAATCCCGGCTGAATTTTTCAGCCTGACTCTACCTATCCAACTTCAGACCTGCACACGGCTTGCGGGGAAAAAGCAATCCAAATAAGATTTATATCTTGAATTTTCTGGGAAGAACCTTTGAAGACAACTTTATTCTGGATGAATTTTGCGGAATTTTGCATGTCTGGTAAACCGCAAGAGATAGACAAAAATTTACTAAACAAAAAAGTGTAGACCTGGTTAAAATACACATATTATGCTATATAATTTTTTTAGTGGGGTTGACCATTTTTTATATATTACTTATTATTGGTTTCAGTTTTAAAGTACTTATACTTTTCCCAAAAGGGAATTTGTCAACTCCTGGTCATACAAAGGATCCTCAATCATATAGCAACCAGTTTTTGAAAGACCACTACATTGAGATAAAGCGTAAGAGATTGACAAAACTTTCTGCACAAAAATACATTCCGTTAAAACATACAATTGAGGTCATATTCATTTTTGTAAGGTTAACCATTTCCTACATATTCTTCGTTATTGGTTTCAAACGTAAACTGCTTAAAACGTTTCTCAAGCGAGAAGTAATAATTTGTTTCATACAACTTTTGTTTGACTCCCAACTACCAAAGAGAACCGAGTATAAATTGTTTCACATTGCGATAGCTTTTAAAAGCTTCGACTAACACTTTAGCGTAGTGTACTCCCTTATTTCTCTTCTGCTTACAAGGAAGTAAGTAATTAGTTAATTTCTGCTTATGTTTATCTCGAATAGCATTATGTATATAAATATATATAGCTACTGAACCGTAAGAGATAGACAAAACCTACTCAACAAAAATGTAGAGTTCGTTAAAACACACAATTTATGTCATATGCATTTTTTTTCGTGCAGTTGACCGTTTTTTAGATATTCCTTGTTATTTATTTCAGTTTTAAATACTTATACTTTTCTCATACGGGAACAGTCACCCTCCGTGGTGTAGTGGTTAGCATGCTATCTTCATATACACAAGGTCGCGGTTTTAAACCTGGCGGAGTACGATGGATTTTTTCGAGTTTAAAAATCCTTAGCATGGAATCCTTCGGAAGGGAAGTAAAGCCGTTAGTCCAGTGCCGTAGATTTACGGCATGTAAAAGAGCCTCAATCCTGATAGAGAGGCCTCTGAGCAAAATTAATCCGCCTACACGCTCAATTTAGAATGGGGCGCTAAATAACATGCCATTTCATTTCATACGGGAACTGGTCAACTCCTGGTCACGCAAAGAAAAGTGTTTCAATTCCATAGCAACCTCATTTTAAAGTATTTGGGTGTCGGTTTAGCCTAGTGTATTCCCGTATTTCCCTTCTTAATAATAACACCGCTTTTACTTATGTTTTTTTCGCTTATTAACAATAATTTTTACAGAGAGATAGAGAAAGGCATGTGAATGGAGCACATAAAATTTTTTGAATAAGCAGTTATTAGTAATCAGGACCTTAAAGCTTGAAGGCATTTTATTCGTTTGAGAAGGTTAATAATTTCATCATGTTCAGATGCAATATTTTCATTTCGTACTGTCAATTAGGGAATCACAAAATACTTTCTTCCTCAAAAATGAACTTCTCAGTGGGCGTGAAAGAGAAACAGTGAGCTCACTTGCAGTCTTTTGTCTTCGTCTCCTGCCGAGATTCAGCCATTTCTATATCTTTCGCACCGCAAATATTCTCTGCACCACCCCGGGTTTTCTCTCTCTCCACTTCACCTTCAAAATCCGAACCCGGTATTAATTTAAATTCTAAGAGTGCCTGGAAGCAGAGCAATTCGGCGGCGATACGTGTATGCGAGAAAAATCGATTCTCCCTCGCAGTTGGCTTTTGATTCCGGTGCGGACCTCATAGGCAACACGTGTTCTTACTTACACCACCGATTCCTTTTTGTTTGGCTTTTTACGGATATGACGATTTGCGAAAGGCAAACACTCTGTCTCACTCGCACACCACTTCAAAGTTAATCTGTTACCTGCATTCAGGAAACGTCGATACCGACGCATTGTGAGGCCTTTCGTACGGGGACAACATTATCGCCAACTAGTTAAAAGGTACGCTAAAACTCCGTTCGCGAGTGAAATGCGAAATGAAGAGAAAGTTACAACGCTAATCGACGAGCGTGTTTCTGTGCTCTAGATTTTTACCTGAGATAAAACAATCACTCACAGATAGAGAAAATCTGGTGCACGTAAAAAAATTTAAAAAAAAAAAAAAAAGAACCTGATCTGTTGCCCATTCCAAAGACTTCTGCACCTGTTCTACAGACAAACTATTCATACAAAATATTATTCTTTTATCTATTACATGCGAATTTAGATAAGGATTAGTATAAATTCTCTTATTTTCTGCTTCCTTCTAAGCAAAAGTGTAATAAGGGAAAACGCTAGGCTAAAGTCATAGTCAGACATTTTAAAAAGCTATGAGAACGACTTGTCGTTTGAAAAAAACTAATAAGCTAAAACTGAAGCCAACAAAAACGATAGAGTCTCTTGGAAACGATAAACGATTAACTCTAAAAATAACAAAAAAGAGATGACATAAATCGTGTGTTAAACGACATTTTCTTCGATAGTGTTTAACGTCTGCTTTTACTATTTGTGGCATCGCAGGCGATAGCAGTGGTGATATATGGAATTAAAATGGAGCACCGTGGAATGCGAATGCAAGGGAAACCGGAGAACTAGGAGAAAACCCGCAACAGCCCCGCTTGTCCACTACAAATCTCATATGCAGTCGCTTGGGATCGAACCCGAGGCGAGAGGCGAGTGGTCTAACCACTTGATCACGGCACGGCCGTGTTTAACGAGATCTATGTATTTGCCTATCTCTAACAGTTTACTAGTAATTCAAAATTCATCCAGTATGAAGGGGTTCTCAAAGGCTATTCCTAGAAAATTATGTAACATATAATTAGATGTAATTATATATTTTAATTTTATGTAAATATTGTTACCTATTTTAATAAAATCGTTACAACCTTTTTTGGAGAAAACAAAATTTAAAAAAAAAAATGTCGATGTAAAGTTAGTTTGAGATGGGTGAGAGATTTTTTTTGAAGATCATCGTGCAGTATTCTTGGAAAATACTAAACTTAAATGCCAAGTTTGGTAATTAACGAACTTTTTGTTGTTTAGCTATGCTGTCGGCAGTCACACACAGACACTCAAGGGACTTTTTCTTAAAATGCACTTTTTTTAACGCGGGAGACTTCAAAACATATATACACAAGCAAGCAAAGCAAAGCAAGCAGTAGCGGCGGCAGCAGTAGTAGTAGTTTTTGATTTCCTGTATCTCTTAAGAGGAGAAAAGGGCATCTTTACGAGGTTTCCATGGTCGGAATTGAATTTCTAGTTCGTGAGTTCGCCAGTATGTGCCATAGTGACGAGGAGTCAACTCGTCGCCCAAAGATGACACTGCAGGACGCGAAATGGCAGAACATTTTGCCCACGAATTTTCATATTTTAGGATATGAGGTTTGCATTTGTGGAACCACTGGCTTTACTTCTCTTCCGAAGAAAGCAATGCTAAAACTGTTTGCATCCGTAAAGAATCCATCATCCTCCACGAGGTCTGAACCTGCAAACTTGGGTTTTAGAGGCTAGAATGGTGACCACTACACCACGGAGAGCGACCACAATATCAAGGGCTTTAAATACCCAATAAGATTTTCTTAAAAGAATACCAGAACTGAGGGTTATACATGCTATTGTTTTTGGTTTTTGGTTATTTTTATTCTGAATGGACCAAACAAAGAGGAAGCGTTTGTAATTATTGCCATCCAAACTAACTTTTCAAATACTAAAAACGACAACGTTATAAGTAATAGTCCAGAAGTAGCATTAATGTATGAATTATGATACTCTTAGCGCCGGGGAACACTTTGGAAACTGCGACCAAGTATTGAACTATTGCTGCCTACCACCCCCTTGGAGAAGGGTTTAGAGGAGAGGAAACCACAGGCCAGCAGACAGGAAATGACGGGACTTAGTTTCACTAGATGGCAGCCCTGGTGCGCCACGGAGACTATACAGCTGCCGGGATATCAGAAGAATGCTTCTACAACGCCACCTAGCCGCAGCTAAGCGAAGTGAGTTTTACACGGAGTAAATAACCGTGCCATCTGCCTGCAAAGCCTCAGGACATTGCTTCCGCATATCTGAAAGATGAAGAAGGGCTACGAAATGAAGGCAAGAAAGGGAAAAAAATAGCATTCGCCTTGGCGGCACCAGGAAAACCACGGAAAAAAACCAGGACCAGAGTGCGCAGTCAACGGGAAGCGAACCAGGACCTCCAGAATGGCAGTTCCAGGTGAAACGCCTGAGCGAGATGGATCGGTAGCATCAATGTATACATAAAATTATTCCCAAGTCGACATCGCAAGTTGATGCCTGGTTCTCATCGTGCCATCTTGGTACTTCTTGTGTTCATTCTTTACCCTCAATTTGCTTCTTAAAGTAGGCTCTTAGTATACACTGGGCATACATGAACTTCACAGGATCTCATAAACAAGAACAGAAATATTACAGCCCCAACGGACACATGATTTATTTCCTTCATGTTGAAAAGGACCTAGAAGCAGACTCCACATTCCTCATGGTGACCATCTTGGGCACGCTATTGCCAAAATATGTCCCATTGTAGTCGTAAAGGCTATTTTTAGTGTGTTTTACCGGATGCAGCACTGTAATTCTAAAAGACACGCACACATAAACACAAAAATCTACGGTGTGCCCGCTTCTATGGAGCACACTTTTTGGAAAATGGGACCTCCGGGTGAAAATAATGAACAGCGGAGCCTCTCGCCCGGGGCCCATAAATTCTAGAGGGGAAGGGACTCGCGACCCTCTACGGGCCACATTTCAGAAGCGCTCTGCAAAACAAACAGTCTGTAGTTACCACCCCTTTTGTTTCAAATTATAAAAAAGCAGAACAAGAGGGGTGGTACAATGAAGACAAGCTTTTATAGCGGCGATTACCTCAGGAGCTTGTTAATGCATGGGGACCGTTCAACATTACATAGGAAATTTTATTGTTTGAAATGTTTGCCAACCTGGCTGCGACACCCAGCAAAATGGCAGAGAGGGATAAAAGCTGTCTCTCGAGAAAGCCAATACACCAACCAGGTGAGGAAGGCGATAAAACTGGAGTATCGTAACGCCTGAAGTATCCCCCAGGTGCTTTTAACAACATAATACATTGGTATTTGGGAGCTAGATGCTTTCTGAAGGCCTCTGTTTATCGAAAACGTTGATAGCTACAAAAGAGCATCAGTTATACTGGATTCTACAGCAGAGGATGTAAAATTGTAAAATCCTACACTGCAGTAAAACTGTTAACTTGTTTTTTCCACCACACATCAGGAATAGAGATAGAGAGAGGGAGAGAGAGAGAGAAAACAAATCTGATTTGAACTATTCACATGTTATTTAATACATCTCTGGGACAAATTATTGTTAAAAAGCTTATTTTCTATCTCGTACCTCATGATAATTGAAATAAATATCAGCAGAAATGGTCTAATTACTTGTTTCCTTGTAAGTAGAAGGGAAATAAAGGAGTATACTAGGCTAGGGAGGGATTCTGTACCTTTCCCAGAAATGAGGATTTTCGTATGTCAAACCCGGGAGGAAAGGATGGGATGGGAGCAATAGCGGAAATAGACTGCGATAGGGTGCCATCGTAGAGAGTCCCTACAGTTCCCAAACAGTTCATCTCGACGCGGTGAGCGCTAGGAGCCCGCGGCTAGGTCTGAATATATACCCCTGAGAATACCGACGACCCCAAGCACTATACTGCCGCCGAGAGCTGTGTTCCCAAAGCGCAATAATTTCCACGAGAGAACGCCACCACTGCAGTCCTCGCCTACACTTACAACATTAAAAGATACATCAGATGGATGAAATAGAGGGTTAGTAAATTCGGTGGATTGAAGAATCCTTCCCACATTCGCACTAATGACCAGGGAAAACCCTGAATAACCCCATGGGTCACATCCCGAATGAAACCAGTAACCAGGAATATCTCCTAAATCGTCAATTGCATGAAAAAATGTATAAAATTATCCTTTTCTTTACAAAATTCAATCTGAGAGTTTGAAAATAAAAAAAAAAAAAAACTGAATATATGACTTAAATTGTGTATTTTAACGAGCTCTAAATGTTTTATGTGGTAAGTTTTGTCAGAATGAAGAGAACTTCAAAGGATGTTCCCAGAAAATTGAAGATATACATTTTGTCATATAGATATCTTGATTATACGACATTTTAACCAAAATGGTTATAGCCTTTTTGAGAAAATAAACATTTTCTAAATTTTTTCCATGTAAATGGTAGTTTGGAGAAGGGAAATGTTCCTCAAAATCTTCGTTTCTTATCCTTGGAAGATACTAAATTTAAATACTAAGTTTGATATTTTATCAACTATTCGTTTTTTAACTATCATGTGCACGGACACACAGGGACCTTCTTTAAAAATGCGTTTGTTTAATACGTGGGACCCTAAAACGTGTATTTCCAGTGAACTTTCAGTGTAAAGTTTTTGGGTGGAATGCAGTACCTTGTTTACCTAATATGTGCATTGTACATTGTACGTTTATAGGTATATAGTATGTACATTTTTAGGGAAATTTGCTTGTTTTTATTCTTTGTTATTTTATTTATTCACTCATTTTAATTACTAGTGTATAAGTTAATATGTGTAAAATGGGTATATGAAAAAATGTAATGTGGTAAACAAAGCATAATGTTTGCAATATACGTACTGTTATAGGTAACTGTATGCCAGGATGTTGTACTACATATTATATTTTATGTCATTGTGTGCTTACGAGCTAGAGAAGGTAAAAGTGGAAAGTGGTACATTCAAAATTATTCCAGTACAAATCCATATCAATTACCTTTCCACAACGTTCTATGCGAGCAGATTTTATTATCTGTTCAGTTCACTAATCTTCATTCATTGTTTTGAGCAATTTCCGAAGCAGAGCAGAGAGACACCATAGAGACACTATGTACTGTCGCAGGATCGGTGACTCGTACCTGCAGTGTCCTCAGCTCTGGGTTGATATAGGTTCCACTCCTAATCACCTAATTACTCTTATATCAGGAGTATGTGGATGAAGTTAGTATATTAAAAACACTGCATGTTGCCTTATGACATGAATCTATTTGTATTATAGATTTAAACGGGCGGCTAGCTTGTTCCTTACAAATGTGTTATAAATAAACATCATCCCACCACTAATTATTAATGAGGATCCAAATCTAACCTCCTGCACATCGCTCCCACACCAAGTGCACACAACTCAACGTGAACACAAGCTCAAGCGAGATAATTAGCAAGTGAGTAACTTTTAGAGAGCGAGTAACCACATAAGAGATTTGCCTTGCCTTAAATACCAATCCTGGGTGACGCTAACTTTCGCGCCATAAAGTTTAACAGCATCTCTTTTTGGTTCTTAGTTAGCATCACCTCACAAGCTATGAGAATAAATTGTGCCAAGTTCTGACGACATAGCGTGCACATGACGCGTTTGGAAATACCCAATGGTTCCTTCTCACTTTAACATTATGCTTGCCTTGTCTGCTTTTCCAACTCCCTGTGCTACTTGGAATTCACTATTCCTGTCTCACTTATTTATGTCTGTTCTTTTCTAGCATGCATTTTTTAGCCTAAAGCCTGTGCTCATTAGCAGGTGGTGGTTGGTGAAATGTAACCTGGAATTCCGCTTGCTTGCCTCGCCTTAATTACCTAAGTTAACAGCTTGCATTTATGCATATTTCTACTCCTGAATATATCATTATTTTCCCTTGCTTTCTATATGTATATTTTTTCTTTTTATATATTTTGTGAGCATGTGGTATGTGCTTCTACAGTACGCTATGAACCCTGATATCTAGTGTGTTCATTGCTAAGGTGTGTGTATATGTCATTTGGCGCCATAGCTCTAAAACGAAAAGACTGTTAAATACCAAACTTGGTATTTGTATTTAGTATCTTCCAAAGATGCGACACAAAGATTTTCAAGAAAATCCCCCAAATTTTCAAGATTTTTCTTTTCTTAAAAATAGCTTAAACGACGGAAGAAGAGAGCAAGACCACCACTGAAAAGGAATGATGGTGTACAGCAGATCATGGAAGACAAGACGAATTGCAGAGGATGATTAGAAGGGTAGAAGAAGATGGAAACGTGAATACAAAACACCCAATGGTTAAAGAAACTCGTAATCAATATTATGATAATGCCGTCTCTATGTGTATCCTCTCTCGCGTTCTCTCTGGTATACGGAACTGGAACTGGAATGCGAGATATCGCAGTTGGAGTCCTTAGGAAACAAAATCTTGCGTAAACAAGACCTGGAAGGACGACTCGCTGTAACCGGAAACTTCTGGAATGAGACCCTTGGTCCTTCTCGAATGACCGACTTCTAGAAGATTCCAGGAAATGCTATGACGTCACTTTCTCGCTACAAAAGGAGAACAAATTCTCGTGGGTGTGTGCTGTTAATTGTAATGAGTCGTGAATAACTGGAGTGTTGGCTCTATGTGATGCGCGAACCTTGAATGGCGTAAGCTGTAAACCGTCTACCGAAACGTTAAGTGAAATATTTGCATCAGTGATTTAAATATTTTATTAGTAACTAATTGTTGAGTCAGTAAAGACATTCATTAAAATACAAACAACGTTGCTAAGCGCATTATTTCAAACATCCCAAAACCCAGATTAATTTTATTCCTTTTGCAGTGGTCTAGAAGACATCGGATGCCTTTCAAATGACGGCCTACAATACCGGCAAATAAAGATACATTTATTAGTCTGCATGACGGCCGTAAAAGCCTAAGTTTATACATTCCAAAGCCACTTACACCTTGTTAATAATTTCAAACTATACTGAAATAATTCAAACGAATGTGAATAAAAATAAATTAAAAAAATGTAAAAAAAATCGTAGTAAAATAGTATATACACTATGAGATTGAATAAATTTTCCACTCAAAAATACATAAATGAAATAGTCAAACAAAAATCAATAAAATTAAATAAAATGCGACAATTTAGCTCTGGTCGTGCAAAAAATAGTATATGCATCACGAGATGGAATAGATTTTCCCCACACTACATTTTGTAGCCCTCCGGATAAAACCCTCAGTCTCCAGTTATGTACCTCGTGGGGAAGAAGAAGAAGAAAAAAAAATGGTATCTCTTCATTGATATATCATGTTATTTTGAAAATATCTATCTCAATTAATTGAAACGCATAGCAGAAAAACCTTTGTAAGAGTTTATAAACACGTATATAGAGAATCACGCGAATTAATAACTTTTTTGACGCGTTTCTTTGTTAAATCAACTACCATTATTACCATATATTACCATTATTCAATTTGCTTCTCACTTAATTTCTCTATACGCACTATGTACATAGTGTATAGAGAAGGTATTGCACTCCACCCAAAAATTCGATACCGAGATTTCACCGGAAATATGTGCTTTTGGGTCCCCTGTATCATAAAGTATTTTCGGAAAAAGGTCCGTGTGTGTGTGTCTGTGAACACGATAACTCAAAAACGAAAATTCGGTGAAATACCATTGGTATTTAAGTTTAGTATCTTCCAGGGATACGACACGAAGATTTTGAGGAAAATCCCCCCACCTCAAATTACCCATAGCATGGAACTTTTTTCGAAATGTTTTATTTTCTTAAAAATGGCTCTAACGATTTTGATTAAATATATATATGTATATTAAAGATATTTACCTGACAAATAAAATGTATATCTTGAATTTACTGGGAAGGGCCTCTGCAGACTACTTTATTATGGGTCATTTTTACGGAATTTTGCATAACTGCTAAACTGTAAGAGATGGACAAAATATTACCACACAACAAATGTAGAGCACATTAAAACACACAATTTATGTTATATACATTTTTTCGTGTAGTTAATTGTTTTTGAGATATTCCTTGTTTTTGGTTTCAGCTATAAAAAACATACTTTTCTCATATAGGACTTTGCGAACTCGTGTCCATACAAACAAAGGAACTTCAGTCGCATAGCAACCAGCTTTTGACCATCACTTTAAACTATGGTACTCCCTTATTTCGCTTCTACTTACATGAAGCAAATAATAAGACTGTTTCTGCTAATTTGTTCTCGATTAGCAGGAAGTAAATAGAATCATAAGCTTTTTAACAATAGTTTATTGCAAAATCGTAGAGAAAGTCATGTGAATGGAACACATCAGAATTTTTCTTATTTGTTTACTCCTGGAAAACAAAGAAATTGGAATTTCAATTGTTTCTCATAGCGACCGGCTTTTAAAGCATTAGACTATCGCTTTAGCTTGTGCATTTTCTTATTTCTCTTCTACTTACAAGGAGCTACTAATAAGACTTAACTCTGCTAACGTTAATCTTTATGTAGATAACAGACTAATCTTTTGAATAAAAGGTTTGTTTGCCGAACGGCTAGAGGATACATGTGAATGGAACACATTAGATTTTTTCCCTTCTACTTAGAAGGGACCAAGTAATAAGGGCAATTTCTGCTAATGTTTATCTCGATTATCATATAGTAGATAGAAAAATAAGATTTTTAACAATAATTTGTTACTGAGATGTCAAGAAAATCATATGATTGTAATACATCAGAATTTTTAAACAGCAAGGCATTATGTATTGTTTTCTGTTCCGAAAATAAATGTTTTGAGGAACGCACAGAAAAAATCTGATGTGTTCCATTCACATGGCTTTCTCTACATCTCTGCAGAAAATTGTTAGAAAGCTTACTTCATGCTAATCGAGAAAAAATTGGCAGAAATAGTCTTATTACTTGCTTCCTTGTAATTAGAAGCGAAATAAGGGAGTACCATAGGTTAAAGTTATAGTCAAAAGCTGGTTGCTATGTGACTGAAGTTTCTTTGTTTGTATGGAGAGGAGTTGACAAATTCCTGTTTGAGAAAAGTATATTTTTAAAGCTGAAATCAATAACAAGGAATATATAGAAAACGGGCAACTCCACGAAAAAACGTGTATGATAAATTGTGTGTTTTATCATGATCTACATTTTTTGTGCAATAAATTTGTATGTATGTCTTACGATTTACCAGTTACACAAAAGTTTGCAAAATTCACCCAGAAAAAACATGTCTTTAGGGGCTATTCCCAGAAAAATCAAGATATACATTTTATCTGTCATGTAAATATATTAAATATAATATTTTAATTAAAATCGTAAGAGCCATTTTTGAGAAAATCAAAATTTTCGAAAAAAAACTCCATGTAAAGGGTAGTTGGGAGTGGGGGGAATTGCTTGAAAATCTTCGTGTCGCATACTTGGAAGATATCAAACTTAAATACCAAGTTTGGTATTTAATGGTTTTTTCGTTTTTGAGCTATGCTGTCCTCAGACAAACAAACACACACACACACACACACACACACACACGGACCTTTTTCGAAAAATGTTTTTTTTTTTGGATTCAGTGGGACCCAAAACATATTTTTCCGGTGAAATCTCGTTATGGAATTTTTGGGTGCTTTACAATACCTTCTCTATACACTATGTATATAGTACGTGTAGAGAAAGTAATAACTTGTTTTCTCAATAGTTTACTTTGACTTGTATGGCTTCTTGTTTAGAACTGACAAGCGGTTCCAATAAGATATTGGAGGAGATTTTATAAAGAATGATATGACAGCTTAATTTACAGTACGCAAAGAAGAGCCGACTTCTCTATCGTCCAAGAAAATTGATGAAGCCTATTAATTCTCCTCTATCCTGATCAGCAAAATAAGGAATACGGGCTCTACAAGGAACCTTATTCTTATTTTTCAAAGACAGGCTCTGAAATATAACACTCTATTGTATCCAAGTTCAAAATACAAAGACACATGTACTCAATACAGAATCGTTAGCTTTTATAAAAAGAATTGGCTCCTTTTACAGTCAAACTGTGCAGTTACGAACGTTATTGAAACCCACGGTGGGTATTATTCAGGGAATGGTATGATTTATTCTACATCCCTGTAAGAAATTATTCTTAAAAATCTGATGTGTTCCATTCACATGACTTTCTCTACATGTCTACAACAAATTATTCTATTTACTTCATCTAATCGAGAAAAAATTAGCAGAAATAGTCTTATTACTTGCTTCCTTGTAAGTAGAAGCGAAATAAGGGGGTACCATAGGTTAAAGTGATAGTCAAAGGAAGTTCATTCATATAGCAACCAGCTTTTGTTTGTATGGACACGAGTTCACAAAGTCCTGTATGACAAAGGTATAAGTTTTTTATAACTGAAACTAAAAACAAGGAATATCTCAAAAACAATCAGCTCCACGAAAAAAATGTATACAACATATATTGTGTGTTTTAAGGTGCTCTACATTTGTTGTGTGGAAAGTTTCTGTTCATCTCTTATGATTTAGCAGTTATGCAAAATTCCGTAAAATTGACCCAGAATAAAGTAGTCTTCAGAGGCTATTCCCAGAAAATTCAAAATATACATTTTATTTGTTAGGTAAATATCTTTAATATACGATATTTTAATCAAAATCGTTAGAGCCATTTTTTAGAAAATCAAAATTTTCAAAAAGAGTTCCATGTAAAGGGTAGTTTGGAGTGGGGGATTCTTCTTAAAATTTTCGTGTCACATCCCTGGAAGATACTAAACTTAAATACCAGGTTTGGTATTTTAACGACTTTTCGTTTTTGAGTTATCGTGTTCACAGGCATACGGCACACGGACACACGGACACACATATACGGACCTTTTTCTGAAAATACTTTATTTTGGATACAGGGGACCCTAAAACATATATTTCTGGTGAAATCTCGGTATCGAATTTTTTGGTGGAGCGCAATACCTTCCCTATACACTATGTAAATAGTACGTATAGAGAAAGTAAAATCTTATTCTTCTACCTTCGTGCTTATCGAGATAAACATTAGCATAAATGGCCATGTTAGTTATTTTCTTGTAAGTAAAAGAAAAATAAGGGAATACACCAGGCTAAGGTGATAGTTACACATATTAAAAGCTGATTGTTATGTGATTGGCTATTAACTAATTCCAGGCGTTAACTAATTTCTGTATGAAACTTTTATCATACCACTGCATACGCTAATGCTGTAGAATAGATCGGAACAACAGCAGTTCGAAAATTGGCCCATTTGTGCTTTTTCATTCTGTACATAGTACGTAGGTATTGCGTTTCACCCAAAAATTCTAAACTGAGATTTCGCTGGAAATACACATTTCTTCCAATAATTTGTGTTACCATTCCAAAATCATTCTTCTTCAACCAAAATTTTGCTCCCTTAAGTTTAATTAAAAGGTCTATTGGCCAAATTCCTGTCGTAGCTAGGAGGGCCATAGTCGGAGTGGTTTTAACTGCTCCAGTAAATCGTAGCAAGATTTTCCTTTGAGTTCTCCTTAGTAAGCTCCTTATATGAACGTCCTGCATCCGAGTGGCCCAAACACTAGCGCCATATGCTATAATGGATACAAAAATACTGTTATGATATGTTGAGATTGTGATTAAGGGTATTTTAAAATTTGATTGCATAATTCCTGCCAATTTCATCATCACGGTTTCGGATTTATTTCTTATATACTCTGTGTGCTTCCTAAAGTTTAATTTCTCATCTAAATTTATTCCGAGGTATTTGGCCTCCTTTTGTCTCCTTATGATTTGATTATTAAACTTTATGCTTGGATCACTTTTTAAACTACCCCTCAAAAGCATATAATTTGATTTATTCGGTGATATTTGTAGTTTTGATTTTGCGCACCAATTGCTTAGTTTCTGTGTTAGATTACTTGCTTTACTTTCCAAGTCGTTCCTGTTTTTACCCTCAATAATGATTAAAAGATCGTCGGCATATGCGATGGTATTTGTGATGTTTACATCCTCATTCAAGTCGTTTTATAAGGTCTCCAATACAATGTCCCAAAACAATGGTCCTAATACGGATCCCTGTGGACATCCCTTGGTACTTATTTTATATACTATGCCATTTACACCTTCCATAAAAACCTTTCTATTGTTACAATAATCTCGTAATATTTCATAGAGACATTTTGGGTAATCTTTTTGACGTAATCTCTCAAAGAGGTATGGCCACCACAAATTGTCAAATGCACCGTAAATATCAATTAAAATTCCTATAATATATTTAGCTTGTGAGTTTTTGACTGTTGCCAATGCTAAATTTATCGCGTCTTCGGTAGATAATCCTTTTCTGAATCCAAATTGTTTATCATTCATTCCAACCATAAGTCGAAATTCTTTTATTTTCTTACAAAGTAACTCTTCAAAAAGTTTGCCAATTACGTTTAACAGACAAATGGGTCGGTAGAATTTGGGAACCTTTGGGTCTTTATTGGCACTCTTTTTTAATATAATTACTTTTGCTTCCTTCCAGCAATTTGGAAAGCGGCCTTTCTATATGCAACCATTAAACAATTTATGTAAAAAAGGTAAAATTATTTGCTCCAAATTAATCAAAATTTCATTTATGATTCCGTCAGGTCCGGCAGCTTTTTACTCTTCAGCTTTTTTACTGTCCACTTCTTTTCTGTTATATCTAAAGGATATATCACTCTTGTATTTGGATATGGAAGATTCATGCTTATTCTTTTGAGTGTGTGTGTGTGTTATCTGACATATGGTCGTCATCTGGAAGTAATTTCTCTAATAAAGCCTTTGCTGACTCCTTCCAGTCAGTGGTCATGTTACCGTCTCCTTTATATAACGTTGTCAATACTTCAGGTTTCTTCACTTTGTCCATTACAATCTTATACAGCATTCCCTAAATGTTCGTATCTAATTTATTTTCAACAAAATTCTTCCAAGAATGTTGCCTCGTTTCTTCTAAACAATTTTTAAATCTCTCTTTAGCTTCTCGATAGTTCCTTAGATTTATTTCTCTTTCTGTAGCTATTATGGATTTTTTATATATTCTACGTAGTTTTCGCATTTGTCTTCGAGCTTTCTGTAGAGTGTCAGTCCAAACATTGTCAAAATACTTCTTAGGATTGGTTTTTCTACACGTACTATGTACATAGTGTATAGAGAAGGTATTGTAATGCATCCAAAAATTCGATACCGTGATTTCACCGGAAATACATGTTTTGGGTCACCCTGAATATAAAAAAAGCATTTTTGGAAAAAGGTCCGTGTGTGTGTGTGTGTCTCCAAGTGTCTGGACAGCATAACTCAAAAACGAAAGTAGCGTCAAATACCAAACTTGGTATTTAGGTTTGGTATCTTCTAGGGATGCGACACGAAGACTTTGAAGAAAATCCTCCCACCCACAACAACCCTTTACATGGATCTTTTTTCGAAAATGTTGATTTTCTCACAAACGGCTCTAACGATTTTGATTAAAATATCGTATATTAAAAATATTTACCTGACAAATAATATGTATATTTTGAATTTTCTGGGAATAGCCTCTGAAGACTACTTTATTCTGGATGAATTTTACGTAACTTTGCATATCTGCTAAACCGTAAGAAATGGATAAAAAATTACCACACAAAAATTGTAGAACACATCAAAACACATAATTTATGTTGTATACATTTTTTGCGAGGAGTTTATCGATTTTGAGATATTCCTTGTTTTTGGTTTCAGATTTAAAAAACTTTTACTTTTCTCATACAGGAATTTGTCAACTCGTGTCCATACAAACTTCATTCACCTAGTAACCAGCTTTTGACTTCACTTTAACCTATGATACTCCCATATTGCGCTTCTACTTACAAGGAAGCAAGTAATAAAACTATTTCTGCTAATTTTTTCTCGATTAGCTTGAAATAAATAGAAGGATAAGCTTATTAACAATAATTTGTTACACAGAGGAAACAATTGGAACACATCAGATTTTTTAAGTATACTCTGCTAACGCACATAGTGGGTATTCGTATACCATTTTGTAAATATGTACTTGACCACAAATCTTAACATTTAGGTTGAATACTGTTCTTCATACTAGAAAATCCAAGCTCGATGTATGGCACATGCCTGAAACTGTACTCAACATGCAATCCAAAAAGCAATCACAAAATAATTAATAAAAACCCCACAGTCCCTCGCAGCTAAATACAAACTAAAAACTGATAGTCATAATTACAAAACCACATCTAGAAATCAATATATAAAATTTCGCTAAAATCTAGGTAGATAGCACCTCAAATTATTTCTACTTTATTGCCTCATGACTAATAGAAATTTTATGATGCAGTTCAAAGTATTGGACTTAATTTGCTTTGTGCACACATCGGAATTTTATATTGTGAAGGATTCAAACTATAATTAATTCATTATTGATTTTTACTTTCTCTATACGTACTATGTACAGTGTATAGAGAAGGTCTTGCACTCCACCAAGAAATTCGATACCGAGATTTCACCGGAAATACATGTTTTAGGGTCCCCTGTATCAAAAAAAAAAAGTATTTTCGGAAAAAGCTCCGTGTGTGTGTGTGTCCGTGTGTCAGTGAACATGATAACTCAAAACGAAAAGTTGGTAAAATACAAAACTTGGTACTTAAGTTCAGTATCTTCCAGGGATGCAACAGGAAGATTTTGAGAAAAATTCCCCCACCTCAAACTACCCTTTACATGGAACTTTTTTCGAAAATTTTGATTTTCTTAAAATGGCTCTAACGATTTTGTTTAAAATATCATATATTAAAGATATTTACCTGAGAAATAAAATGTATATCTTGAATTTTCTGGGAATAGCCTCTGAAGTTACTTTAATCTGGACGAATTTTACAGAATTTTGCATAACTGCTAAACTTATATAAAAACGTACTACACAAGAAATGTAGAGCACGTTATGTGATACACATTTTTTTCGTGGAGTTGATGGTTTTTGAGATAACCATTCTTTTTGGTTTCAGCTATGAAAAACTTAATTTTCTCATATAGGAATTTGTCAACTCCTGTCCATATAAACAAAAGAACTTCAGTCACATAGCAACCAGCTTTTGACTATTACTTTAACCTATGGTACTCCCTTATTTCGCTTTTACTTATAAGGAAACAAGTAATAAGACTATTTCTGCTAATCTATTCTCGAGTAGCATGAAGTAAATAGAGGCATAAGATCTTTAACAATAATTGGTTGCAGAGATGTAGAGAAAGTCATGTGAATAGTACACAAGATTTTTTATTTCTCTACTTAGTGCACAGGTAGAGAAGGAATTGCACTCCCCACAAGGATTCCATACTGAGATTTCACCGGAAATCACATTCTAGGTTTCACTGTATAAAAAAAAAAAAAAAAAAAAAAGCATATTTAGAAAACGGTCCGTGTGTGTGTGGGGGGGGGGTATGTGTGTGTGTGAAAAACTCAAAAACGAAGATCCTCACCTCAAACTACCCTTTACATAAAAAAAGTTAAAAAAATATTACTTTCTCAAACGTATCCGTAACGATTTTGACCAAAAAGAAACTGCATATTAAATATATTTACATGTATATTTTAAATTTTCTGGGAATAACATCGCAAGACATCTTCATTTTGGAAACATATTTCTGAATTTTACGTAACTGGTAAACCGTAACAGACAGACGTAAACTTAGTACCCAAAAATGTAGATCTCGTTAAATCAGACAATTTACTTTTGCGTTGAAATGACCATTATGGAGATATGTCTTGTTATTGATTATAGTTCTAAAATATTTAAAACTTTTCTCTTACGGGAATTTCTCAACTCCTGGCCTGGAAAAACGGATTTCAGTCACGTAGTAAATGGATTTTAAAAGATTTGACTATTGCTTTAGCTTAGTGTACTGCCGTCTTACTTTTCTACAAAGAAGCAAGTAATAAGATCACGCTGCTAATGTGTATCTCGACTTGTTTTTATTGTAACTCAAACGTCAAAGAATTCTAACACCTGTTCTATCAAATCGGGCCTTAAATCTATTAATCTGTTATAATATTATGTTCTAGCTTCATAAAAGCATGTGCCTAATACCGGAACATGAATGTCGTAATTTTAAGGAATGGTTTTCATAAAGGTTTTTGCTGCTTATTTCAAAATATTATCTTTGCCAGTATAATCAACAAACACTGAAAACAGATACATATATCATAAGCTAGGTATACATCCGTGAGCGCTACCTATCAGTTTTAGTCTGAACTACGTGTTCAGTAAGTGTTGCCATCGCTTTGGACAGTAGTGACCTCCACCAAAGCGGAAATTAGCGTGACTGTCAGAAACGTTTGCATTTTGTTTTTAAGTATCAGGGCCGTCATGCTTCTTTTTTTTTTTTTTGATCCATAATGATTTAGTTTATACAAAACCTGCTTCACTACACTGACTGCACTTGGGTAGTTTGTTGACCAGCAGCTTTCAACAACCAAGAAGCTTGCTCAGCCAGAAAGTTGAGGCGTTACGTATTTTTACGTATTACTTTCTCTACTTAGAACATTGTACATAGGTAGGGAAGTTGTTGTATTTCTTCCAAAATTCGATACTCAGATTTGATCGTAAATACTTGTTTTGAGACCCTGTGAATCCAAAAAGGAAATACCAAACTTAAGTTCAGTATCAGTATCTTCCAAGGATGCAACACGAAGATTTTCAAGAAAATCATTACACCCCTACTACCCCATAAATATACATTCGAAAATTTAGGATTTTCTCAAAAGTGGCTCTAAAATATTTGATGAAAATATCAAATATTTAAGATTATCTTATTACAAGCAAAATGAGTAATAGCCTCTGAAGAGCTGTTCATTCTGACTTTTGTATAACTGGTAAACCGTAAGAGATGGACAAAAACTTATCACACTCTCTTTGTTATTGATTTCAATTTTAAACTTTCTCAAACCGAAAGTTATCTTTCGTTTCATATCTCCTTTGCTTTACTCCTAGTCTTGGAAACAAAATTGAGTTTCAATGATAAACGCATAGCGACCACTTCTATGATTTCAGCCTAATCAAGTGTATTCCCCTTTTCCCTTGTTATTCAAGTTTGGTATCTTCCAAGGATGCGACACGAAGCTTTTTCAAGAAAACCCCCATCCCAAGCTATTCTTTACGTGGAAAAGGTTTTGTAAAGATTGATTTTTTCAAGAAAAGCTCTAACGATTTTAATTAATATACCGTATATTAAATATCTTTAAATCAGAAATAAGCTGTATATTTTGACTTTTCTGGGAATAGCCTATGAAGATCTATTTTTTCTGGATAAGGTTTTTATGTTGTTGCATAATTTTGCTTAACAGTTAACCCGTAAGAGATAGACAAAATCTTACAACACAAACATTTTAGCTCTACAAAAAGATGTATATATGACAAAATGTGTGTTTTAATGAGATCTAAATGTTTACTTTCTCTACGAGAACATAGGCAGAGAAGATATTGCACTCCGACTAAAATTTCGATACCCAGGTTTCACCAAAAGTAGCGTTTTAGGGTGATTTGTATCCAAAGAGAGGATTTTAGAAAAATATATGTGTGTGTAACCGTGTATCTGTGAACACGATAACTCAAAAATGAAAAGTCGGTAAAATACCAAACTTGATATTTAAGTTAGTGTCTTGCAAGAATACGACACGAATATTTGAGAAAGCCCCCCCCCCTAACTATTCTTTACATGGAATATACATACATACATATCAGTGCAAAATAAGAAGTGAGCATAACCTAGCTAGTCATTTTTTGAGCGCTACCTATCAGCTTTACTCTGAACTACTTGTTCAGTAAGGTACAATGTTGCCATCTCTTTGGACAGTAGTGACCTCTATCAAAGCGGAAACTAGCGTGACTGTCAGAAACGTTTACACCTCATTTTGAAGTATCAGGGCCGTCATGCTTTTTTCTTCTACCCATAAGAATCTAGTTTAAAAGAAACCGGTTTCACTGAGCTGACAATGTTTGCTAGTTTGCTGACCAAAACCATTTAGTAGTCAAAGAAACTTGCCCAGCTAAAATGTTGATTCTTTACATATTTTAAATTCATCCTTGAAGCATACCATAATTTATTCTATATCACTTTAATGTATTTAAACATTAAGAAAAATAGTACACTTTTTCAATTAAAAAAATCGTATGTGTGCCATTCACATGACTTTCTCTATATCCCTGCAACAAATTATTCTTAAAATGCTTATGCTTCTATTTACTTTATGTTTATCAGAAAAAAATTAGCAGAAATAGTCTTATTACTTGCTTCCTTGTAAGTAGAAGCGATATACTTTGGGACTACCATAGATTAAAGTGATAGTCAAAAGCCGGTTGCTATGTCAATAAAGTTCCTTTGTTTATATGGATTGGAGTTGACAAGTTCCTGTATGAGAAAAATGTAAGTTTTTCATAGCAGAAACCAAAAATAAGGAATGTCTCAAAATCGACGAGCTCCACGAAAAAAATTTATATAACATAAATTGTGTGTTTTAACGTGCTCTACATTTTTTGTGAAGTAAGTTTTTGTCCATCTCTTGTGGTTTAGCAGTTATTCAAAATTCCGTAAAGTTCATCTAGAATAAGCTACTCTTCAGAGACTATTCATAGAAAATTCGAGATATACATTTCATTTGTCAGGTAAATGTGTTTAATATACGAAATTTTAATCAAAATCCTTAAGAGCCATTTTTGAGAAAATAAACATTTTCGAAAAAAGTTCCATGTAAAGGGTAGCTGGGGGGTGAGGGGATTTTTTTCAAAATCTTCGTGTCGCATCCCTGGAAGATCCTAAATTTAAATACCAAGTTTGGTATTTTACCGACTTTTTGTTTTAAGTTATCGTGTTCACAGACACACGGACACAGTGACACACGGACACTGACACACACACGGACCTTTTTGTGAAAATGCTTTTGTTTGGATATTGGGGACCCTAAAACATATATTTCCGGTGAAATCTCGGTATCGCATTTTTGGGTGGGGTGCAATACCTTCACTATACACTATGTACATAGTGCGTATAGAGAAAGTAAAAATCAGCATTATACCTAAAAATCCAAGTGTTCCATTCACACAACCTTCTATACATATTCTGTAACAAATTGTTCTTAAAATGAGTATTATGTTATGTACTTCAAGATAAATCAAAATGTACTAGCTGAAATTGTCTTAACATGTAATTTATTATAAGCAGAAGGGAAATAAGAAAATACACTAAGCTAAAGCGATTGTCAACTCTTTTAAAAGTTGGTTGTTATGTATTTCATGGCCAGTTTTCTTCGCATGGACAGGAGTATAGCAAAAGTAACACGACTGTCAAATTCCCGTTTATATATTTTAAAATTGACAAAAATAACAAGGAATATTTCGGAAAGGATAACTCCACGAAAACTGTGTATGTCGCAGTTTGTGCGTTTTAATGAGATATACATTTATTACAGTTTACCAGTTACGCAAAGTAATTTTTCCTTAACGAGGAGGTTTTTATGGGCTATTCGCAGAAAATTCAACATAAAGAGGTTATTTATCTTTAATATCGTTTAGTTTCGTAATCGGCTTACCCTCCCCGTACTTATAGGACTGACACCTCCCTAGGATTTTCAATACATGCCTAGGGGTCAGAAGCCTGTCGGGGAGCCAACGACACGAAACCACAAAATGGAGAACCTGTTACGAGGGGTCGATCCGTAGCCAGGTATGAACATGAAGTGGATGATGTGGAATGTAAGTGAAATTTATGATAGGATAGGTGATTATACAGAAATTGGTGGAATGGGTGGCTGGGGAAAGCCCGCCCAGCCCCCACAAATCCCACATGCAGGTTATCATTATTATACGGCGTTTAAATGAAAATCGTTAGAACCATTTGTTTGAAAATCAAAAGTGAATTTTGGGTTGGAGGATTTTCTTTAAAATCTTCCTGTCACATCCTTGAAAGATACCCACTTAAATACCAAATTTGTAGTAGCGGTATTTTCATATTTGAGATATGCTGTCCACCAACACACGTTACACAGACACACACAAAGAGACTCACACACTGACCTTTTTCTAAAAATACTATAGGGGTCTTCAAAACCTATATTTTCGGTTAACTTCCAAAATCGAATTTTTGGGTGGAACGCAATACCTTCTATATGCACTATTTACATAATGTGAGGAAAAAGTAAAAACAGCAATGCATAGCAATAAAAATGTTTTAACGTGATATTCATTTATTACAGTTAACAGTTACGCAAAGTAACTTATCCCGAATGAAGAGGGTTTTAGAGGTCAATCGTAAAAAGGTCAACAAAAACATTTTATTTGTCTTTAATATGCAATATTTTAATGAAAAACGCTAGAGCCATGTGTTAGAAAATCATAACTTTAGTTTGGGTTGTGGGATTTCCTTTAAAATTGTCCTGTCACATCCTGAAGATACTAACTTAAATACCAAATTTGGTATTTAGTGGTATTTTCATATTTGAGCTATGCTGTCCACCTTCACACGTTACACAGACACGCACAAAGAGAGACACGCACTAACCTTTTGCTAAAAACACATATTTGGATTCGAGGGTCCCCAAAACATGTATTTACGGTGGCATTGCAGTATCTAATGTTTGGGTGGAATTTAATACCTTCTCTATACACTATGTACACTGTGTGTAGAGAAAGTAAAAACAGTAACGCATAGTAATAAATGAATTAGTAAGTGGAAGTAGGTACTCAGGCAAGGCTAGTCAAAACACCACCTTCCCCAAAGTTCACTGGACTCGAACGAGGTTCCATTCACTGGGAGGTCAGAGGTCTAATTACTCGCCCATGGTACATAAAAAGTTTAACGTAATTCCTTTTCATCCCCCATTGGAGCACAGGACTACCGCAAAGTTTCTCTCTTTCATTTCATTGTTTGTGAGTGCTTTAATTTCGCTCCAGCTTTCTCCCATGCTGTTTGCCTTCTTTTCGACGGATCTCTTTCAAGTTACTCTTTATCTTTCTTTTTTACTGACACCTTGAGGGCTTCAATTTAATGCTTTAGGTCTTCTACCGTCATTTTCTTTAATATGCGTCTTACTCACTCACGTCCACTTTCATTTGTGTGTTCATTTCAATGTTTTAGGTGATATTCAGGAATAAACTCATATACAAGAACTGGATAAAAAGCAATGAGAACTACTTTTTCTCGGAAATGACTTAGTGTACAGAGGTACTTTAATCAAACAGCTTCAATATAATCGCCGCAGTTATTTATGACCTTTTGCCAAATGCTTGGAAGGCGTCGTATACCATTTCTGCTAATGGTTATATATTGATTATGGTTATACTGATTAGCATGAAGTAGACAGAAGAATGAGTTTTTCTATAATAATTTGTTACAAGGATGTAGAGAAGGAACACACAAGATTTTTTAGACTAACAACCCTATTAAAGGAACAGAATCACCACCACCACCATCACCACAATCACCATCGCCACCACTATCACCATCAACACCACCATCATCACCACCATCACCATCACCATCACCATCACCACCACCACCATCATCACCATCACCACCATCATCACCATCACCACCACCATCATCACCAATATCATCACCATCACCACCATCATCACCACCATCACCACCACCATCACCACCATCACCACCAATATCATCACCACCATCACCACCATCACCACCATCACCACCATCATCACCACCATCACCACCATCATCACCACCACCATCACCACCATCATAACCACAACCATCACCATCATCATCATCACCACCACCATCACCACCATCACCACCATCATCATCATCACCACCATCATCACCACCATCACCACCACCACCACCACCATCACCATCACCACCATCACCATCACCACACCACCACCAACATCACTATCACACATCACCCATCACCATCACACATCACCACCACCATCACCACCACCATCACCACCACCACCATCACCACACATCATCACCACCATCACCACCATCACCACCATCACCACCATCATCACCACCATCACCACCATCATCACCACCATCACCACCAATATCATCACCACCATCACCACCATCATCACCACCATCACCACCACCATCACCACCACCATCATCACCACCAATATCACCATCACCACCACCATCACCACCAATATCATCACCATCACCACCATCACCACCACCACCACCACCATCACCACTACCATCACCACCATCACCACCACCATCACCACCAATATCATCACCACCATCACCACCATCACCACCACCATCACCACCATCATCACCATCATCACCACCATCACCACCAACATCACCACCATCACCACCAATATCATCACCACCATCACCATCATCACCACCATCACCATCATCACCACCATCACACATCACCATCACATATCTCCACACACCACCACCATCACCCACAGCACACATCTCCACCACCATCACACATCACCATCACCACACATCACCACCACCATCACCACACATCACCACCACCATCAGCACACATCACCATCACCATCACACAACACCATCACCCTCACCACACATCACCACCACCCATCACCACCACCACCATCACCACACATCACCACCACCACCATCACCACACATCACCACCACCATCACCACACATCACCACCACCATCACCACACATCACCACCATCACACATCACCATCACCACACACCACCACCATCACCACCACCATCACCACACATCACCATCACCATCACACATCACCATCACCACCACCTTCACTATCATCACCCCCACCATCACCACCACCATCACCATCACCACCACCATCACCACCACCTCACATCACCACCACACATCACCATCATCACCACCACCATCACCACCACAACCATCACCACCAGCACCACCACCATCACCATCACCATCACCATCACCATCACCATCACCACCCTCACCATCACCACACACCACCACTATCACCATCACACATCACCATCACCAGCACCACACACAATCACCACACATCACCACCCATCACCATCACCATAACACATCACCACCACCATCACCATCACCATAACACATCACCACCACCATCACCATCACCAAACATCACCACCATCATCACCACCACACATCACCACCACCATCACACATCATCATCACTACCATCACCATCACCACACATCACCACCATCACCATCACACATCACCACCACCACACATCACCACCACCATCACTATCACACATCACCACCACCATCACCCATCACCCATCACCATCACCACCACCATCACCATCACCATCACCCATCACCATCACCACCACCATCACCATCACCATCACCCATCACCACCACCACCATCACCATCACCATCACCATCACCACACATCATCATCACTATCATCATCACCACACATCACCACCACCATCACCACCAGACATCACCATCAACACGCATCACGACCACCATCTCCATCACCATCACCACACATCACCACCACTATCACCACTCATCACCACCACCATCACCATCACCACACACCACCACCATCACACATCACCATCACCATCACCACACATCACCATCACCATCACCATCACACATCACCATCACCATCAGCACACATCACCACCACCATCACCACACATCACCTCCACCATCACCATCACCACCATACAGCACCATCACACATCACCATCACCACACATCACCACCATCACCATCACACATCACCATCACCACACACCACCATCACCATCACACATCACCATCACCACACACACCACCACCATCACCATCACTACCATCACCATCACCACACATCACTACACATCACCATCACCACACATCACTACACATCACCACCACCATCACCACCACCATCACCATCACCACACATCACCACACATCACCACCACCATCACACATCACCATCACCATCACCGCCATCAAACATCACCATCACCATCACACATCATCATCACCACAGATCACCACCACCATCACCATCACACATCACTATCACCATCACACATCACTATCACCATCACACATCACTATCACCACCACCATCACCATCACCCATCACCATCACACATCAACATCACCACATACCACCACCACACATCACCATCACACATCACCATCACCACACATCACACATCACCACCACCACACATCACACATCACCACCACCACACATCACCACCATCATCACCATCACCACCACCACACATCACCACCATCATCACCATCACCATACATCACACATCACCATACATCACACATCACCATCACCACCACACATCACCACCACCATACATCACACATCACCATACATCACACATCACCATACATCACACATCACCATACATCACACATCACCATCACCACCACACATCACCACCACACATCACCACCGCAACCATGTAGAGAAGGTCATAAATGGAACATAATAGATTTTTAGCCTGACAAGCCTATTAAAGGAACAGAATCAGAATCACCACCACCACCACCACCACCACCACCACTATGGTGTGCAATCAGTAAACTAGGTCTTCCCTCCATCTCTGTTAACATCTCTTCTGCCAATACCTCTATACTGTGGAGTATTTTTACTTTCTCTACATTTCTATTTCTATAATAAAATACCGCGGATATAGAAAAAAATACCGACAATGTTCGTATTTTGGGAGGGACATTAAAGTTAGTATGCTTCAAAACGGAACTCAAGCCCGAAAATACATCATTTGGACGCTGTGAGGCATCAAATTTCCTTCAGAATATTGTTGGCATCCTAATTAATTATTAATGAGAAATTACCTTGTGATTGACATTCCTACTGACACGTGACTGTCTCGATACGCTGTTATCGCATTTTCTCGCTATCCGTCTGCAGCGGTTCTACTCCCAGATCATTTTCCAATTCCTCCCCACTGATCATTTTATTACTTCCACTATTTTCACAGAATCGCTGGTGTTATTTAAGTTTATTATCATACCACTGATTTCTCTGAAATGTTTTCTTCTTTCCATGCATTTTCTATCACACCTCTCGTATGTTGAACTACTTTTCCTCCCATTTCTCACTAGTTAGCTCGTCGATCCCTTTCAACATTCCATACTTCACTAAAAATAAAGTTTTTATTAATTCGGCTAATATAACCTCAACTCGTTTATCACGCCTACTATAACACATTTTCATATCACAGTGCCATTTGTAGTAGTTCTAATGAGAATAAGAGTAATGACCGCGAGATATAAAATGTAGTAATGATTTACATTCCACATTCTGCGAGTTACAACCTATATCTCTACTAAATCCTGGGGTGTATCAAATTAGCTGTAATTGTGAGGACTCATATGTTGGTCAGACTGGTAGATCCATCCAAAACCCGCAGAACAGACATATAAAACAATTGCAAGCAGAAAAATCCGTTCTCGCAGAACACGTGGAAAAACCCGGCATCACATAGATATTGACGAGTGGCAACTAAATAGTGCCTGGCAGGAATTGTATTTCATTTGTCAGGTTTCAGGAGTGGGATTAAGAAGTGAAGATGTTTGAAATGCTTTAGATATTCTTGAACAAGATGGACAAAATGGAACTAAAATTAATAGAAATGGAGGAAATAAGAAGTATGTGACAAATAGTATCTAATGATTTATTATTGACACTAAGCCTGGAAGTAAATACATAGGTAACGACTTTTTAAGTAACGAATCATAGAAGCCAGAACGCAATTTGTGTATATAGTTTGTGTCTGGTGTGAATTTAAGATAAATATGCTATATTACTTCATAATGCCTTCGAAGGACATGTATCTAACAAAACACAAAATTGGTCATTGGCGCGTTGTTTTGTATCCTTCATTCTGAATATGACAAACAGTTGTCACACAAACAAAAAAAAAAAACAGTTGTGGGGCAATAACAACAATGTTTATGGTCATGAAATCTCTATGGAAGTGACCTGATGTATGCTGCTAAGATCTGAGGCAGGTATTGTAACAAATACCTTTATTGACTCAAAATTGGTCATAAAATAAATTTAGGCTTCGACGCGTAGAGAGTTAGCCATCGTTTCATGCTACTGCGTGCTAACACTTCAATCGAGGAATCACTGAAGACTCTCTAATTTGGTTTGCAACTCTTCCTTATATAGCTATGAATGACATCACGGAGGTGTCTGAAAGAAAAATGGAAACTGATTTTTGTTAATGAACGGTCTTTAAATGCTGTAATTCTCAGCGTCCCATTCTATGTTGGGCATGAAAAACTGCTTAATTTTGTCTCTGTCAGACTTAAGGTTCTTTTACATGTAGTAAATCTACAAAACGGTATCAAGGGCCTTACTTTCCTTCTAAAAGAAGCTGTGCTCAGAATTTTTAACCTGAAAAAATCCATTGTCCTCCGCAGGGTTTGAATCCGCGACCTTAAGTACCATAATCTAGCTAATAGTAACTATTACACCAAATAGAGCGACTTCTGGAAGCTATCGAAGCTATCGAATCTGGCATGTATGTCTCGCATTCCAAGTCTCGCGGCTCCTGTGTTTACAGCATTCTAAGGCCTTGCACGCCAAGGCGGACGTGAGAACGGTGGCACAAGGCACTGTCACAATATAAACATTACGTTATCCGTTTCGAAAAAAATAATAAAATTTGATAACCTTTTGAGCCAGGTATAAAAACACGGAGAAACACCTTATCGCAGTTGCAATAGTATTACTGTATAACTTGAGGTGAATTCGAATACTTCTATGACCACCAGGGATCGAATTAGGAGCATTGTTTCTACCATAATTTACCACTAGTCATTCATTATTCATAATCATCAACTCGTCGCGTCGTTTTGAAGATCTAGCAATCAGTGTAACATATTAATAGGTAATAAATAAACATCTACCCATTTACTCATCCGCATGCTATTATCATCGCCACCCAGAGTAATTAATATATTTGTTGCTCCTCTAAAATGGCTCCTCACTCGTTTAAACGAACAGTATGTCTATAATTGAATGTCATTATCCCACAAACGCTTGTTACATAAGCTTTATTCGTTTGAATGATTACTTAATTGCACGTTCAACTGTTGAACATTTCATCATAAACTTCTCGCTAGAGGTGGGAAAGTACAGTTCTATGCGTTCCGGTTCCAAAAAAGTTGATGTGTTCCATTCACATGACTTTCTCTACCTCTCTGTAACAAATTATTGTTAAAAAGCTTATGCTTCTATTTACTTCATACTAATCGAGAAAAAATTAGCAGAAATAGTCTTATTACTTGCTTGCTTGTAAGTAGAAGCGAAATAAGGGAATACCATAGGTTAAAGTGATAGTCAAAGGCTGATTCCTATGTGATTGAAGTTCCTTTGTATGGACAGGAGTTGAAAATTCCTGTGTGAGAAAAGTATAATTTTTCAAAGTTGTAACCAAAAACAAGGAATATCGAAAAAACGACTAACTCAAAGAAAAAAAAATGTATATTAAATAAACTGTATGTTTTACATGCTCTACATTTGTGTGGTAAATTTTGTCCATATCTTACGGTTTAGCAGTTATGCAAATTTTCGTAAAAATTATCCAGAATAAAGTACTGTTCAGAGGCTATATCCCAGAAAATTCAAGCTATACATTTTATTTGTCAGTTAAATACCTTTAATATACGATATTTTAATCAAAATCATTAGTCATTTTTAGGATATTCAAAATGTTCGAAAAAAAATTCCATGTAAAGGGTAGTTGGGGTTGGGGGATTTTCCTGAAAATCTTCGTGTCGCATCCTTGGAAGATACCAAACTTAAATACTAAGTTTGGTATTCAACGGTCTTTTCGTTTTTGAGCCATTCTGTCCAGACACCAGAAACACAGATATACACAGGGACCTTTTTCCAAAAATGCGTCTCTATACACTATGTACATAGTACGTGCAGAGAAAGTAAAAAGGATCTTATTACTTGCATCCTTGTAAGCAGAAGGGAAATAAGGGAGAACCATAGACTAAATAGATAGTCAAAGCTTTTAAAAGCTGGTTGCTATGTGATTGAAGTACCTTTGTTTGTATGGACAGAAGTAGACAAACTCCCGTATGAGAAAAATATAAATATTTTAAAGCTGAAACTAATAAACAGGAATATTTCAAAAACGGTCAACCTTACGAAAAAATGTATATGATAGAAATTGTGTGTTTTAACGAGCTCTACATTTTTTGTGTGTTTATGTCTCTCTCTTACGGTTTACTAGTTATGCAAAACTCAGAAAAATTCATCCACAATAAACATATCTTCATAGATTATTCACAGAAAACTGAAGATATACATTTTGTTTGTCATGTAAATATCTTACATATTTTAATCAAAGTCGTTAGAGCCATTTGAGAAAATCAAGATTTTCGATTTTTTTTCTATGTATAGGTTAGTTGCGTTGGGGGGATTTTCTTGAAAATTTTCTGGAAGATTTCAAATTTAATACCAAGTTTGGTATTAACGCGTTTTTGTTTTTGAGCTATGGTGTCCAATAGACACATACACACGCACGCAGACACACGGAGCTATTTCCAAAAAATTCTTTCTTTGGATTTAGGGGGACCCAAAACCTGTATTTCCGGTGAAATCTCGGTATTCAATTTTGGGTGCAATACAATACCTTCTCTATACATTATGTACATAGTAATTGTAGTGAAAATAAAAATACTGTATTAAAAATCTGATGTGTTCCATTTACATAATTTTCCCAATCTCCTGTGCTAACAAACAACTTACAAAGAGTATTCTTCTTTCTATTTCGTACTAGTAAATATTACTAAATATAAGGCAACTAAGGGAATAAATTAGCTAAAACGTTAGTCAAATTTTTAAAAGAAAAATATGTGATGTGTTCCGTTCACATGACTTTCTATACCTGTTCTGCAAAGAAAGAATTCTTACAAAAGATCATTCCTTTATCTGCATCATTCTATTGAGAAAAACATTTGCACAAATGTTCATATTGCTTGCTAAGGGTAATAGGGGAATTCACTAGGGTAAAGCTATACTCAAACCTTTAAAAAGCTGGTTGTATGTGAGCAATTGAAGTTCGGTTCACTTTGCAGTTCCAGAGAAGCAAAAGAAAGATGAAACGATAGGTCACCCCATCTGAGAAAATACCCAGTTTAAAATTGAAACTAACGAGAAGGAATATCTCGGAAACGGGACAACTCTGCAACAAAAATGTAAGTACATGACATGAATTATGTATTTTAAGGAGGTGTACATTTTTGTGTAGTACGTTTTTGTCTTCTTTTATGAATTACCAGTTATGCAAACTCAAACTTTTCAAAAAAAATCCATATAAAAGATAGTTTGAGGTGGGGGAATCTTCGTGCAAGTTTGAAATTTAACGGTCTTAGATTTTGAGTTATGTTGTCCACAGACACACATACAGACGGTTTTATAAAATTTGTCTTCTTTGGACTCAGAGGATATCAAAACATATATTTCCGTTGAAATCTCGACATCAAATTTTTGGTGTAATACAAAACTTCTATATACTATATACATATTACGTGTACAGAAAATAAAAAAAAAAGATAAAAAAAATATTACTATGCGATTGACATTAAAATTGCATGGTTAATAATAAAACAGAAGAAACACGAACGACTTCCTGTTCGAGAAAAGCAAAAGTGTTTTAGAACTGAAACCAAAACAAAAACAAAATATTTGGAAAATGGTTAGCTGCACAACAAAAAGGTATAATACATAATCTGTGAGTTTTGACGAATCTACATACTTACTTCCACAGCACGTATGTACAATGTACATGGTAAGTAGAGAAGTTATTACGCTCCACTCAAAAATCGAAATTTCAAGGTCTTCTGAATTCATGAGAGCATTTTTAGAAAACGGCCCGTTGTGTGTATGCGTGTGCAGCATTACTCAAAAACGAAAAGTGCGCTAAGCACCAAACTTAAAGTAAGAATTACAAACAAAAATTCGATTTCGGAATCTTGAATCCAGAAAACTATTAACAGAAAATTTGAGGAGTTCCATTTACATGGCTTTCTCTATCTGTTCCTCAAAAAACCTATTCTTAAAAAAATATAATTTTTATTTATATTATGCTAAAAGAGGTAAATGGTCTACTTGTCTCAATTAAGTATAAGGTAAATAAGGGAATCCACCAGACTAAAGCGAGAGTCATATCTTTTAAAACCTGGTCGCTATGTGAACAACTGAAATTCGGTTATTCTTGCAAAACTAGGAGTAAAACAAAAGAGTAATGAAACAGATGAAGACTTTCTGTGTAATAAAAGATTAACAGTTTTACTATAAAATGTATTTGACAAGCTGTGTGTCTTAACGAGATCTACATTTTTGTGTAGTAAGGTTTTGTCTCTTTCAATTTACTAATTATGCAAAAATCATTCACAATGAAGAAGACTTCAAAGTCTAGTCACAGGAAATTCAACAAAAATGTTTAATTTTGTCATATAAATACATTTATTAACTGTGTTTTAATAAAAATTAATAACGCCAGCCACTTATGAGAAAATCAAACATTTTGAAAAATGTATCTATGTACAGCGTAGTTTGTCGTGGGGGATTTTCCTAAAAATGTTCGTATCGCTTCCGTGAGAGGTCCCAAATTTTTACAGCTCACAGACACAAAAACAGACAGATAAACACACACGGATACTAGGTTCGTTTTCTGCCAAGTGCTGCTTGGTGGAGAAATTCGAACTCGAAAAGAAATACTGCCTATTGTGCGAAGTTAATGTTGTAGCCATTACACCAGAAAGTTAAGCTCGTTTTTGTGGTTGTGTTCTCGAGTGGTATTTTCGATCAGCCAGTGGCAGAATGGTACTTTAGAAAGCTATATACGTACTTTCGAAGCTTGGACAGACAGACCAGAGGTCTGCTACCTCAAATTAATTCGTTCAGACACCTCCTCCTTATTCTGTGAAAATATTTCGGTGTAGTTCATTCACTCTTTGTATTTCGACACTGAATTTTTGAAGTGGAACGCAATATATTCTCTATCTACTATGTATAGAGAGAGAGAGAAAATAAGCGTATGTGTGGGTTAAATACCAAAAAGAGGGTCAGTAACTACCCTTAATACTGCTCTTTTTTATTTCTCAAAAACTCTAAAGATTTTGAATAAAATGCCATAAATTCACGAAGTGGCTACGAAAAATATAATGTATATTTTCCATTTTTTGGGAATAACTTATTAATCCCGCCTCATTTAAAAGGAATTAAGTATTTTTTTGTTACTGGTAAACTGTAGGAAATAGGCAAAAGCTACTAAGCAATTTAATATAGTTATGTTTACAACAAATCATTTATTTGAAGTATTTTATGCGGGACCACAGGTCTCTATATATCTAAAGTTATTAATTTTAATTTTCAATCATTTCTCATTTTTAAAGGAATGTCACTGCGGTCTCTCGTGATGTAAGCAATCTAGGCCAGAATGTAGTCTATCGTATTTATTCGGTATAGCTAACGAATGCGTATCTTTGATATTATCTTTAGCAATTCATAGCGAATCCGGATATACTTGATATACTAGTAACTGTTGCTTGGGTATATCACGGTTGAACTTAAAGTGTCTGAATGCATTCGGCTGTCTCTATGTTGGAAGTGTATCAGCTATCGAAATGTATAGTTAAATTATATTTGCAGAAGCTTATTGCTAAGTATGCAGAAAATAAATTTGCATAAACACTCTCCAAAATTATATTATAACAAACAATAGTGGTAGAGAATGGCATGTGATTGTAACATACGATTTGTTTCTTTTATATAGGGTATTCAGATTTTTTCGACATTTCCCGCCAGTCGTTTGCCCGCCCTTGACTTCAAAACTAGGTAGCGAGTTTACCACACATTGCTTTTGCAGTGGAATAGCGAACGATGAGTAGAAGGGGTGGATGTCAACAGTTTCGAGGTCACCTTATTAAAATGGGACTTGTGTCACATCTTTCCGATATTTAAATTTGTAACATTCACTTGCGTCTCAAACTCACAATCGCAGCATTTATTCTTCCAGTTCGGAAGTAGCACTCAACCATACAAATTCTGTGACTGTGGACACTGCGTGGTGTATTATAGGAGGGCACCGGCTTCGTATCCCGCATACAGGTTTAGGATATTTAAGAATGGTGTGGAGTTGTGGGTGCCTTAACTCTGGATTTTACTGGTATGGAATCTTTCTCAGGTGTGTTAAGACACAAATTATTTTCTTCGTGTTCCAGATTATTATTGGGCTCATTTATTCATCCTGTTTGGCCTTTTCTGCCGTCGAACACACACGCATTCCTCCTAAATTTTCCCCTTTTCAACTACGCTTTACGCGACCGCGTCTATCATTCTTTACTACTTTGTGGTGCATGAAAAACAGTTTCTATCGTGTCCATATGTAGCCCGTCCATTTCTACCGCGGACTCTGTTATCACATCTTACCTCTGCGCATCTCCTAGGCCTTTTGGTTTCGTCCGTATTCTAGCATATTAAATTATACATTTTATAATATTTCGTCGCAGCTAAATGCAGCCCATTCGGCTCCACCGCGGACTGAAATATCAGATCTTATCTCTGCCAGTCTTCCATAGCTAATGGAAAAGAGTCGCTAGACCAGCAAGGGAATCGTTTCTCTTCCTTGCTATGTCCACCTTCGGGCAGTGTAACCTCACACCTTTATTTCAATGTCCTGCCCTTAACGGTACTATCCTACCTGGTTCGCTTGTCAGCTCGTGACAACAGTTTGTCCTTGCTTTTCTTAGACGTGCTTTACAATATTTCTTCACTAGCCATCTTCAAAGTATATTTGTCCCCTCTTAGTATAATTTATATTGTATTGGCTATAATTTACATCTCCATTTTAAATAACTTTTAACCCCCAGACACGACATGTTCTGTTCCAACTTCCATCTCGCGTGAAAGGAACACACAAAATTCCTATTGAAAAACAGTTCTTCACCGACCAATACATCAACCTGTTTACGTATCTCCCCCTTGAAACAAAGGGTTCGCTGAAATAATAACAACATGTACTTAAACCCATGGTGCTAAAGCATCAAATGGTGTGTAACCTATGACCTAATGGTGATATAGGTTTGTAACGTTCTGCATCTCTCTCTCTCTCTCTCTCTCTCTCTCTCTCTCTCTCTCTCTGTCTCTCTCTCTCTGCAGAGCCACATTCTCGAGGGGGAACCCTTAAGGACGTGTCACCAACTGTTGTCATGCAACATCAATGACAGCTGGCAATACTGCAGGTGGTCTATGGTTAACTCTCGTACTGACGGTTGATTCGCTGTTTCCAAGATAGGAATCCTGCTTAACTTTGCCATAATCCTAAAATCTAAGATGTATTTGTCCATTAACGAAAACGCTAAAAGAAACACAAAGAAGGCTATGCACTTAGCGAGTCTAAGTTACCACTCAATTGGTAGCTGGCAGTTTTTTTTTAAAAAAAAAAAATCTAATATATTCGGTTTACATGACTTTCTCTACCTGTTCTGCAAACATCCCTACACAAGAGTATTATCTCATCTATATCATGCTAATCAAGCTAAACTTTAGTAGAAGTTATCTCCATACTTACTTCCTTTTAGGCAAAATGATATAGGGGAATACACCAGGCAAAAGTGATACTCAAAACATTTTAAAAAGCTGTTCGATACGTGAACATCTAAAGTTCGGTTCGCTTTGCGAAAAATGTGAAACGAAAGGTGCTCCCGTTTGAGGACATCTGGAGTTTAAAATTGAATAAAATAACAAGGAATATTTTGGAAACGGTCAACCCTACAAGAAAACTGCATTTGACATACATTGTGTGCTTCAAGGAGATCTATATTTTTGGTGCACTAATTATTTTACTATTTCTTATGGTTTACTGGTTATTCATAATTCGGCAGAATTCATCAAGAAAGAGTAAGTCTTCAGAAACTATTCCCAAAAAATCCAAATTACACATTTTGTTTTTATGTAAATATATTTAATATATCTACTATTTTAATCAAAATCGTTAGCAATTTTTGAGGCAACATTTTCAAACTTTTTTCGATGTAAGGGGTAATTTAGAATGCGGGAATTTTCTTGAAAACCTTCATGTGGCATCGTTGTATGATACCAAACTTAAATACGAAGATTGTTTTAGTTTTTGAGCTATTCTTTCCACACACACACACACACACACACACACACACACACACACACACACACACACACACCACACACACACAGGGACCTTTTTCTAAAAATGATTTTCTTGGGCGCAGGAGACCTCAAAACGTATATTTACAGTGAAATATCGACATCGAATTTTTGGGTGAAATACAATACCTTCTCAATACTCAATGCACATAGTACGTGTAGATAAAGTAAATGTCTGTTCTATTTACAAAATTTTCACTATTAATTATTATTTTTCTCAATTAATGAGGACTGCCATGTAGACAAAGCATATTCTCCTATTGCCATTATTGCTAGTGTATATAACAGCCGTTTATGTATAATAGTTTGATGTGTTTTAAACTGTCTTATCAAACATTATCCCTTCTTCTACTTCGCGCCAATCCAGAATAAAATGCAGAAATGGCCTTGTTCCTTAGTTCCTTATAAGTATAGAAGAGAAAGAAGGGAATACATTAGACCAAAGCGATGGTCAATCTTTTAAGAATTGGTTGCTATTTGATTTAAAATTCGATTTTCTTTGCATGGTCAGGGAATGAGAAATTCCCGTATGAGAAACGTTAGGTGTTTTAAAATTGAAACCAATAACAAGGAACATACTGAAAATGGTTAACTTTACAAAAACTGTATAGGTAAGACTTAAATTGTGTATTTTAACAGGATATACATTTTCGGTGTAGTGAACTTTTTTTATGTATCTCTTACGGTTTACCAGTTAGGCAAAGTCATCCAGAGGGAAATGGTCATCAGAGGCTGTTGTCATAGAATTCAAAACATGCAACAAATGTTATATGTTTATTAAATATGTATTTGTGATAACTTTAATAAACAATATTTTAAATAAAGCTGTTAAAACCATTTTGAGAAAATCAACATTTGGAATATTTGTTCATGTAAAGAATAGTTTGGGTTGGGAGATTTTTATTTACAATCTTTGTGTTGTATCCTTGGAAGATGCTGAGCTTAATTATCAAGTTTGGTATTTTACCAACATTTCGTTTTTGAGTTTTGTAGTTAACAGACACACGGATATACACGCCAACATCGACCTTTTTATAAAAATTACCTTTTGGAAATAGGGGACACGAAAATGTGTATTTCCAGTGAATTCTCGGTATCCACATTTGGGTCAAATGCAATACCTACTCAACCTAAGTTGAGTAAGTAAAAAGTAGATACAATACAGAAAAGAGACTCAGAGAAGACAGCATCATAAAAAATCTGATCTGTTCCATTCACATGACTTTCTCTACATCTCTGCAGAAAATTATTGTTAAAAAGCTTACGCTTCTGTTTAATTCATGCTAATCGAGAAAACAATGGCAGAAATAGTCTTATTATTTGCTTCCTTGTAAGTAGAAGCGAAATATGGGAGTATCATAGGTTAAAGTGATAGTCAAAAGCTAGTTGCTATGTCACTGAAGTTCCTTTGTTTGTATAGACACGAGTTTACAAATTTCTGTGTGAGAAAATTTGAGCTTTTCAAAGCTGAAACCAAAAACAAGGAATATCTCAAAAACGATCAGCTCTTCGAAAAAAATGTAGATAACATAAAATGTGTGTTTTAATGTGCTCTACATTGTTTGTGTAGTAAGTTTTTGTCAATTTCTTACGGTTTAGCAGTTATGCAAAATTCTGTAAAGTTCACTCAGAATGAAGTAGTCTTTAGAGGCTATTCCCAGAAAATTCAAAACATACATTTTATTTGCCAAGTAAATATCTTTAATACACGATATTTTAATCAAAATCGTTAAGAGCTATTTTTCAGAAAATCAAAATTTTCGAAAAAAGATCCATGTGAAGGGTAGTTTGAAGTGAGGGGATTTTTCTCAAAATATTCGTGTCGCATCCCTGGAAGATACTAAACATTAATACCAAGTTTGGTATTTTAGCGACTTTTCGTTTTTGAGTTATCGGTTTCACAGACACACGGACACACACACACACTCGGACCTTTTTCTGAAAATACTTTTTTTGGATGCAAGGGACCCTAAAACAAATATTTCCGGTGAAATCTAGGTATCGAATTTTTGGGTGGAGTGCAATACCTTCTTTATACACTACGTACATAGTACGTGTAGAGAAAGTAAAAATGAAAAGGCAAGTTTATAGAATAAATATGTGCGGAATGATCCGCTACCAATCAGTGAGGCCTTTGCACCTATGCTTCACGAGGGGGCGCCAGTGGAAGGGAGGGATGAGTAGGGGTGAATCACATGAATAGCACAGCTCCTCCATTTACTAGATTGATACTTCCCGACATCGGACAGCAGACCTGGGACCCCGCCCCGCATGGGATCCAGCACACCTAAGGGTGATTACCTATATCCCGATAACCAGGCCGGAGATGGAACACTGGTGATTACAGAAAGTGTTTCCCTACCATGCCGCACCGAAACATGGAACGACATGTAGGAACAGGACATTCTGGGGATGCAATTAGTTTTCCCAATAGATATTCCCTGACAATACGGGAAAATTTTCGAGAAATAATCCCCTGAGAAAGGAAGGCAAAGCATGAGAGTCAAATCCACAACCTCCTGACTGCAAGTTGCACTCAAACCAAACATGATAAAGAAGGTTAGCTTGCATCAACAACAAAGCACAAGCATTTCAAAAGGTAGAATTTTGAGTAAAACTTCTATTACTACTCAAATAATAGGATTTTATCATTCATAAATGAGATAGATAATTTATATAAGCATCTCAGCTTATCTGCCATCAACTCGTGGAATCAGCTAGTAAAACCAATTCGTACATTCCGTGGACAATAGATGATATTTATCCCGTATGAGAAAACACAAGAGTGTCATATCTGGGGATTATGGAGGCTAGCACAAGGTTCACTCGACCAGTCCAAAGACAAGAAGATATCACATGTGGTTGAATTAGCCATGAAGAGTGTGGTCAAATTACTGTGATGTGCCATCTGGTTAGTGTGGTTTATAGATAGCATACAGTTGCAACATCTTTAGCTATATATATCTGCAATCATTGTTGGAATATGAGAAGGTGAATACTTGGGAAGCCACGCTCATACTCTAGAATAACTCGAGGATTTTCCAGTGTCCCAGTGGGTGCTTTGCTACCCGAGTTTTCACGTGAGTTTTAATAAATTGAAAATGCAAATCATATATTTGCAATTGAATGTTAATATGTATAAAGAATTAGGCAACTATTTCACTTTACTATTTACTAAAAGATTGGTTTCTTGATGTTAACATGCAGATTGTATCTGTTTTGTGTTCGTAATGTTCGTATAATTTCTAGGTAGAAAAGGTATTTTATTTCATGTAAATATTTGTTACCCAGATTTCACGGAAATACATGCTTTGAGGATCCCCCAATCAAACAAAAGTTTTATATATAGTTAAGATAAACATAAATTATCTTATTTCTTAGTTCTTTGTAAGTAAAAGGAAAATAAGGTGATACAAACAGCTAAGGCGATTGCCAAATATTTAAAAGTTTGTTACTATTTGATTGAAATTTGGATTATTTTGCATAGCCGGAGCAAAAGAAAATGGCGACTTCTCATTTGACAATTTTAAACCAATAATGGGCTCCATATAAAGTGTATATGACTTAAATCCTGTTTAATGAGATCAATGTAAAACTTTCTTGTGCACCTTTTCATTGACTTACCTTCAGAAGTTGAAGGACTTTCATGAATAAATTGTTTCATTATTTTATCAATTCAAAAGTTTGCGCTTTTAATATTAATTTCGTACATATTAATCAATAATTATTTCATCCAACTTATATCTTCTCCGCATTTATTGGGTTTTTGCAGTGAGTTTTTTCTCTCTTACAATTTACATTAGGTGAACTCGTCCAGAATGACGAGATTCTTACCGGTATTTTCAGAAAATCCAAGATATACATTTAATTTGCAATGTAAATAGCCTTAACATACTTTCAAAAGAGATATACAGGCATTTTGAGAAACTTAAAGCTGTGAAAATATCTCCATTTTAAGGATTATTGGGAGGGCAGGGATTATCCTGAAATCTTCAAGTGTCATCCTTCGGTATTCAACCGACACACACACACACACACACACACACACACACACACACACACACACACACACTGATGTTACTCGAAAATATATTTTTACTTTCCCTACCACAAAAATTACATAAAAGGTAGAAGGTATACAATGCAGGCGAAAATTTAATACTAAATTTCATCGGAAATACATGTTTTGAGGACTACTGTATAGAGAGTGCATTTTTTGAAAAACCGTCTGTGTGTGTGTCTATGAATAGCATAGCTTAAAACGTGATATTTAATAACTGTGTTCTAAGACTGCAAAACGAACATTTTAGAAAACTCCCCAAACTACTCTTTCCCTGAAGGAGTTTTAAAAATATTCGATTTTATGTAATTTTAATTACAATTTAATATATGAAAAGTATTTACATTATAACTAAAAATATGTGTACAATGCTTTTTTGGGGGAATAGCCCTTGAAGACATCTTCATTCTGGGTAACTTTTGTATAATTGGTAAGCCATAAGCCATAACACAATATAGATGTCATAAAATATACAACTTATGGTATATACATTTTGTATATAGAGCTAACCATTCCCGAGGTACTCCTTGTTGATGTTTGAATTTTAAAATACTTAAGAAGTATTCATCCATTTCATATCTCTTATTGTGCCTACACCTGGTCACGGAAAGAACTGAATATTGACGTCAGGTACATATCAACAGTTTTTAAGAGATTTTCTTTTTACTTACAAGAAAGCAACTAATAAGGATCTTTATCTTGATTTGCACGATATAGATAAAAGTATGTTTGTTGGCAGAACGGTTAGAGAAAGTCATTTGAATGAGACACATCACACGAGATACAATGTGTACGGTTTAGATCGGTGCTAGAATCAGAGCTCCAATGGATGTATTTTCTACGTTGTTCCTTTCCTCGAGAGATTAAATACAAACAGAGTACTGTTTACAAGTGACGGTATTGATTACGTTCAACATCTTCTCGTATTTTAGACCTTGCTGCTGGCAAGTATGGCGACGTATTGTATTTATCTTGCTTTGCTTCAGCCCCGAGAGATCTCGGCATAATTAGATGCGTCTTCTTATTTAACTTGCATCAGTCTTAGTCCTCGTTAACTTAATTCGTCAATTGTACAGAGTGTAAGAAAATATTCGCAACTTCTTCAGCTACCAATACGACTGGCCGAGGTCGTCAAATCATGGGTCCGTGAGCAGAAATACCGGTGTTCAAATCCCACGGTTATCGACATTCCTGACAGGATTTTGACGCGGTATTTAGCCAACTCAGATATAATTTATACTGCCAGCTACAGTAGTAGTAGTGGTGGTGGCGGCAGCGGCAGCAGCAGCAGCAGCAGCAGCAGCAGTAGTAGCAGTAGTAGCAGTAGTAGCAGTAGTAGCAGTAGTAGTAGTAGTAGTAGCAGTAGCAGTAGTAGTAATAATAATACTAATAATAATAATAATAATAATAATAATAATAATAATAGTGGTGGTGGTGGTAGTAAAACGTAGTAGTAGTACAGAGGAGTAGTAGCAGTAGTACTATTAGTAGCAATAGTAGTAGAGAGTAGTAGTTGTACAGAGTAGTAGTAGTACAGAGTAGTAGTAGAGAGGAGTAGTAGCAGTAGTACTAGTAGTAGCAATAATAGTAGAGAGTAGTAGTTGTACAGAGTAGTAGTTGTACAGAGTAGTAGTAGTAGTAGTAGTAGTAGTAGTAGTACAGAGTAGTAGTAGTAGTAGTAGTAGTAGTACAGAGTAGTAGTAGCAGTACAGAGTAGTAGTAGTAGTACAGAGTAGTAGTAGTAGTAGTAGTACAGAGTAGTAGAAGTAGTAGTAGTACAGAGTAGTAGTAGTAGTAGTACAGAGTAGTAGAAGTAGTAGTACAGAGTAGTAGAAGTAGTAGTAGTACAGAGTAGTAGAAGTAGTAGTACAGAGTAGTAGTAGTACTAGTAGTAGAAGTAGTACAGAGTAGTAGTAGAAGTAGTACAGAGTAGTAGTAGAAGTAGTACAGAGTAGTAGTAGAAGTAGTACAGAGTAGTAGTAGAAGTAGTACAGAGTAGTAGTAGAAGTAGTACAGAGTAGTAGTAGTAGTAGTAGTAGTAGTAGTAGTAGTAGTAGTAGTAGTAGTAGCAGCAGTAGTACTAGTAGTAGCAGTAGTACTAGTAGTAGCAGTAGTACTAGTAGTAGTAATAGTAGTAGAGAGTAGTAGTAATAGTAGTAGAGAGTAGTAGTAATAATAGTAGAGAGTAGTAGTAATAATAGTAGAGAGTAGTAGTAATAATAGTAGAGAGTAGTAGTAATAATAGTAGAGAGTAGTAGTAATAATAGTAGAGAGTAGTAGTAGTGGTACAGAGTAGTAGTAGTGGTACAGAGTAGTAGTAGTAGTAGTACAGAGTAGTAGTAGTAGTAGTAGTAGTAGTAGTAGTAGTAGTAGTAGTAGCAGTAGTACTAGTAGTAGTAGTAGTACTAGTAGTAGCAGTAGTACTAGTAGTAGCAGTAGTACTAGTAGTAGCAGTAGTACTAGTAGTAGCAGTAGTACTAGTAGTAGCAGTAGTACTAGTAGTAGCAGTAGTACTAGTAGTAGCAGTAGTACTAGTAGTAGCAGTAGTACTAGTAGTAGCAGTAGTACTAGTAGTAGCAGTAGTACTAGTAGTAGCAGTAGTACTAGTAGTAGCAGTAGTACTAGTAGTAGTAATAGTAGAGAGTAGTAGTTGTACAGAGTAGTAGTAGCAGTAGTACTAGTAGTAGTAATACTAGTAGAGAGTAGTAGTTTTACAGAGTAGTAGAAGTAGTAGTACAGAGTAGTAGTAGTAGTAGTAGTAGTAGTAGCAGTAGTAGTAGCAGTAGTAATAATAATAATAATAATAATAGTGGTGGTGATAGTAAAAGATAGTAGTAGTACAGAGGAGTAGTAGCAGTAGTACTAGTAGTAGTAGTAGTAGCAGTAGCAGTAGTACTAGTAGTAGTAATAGTAGAGAGTAGTAGTTGTACAGAGTAGTAGTAGCAGTAGTACTAGTAGTAGTAATACTAGTAGAGAGTAGTAGTTTTACAGAGTAGTAGAAGTAGTAGTACAGAGTAGCAGTAGTAGTAGTAGTAGTAGCAGTAGTAGTAGCAGTAGTAATAATAATAATAATAATAATAATAGTGGTGGTGATAGTAAAACGTAGTAGTAGTACAGAGGAGTAGTAGCAGTAGTACTAGTAGTAGTACTACAGAGTAGTAGTAGTAGTAGTACCACAGAGTAGTAGTATTACTACAGAGTAGTAGTAGAGAGGAGTAGTAGCAGTAGTACAGAGTAGTAGTAGTAGTAGTACCACAGAGTAGTAGTAGTACTACAGAGTAGTAGTAGTACTACAGAGTAGTAGTAGAGAGGAGTAGTAGCAGTAGTACAGAGGAGTAGTAGCAGTAGTACAGAGTAGTAGTGGTACAGAGTAGTAGTAGTACAGAGTAGTAGTAGTACAGAGTAGTAGTAGTACAGAGTAGTAGTAGTAGTACAGAGTAGTAGTAGTAGTAGAGAGGAGTAGTAGCAGTAGTACTGGTAGTAGTAATAGTAGAGATTAGTAGTAGTACAGAGAAGTAGTAGCAGTAGTACTAATAGTAGTAGTAGTACAGAGAAGTAGTAGTAGAGAGGAGTAGTAGCAGTAGTACTAGTAGTAGCAGAGAGTAGTAGTACAGAGGATTGGTAGTAGAGAGGAGTAGTAGCAGTAGTACTAGTAGTAGTAATAGTTGTAGTACAGAGGAGGAGTAGTAGAGAGGAGGAGTAGTAGAGAGGAGGAGTAGTAGAGAGGAGGAGTAGTAGAGAGGAGGAGTAGTAGAGAGGAGGAGTAGTAGAGAGGAAGAGTAGTAGAGAGGAGGAGTAGTAGAGAGGAGGAGTAGTAGAGAGGAGGAGTAGTAGAGAGGAGGAGTAGTAGAGAGGAGGAGTAGTAGAGAGGAGGAGTAGTAGAGAGGAGGAGTAGTAGAGAGGAGGAGTAGTAGAGAGGAGGAGTAGTAGAGAGGAGGAGTAGTAGAGAGGAGGAGTAGTAGAGAGGAGTATTAGTAGAGAGGAGGAGTAGTAGTAATAGTAGTAGAAGAGAGTAGTAGTAGTAGTAGAGAGGAGGAGTACCAGTAGTAGTAGAAGAGAGTAGTAGTAGTAGAGAGGAGGAGTACCAGTAGTAGTAGAAGAGAGTAGTAGTAGTAGAGAGGAGTAGTAGTAGTAGTAGTAGAGAGGAGTAGTAGTAGTAGTAGTAGAGAGGAGGAGTACCAGTAGTAGTAGAGAGGAGGAGTACCAGTAGTAGTAGAGAGGAGGAGTACCAGTAGTAGTAGAGAGGAGGAGTACCAGTAGTAGTAGAGAGGAGGAGTACCAGTAGTAGTAGAGAGGAGGAGTACCAGTAGTAGTAGAGAGGAGTAGTAGTAGTAGTAGAGAGGAGGAGTACCAGTAGTAGTAGAGAGGAGTACCAGTAGTAGTAGAGAGGAGGAGTACCAGTAGTAGTAGAGAGGAGGAGTACCAGTAGTAGTAGTAGTAGTAGTAGTAGTAGTAGAGAGGAGTACCAGTAGTAGTAGAGAGGAGTACCAGTAGTAGTAGAGAGGAGTACCAGTAGTAGTAGAGAGGAGTACCAGTAGTAGAGAGGAGGAGTACCAGTAGTAGTAGAGAGGAGGAGTACAAGTAGTAGTAGAGAGGAGGAGTACCAGTAGTAGTAGTAGTAGAAGTAGTAGTAGAGAGGAGTAGTAGAAGTAGTAGTAGAGAGGAGTAGTAGTAGAGAGGAGTAGTAGTAGTAGTAGAGAGGAGTAGTAGTAGTAGAGAGGAGGAGTACCAGTAGTATTAGAGAAGAGGAGTACCAGTAGTAGTAGAGAGGAGGAGTACCAGTAGTAGTAGAGAGGAGGAGTACCAGTAGTAGTAGAGAGGAGGAGTACCAGTAGTAGTAGAGAGGAGGAGTACCAGTAGTAGTAGAGAGGAGGAGTACCAGTAGTAGTAGAGAGGAGGAGTACCAGTAGTAGTAGAGAGGAGGAGTACCAGTAGTAGTAGTAGTAGTAGGTAGTAGTAGAGAGGAGTAGTAGTAGTAGAAGAGAGGAGTAGTAGTAGAGAGGAGTAGTAGTAGTAGTAGTAGTAGTAGTAGAGAGGAGTAGTAGTAGTAGTAGTAGTAGTAGTAGTAGAGAGGAGTAGTAGTAGGTAGTAGTAGAGAGGAGTAGTAGTAGAGAGGAGTAGTAGTAGTAGTAGAGAGGAGGAGTACCAGTATTAGAGAGGAGGAGTACCAGTAGTATTAGAGAGGAGGAGTACCAGTGGTAGTAGAGAGGAGGAGTACCAGTAGTAGAGAGGAGGAGTACCAGTAGTAGTAGAGAGGAGTAGTAGTAGTAGTAGTAGTAGTAGAAGAGAGGAGTAGTAGTAGAGAGGAGTAGTAGTAGAGAGGAGTAGTAGAGAGGAGTAGTAGAGAGGAGTAGTAGTAGTAGAGAGGAGTAGTAGTAGTAGAGAGGAGTAGTAGTAGTAGAGAGGAGTAGTAGAAGTAGAGAGGAGGAGTACCAGTAGTATTAGAGAGGAGGAGTACCAGTAGTAGTAGAGAGGAGTACCAGTAGTAGTAGAGAGGAGTACCAGTAGTAGTAGAGAGGAGGAGTACCAGTAGTAGTAGAGAGGAGGAGTACCAGTAGTAGTAGTAGTAGTAGTAGTAGAAGTAGTAGTAGAGAGGAGTACCAGTAGTAGTAGAGAGGAGTACCAGTAGTAGTAGAGAGGAGTACCAGTAGTAGTAGAGAGGAGTACCAGTAGTAGAGAGGAGGAGTACCAGTAGTAGTAGAGAGGAGGAGTACCAGTAGTAGTAGAGAGGAGGAGTACCAGTAGTAGTAGTAGTAGAAGTAGTAGTAGAGAGGAGTAGTAGAAGTAGTAGTAGAGAGGAGTAGTAGTAGAGAGGAGTAGTAGTAGTAGAGAGGAGTAGTAGTAGTAGAGAGGAGTAGTAGAAGTAGAGAGGAGGAGTACCAGTAGTATTAGAGAGGAGGAGTACCAGTAGTAGTAGAGAGGAGTACCAGTAGTAGTAGAGAGGAGGAGTACCAGTAGTAATAGAGAGGAGGAGTACCAGTAGTAGTAGTAGTAGTAGTAGAAGTAGTAGTAGAGAGGAGTACCAGTAGTAGTAGAGAGGAGTACCAGTAGTAGTAGAGAGGAGTACCAGTAGTAGAGAGGAGGAGTACCAGTAGTAGTAGAGAGGAGGAGTACCAGTAGTAGTAGAGAGGAGGAGTACCAGTAGTAGTAGTAGTAGAAGTAGTAGTAGAGAGGAGTAGTAGTAGTAGTAGAAGAGAGGAGTATTAGTAGAGAGGAGTAGTAGTAGTAGGTAGTAGTAGAGAGGAGTAGTAGTAGAGAGGAGTAGTAGTAGTAGGTAGTAGTAGAGAGGAGTAGTAGTAGTAGAGAGGAGTAGTAGTAGGTAGTAGTAGAGAGGAGTAGTAGTAGTAGAGAGGAGTAGTAGTAGTAGTAGTAGTAGTAGTAGTAGTAGTAGTAGAAGAGAGGAGTAGTAGTAGAGAGGTGGAGTACCAGTAGTAGTAGAGAGGAGTAGTAGTAGAGAGGAGTAGTAGTAGGTAGTAGTAGAGAGGAGTAGTAGTAGGTAGTAGTAGAGAGGAGTAGTAGTAGGTAGTAGTAGAGAGGAGTAGTAGTAGGTAGTAGTAGAGAGGAGTAGTAGTAGTAGTAGTAGAAGAGAGGAGTAGTAGTAGAGAGGGGGAGTACCAGTAGTAGTAGAAGAGAGTAGTAGTAGTAGAGAGGAGTAGTAGTAGTAGAGAGGAGTAGTAGTAGTAGAGAGGAGTAGTAGTAGTAGTAGAAAGGAGTAGTAGTAGTAGAGAGGAGTAGTAGTAGTAGTAGAGAGGAGTAGTAGTAGTAGTAGAGAGGAGTAGTAGTAGTAGTAGAAGAGAGGAGTAGTAGAAGAGAGGAGTAGTAGTAGAGAGGAGGAGTACCAGTAGTAGTAGAAGAGAGTAGTAGTAGTAGAGAGGAGTAGTAGGTAGTAGTAGAGAGGAGTAGTAGTAGGTAGTAGTAGAGAGGAGTAGTAGTAGAGAGGAGGAGTACCAGTAGTAGTAGAGAGGAGGAGTACCAATAGTAGTAAGTAGAAGAGAGTAGTAGTAGTAGAGAGGAGTAGTAGTAGGTAGTAGTAGAGAGGAGTAGTAGTAGAGAGGAGTAGTAGTAGAGAGGAGGAGTACCAGTAGTAGTAGAGAGGAGGAGTACCAGTAGTAGTAGTAGTAGTAGTAGGTAGTAGTAGAGAGGAGTAGTAATAGTAGAAGAGAGGAGTAGTAGTAGAGAGGAGTAGTAGTAGTAGTAGTAGTAGTAGTAGAGAGGAGTAGTAGTAGTAGTAGTAGTAGTAGTAGAGAGGAGTAGTAGTAGGTAGTAGTAGAGAGGAGTAGTAGTAGAGAGGAGTAGTAGAAGTAGTAGTAGAGAGGAGTAGTAGTAGTAGAGAGGAGGAGTACCAGTAGTATTAGAGAGGAGGAGTACCAGTAGTAGTAGAGAGGAGTACCAGTGGTAGTAGAGAGGAGGAGTACCAGTAGTAGTAGAGAGGAGGAGTACCAGTAGTAGTAGAGAGGAGTAGTACCAGTAGTAGTAGAGAGGAGTAGTAGTAGTAGTAGTAGTGTAGTAGTAGTAGAAGAGAGGAGTAGTAGTAGAGAGGAGTAGTAGAAGTAGTAGTAGAGAGGAGTAGTAGTAGTAGAGAGGAGTAGTAGTAGTAGAGAGGAGTAGTAGTAGTAGAGAGGAGGAGTACCAGTAGTATTAGAGAGGAGGAGTACCAGTAGTAGTAGAGAGGAGGAGTACCAGTAGTAGTAGAGAGGAGGAGTACCAGTAGTAGTAGAGAGGAGGAGTACCAGTAGTAGTAGTAGTAGTAGTAGAAGTAGTAGTAGAGAGGAGTACCAGTAGTAGTAGAGAGGAGGAGTACCAGTAGTAGTAGAGAGGAGGAGTACCAGTAGTAGTAGTAGTAGAAGTAGTAGTAGAGAGGAGTAGTAGTAGTAGTAGTAGAAGTAGTAGTAGAGAGGAGTAGTAGTAGTAGTAGTAGAAGTAGTAGTAGAGAGGAGTAGTAGTAGTAGTAGTAGAAGAGAGGAGTAGTAGTAGAGAGGAGTAGTAGTAGTAGGTAGTAGTAGAGAGGAGTAGTAGTAGAGAGGAGTAGTAGTAGTAGTAGTAGGAGTAGTAGAAGAGAGGAGTAGTAGTAGAGAGGAGTAGTAGTAGGTAGTAGTAGAGAGGAGTAGTAGTAGGTAGTAGTAGAGAGGAGTAGTAGTAGAGAGGAGTAGTAGTAGGTAGTAGTAGAGAGGAGTAGTAGTAGTAGAGAGGAGTAGTAGTAGTAGTAGTAGTAGTAGTAGTAGTAGTAGTAGTAGTAGTAGTAGAAGAGAGGAGTAGTAGTAGAGAGGAGGAGTACCAGTAGTAGTAGAGAGGAGTAGTAGTAGAGAGGAGTAGTAGTAGTAGTAGTAGTAGAAGAGAGTAGTAGTAGTAGAGAGGAGTAGTAGTAGGTAGTAGTAGAGAGGAGTAGTAGTAGGTAGTAGTAGAGAGGAGTAGTAGTAGTAGTAGTAGAAGAGAGGAGTAGTAGTAGGTAGTAGTAGTAGAAGAGAGGAGTAGTAGTAGAGAGGGGGAGTACCAGTAGTAGTAGAAGAGAGTAGAAGTAGTAGAGAGGAGTAGTAGTAGGTAGTAGTAGAGAGGAGTAGTAGTAGGTAGTAGTAGAGAGGAGTAGTTGTAGTAGAGAGGAGTAGTAGTAGTAGAGAGGAGTAGTAGTAGTAGTAGAGAGGAGTAGTAGTAGTAGTAGTAGAAGAGAGGAGTAGTAGTAGTAGTAGTAGAAGAGAGGAGTAGTAGTAGAGAGGAGGAGTACCAGTAGTAGTAGAAGAGAGTAGTAGTAGTAGAGAGGAGTAGTAGTAGGTAGTAGTAGAGAGTAGTAGTAGTAGAGAGGAGTAGTAGTAGGTAGTAGTAGAGAGGAGTAGTAGTAGAGAGGAGGAGTACCAGTAGTAGTAGAGAGGAGGAGTACCAATAGTAGTAGAAGAGAGTAGTAGTAGTAGAGAGGAGTAGTAGTAGGTAGTAGTAGAGAGGAGTAGTAGTAGAGAGGAGTAGTAGTAGAGAGGAGGAGTACCAGTAGTAGTAGAGAGGAGGAGTGCCAGTAGTAGTAGTAGTAGTAGTAGAAGTAGTAGTAGAGAGGAGTAGTAGTAGTAGAGAAGAGTAGTAGTATTAGTAGTAGAGAGGAGTAGTAGTAGTAGTAGTAGTAGAGAGGAGTAGTAGTAGTAGTAGTAGTAGAAGAGAGGAGTAGTAGTAGTAGTAGTAGAGAGGAGTAGTAGTAGTAGTAGAGAGGAGTAGTAGTAGTAGTAGTAGAGAGGAGTAGTAGTAGTAGAGAGGAGTAGTAGTAGTAGAGAGGAGTAGTAGTAGTGGTAGTAGAGAGGAGTAGTAGTAGTGGTAGTAGAGAGGAGTAGTAGTAGTAGTAGTAGTAGAGAGGAGTAGTAGTAGTAGAGAGGAGTAGTAGTAGTAGAGAGGAGTAGTAGTAGTAGTAGAGAGGAGTAGTAGTAGTAGAGAGGAGTAGTAGTAGTAGAGAGGAGTAGTAGTAGTAGTAGAGAGGAGTAGTAGTAGTAGAGAGGAGTAGTAGTAGTAGAGAGGAGTAGTAGTAGTAGTAGAGAGGAGTAGTAGTAGTAGAGAGGAGTAGTAGTAGTGGTGGTGGTGGTATTAGTAGTAGTAATAGTAGCAGCATCCATCTTCATTTCACCAACCGTTCTCTTTCATTGTTGTAGGTGTTGACGAGGACTGCGATGGTTTCGCCCTTCTGTGGTAGAGAATACGCTCTGCAAATAAATCTTTCAGCGGCGGAATGCCGGAGTCATCTGTAGGATCTAGGGAGTTCGGTGACCCTCTGCGGTGACTTTTCATGAGACCCGCCCTCAAGTCATCCTATACTCCTAGAATTTGACGCACAATAAGGTCATGGTGTCTGCAGTTTAGAACCGCTTCCGGAATGACACACACAGACACACAATAAGTAGAATACAAATGTGCGAGATGAAATTGTTATGGAAAATGAAAGGATGCACAAGAAAAGACACAGGTAGGAATGAAGTAATAAGAAAAGAATTATAAGTATATATTATTAACTGAAGAATTAATAAGTACAGAACAAGATGGCTAGATAAGAGGATAGAAGATCCCAGACTGCCAAAGGAAGTTTTTCAAAGAGGAACGTGGGAAGGCCGAGAAGGAGATGGAACAGGTACAGGTCGCGTGCCAGTTCTTGACAAATGACATTTTAAATGAGAAGTTGGATGCGAGTCACTTACTCACTTTTACTGGAGCATTGGTACACAGAAGCAGCAACGGAAGACAGATGTTGTGTACGCTATTCATATGTTTCTGTGCCTCAGTAGTACAACTACTACAAAGTAAATATCACACTTCCAATGACGTCAGTCACATATGTTTGCTCTCAACCTCGGTTACTGCTTACACTACACATTACACCTAATTTTCTTGTATTTCTTCTGAATTGCGTCGTTTTCATTAATAAATAAGCATCTTTCGTTAAAACACTGACAATGGCATAAACTGATAAAGCAAAACACTTTGGAGTCAACTGTATGTTGTGTATTCTGGAAACGTAATGATAAGGAAGCGGAGTTGTTTGCTTTTGTTACATATACTATTTGCTGGCCTGTTTATCAAGGGTAGACTAGCTCACTGTATCTTTGCTAAAGGTCATTCGTCAGAACTAGGGTGCCCAACCTCTGCTCTTATGAGCTAATTGCGTGGTCGTGTTACCCCGCCTCATTTTTCTGTGCATGGTCAGATAGGAATCATTTAATAGTGGCATTTGATTCTTGACACTATGACAGCTTTCAAACATATCGAATTGCAGAAAGAATGGCAGGAAGAATATTTTTTTTTATTAAATGTGAAATGTCTTATTCATTTATTTTGGGGTTCCGATGTAATATTAAACGATACTTTAAAAAATACCATCATACTGATGATGGTAAACCTTTTTTATCAGGTATACAATCAGTAATAGCCCAGGAATTTGAATTAACTTTGCCTGCAAAGACGCTCCCCAAGATCTTCATATGAAAATCGTTGCTTTGCAAAATTCAACAGTCATTAAATATTCTCAGAAAAAAATAAAACTAGGTTTTATTTAAATCTGTTCCCAGTAAAAAAAGATCCAAATTGTGAAAAGCATATATCTGGAAAGGATACATCAATGTTTGTGTCTATATATATTTGTGAACAGATGTTCTCGAAAATGAATCAAATAAAATGCAAATATAATAGTATGGTCTGCCTTTTAAGACACTGTTGTTCATTGCTGCTGTCAAACATTGATGGACTGGTTAAAAGAAAACAATGCCAACCGAGTCACTAACAAGAATGGCGTTCAAGAAGGTATTTTTAGTATTTGTAGCATCCGATATAAAATTAACATGCCCCCGCCACTGATAGAACGCGATGTCTTAGCGAGGTATTTTCCTGCCGCTACCAAACAAATGGGTGGAGGTAAATCTACCCTCCCCTCTGCCGCACCTAAAGTCTTCAAGGAACGAGCAGCCTGTAGCAGGCTAAATAATGGTGGAAAAGAAAAAGAAGATGGATACTGTGTGGAGTAGGCATTAAAATAAACCGTAACTGGCGGCCTAGGGCTTTCAAATATTCTCTTCAGGTCGTGGCTCACACTTAGATGGCTGGGAAAGGCATCAGATCTATGACCAGGACTACCTTTTTATAGAACGGCACCTCAAAGTGGGCGATATTCGGGAATAAGAGCACTTTACAGAGTTCAACGATTATCGGGAAGTGCTCAACCCCACCCACGACAACAAACACAAACTAAGAAAGAAAGCACCACGGAAAGAAACTCACAAAAACACACTTCCTGTCCGTGACGAGTGGAGGAAATGAGATCGAACAGGCTAGAGGCAGTTTTAATACTCTCCCTGAATTTATACTAATGGGTTATAGCAGGAACCCGGAAATGGTGGTCCTCTGCTTTTGGTAACGCCTGCACGGCATAAAACAAACAAAACCAGCGAGTAAATATACATGAAAACGAGCCGGATAGTGCAGGCGGTTTCGTCTGTGGTCTGCAATCTGGAAGTTTTTGTTTGATCCCCGTCAAAAGCCCACTGTAATATTGGATCTTTTTCGTGATTTTACCTTGTCGCCAGACGAATGTTGAGGTGGATTTTCTTAAATTATTATTTATTACTTAGTGAACTACATTCGAATACGACATTCTATTTATATTGTCACTTGTATACTTTTCTGATTAATAAGATTCTCTGTAGTGTATTATATTGGGTGATCTCTCTTTTCACTATTCAGTTGCACTTCTTTTTCACTTTATTTAAAATTGGTCTAATTTCTTACTATATTTGATGATCAACTCACTTTTAGTATTTTTCCGGAAGATGTACTTCTCACCATATATCTACAAACAAAAATAATATTTTCAGAGTCCTTACTATCGCCACATATAGGGCATATGTAATATAAAATGTCCATACTTTTTATATGTTTTAGAATATTATAGCAATAAAAATTAATTTCAAATAAAACATAAATGAATTTAGATCAGAACCAAGAAATAGTACACATACGTATAAACAAAATACTAGAACACCAACTTAAAAAGTCATGCAAAACCTTCCTTCCATACTCAACATTAAATCCGTGAAGAAATTTATATGCCCTTACATACACCCACTTCTTAACCATGCAGTACCCTTTCGTTCCCCTTTGTTCCCCTTATTGGAAAGGTGGAGTCAAAATAAAAATGTAATGCCATTGCCAGGATATGAACCATGGATCACTGGTCCAGTTGGTCTAACCGTAGTAGCATGCCAATACGGTGTAAAATTCCACAATAGACTGGTGTTTTCCCGGTAAATCCCACAAGGAAATATCAATCATTAGGTCAGTCACTGTGAATTGTTTCTTCAGATAGCGTGTGTACAACAGGAGTTGGAAAGATAAAGCCAGACTGAAAGATTCAATGCCATAGACGGGATTTGAGCCGCGGATCTACTGGTCTTAGTCTAATTACTCTAACCATTGAACTACCGATACAGTATTAAATTTCCCAATATTAAGTACACCTTATCTACACATGCTTCTCTTTCCTATGACGTCTATCTACAGCTAGAAAGTCAAGGCGATATTTGCCCTCTGTTGCACTAAAGAGTTTTTGTATTTCTATACCCTCTAATCTTCCTAGCCTATTACTTGCCAATTTTTGGAAGATTTTTTGCCCATCCGCTAGACCTTAAATACTTCTCTTGATGTTATAACTACTGCCTTAAAATGTTGCTGTTGTCTAAATTAAGGAGACAAGGTACTCTGAAATGGTAAAAAATAGAATTTTTTGTTTTAGACACTAGTAAAACCTCTATTATTCCTATTTTCAGAAAATGTATACTTTTGGGAGATTAAGGGGATTAATGCTAGTCTGCATTTTTATTACTTTCTCTATACGCACTATGTACATAGTGTATAGAGAAGGTATTGCACTCCACCCAAAAATTCGATACCGAGATTTCACCGGAAATATATGTTTTAGGGTCCCCAATATCCAAAAAAAGCATTTTCACAAAAACGTCCGTATGTGTGTGTGTGTGTGTGTGTGTGTCTGTGAACACGATAACTCAAAAACGAAAAGACGGTAAAATACCAAACTTGATATTTAAGTTTCGTATCCTCCAGGGATGCGACACGAAGATTTTGAGAAAAATCCCCCACCCCCAACTACCCTTTACATGGAACTTTTTTCGAAAAGTTTGATTTTCTCAAAAATGGCTCTACCGATTTTGATTAAAATTTCGTATATTAAAGATATTTACCTGACAAATAGAATGTATATCTTGAATTTACTGGGAATAACCTCTGAACAGTAGTTTATTCTGGATGAATTTTACTGAATTTTGAATAACCGCTAAACCGTAAGAGATGGACAAAAGCTTACTGCACGAAAAATGTTAAAACACACAATTTATGTTATATACATTTTTTCGTGGAGTCATCATTTTTGAGTCATTCCTTGTTTTTGGTTTCTGCTATGAAGACATACTTGGCTCATATAGGAATTTGTCAACTGCTTCCTTACAAACAAAGGAACTTCAGTGACATAGAAACCAGCAAGAAACAAAGCAAACACAGCAACAAGGAACCAAGTAATGAGACTATTTCTGCTATTTTAGTCTGATTAATATGAAGTAAATAGATGTATAAGGTTTTTAAGAGTAATTTGTTACGGAGATGTAGAGAAAGTCATGTGAATGCTACTCATCAGATTTTTTAAAGGTGTTATGCAATGTACCTTTCTAGAATATTTGTATCTTTAAATTTAGTTTTCTCATAACAGCATTTTTGGATACTTACGTACTCTCTTCTCAGAAAGTAAGAGTTGGAAAGCTCATATATACAACACATAGTTGAAATTTCTGAACTACAATCGTGAAGTTATAATATATATTGATCAGATTATGAAAGCAACAACATTGCAAGTTTTCCACATTTTTACTTTTTTAAATTTGCAAATATATTTCTTTTTGAATTTCTACTGAAATTTTATCATAGCTAAATAATTGAGGTTCAGAAGATAGCTGATTATACAAAGAACAAGTATGCAAAAGTGTGATTATATATTGCAAGCAATATCAGAGAAAAAGGTACATGAATTCACGTATTTTAAGGACGAAGTTTTATTACTTTTCTGCTGAATGAAATACATTTTATGCACTCAAACACATAATCTGTTAATGCAAACAACCATTTGAAACAATTTTCATGATTTATAGAATAATTCATACAAACTTATGGAAAAACAGTTGAATATTTTAAGAGCAATGATAATTCAACTCACTTAAGGTTTAATTTCGGTAATTTCCTTTCTTTGCCCCTTTTGCTGTCTCAATTTGGGCTTTCTCCCTTACAGTTGGGAAGAGCAATCCTAGTATTTCCATGCAAAACATACTATAACAATAACATACACATTTTCTTCCATTTGCATTGTCTTTCAATCAGAACCCTTTTCCATTCCACAAGCAGTCAGTTGGTGTAAACATTAAAAGAAAAATTCTTACATAGATTTAGATTCCGAAGCTGCTATTATTAATTGAGAATAAATGTCATTTGCATTGAATACCCACAGAAATGAAATCAAAACTCGCAGCATATAAAAATATATGCATCGAATGGGTACGATGACACATTGGTAACGTCGGGAATGAAAGGGCAGATATTCCAGTAAAAGAAACAGCTTCCAGCAGTAATAATTATGCCTACAATAAATGTTCAGTATCAGAAATAAAGTCGAGTACAAAATTCAGACAATAAATAAATAGAACTCTAAGTGAATAAATAGCAACAATGGTTCAGTAACAAGATAAATCTGTTCTATTCACATGACTTTCTCTACCTTTGATACAAAAGATTAATCTTACATATACATCATGATAATCAAGATAAACATGTGCAGAATTAGTCTTTCTACTTGCTTCCTTGTAACTAGAACGGAAATAAGAACATACACAGACTAAAGCGATAGCAAAGTTCTTTAAAAATCGGCCGGTATGAGAAACAATTGAAATTCTCTCTCTCTGTTTGCCAGGAGTAAACAAACGAGAAACGAGAAGAAAGACATCTTCCTGTTCGAGAAAAATGGCTTCAAATTGAAACCATCAATCAGGAATATTTAGAAAACAGTTAACTCTACAAAATGTATATAACATTAATTGTGTGTTATAATGAGATGTACATTTTTTGTGTAGTATGTTTTTGTCTCTCTATTATGTTTTGCCAGTTATACAAAAGCCATCCAGAATGAAGAGGTCTTCAGAGGCTATTCCCAGAAAATTCAAGATGTACCTCTTGTTTGTCATAAAATGCTAAATATAACGTAATTTAATCAAAATCGTTAACCATTTTTGAGCAAAAACAAATTCGAAAAAAGTTCCATGTAATTGGTAGTGGGGAGTTTGGGGGATTTTCTGAAAATCTTCATGTCGAATCCTTGGAAGATACTCAACTTAAATATTAAGTTTGATATTTTACGACTTTTCGTTTTTGATATATGCTGCCCAAAACACAAACACACGGACATTTTTCTAAAAATATTTTTTTTTTGATTCAGGGAATCTTGCAACACATTTCCGGTGAAATTTCAGTTTCGAATTTTTGGGCGCAACACAATACCTTCAGTGTACACTATGTACATAGGTGTGGAGAAAGTAAAAATATTTTCCCAGATATACACAGTCACCTAAAATGCAAAGTCTTCTTACTTGATTTTGTATCTATCTACACAATTTGTTTCTGGTCACGGCCAATTTGGAAAATATATCCGACGGTTCATATTATAAAGAAGGGAATCATCATCATCATCATCATCATTGTGGAAAGCAAATAATGGTAGAACATTTACTTTTCAACTGTCCTCATGTCATGCATAGAATTCTTAAAACTGCATTTAAACAATTGCAACATAGATTTTACAAAACTATTATATACAATTTTAGTAGAAGATATTTCTGTAAGTATTTTGCACAGTTTGTTCACCACATCTATCAAAAGTTGTAAAATGTTTCTTTGTATCGATGTTATTTCAATTATTTTTAAATTATAAAACTATCTCTAATATGCATCATGTACAATAGGGTTTATTCTATGGAATAAAAATAAAAAGCATACACTAACAACATCTATATCTTCCTATCCTCCTACACTTCTTGCTCTGAATCACCATGACATACATTTTCTCTAGTCACTTGAGCTCTATATCTGCTACGACACTTTTGCATCCCCAAAGGGCCACCTAGCTCCTTTCCATTTTCTAATTTTAACTTCCTTTGTTTCTGCTATATGTACCTCCTCATACTCTATCTTATAATCTGGACCCCTTTTCTTACATTTATTTGCTTAATGTTCCCTTTTCTTAATTACCGTACGCTGGTCTTAGCTTGCTTAATTTTTACTTTATCTACACGTACTATGTACTTAGTGTATAGAAAAAGTATTGCGTTCCACCTAAAAACTCGATCCCGAGATTTTACCAGAAATATATTTTTTGAAAAAAAAAAACTTAGCAAAATATCAGTGTGTGTACAGAAAAACTCAAAAATGAAAATATCGTTAAGTACAAGTTTATTATTTAAGTTAAGTATCATATAAGGATTCGATTTGAAGCTTTACAAGAAAATTCTCCCATCTCAGACAACCCCTTACATAATTTGTTTTGACATTTTTTATTTTCTCATAATTGCTTCTTACAATTTTGATTAAAATGTTGTATATTGAAGACATTTACCTGTCAAAATATACATCCTGAATTTTCTGTGAATAGTATCTGAAGAGTTCTTCATTCGGAGAAATTTTGCAATCTGTAAATCTTATGAGAGAAACAAAAACGTACTACACAAAAAATTTAGCGCTCGTTAAAGCACATAATTTGGAGATATTCATTGTTATTGGCTTCAGTTTTAAGTTACTTGAAGATTTTTTTCAAACGGGAGGTCAGCTTTCGTTTCATCTCCCTTTTGTTTTACTCTGGCTATGTAAAATGAAATTCGACCCATAGGTTTTTTCGTAGTGTTTTAGGGTCACTAGACGCTGTGGAATGTTCTTCATTTTCCCGAACTTGCTGTCCCTTCATTTTAACTCTGTTTCCTCCAACCGGTCTCTTTCAGGATTATAGATGTCGGCAAGGACTGCGGTGATGTCACCCTTACGTGGTGGTGACTGCGCACTGGAAATACAGTTCTTTGCGACGGGTTGGCATTGAAAGTCATGGAGTTCAGTTAGGCCTGGGGTGCGACTCATAGCGCTTCCCGCGTCGGGATGAAGAATTGCTTGGGGTTTCAGCCGTTCTTTGAAATTACTCTCATCTGCTCCGTACAATAAGACAAAAGCTGCAGTGTGGAAACCCCTCCGACATCACACCGACACACACATTTTGGAGTTCGGGGCTTAATTGGGTAGTTTGGTGGTGTGCAGTGCCCAATGGATATGCGCAGTGTAACAGTTTCCTTCTCTGTTATGGAACCAAGTAAGTTAGGACTGATTAGCAGGATGAGCGCTGGGGGGTGCTTGTAGAACTGTCACACTCCAGTACTTGTGGGACTCCAGTATTTGCGCCTTCCACTACCTGGTTTCGGTAAGAATTACTCGATCATTCACCTCATTCCCTTCTCCCGGAGGTTGTATAGAGTACAATAGACCTCTAATAAAGAAATTAAGGCCTCTAAAAAAAAATAAATAAATAAATAAGAAAATATGATGTTACATTTATGATATTTATCCACCCATCATCTTTTATTTGTGCCTAAAATACTATTCTTAAAAAAATTCCTAATTTATTTTAAGGGAGGTCAATCGTTGCAGAAATATTTACGTTACACATAATATAAAGATGGCAGTAATGATCAAAAGTTTAAGAATTCGACGCTGGATACTGACCTTAATTTTACTTTCCATGCAATCGTAGGGTGCAACTTAAAAAGTTTAAACGAATGAAAAGGTGTTGAACAGTTTTAATATTTCGTAGGGGATATATTCGAAATAACATACGTCACAAGAAAGGTTATTTGAAGTAGAGGGTATATTTTAAAGATTTATGCACATTTATATACTACACTTTCGTCTATTGGTTAATGTTTGCCAGTTATAGAAAATTGTATAAAATTCCTTCAAATGGCATACTATATTTTAACCATGTTGTTAGAGCCGTTTTTGAGAAAATACAAAATTTCCAAAATTATTCCGATAAGATAGTGGAATTTCCCACAAAACTTTGTGTGAATTTTAGGAATTATGTATTATGTAATTCAAATTTTCAATTTTGAGTTATTCTGTTCACACACACATATACACACACTCACTCGCACATTAGCGCACCTTTTATATAAAAATCGGATGTGTTCTAAGCACATGTCTTTCTCGACCTGTTCTGCAAATAACTGTTCTTATAATACTTAGTATATAATATAGATAAACAGTATAAGAAATTGATATTATTGCATATTTCTTTCAGTACAATGGAAATAGGAAAAAAACTAGTGTAAGTAATACTCAAATCTTTTAAGAGCTGGTTGTTATGTGATTATTTTTAAATTTGCTCTTTACTTGATCTGAAAAAAAAACCTTTCTATTTGAGAAAAGTAGAATTATTGAAAACATAAACGAATAACAAGGAATATTTCGGATATGGTTAACCCAACAAAATATATATTTGACATAACTTGTGTGCTTTATCGTGATCTATATTTTTATCTAGGAAGACAAAGTCTATCCTTACATTTAACAGTTATCCAAAAATCATCCCCAATTCTCAAGTCTTGAGAGGCTATTCCCAGAAAATTCAAGACATACATTTCATTTCTCTTGAAAATATCTTAAACATACAAAATTCACTATAGCCATTTTGGCAATCAAAATGTTCAAAAGTATTCCATTAAACGAGTTTGGTGTGGGTTATTTCTTTGAAAATCTCGTGGGACTCTTGGAAAATAAATATTAAGTTCCATATTTATCGTATTCTTTATTATTATTTTCTCTACATTGTACATGAGTAGAAAAGGTATTGCACTCCACTCATAAATTTGATAACAAGCTTCCACAGGAAATACACGTTTTAAGGTCCCCTGTATAAAAATGCATTTTTAGAAAAAGATCCGCGCGTACATGTGTGTGTAAGCAGGATAGCTTAAAAACGAAAAGTCAGTAAAATACAAAACTTTATATGTAACTTAAGTATCTTTCAAGGATACGACACAAAGATTGAGAAAATCCCTAGACCACAAACTATTGTTACATGAAAAAAAATCGAAATATTGATTTTCTCGAAAATGGCTAAGGGTTTGGATTAAAATGCCAGGTATTAACGATATTTACAGGCAAATAAAATGCATATCTTGAATGTTCTACGAATAGCCTCTGAAGGCCTTTTTATTCTGGATAAATTTTGTTGAATTTTGCAATACTGGTAAACCATAAAATAGAGACAAAGACTTACAACACAGAACATGTAATTCTCATTAAAACACACAACTTATATCATAGTTACTTTTTTCGTGGATTTGACTATTTCCGAAACATTCCTTGTTACAGTTTTATTTACAAAATACTTAAACTTTTCTCATACGGGAATTTGTAAACTCCTAGACATGAAGAAACGGATTTCAACCACATGCCATCAGTTTTTAAAAGCTTTCACTATAGTTTTAGCCTACTGTATCCTCTTATTTCGCTGCTGCTTACAAGAAAGTAAGAAATATGATTATTTCTACTACTGTTTATATGATTAACATGAAGTATATAGAAGAATAAGCGTTTTAAAGATAATTTGTTACAGAGATGTAGAGAAAGTGAGGTGAATGCAACAAATCAAATGTTGCAAAATATTACTCAGGGGTCCTCAAAACATATATTAGGTGAAATTCCGGTATCGAAATGTTAGGCAGAAGTCTACCTCTTGTACCTAGTGGTAGCTTAAGTAAAAAGCGTCGGAAAGAGCGGACACAATTATTGCTTGCTGTCTATTTTACTCTACGCCCACGTAGAAATCCTGTACCTATCTCAGAGCTGATTAAAGTGAGCTGTGCTTGATTGAAGTTTAATTAAGCTGAAGAAGCACGAGATCTAACGCCAACCCCAACAGAGAGGCCAGTCAACACTGACGCTTAAACCTCACTAATGGTAAGTGCTTAAATGCCTGCATTTTGTTGCGTTAATGATTACTTTCTCTTACCTATACCGAGGGAGGTAGCGTCGCGGCAACATACGCGTGGCTTAATTAGGAAGTATCGTGTTAAATTCCCAGACCTACTGTCTATTCAGCGGTGTTACATCTAGTGGGTTGGGGTGGCTTATCGCTGAAGTAATACTTTAACCTGTGGGAGGGTTACACGTATGCTGAACTCTTGCCGCGCGTGGTAAAACAATCAACAATGTTGCAATACTTTATTCAGAATCGGATGAAGAGTCTTCAAAATCTACAGGAATCATACAGTACACAGTGAACACACAAATATTATCGGCAAAGGTGTTTACTTATTCTACTCTGTCAAGCGCCTTTACCCCTTGCTTGCTACAGACAAAGAGAACATTTCTTCCTTCCAATTGCTAAACTCCTACCTGCTCGGAAAGGCGTCCCATTTCACTAAAACACGAGCAAACAGACAGTATTGGTTTTTCGTCATGTCCCCGTGTCGACAGGTGAATTCAAGGGAAGTTTGCCCTAAACCGCGATTTCCTTCCCATAATTTCCCATTTATTCCGTTTCCTTCTCACCTTTCAGGTGTGCTTCCAGGTTCGTGGCACATCGTGGTGCGGGCAGATGGCTCGGATGTATGCTCAATGGAAAAACTATTCCCTGTAGACAGTGGAGGGCTGGTAGGTAGATAGGTTGCTTGATCGCTATCTCTGGCGGCTCTAGTAGTGAGATGGATAAAAAAAGGTCGTTCTGGGTAGCTCAGTTAGTTAGCCGCTGGCTTTCTAAACTGAAAGTCGCGGATTCAAAACAGGCACAGATTGGTGGCTTTTAAGTGTGCTCAAAGTGTGCTTTAAGTGTGTCAGTAAATTTACTAGCATGCTAATGAATTCCTGTGGGTCGAAATTCCGGCACACCGGCGGCGTTGATATGATCCTGGAAATTGACTTGTTTGTTAACAAATAAAAATATTTTGATTACAAATGAATTAACTGGATAGCAACTCAGTTAGATAGGAACCAGAGAAATCCAAGCTTTCGACCATGTTGACACTCTGTATTTTTGGATAACCGAGCTTGGAAATATAAGGGATTCCAAATGTGTCCTTCAGCGTATCGCCTCTTCTGGTTTCTTCTCCAATCTTTCCTATATAGGTGAGAGCAGTGGTCTCTGTGTGTAAGAACACAAGAGCACGTAACATCTGACACCTTATGGACTTTGTCTTTCAATTCTAATAAATGAAATATATATATGCGAACATTTAAATATATATAGCACATTATGGGTTGTGCACGTTTTTTATAAGCTTTTGAGCGTGCGCAACTGGTGTGATGCAATTTCCTTATGAGTGAAATAATACGATTTGTGCACAGCTGAAGACGTATACAATTTTATCATGCATCCTCCCAACAAGTTCACGTCAATGCCACTAGAGGGAAGCAAAAGTTTCATTCAGGTCAGCTAGAAGGATACAAACGTTGAAAACACCTATTCGGTTTTCATTTTGGCATAAATTCCGCCTGATGGTGGCATACTGAACTTTATGCCAATTCATTTACTGTATATACAGTGAAATTGTGATCTGACCTTAGTATATATTATAGTTATATATATACTAGAAAACTTATTTTATATAATATATATTGTAGGTTTTGGGATATATTTAGTATATTATGTTATACGTGTTATCCTACAGTGTTCGGGTTCTTATTTTAACTGCAATTTATTTTACTAATAGTAAAGTGACCATTTTTGTAAACATTATTATAATTAATTTTAGATTAACCACGTCCATAAACGACAGTTTGATATGAAATATATACAAAATGAGTGCTAGGAAAGGTGATGATGGGAAAATTGATTGAGTGGTGGGGAAAACTAGAAGAAAACCCGTCCATACGCCGTTTCGATTTAACATTATCAAAAAAAAAAAAAAAAAAAAAATGACGATTTTACAAACTTCCGCAGAAAGATTAATTTTAAGACAATATACAAAATTATAAAAAAATCTATGTATAGATTCTCTGAGCATGTCTCGTTATACAAATCATCCTAAAGCCGTTAAAAAGTAATTGGGATATGTATAATATGAAGTATAAATTTTGCATCTTGTCCAAAATGGCAATTAAGCTTCAATGCTGAACGTTAATTTCAGACCACCATTCAGAATTACACTACACCATAAACAATAGTTTCCTAATCATTTTTGGCATCACGAACTATTCCTAAATTTTCCAGAGTTTTATATGGTATAAACTATATTTGAAAAAGTGCACTCAGAAGATTTTATTTTATGTTTTATCAAACTTTTCAAAAACTTTAGTAGTGTAACTGAGCTATGCTCCTTTTTCAGATCAGGCACCAGTACTTTTGTTAGTCTGTGTTTAGTGTTAAAATGATTTATTTCACTAAAATTTCAAATTATTTTAACCTTAAGATGCAGTATATTGAGAGCTGGTTAAACGTTTTTATAGATATTTGTTAAAAAGCGCGTATAAAACTATGTGATTTGATAATGATACATATTTTAACATATAATGACACTGATATGTTCTGCAGCAATGGTTCTCTCGCCTTGGCATGCGAGTCATTGCAGTTGGATGTGTAAACAATAACAGGAAGATCAGCGCGAACGCGAGACGTCATGATCCTTCTCGACTTTCGAGATGCTTCTTGAAGCTTCGGTTTTCATAAGCTTTCACAAACTTTGGTGACGTCATTTTATAACTATAAAAGGAGAAAGAATTGCTAGTGGTGTTGTGAATTGTACCGAGTCCTGAGACCGGAGTGTTAGCACGCAGTGGTGCGCGAGCCATGGGTGGCGTGTAGCGTTGAAACGTCCAGTGAATTATTTATTATTTGCAGCAGTGATTTTAAGACTTTGTTTGTAACAAAATGACAGTTAAAACAACAATAATAGGTATAATTTTTTCAGCCTATAGTTTTGAGTGGTGGAAAAATTAACTGTTTTCCAACAGGAATTTAAACAAAAGCTATATATAAATCTTTCCACGATGGCCACTATTTAGCCTATTTCATTAGAAATCTATAATTATCAGATACATCTTTGCAATTATATTGAGACGAGAAACTCTGCAAAGCAGATTATTCCATAATTACTGAGTGAAACACGAGATTCAAAGAAACGAAAACGTCTCATATAATCTGCTGTGTATTTGTTATTAGATATTCACTTCCCCGTGGTTACGTAGGGAATATAGCGCTCTTTTCCTGACCTAGATCTCAGACATGAAGACGTAATGTTTGTACAGAATGTGTTTCTTTAAAATATGGATTGTGACAGGTTTCATCTTAGATTAAATGCATGTGTATTCTATTCTATTCATTTATTTGCAACCACGTCAGGTTTCTACGTTTAATATGCATGTTTAAAATTCCAGTTTACTCTCGATTCACAAACAATTTACTTAGATGAATTGAATATTGTGGGATGAGTTTCTTGCAATGGGAGCATAAAATAGGTATTTTAATACTTTACTCTGTTGTGTTACATCGGCATTACATGAAATAAACGTCATCGCTTTGTTACTTAAGCAATGGACTTTACACAAAATATGCAGAGTATGTTAGACCTAAGGAAGTGGGGGTTAGGAGTCATTCATAAAAATCATGCGTCCCATTCACATGATTTTTTTATATCTGTTCTACAAACAAACTATTCATACGAAAGATTCCTTTATATATCATGTTAATTCAGATAAACATTAGGAGAAATTCCCTTATTGGCTGCTTCCTTCTAAAGAGAAGGGAAATCTAAGGATAAGCTAGGCTAGAGCGCTAGTCAAATCTTTTAAAAGATGGCAGCTATGTGAACAATTGAAATTCGGTTCTCTTTGCGCAGTCACCAGTAAAACAGATGAAACGAAAAGAGACTTCCTGTTGAGAAAAGTTACGGATAACATGGCAGCCTCTGGATCCCGGGTCGCTAGTTTAAACCTGACAGACGGAGATGGACTTTTTCGGGAGTTAAAAGTCTTAGCATGGCTTCCTTCGGGAGAAAAGTAAAACCGTTGGTCCCGCACCTGCAATTTTCGGCACGTAAAAGAACCTCAAGCCCAATTAAGAGGACTCTGATAAAATGTATGCGGTCTTAAAAGCCCATTACAGAATAGGGCGCTGAGAAGCATAGTGATTAAAGAGCGTCCAACAATAAATATGTTCCGGTTTCCGCTACCTAGTCTTGTCAGTTATAACATTTTCACTCAATTATAGTGTTGTAGAGATCCTTCTGAAAATTAATTGCTAATTGAACCATATTTTTTCTTTATCTACATGTACTACATATATAGTGTATAGAAAAGGTATTACTTTCCTCCCAAAAATTCGATATCGAGGTTTCACCGGAAATACATGCATTAGGGTCCCTGTATTAAAAGAAATATTTTTGAAAAAAGGTTCGTGTGTCCGTGTCTGAGAATACGATAACTCAAAAACGAAAAGCCGATAAAATACCAAATTTGATATTTAAGTTTCGTGTCTTCCAAGGATGCGACAAGAAGATTCTGAGAAACCTCCTCAAACCCCAAACTACCTTTGCATGGGAAAACAATATCGAAAATGTTATTATTCTCAAAAATGTCTAACGATTCTTATTAAAATGTTGTACATTGACGAGGTATACATGGAAAATAAAATGTATATCCTGAATATTTTAGAATAGCAGAAATTCTCTTCATTATGAATGACTTTTAGCAAAACTGATAAACCGTAAGATGTAGAAAGAACTTACTACACAAAAATGTAGATATCGATAAAACACACAGTTTGTGTTATACCTATACGTTTTTTACGTGGAGTTGCTCATTTTAAATATGTTCCTTGTTTTTTGGTTTTAAAATACTCCTGGAAATCCAAAGAAACCGATTTCATTCACATGCAACCAGATTTTAAAAGATTTCACAGTCTCTTTAGGCAAGTGTATTGCCTTGTTTACCTTCTGCTTACAAGAAAGCAAGTAATAAGACCATTTCTGATAATGTTTATCTCGATTAGCATGAAGTAGATAGAAAATGTCTGATGTGTTTCATTTATTTTTTTAGATGTAACACAACTTTGCATACAAAAGATTATTCTTTCATCTAAATCATGATCATCAAGGTAAACATTAGCAGAAATTGTCATTTTATTTGTATTCTAGTAAGTAGAAGGGACATAAGAGAATACACTAGGCTAAATCGATAGTCATATGCTAAATCTATAGTCATATTATTTAAAATCTGGTCTTATATGAAGCAACAGCAAAATAACAACAATTTAAAGTGTCAAAATTGAAACCAATAACAAGGAATATCTCAGAAACGCTCTACATAAAACATATATAACATAAATTATGTGTTTTAACGAGATCTATATACAGTTTTGTGCAATATCTCTTTTTTTCTATCTCTTACAGTTTAACCGTCAATCAAAACTCGTCCAGAAGAAAGGGGTCTTCAGAGGGTATTCCCAGAAAATGCAAAGTATACATTTTATTTGTGAACGTAAACATACTTAATGCAGTATTTTAATAAAATCTTTTAGAGTTACTTTTGAGATAGCAAAATTGTCAACTTTTTTCCATCTAAAGTGCAGTTTGGAGTGGGAGGATTTGTTTTCAAATCTCCGTGTCGCATCCTTGGAAGATACGAAACCTAAATACCAAGTTTGGTATTTAACGTTTTTTTTTTTTCCTTTTTGAGCTATGCTGTCCACAGACACACACCCAAACCTTTTTCTAAAAATACTTTTTTTTGGACGCAGGGGACCCCAAAACATATATTTCTGGTGAAATCTCAGCATCGAATTTTTGGGTGGATTATAATACCTAGTTTCTCTATCTACGATGTACGTTGTACATATGAGGGCTAGAGAAATTTACAGGGGTTTTTTTAAGAATAATTTTTTCAGAAATGTAGAGAAAGTCATGTGAATGGAACACGTCAGACTTTTACTTTCTCTACACGTACTATGTGCATAGTGTATAGAGAAAGTATTGTATTGCACCAAAAAAATCGATATCGAAATTTTACCGGAAATACATGTTTTGGGTCCCCCTTAATCCAAAAAAGGCATTTTTGGAAAAAGGTCCGTGTGTGCGTGTGTATGTATGTGTCTGTGGACAGCATAGCTCAAAAACAAAAAGACGTTGAATACCAAATTTGGTATTTAAGTTTGGTATCTTCCAAGGATGCGACACGAAGATTTTCAAGAAAATTTTCCCAACCCGCAACTACCTCTTACATGGAACTTTTTTCGAAAATGTTGATTCTTAAAAATAGCTCTAACCATTTTGATTAAAATATCGTATATTAAAGATATTTACCTGACAAATAAAATGAAGAACTTGAATTTTCTGGGAATAGTCTCCGAGGACTACTTTATTCTGGACGAATTTCACGGAATTTTGCACAACTACTAAACTGTAAGAAATGGACAAAAACTTACGACACAAAAAATGTAGAGCACATTAAAATACACAATTTATTATATATATTTTTTTTTTCGAGAATTTGATAGTTTTTTGAAATATTCCTTGTTTTTTGGTTTCACCTTGAAAAACTTGTACTTTTCTCATACAGGAATTTATCAATTCGTGTCCATACAAACAAAGGAACTTCGGTCACCTAGTAACCAGATTTTGACTTCACTTTAACCCATATTTCGCTTCTACTTCAAGGAAGCAAGTAATAGGACTATTTCTGCTATTTTTTTCTCGATTAGCATGAAGTAAATGGAAGAATAAACTTACTAACAATAATTTGTTACACAGAAGTAGAGAAAGTCATGTGAATGGAACACATCAGACTTTTTGTGTTAGTTTGCAAACATTTTGTCACTAAACGTTCCAGCAACAGAAAGGCAGACCAAATTGAAGCGGTCACGGTTACGCGATTCGCCAATTCTGGCTTAAGTTTCCACAGCCACTGCTGCGCTAATGGCTGTTTATCTCTTCTGGTGTGCTCAAATACCCGTGTTCATTCAACCTTTGCAACGTCCCAAACAAATACCCTGCCAAACACCATAGCTGTTCGTCTGAAACCTTACTTATCTTCAGCGAACCGAGCAAATACCAGGGTGTTAACGTCGGGTGCAAAGATAACATGATGAAGAGAAAGGATGAGTAAAGGGACTAAAACACAAACATAGTTTAAGAAGCTACAAGTCGTTGCTTACTTCTTGTTTGGTTTTGTTCACGCAGAATTGAATTTAAAGCGACTATTTCGTTCATGACACGTGATCGTAGGATTTGGCGAATCCAGTACATTGGCGCGTAAAATTCCAACCAACCGGAACCCATTATCTCTGCATTTTAATCGTCTTTTTATCACACCCAAATCCAATTGTTTTTCTAAATTTATCGCACCCACGTGCTGCTTACCAAGTAGGAGATCTGGGTTCGATTACCGGCGTGGGGATTATTCCCCCCACTGGGAGCTTTGGTCCAGGGTGCACTCAGCCTCGTGCGGTCCCTGGGGGGGGGCCAATTGAAGAGCTATTCAATGGAGAAGTAGCAGCTCCGGGTCATGAGGGCCTCCCCTCGAGGCACTGACCACGTCTCACCCTTCAATACTGCACCCCATGTCTGTCATGGACCGAGATGGGTGACGCAGCGGCCGGGCGGAAGGCCAAGGTTCCTTGCGAGCTGTCGTGCCATTGGAGTTTTATTACTAATGTTCATCTCATAATAATAGTATTAGTGTTCATAATTCGTGGAAGTTCCAAAAGTGTTGATTTTATGTCAAAATAAGAGAGTGTAGCAATACAAAGACATCTAAAATTGATGATATGGACATCAAGTTGCAGTGATTTCGTTACAAATATATACATACGTCAAGACAAATGGGAATTTAGGCTAATCATTGTTATTTTATTCCCAAAATAATCTCATTAAATACTTGAGCTAAAACCTTTCTCTAGATAAATTCGTGAGTAACAAATTGTAGCTCTCTTTATATTACTTATGACAAAATAGAGAACTATTTTACCTGTGTATAATAAAACCAACCAAAGGCATTATGACCATTTTCGGGTTTGAAATATAGTTCATGTTATATCTGTTGTTTTGTATAAACAAACCTAATGCATATTGATTACTAGAGCTCGGCTTTGAGTTTTCGAAGTTTTGAGTTTACAAACACAAAGAGAGGGTAGTGGGGAGGGATTTGTAGCGTAAACATGCACGTTTTGTGTTCCAAAAGTAGCTCATTTCATCGTTCTAATTCATAAAATAACACAAAAATGATTTAATAATGTGATTAGTAGATAAAACGCATTGTAAATACTTCTAGAGTTAAACAACAAACACATCAGGTTAATAATATGCAGAGCTTTGAAAAGATAATGAACATAAGTCAACCAAACTCACTCAACCATTGCAATAAATTACAAGAAACATCTTTACGTATCGAAAGAAATGTTTTTTGAATCATCCACAAGTTTGTTTTTTGTTTTTTTTTAGTGGAAAATGTTTATCTTTTCGTATTTTTGACATTTTTAATCTGTGTGTACTGTGTTCTTTCAGTGTTCACTGGTTTATCTACCTGCAGGAATTTAACTAGGCCAGGCAGTGAGCAATGCTAGATAGTGCTACGCGTTTCTAAACGGACTGTAGAGACCACGGATATTCTATCACGTCATACTTATACTCTATGTGCACCAAACCTAAATCCGGCAATTTCGTGACTCCGGAGCGAGCTCTATTATTTGCTGATTTTCTCATGAATACGTAAGATGCAGATGAATAAGCGCAAATAATTTGAAAAAATGATATATATATATACATACATATATATACACACACGAGATATATACACTAGATTATCACAGCATCCTCAAACTCTGATACCCATATTTGCACTTCTTCACTTCTCATCCTGTATAATTATGAACTTGTTTATAATTACGAAATCAATTATTCTCGAGCCGCAATTGTTACGTAAATTGTGTTGTGTTGAGCCTGACCTAGCAGAAAACTTCAGTATTCTTATATATGACATGTGTACTACGCGCGCAAGTTTTCTTGGGCACTCGGCTCCCCAATTTTCACTCGGTAGGTTTTGGGCAATTTCGGAAGCAAAGCATAGCGACACATGAAGTATCCATACACCCTGTAATCTAGTGGTTTAAATCCTAAGGTTTTATTCTGTAGTAGATCCCAGACTACACGTACTTGCATGCATGCTGTGTTTCGTTTAATAATTCAGCTAGTTTGCGGTAAATTAGATAGCCTATTCAACATGATGGCTGAGTGCCTCGAAGGAATAACATAATACTGCAGAATAACAGGAGGCAAGTTGTCTATCCTTCCAACTGATCCTCACTTTCCCGCAAACTAGAGTCAAAGGAAAAATGCGCGCTCATTGTCGCATTGTCATTGTTACTACTACATTCTATATTCTATTCTTCGCTTGATATTGTAAGAAACCGAGTATACTCAAGGTGTAGTGCGACTAGAAGCCTCGTAAGATGGGAATAGAGAGGAAAAACAGAAATCATGAATGAAGATTCATGGTATTCAATCGATAAGACGTTTCAATAGTCACCCGGAACTCTAAACCATTATAAATATTTTGATATTTGAGATAAGAGAAAAAAAAACTCACACAGTGGGTAAACAATGGGGTTTTATAAAACCTTGGAAAGATGTCCTCCGTTCTCTTCATTCCCTCTGCAATTCCATACGTAGCATTTGGCAGATATGCTGGAATACTAGCCTTTTCTTGCGTAATAGCATCTTCAGTTCAGTGGGGTTTTACCAGAATAAGAACGAGACAGTATTTTATACGTGTTTATTGACTAATCGGTCGTCTCCTTAGCGCGGTGGTAGCGCAGCTACTGGGTACGATCCCCAGTACCGGCGTGGGGATTTTTCCCCCGCTTGGAGACCTGGACCGGGGTGCACTCAGCCTCGTAAGGTCCCTGGGGGGCCAATTGAAGAGCTACTTGATGGAGAAGTAACGGCTCCAGGTCATGAGGACCGCATTAACCGGCCGGGAGGGGCTCGAGGCGCTGACCATGTCTCACCCTCCAATACTGCACCCCATCCATGACGTCTGTAGTGGACCGAGATGGGGGACGCAGCGGCCGGGCGGTAGGCCAAGGTTCCCCATGAGCTGTCGTGCTATGGAGTTTATTATTTACTAATATATTTTGCACAACACGCTGTTTCTCTCCGTCACCAATTCCGCAGTCTCGCCCCCAGAGGGCACCACGAGGACTAACTTTACCATCAGCCCATAGCTGGCGCCCTCTGATCCTCCACATCCTCCCCTCCCTGGCCTAAGGCAGGCGAAGAGTAGCTGTTCTTGTCCTATCATGTTCGCAGCGCAATTCTTCAACCAAGGCCCTGCGAAACATATGTCGTAGTGTACATCTTCCTGCAGTAGGAAGTCGCATACCTGTATTTAGGGGAATACTTAAGAGGTCGTCTTACTTCGTGGTAACTGCGTAGTTGTAAATACTGTCTTTCTCAACGCCCATGAAGTCTTCTGTGTTTTTTGGTCTAAATCTTTACAACTTTGACAAGTTTCTCTCCGAATTGATATGATTGTTAGCCTTTCGCCATTAAAAAGGTCCTCAAGGCGTCGGCGCTGTCTCCATCTTATGTAATCGGCCACGGGTTAAGGGCGGCTTCAATGTTTGTGAGCAACGTTTGTATTTAATTCATCCTCGTCGACCTATGAGTGTCCGAGGACCTTCCTCAAGTAGCCCTTGATGGAGCCATTGTGCTTTTCCATCTCCTCCCCATGGGCAATAAACTTCAAAGTATGTGCGGTTTTGCCAGAATAAGAACGAGAGAGAGAATATTTTATGTGTTTAGTGATTAAAGCGTTTTACACGACACACTGTTACATTTCACATTTTTCTCTCTCCCTCTCTCACACACACACACACACACACACACAAGTCCGAGACCTCGCCTCCGGAGGGCAGTTTAACTTTACCATCAACCCATAGGTGGCGCAGGGTGCATCTTCTGGTCCTCCACAGTGGGGTTGTTGGTTGTGTCAGAAAAACGCGTTCTTTAACCAAAAGTTGGCCGGATTGAGATCTAGATATCGTGGTGGCCACTCGTTGGAAAGTGTCTACTGCCCACACGATTGCCAAAGATCTGGCTAATTATTTTCCAGGAGTGTAGATATGGAGCGTGGCGACATCTTGCATGAAGACAAGTGTTTTTCATATTGTGATTCTTCAGATGACGAAGTCTGTATCAAACCACAGTTGCGCCCACTATTTACAGTAACTGTCTTATTCCATTGTCGTCTTCTTCGAAGAAATAAGGGAATAATTAATTTTAATACAGTAATTTTAAATTATAAAAAAACTTATTTAGTGATAGAGCCAACATTTGAAACTGAAAAATTCTTATAGCAGTGTGAATAACATTAATAATATTTTATTCAACAAAACTGAAGCTATGGTAACCGTGAACTGATAATAAAAGAATACCGAATTCCATTACTTACTCAGTATGTGACTATGTTTTTATTTTATCTCAAGTTTATAATATTTATAACGTTTAAAGTGATGTTTGAAAAAGTCTATATTTTTAGTAGAGTGAGATGATAATGAAGTAATATTTGGATTATATGCAACATAAACGCTCCATAAAGTTGGATAGGTAGAGTCAGTCTAAAAATAGCCGGAATTTCAACCACTAGCTCTAACCACTGGGCCACCATGACACACGCGGGCAGGGCATTAAATTCCTCAACTGACTCGTATGTTTCCCGACTGAATTTCTAATTTCTCCACCTATCCAGCTGATGTGCTACAATCGGCTTGTGTGATAAACAATGAACAATATTTACAAAGTGTTGATCAAACTGGTTCTATCTAAATATCTCCACATTCTATTAAATGTTGCACGTATGTACAATGTACACAATAGATAAAGCATTGTATTGCATCCAAACATTCGATACCGAGATTTCACTGGAAATCATTTTTTGAGAGCCCCGAATAAAAAAAGAATTTTTAGAAAAAGGTACTGTGTGTATGTGAATGTCTGTGGACAGTATAGATAACTGAAAAACGAAAAGCTTGTTAAACACCACACTTATTTAAAAAAGCACTCCCAAGCATGCTGCACAACATTTTTAGGAAAATCTCCCCATTCCATACAGCCCTTTTCATATTGATTTTCTCAATAATGACATCTAAAGATTTTTATTCAAATACCATAAGCTTAAGATATTTTTGAGACAAACGAAAAACATATCTTGAATGCTCTGAAAATAGCCTCTGAAGACCTCTTCATTCTGGATGATTTGTGTATAACTGCTAAACCGTAAGAGATGGTCAAACTTACTAAACAAACATTTAAATCTGGTTAAAACGCAATTATGAATACATAACAATTTATATTAGTTAATCGTTTTGAGATATTGCTTATTGTTGGTTTCGTTTTTAGATTGGTTAAACTTTTGTCAAACGAGAAACCATATTTTTGGTGGTTCAATTATTTCACAGAGCTACCCGCTTTTGAAAGATTTGGTTCGTTTGTTTATTCCTTCATTTTCCTACTATTTATAGAAAACCGGATAATACAATTTTGGTAATGTTTATCTAGATTAGCACTATGTATATAGAAGAAGAATATTTCATAAGACAAGTTGTTTGCAGAACATGTAGGGAATATTATGTGATTGGAACACATCAACTTTTTCAGTAATCCCTCATCCGTTTTGAGTAAAATTACCCAAACACCAAGAGTCTCTCAGCATTACAATATTATTATAACCTTTATTATTTTTTTTTTGGTTATTCATTTTATATTGTAATAGACGGATTATTTCCAATAATGAGATGAATGTGTATGTATGTGTGAATGTAGTTATGTATATATTTATATATGTATTTATGCTCTGAAATTGAGTGTTGCCCGGAGGCTGAGTTAAATGCATACAATCCATTTACAATAATAATCTTATAGTTAATAATAGTAATATGAATTAATAATTGTAAATAGAAATTAATAACTAATAAAACTTACATACTATATATATATGGTTTTTAAAATACCTAACAACTTATTATTCAGTATAGCAATACTTATGTCAATTACCAGAATGTCTATATACAGTTACTGTGAAATCTCAACATTAATAGTTGCAGAACAGTTTTTGAGATTCTTAATTACTTCACAATGTTTACTTTAATTACCTAACATTTATTCTGTTTATATTATCCCTTTATTACTTTTCAACATTTACTTTAATTAATTATCTAATATGTATTCTCGTATTTAAATTATCCATAAACTTCTTTAAGGTCAGACCTAAAAGGCTGCTAGAGGCCATTCATTCCATTCTTCAATGGTTCTATTGACAAAAATAAATTTTCCTTCGTCAGTTAGGTACCTTCTACTCTTAATTTTATACAAATGATCATTTCGTCCGTAGTATACCGGGTTTCCTAACTTCTTTCTAACGCACATTCATGTATTTAGACCAGCATAAGCTTTAAATAGTGTGACGAACATTGAATATTTTCCCTATTATCGTCTTATGAATTACTGCTTGGGGTAAATTACTTTTTTTCTTCTTTGAATTATATTGACTTTGTTGTTGTTGCTCAGCTTGAGTGCAGTCACAATGATAAAAACATTGAACGTGAAGCAGCGACTGCCGCACTTGTTAAGTATTCAAGAGTAAAGAGACTGCTCCTGAATATGATGATCATTTGAGCACATCTTCTGAAAAGTGGTAGTTCTATTGATGTCTTTCACACGCTGTGTTCTTACTGTAATGAAAAGAACGTTTTTAAAATAAAAAAATCTGATGTGTTCTATTCACATGACTTTCTCTACATTTCTGCAACAAATTATTCTATTTACTTCATCTAATCGAGAAAAAATTAGCATAAATAGCCTTATTACTTGCATCCTTGTTAGTAGAAGTGAAATAATGGGGTACCATAGGTTAAAGTGATAGTCAAAAGCTGGTTGCTATGTGAATGATGTTCTTTTATTTGTATAGATCCGAGTTCACAAAGTCCTGTATGATAATAGTATAAGTTTTTATAGTTGAAACCAAAAGCAAGGAATATCTAAAAAAAACAATAAACTCCACGAAAAAAATGTTTATGACATCAATTGTGTGTTTTAATATGCTCTACATGTTCTGTGCAGTAAGGTTTTGTCCATCCCTTACGGTTTAGCAGTTATGCTCAGTTCTGTAAAATTCATCCAGAATTTTTGTCTTCAGAGGCAATTCCGAGAAAATGCAAGATATACATTTTATTTATCAGGTAAATATCTTTAATATAATATACTTGAACCAAATAGTTAGAGCCATTTTTAAAAAAATCAAAATTTTCGAAATTTTTTCCATATAAAGGATGGTTTGAGGTGGGGGGATTTTCTTGAAAGTCTTCGTGTCACATCCTTGGAAGTTACGAAACTTAAATACCAGGTTGACAGACAGACAAAGACACACACGGACATTTTTCTAAAATTTTTTTTTGATTCAGGGAGTCTCAAAACATGTATTTCCGGTAAAATCTCGGTATCGAATTCTTGGGTGCAATACAATAACTTCTCTATACACTATGTACATAGCTCGTATACAGAAAGTAAAAAGTGATGTTTTCCATTCACATGATTTTCCCCATCAAACCTGCATAAGATGATTCTTTTATGTAATAAAACCAATCAAACTAAACATTACCAGAATTTATCTCATTAATAGTTCCTTGACAGTAGTAAGGAAATAAAGGTATACTCTTGGCTAAAGCGGCACGCATACATCTTAAAAACTGTTGCAATACAATTATCATTGGTATTTGGTTCTTTTTTCCGAAAGAGAGATGAAACGGATGAGGGCTTCCCGGTCGAGAAAGGGTGATTTTCTTGAAAATATTCGTGTCGCCTCCTTGGAAGATACCAAACTTAAATAGAAAGTTTGGTATTTAACGATCTTTTCGTTTTTGAGACATGCTTCCCACAGATACACACGTACACACACAGACACACACCGACATTTTTCTAGAATTTTTTTTTTAATTCAGGGGATGTTAGTCATTTTTTAAAAAATCAAAACTTTCGAATTTTGCAGAACTTGTAAGCCGTAAGATGCAGAAAAATTTCTCTTCATTTTGAATGACTTAAAGTGTGCGTTTCAACGATATCTACATTTTTGTGTAGTAGGTTTTTTCTAGCACTACCTATCAGAAATACTCCCTATTTTGCTTTCCAATTTAAACTGCCATAAATTTTTTTTCTATATAAAGGGCAACATGACGGCACAGCATTGTATTTCTCAACTGACTCGCATGATTTCCGGTAAACCACAACAAGGTAATCTCAAATGAGTCAATGCTATGCCATGGTAGCTCAGTGGTAGAGCAACCGGCTAGAGACCGGGAGATCCGTGGTTAAAATCCCGGCTAAGGCATTGAATTTTTCAGTCTGACTCTGCCTATCCAACTCCTGTCCTACATACGGTTTCTGGAGAAAATAATTAAAAAAAATTATTGCAAATATAATGAATGTCCCATTCACAACAAAAATCAACCGTAGACGTAAAGTAGACACGAAAGCTTGCAGCTCATTCGCGATGGTTATATTGACTGTAGTGCGTTAACATAGAAGCTTGCAAACGCCAGGCTTTTGCGTCAAAGTTAACATGCAACGCAGGAATCAACCAATGAGAACCACTGCTCGAAGTGTTATTAAAATGGCTGCGCTTGATGATTTTTTTTCTCATTTCGCTTGGTAGATTATGAAAATTGCCTCCGTTATTTCGTCTTTGATTAAGGGGATTAATCCACCATCGTCTCCAACGAGACAACCGAACTTTAAAGTATTAAGCACCAAGCAAATTGGCTACTCTACTGCCACACTCTCGTCTCAGACAGACATTTTAGTTTGCTATTTGCTCGCAAGGCGCAGTTCGCTTGTTTTAATTTCTGATTTATTATTGTCTCCGTTTAGGTTTTACATTGAGAATGCTCATGTTGCATTAAAACTGCGTCTATATTCTACGTTTAATTTTCAATGTTAATAACCCTTTTCATCAGAAAACTAACGTGGGCCGTTTGTTTTTCAACCTCCGATATGCTATAAATAAAAGACAAGTTCATAGAAAATTTTATTTTATTACTAAAAGTTTCATATACTTTTGGTTACTTTTCAACATCATCACCGAAAACATTGAGACATTTATCGTACCTGTGTACAAGCTTTGCAATACCCGCTTCAAAAAATGTTGCCGCCAACGATGAAGCCCAGAACCTCTATCAATGCAGCTGTTTATTGTGAAACTTTACGACGTTTGCGGAGAACCATTCAAAACAAACCAAGAGGAATGCTAACTTCAGGAATTGTGTTGATCCATGACAACGCTCGTCCACACTTTGCTGGCACAACCCATCGGCTCCTTGAACAATTTCAATGGGACATTTTTGATCATCCGCCGTGCAGTCCTGACCTGGCACCTGGTGGCTTTCACCTTTTCCCTGAACTGAAGACGTGGCTAGAAGGGCAGCAGCACTTTCAAACCAACGAATATCTTCAAAGCAACGTCAATGCTCATTTGAAATCAATGGCGGCAATATTTTTTGAAGCGGGTATTGCAAAGATCGTGCACAGGTATGACAAATGTCTCAATATTTTCGATGATTATTTTGAAAAGTAACCACAAGTGTACAAAACTTTTAGCAATAAAATAATTGTTTTCTATGAACTTACTTATAGCCTATCGGAGGTTGAAAAAAAAATACAGCACTCGTATTATAGGTGAATTTGTCTTAGAAAATGTTTACAATCCCGACTCTTGATATGACCGCCCTTACCTAATATAGCAGGTAAAGTGTGGCCAGTAAACAAGCACGGCCCTTACTCAAGATGTTGTGGAATGGTCCATCACGGAGATGAAGAGCCGGGCTGAGAGCTGGCCTATGTTTGGAACGTCTAACACACCACAAAGAGTAAGCGGTTAATTTTACCTACCTCCTTGCCCCGGCCATGTCTAAAAGTGAACCCGTCCGGTTCAATACACTTGTTGAGAGAAGGAGATCCAAACCAAGGTCTCTTCCTGGGGGCGATGCTGTTGCTGTCGTCCTCAGGGATCTCTTGTCAAACTGGGATAGAATGGAAGAGGTAAGTACTAGTGCCTCTATCGACTCGTTTGCTTTACCGCACGTTCGTATTAGTCTCTTTGCGTTTATCTTAACCTCTCAGGCAACATCAAGCCCAGCAGTAAACCGAGCCCTATTAAGATGAAGTCACAGAGAAATAGTTTCCGAATGGCTGCAGACATTCAGCGTAACTATCGGACTTCTGAGTGACAAGGACGACATGCTCTGCATTACTGAAACACTCCATACAGCATTACTTGAACGAAAACACCAAATATTTTTATTTTCTCTATCCCCTATGAACAAAGTACATAGTGCATAGAAAGAGAATCGTATTCCAAGAAAAATTGTTGTCTAGATGTCACCAGAAATACATGTTTTGAGGTCCCCGTTACGTGTGTGTGCCTGTGGACAGCACAGCTCAAAAACGAAAAGACCGTTAAATACCAAATTTGGTATTTATCTTTAGCATCTTCCAAGGATGGCCGTTCCTTAGCGCGGTGGTAGCGCAGCTGCTAATCAAGCGGGAGACCTGGGTTTGATCCCCCAGTACCAACGTGGGGATTTTCCCCCGCTGAGAGACCTGACCCGTAAGGTTCCTGGGGGAGGCCAATTGAGGAGCTACTTGATGGAGAAGTAGCGGCTCCAGGTCATGAGGACCGCATTAACCGGCACACCTCGGCCCCCCCCCCGGCTCGAGGCGCTGACCACGTCTCACCCTCCAAGAGATGGGAGACGCAGCGGCCGGGCGGTAGACCAAGGTTCCCCGTGAGCTGTCGTGCCATGGAGTTATCTACCAAGGATATCGCTCGAAGATTTTTTAAATCCCCCCACCACAAATGGATCTTTTTTCTTTTTTTTAAATTTTGTTTTGATTAAGAACCGCATATTAAAAATGCTTACAACACAAATAAAATGTATATTTTGAATTTTATGGAAATATACTGTGAAGAGCTCTTTTTCTGGTTGAGGTTTACACACTTTTGCATAACGGCTAAACTGTAAGGGATAACAAAAAATGCAGATCTCGTTAAAACTCATATTCATGTCACACATGATTTAACCGTTTTTGAGATATTCCTTCTTTATTGGTTTCAGTTTTAAACTACCTAACATTTCTTGTAAACGTAAACATATATAGATAACTTTATTAATTTTAGAATGTATTGTTTTAACTTTGTTTATTATTTTATATTATTATGTGGTTATAATACATAGAGATATTGATTTAGCTTGAAGAGAAAGAGCATGCAAAGTGAACTGAACCTCAATAGTTTCACTTAACATATTTGACTATCGCTTTAGGGTAATATATTCCCGTATTTGACTTCTACTTATAAGGATGCAAGTAATAAGGCAAAATCTGCTAATATTTATCTAAATTAACATGACATATGTAGATAAAAGAATAATCCTTTGTAAGAAAAACTTGTTTGTAGAAAAGCTAGAAAAAGTTATGTGGGAGGCACACATCCGATTTATTATGTATGCATTTTTGTTCAAGATTTAATGAAAAGCATCCTTAACAATGTAAATAACTTCAATGAAAGGCATACATAGAATAACAGCAGGGCGGCGCAAAGCGGTGAGATCGCTCGCCTTCCATCCAGGCGGCCCCGGTTCGATCCTAAGCGCCCCCATGTGGGATTTTTGTGGTGGACGAAACGGCGTCTGGGCGGGTTTTCTCCGAGTTCTCCGGTTTCCCCCGTCACTCATTCCACCAATGAATGCATCACCATTCTTCCTATCATCCATTTGGCTTTCATTTCACTTCTTCACGCCCATGCCAATCAACGGGCTGACCGCTCGTTCCAGGTTTTTCATTCTGTGGTTATGTGCCATTGGCTCACCGATAGGCTTCTGACCCCTAAGCACCCACTTACAGGGAGGGTAAGACGACTTCGAAAATACCACCACCACTACCACTACCACCACCACTACCACCACCACTACCACTACCACTACTAATAATAATAATAATAATAATAGGACGAATATCAATATAATCATTACAATTAACCATTAAATTGACAATGACAAATAATCGTATTTATTTATTTTGAAATGAATAACTTGTGATTTGTGTCCCTTAGAAAAACTAAGAATTCTCATCTTTAATAATAAACATTACTGGTTGACTATAAACATATTGGTTTGAATTACCTGTCTTCGATCTCTTCCGCTAGGCTCGCATGGCAACACAGAAGACCTGAGAGATTTGTTGTAGCGATTTCTCCCTTCTCGTCTCTACCAGGCACAATACATTACGAACCGAATCGTATTTTATCGCAAGCAGTCCATTTTATTTCGTAAAACGAAGTTGTTTGGTAATAAATTCTGTTATTTATAAATTTAACGTGAGTTTTATATCATTCAAAATCTAAAAATATAATCACAGAAAATGGACATACAAATAAAATAATAAACATGTGTTCCAAATAATGAAAATTGTAACGGTTTAAATTAATATATATTTCTTTTCACGCGGTATACAATAATATGAACATATACGACATAAATATAGTCATTTTGAAAGGTAGGTATTTAACATGTCAGCATGTACAACAGCAACAGAAAATGTGGCCTGAGGACGAGGAAATGTAAACGAATATTGCAATATGAGGCAGACTCTTACCAACAATATTTCACAACCGATATTTCACTGCAAATTCACTTTTTGAAGACCCTGAGTTATAAAAAGAGGAAGTAGGCATTGCATTCTATCCAAAAACTCTATGCAGACTTTGAGCCTTCCTGAATCCAAAGTCGCTAATTATGCGTCTGTGAAAAACATATCAATCCATAAGCGAAAAATGTTAACGTTAAATACCAAACTTGGAAATGTCGGTCAAGTATTCCAAAGATGTGGAAGATTTTCATCAAAAGCTCACCCTTGCTTATACCCTATATGAAGGTTTTTCGAAGGTTTTAATTTTCACATAAAGGATTCTATTGCTTTTTTAGATAACAAAACACACATCAATTTATATCATATTATGGTTAGCATCAGCAATAATTTGCCATGTTATAAACCCATGTTTGCTTTTGTATCCAGTACAGCTTTGTTTTCTTGCTGATACCAATACTACTGCTATCACTACTAGCTTTACTACTACTACTAATAATAATAATAACAATAATATTAATTGTGATTGGTAAAAGTATTATATACACGTCCAATAATGATAGTAATGAAGATTTAGGGCATATACATATTTAAGATCATAATGCCTATTAAACTTTTGGTTTAACATCCCATAAACTTGTTTCTTTTGCCTTCCTTTTTATAGACCACAAACATTTGTTTATAGCTTTACTGAAGCACTCCCCTACCTTCTTACTATCGTTCCTAAAAAGTTTAATTAAAAATACCTTTCTGTCTCGTTTCATTCATTTTCTATTTATATACTCTTTTCACCAAAGCTCTGTCCCTTTACGTTCGAAAACTATATGTACCGTATCTTTCTTTCCTTTACATATTGGACACACATTCTGTTGGAAGCATTTCCTCATCTCTTTTAATCTCCACTCCCCCACCCCTCCCCCCCGGACAAACCCAACCAATACTCTCTCTTTGTTCCTTATGATTTATCCAGATATCTCTTTCTTTCCCATGTATTTTTACTTTCTCTACACGTACTATTTACATAGTGCATAGAGAAGGAATCTCATTGCCCCCAAAAATTTGATACCAGGATTTAAACAAGTACATGTTTTAGGAAAAAAATGGAAATGGAGTGCTATTTATGGACCTCTCTAACTGCTGCGGTTCTCAGCGTCCCATTCTATGCTGGGCATGAAAGACCGGTTAATTTTGCTCAGGAGTCTCTCTTTCTGGTTTGATGTTTTTTTATGTGCCGTAAATCTACGACACGGGACCATCTTCTCTTCCTAAGGAACTTTACACCCAAAAAAAATCCATCATCCTCCACCGGGTTTGAACCCACGACCTTGGTCGTATGAAGTTAACATGGTAACCATTACACCTCGGAGGGTGACGCATGTTTTAGGGTCCCCCGTGTCCAAATAAAGGATTTTTAGAAACATATCGGTATGTGTATGTATCCGTGTAAACGCGAACACGATAAATCAAAAACAAAAAGTCGGTAAAATACCAAACTTGTTGTTTGAGTTAAGTATCTTCAAGGAATGCAATACGAAGATTTTTAGAAAAATTCTCCTACCTCAAACTACTCTTCACATAAAAAAAAATGATTTTCTCAACGATTTTCATTAAAATACCAAGTGTTAAATACATTTACATGGAAAGTAAAATGCATATCTTTAATTTTCTGGGAATAACCTCTGAAGACTTCTTTATTCTAAATGAATTTTGACTAATTTTGCATAACTAGTAAACCACACGAGATAGACAAAATTTACTACAAAAGGAATGTAGATCTCATTAAAATACATGATTTACGTTATATATGTTTTTTTTTCGTAGAGTTGACCATTTCAAAGATATTCCCTGTTATGTTTCAAATTTAAAGTACTTAAAATTTTCTCACACGGAAATTTGAAAAGAAACAGATTGAAGAAAGAGATACGAATTGAAATCATTGAAATCATTGGCAGCAACATTTTTTGAAGCGCTATTGCAAAGCTTGTGCACAGGTACGATAAATGTCTCAATCTTTTCGGTGATTATGTTGAAAAGTAACCATAAGTGTACAAAACTTTTAGTAGTAAAATAGCTGTTTTCTATGAAGCTGTCTTATTTATAGACTATCGGAATTGGAAAAAAGGGCCCTCGTATATGACAGAGTGTTTTGAAATTACCTACATTTTAGTGTGTTAAGCTTTTTTTTTTCTTTTCTATCTCTTAAGGTTAAGCAGTTAAGCAAAAGTGATTCAGAATGAGGAGGATTTCAGAGGCTCTTTTCAGAAAACTCAAGATACACACCTTTACCTTTTAATTAGCTGCAATTATGGGTATTTTGATCAAAACGTTAGTCTTTTTAGGATTCTCTTGAAACAATTCGTGTCGAATGCTTGGAATACGCTTAATTTTTATAGAAATTTTGGTACTTATAGCGCTTATAAGCACGCGGACACAAACAGACGGACCATTTCTAAAAAAAAGCCTCTTTAGGTCTCAGAGAAGCTCAAAACATACATTGATGTTTAAATCTAGGCATCGATTTTTTGAGTGGAATACAACACTTTCCCTACGTACTATGTGTATAGTGCGTATAGAGAATATAAAAGATACATTTAATGGATCCATGTAACCTTAAAGCATGTATTTCCTGTGAAATCTCGAAATTAAATTTTTGGGTAAATACACTGCTTCACAGTCTGCTATGTAGATTGTACATACGTGCTAGAAAAAGTATAAAGAATCTTAATAGGTACATAAAAGTCAAGGTATATTTTTTCATAGGCTTCTATAACGGTTTCGACTAAACTTGGCGCAGATTACTTTTGACACAAGCCAAAAATTACTATTTATTTTATAATTAGAAATCCCGACTCATTTCTCAAGACTATTTATTTTATTTCATTTAATGGCTACAGATGCTCACAAGATATATAGCTGGAATAAAAGTAACAGCTTTTTAGGCTTTCACGAACAAAGTAATACGAGTTTAGATATTGCTAAATCGAACATTTGAATTTGCCCATGGAGTAATAAAGTAGTCCAATAATTATTACAGCTATTATGCTTAATCAAAAGCAATGGCGAACTGATGACATGGAAAAATTAACAAAATTTTGAATTGCATTATATTGAGCTGTAATAACAGCAAAAACATCAAAGCAGATAAAACACTTATTTTATCACTATCACCTTATTTATCTTCGTATTATTATTATTATTATTTAGTGTTTATTATAATAATTAACATAAAAGGATTCGGTGTTATGGCATTGATTACAAAAGTTCTGTGGCGCTCTAGCATTACTGACAGAGTAACAGATAAGTCGGTATGAACATCCACATATTCTGTGAGCATACTTTGATGTTCTGACGTATACTTATTAACATATTTAATTTCTCAAGTTTTGTAACCAACGGGTTTTGTTCTGTTTTATAAGCCGAGAAACAAAGCTGATGGGCTACAGATACCATAAGTGGGCATGGATAACAGAAATAGCATCAAAACTGACGAAGTACTACTTCTTCCTCTTCTCTTCTATACGTTCATTTTGTTTCTTTTTCTTTTTTTTTCTCTTGACTTTCTGTGTTATCTTAGTAGTTGTATGTATGTTGGCTGCTGAGAATAAACATTACTACGTTATTTAAACTGGTATTATTTCTATCCAACTGATATTTTCTCTGTAAATAGCGACGAGTCACCCCAAATGTGACAGTGCGTAAGTCATAGCTGCATTCACAAGATATTTGTTATTTTTAAACTGTGTTTTGCATATTTTTTTCTCAGTTACCTTTATTTGTTTGTGATTAACTGAGATTTAATTATTTTTTTTGAGTGTGTTATTTGATAATTTCTAATATATCATAACACAGCTATGGGACTCGCACCCTAAGGCTAAATGTTGAATTGATAGGCCGTCAAAGCACCAGCTATGTATTTCGGCTAGTAAATTTATAAAATATCTCTAATTTCAAAATTTGTTAAATCAACACCAAGCTTTACTCTCCAGACCAGCATGGTTTTGTAAAAAGTTTAGCCCGTACACAGTTGTTTGAGCCAACTCATTAACACATGGGTGCGAGATAATCGTATCCCTCTCCCTCTTTCTCTCTCTCTCTGTGTGCGTTTCGAAACGAACTGAACACAGCACCAGGCGTTAGCTCTTTATTTGATAATCGAGTCTTGTATAACGCCCGAGAACATGTCTTTTGGACGCTTTCCATAGAGAGTGGCTCCATTACATGCAAAAGGAATGCCGACAAAACCTTCATCACCAGTTTCTCCATAGCCCAGTTTAGACTTTAATAGTTGATGGTCCATTCACGCGACTTTCTCTAACTGTTCCGCAAACAAACTATTGTTACGAACGATTATTCTTCGATCTACTTCATGCTAATATGGATAAACATTTCAGCAATGCTCTTATTATGCTATATTCACAAAAAGATACGAGCGCAGATGTAACGCAAACGCAAGACTTTGCTCTCATCTTATTTAATATAAGCATTCATATAGAAACACGCAATGAAATGCAACGCAACAGTTTGTAAAATCCAAACTTTAACCCTAGTTGCCTGCATTAGTATGCTACATACGCCATTTTTCCTTTAATTTAAGTTTAAAACTGGAGTTCTAGTAAAATATATATATGGGAATTAACCTATAAAATTATTATATAAAATAAAGAAAATAAAATCGAAAATAAATGTTGATCCTTTATCTTTTTCTTCCCAATAAAATTTTTAAATTCTCCTAAACCAGTTTTCATAATCCTGCCAAAGGCACTACCAAAAAGTGGTTCAAATGGCCATAAGTGTTAGGTGATAGGTAATGGACTGGCCATCCATTTAAACCCAAATTTTACAAGTTGAAATCCCAGTTGTGGTAAAGGACTGAGAGAGCCCAAGTAAAATAATTGGTGTGATGCTTGGAAGCTAATGGGGTTAGATTTGACTAATTATGTGGGTTTTACTCTTTTATTTGTTTAAAAAAATCACTGCAATTTTAGAGCAAAAGTTGTATATAGTTTTACAATATAAAACAGTCTTGATTACTTGTCGTTTATGGCTGAAGGTTAGTACAACACGGAATTACTCCTAGAGTACAACCCTATTTGTATAGTTACGCTTAAAACAACGGAACTTATAGATACCAAAGGCAACAAGGGGTTAAGTTACATTTACAATGAGATGGGAGATCAGATGTAATGCAGTGTAAGTTCAAGTGTAAGTGCGAGGGAAGATCACTCACAATGCAGTCGTAAACATAACGCAAGAAGTTAGCACGGGTTTCTAGATCTGTAAATTACATGCGAATATCTTCCCAGCTCTCTGCAAGTTTCAAATTGAATAACATAACCAACAATACCATATAATAGTATGTCTGCCTCACATTCAAAAAGTTGTGAATTCGGATCTCGCTTAGTGTTGAGTTACGATAAGGTTTTTTTAGGGGGTTTTCTCTTATCCTGAGAAGACGAATGTCGAGTAACTTTAAGCTCCATGGTCCCCGAGATCATTTGAGCATCATTTCACCAATTTCATTCATTTGTCCAATATGACCGACCAGGTTAAAGCACGTTAAACTACAGAAAACAATACCATATAAGAAACCTCACTCAATCGTTTAAAAAAAAAGTGATGTGTTCCATTCACATGACTTTCTCTACATCTCTGCAACAAATGATTGTTAAACAGCTTATGCTTATTTATACTTCATGCTCATCGAGAAACTTGCTTCCTTGTAAATAGAAGCGAAATAAGGGAGTACAATAAGTTAAAGTGATAGTCAAAAGCTGGTTGCTATGTGCGTATCGACAGGAGTTGACAAATTCCTGTGTGAGAAAAGTACGAGTTTTACAAGGCTGAAACCAACAAGGACTATCTAGAAAACGATCAACTCCACGAAAAAAATGTATATGACATAAATTCTGAGCTTTAATGTGCTCTACAATTTTTATGTGGTAAGTTTTTGTCTATCTCTTACGGTTTACCAGTTATTCACAATTCCGTAAAATTCATCCAGAATAAAGTAGTCTACAGAGGCTATTCCCAGAAAATTCAAGATATACATATTATTTGTCAGCTATATATCTTTATTTAATAAACGATGTTCTAATCAAAATCGTTGGAGACATTTTTCAGAAAATCAACATTTTCGAACATTTTTCCATGTGAAAGGTAGTTTGGGGTGGGGGGAATTTTCTTGAAAACCTTCTTGTCGTATCCTTGGAAGATACTGAACTTAAATACTAAGTTTGGTATTTAACCGTCTTTCCATTTTTGAGCTATGCTGCCCAAAGGCACACACACACAGTCAGACACACACACGGACATTTTTCTAAAAATGCTTTTTTTGTATTAAAGATGTCTTAAAACATGTATTTCCGGTGAAATCTCGGAATCTAATATTTGGGTGCAATACAATACTTTCTGTATATGCTATGTACATAGTTCGTATAGAGTAAGTATTAACTGTTATAAAACTATAGGTACATGCTAACAACTGACGCTCGCGGCAGCGACGTCACAATAAATACTTATTTAAAGATATTGAAAATAGTACAAGAATAGAGACCTCAGAAATTGATAAAGCTACACATTTAATTAACTAAGAATTATCTCTCTGCTTCTTCGATTTATGAGAACTAAGAAATCTAGACGCAGATGACAGTTACGTCTTTTAAACCAAAGAAGAATTCGCAAAGAGAATGTCATAACCTCTTGATGCAAATCACAGATGGCGGGTACTGCACGCCAAGTAAAAGAGCATGCATGTACAGCAGGCCCTATAAAATCTTAAGTGTGATCGTTTGTTATTGAATCCATAAACAATGCATAGAGAAACTCTTGCGTTGTGTCTAGCGTGCTTCTATGTGAATGCTTTCATTAAATATCATGAGTGCAAAGTCTTGCATCTTATTGTGAATGTAGCATTTATCTTTGGTTTCATACAAAGAATAGGAATTCTGTTTTTTTTCTATGCTTTGCCTGTAAATTCAACAACAAACGATCGTATTGCAAGATTTTAAAGCGCCTGCTGTACACGCATGCTCTTCTATTTCGCCGTGCAGTGGCGCGCTATCTCCAATTTCCCTTAAGCGGTAATGGCAATCTCCTTGCGAATCCTCTTTAGATGTAATGGATGCAATATCATCTGCGTCTAGATTTTTAGGTTCTGATAAAATCGAAGGCGCAAAGAGATAATTCATTGAGGGTATGTATGACTGAAATTTCATGAAAATTCGACTTCAACATTCCTGAATACGACACCAGGCGCCATTTTTAAATGCCTTGAGACACTATAGCAGAACATTAAGAGATGAAACTGTACTGAACTTGGCAAGAAAAATTTCAGTTCGACAGGATCTCGTTCATATCATGTATATAAAGAAAACGAAGCTGTGCAGGAGAAAGGAAACTATGCAAGAAGAAAAGGATAGAAAAGACAGTAGTAGAGGAGAGGAAAAGGAAAGGTGAGTTAAACCTACCCACATGGTGGATTTTAATGTGACCCATGCATTCAAATTTTTCCTTGTTTACTCACTATTGATAATTTCAGAATTTTTCTTCCGTAACATAAATAAAATTGAATCCTTAGAAATGAGGTTTGTAAGACGAATACTGGAATATACTTTAAGAGATCATATACTCAACAGAGATATAAAATACCAATTAAAAGTCAGTAGTTTACAAGAAAAATTTGCCATTTTGAAACAACGGTACAGATATATTGAAAAAATGGATCTTCATAGACTAACAAAACTAATGTTTCTTTGTATCCCAGAGACAGAAGATCAATAGGAAGACCAAGGTTGGGATGGGAAGATAATTTTTGAGACGGAACAGACTAAGAGTTTATCCTTGAAGAAGAAGAAGACAAATAAAATTTGCTGTACATGTTCATAGAAGTACAATGAATAAGAATTGCTCTAGGTATTACTGTCAGATGTATTTAAGCATATATTTTTAATTTAAAAAAATATGTTTTATGACAAAAAAGTATATTTATAACTTCAAAAGATGTTGCAGTCTAAACCAAAGACTCATAAAAACTTGTGGTAATTTAAAAATTTATATTAGATTAGTGACGTGACAAAAAGATACAAATTTGAATCACACTTTCAAACCATTAGAGAAAAATGGATGAAATATCGAACTTTGAGTATTACGTTTCGTTAAATTATAGCTTTTAACACTTTCTGCAGCCTCTATGCCACTACTATTTTAAATAATTTTGAATGACCAATTATTATGACGTCACTGCCGTGAGCGTCAGTTATTGGTAATGTAATTTTTATACCATATTTATTTCTAATAGATTGAGTGAATTTTCTCATATGGTATTTTTGGTTATGCTATTCAATTCGAAACGTGCGGTACGCTTGAAGATATGTAATTTACAGGTCTAGAAACCCAAGCCAACTTTTGCGTTATGCTTACGGCTGTATTGTGAAGGACCTTCCCTCGCGCTTGCGTTTATGCTGCGTTACGTCTGCATTTGTATGCCATTATGAATGTAGCTTTACTTAGTTCCATAATGTAGTGTATACTACCACCGCGCTAAGGATTCGATCCGGTAGGCATATATCGATGTTTTTTACTACAAGAAAGCATTGAGTTGTGATGCAGAGTCGTTAATATTCATGTTCTTTGCCGCATGATAGCATTAAAATAAAACGCTGTCTCTTCAGAGTGTGAAATATAAGAAACTATCACTTTGCGCACCGTCGACACCGTAATATGCATTAAAAAGCTATTATGCTACGTCTAAAGGACGAAATTAAACCCAAAATGCTAGTTCTGCCTCTATTTCCATGACAATCAAGGAAATAATCTTGTCCCTGTTCACTGTCTGGATATTGCGCATTGCTTCATACAACTTCGGAGTGATGCAAAAGAAGAGAATATAATGGAAGAAGCAATAACCAGTGGAGCGGAACATAGCATCTCGAAGAAAAGCTATATAGTTTCATAAGATGAAGAAAATATAGCACCTCTACCGTATCAGGTAGGTGTGTATCAGATGGGTTACGAAAGAAGGGCATGAAACGAAATAAACCAGCTCTGTGCATGTTGCATAATACGTCCATTTGAGGCGTCTGAGAGGGCAAACAAAAGGCGAGCATTTCGCAAGACTGGCCACCCCGAAAAGCATTTACTGGCCTCCCGTTGTCCTGGCAAATGAGTTTCTCCTCATGGATATGTGTTGGGGGGAATCAGGAAATAGCAGCCTGTAGCCACAGCTTATGAGCACAGCTTATTTACATGAACAACTTGCATTCAGAGTTCATCGGAAGTAGGTTTGCTCCTTTTCCAACATCAGCATTTCTGTCTTCTTTGTTCCCTAAAACATTAGTTTTCTGTGACACTCAGAAGCAGTAGTTAGTGGAGGCAATTCTGTTTCAAAAATCTGATGTGCTGCATTTGCAAGACTTTCTCTACCTGTTCTGCAAACAAACTATTTTACCTTCTCTACGCGTACTATGTACATTGGTATAGAGACGGTATTGCACTCCGTCCAAAAATTCGATACCGAGATTTCACCGGAAATATACGTTTTAGAGTCCCCTGTATCCAAAAAGAGTATTTTCAGATAACAATTCCGTGTATTCGTGAACACAATAACTCAAAAACGAAAAGTAGGGAAAATACCAAACTTGTTATTTAGGTTGAGTATCTTCCAGTGATGCAACATGAAGTTTTTGAGGAAAAAAACCCCAACCCAAACTACCCTTTATATGGAACTTTTTTCGAAAATTTTGATTTTCTCAAAAATGGATCTAACGATTTTGATTAAAACATCGTATATTAAATATATTTACCTGACCAATAAGATTTATATCTTGAATTTTCTGGGAATAATCTCCGAAGACTACTTTATTCTCAATGAATTTTACGGAATTTTGTATAACTGCTAAACCGTAAGAAATGGAGAAAAAGTTACCACACAAAAAAAACTAGAGCACCTTAAAACACACAATTTATTCTATATAATCTTTTTCGTGGAGTTGATCGCTTTTTAGACATTCCTTGTTTTTTGTTTCAGCATTAAAAAGCATACTTTTCTCTTACAGAAATGTGTCAACTGGTGTCCACACAAACAAAGGAACTTCAGTCACACAGGAACCAGCTTTTGGCTATCAGTTTAACCTATGGTACTCCCGTATTTTGCTTCTACTTACAAGGAAGCAAGTAATAAGACTATTTCTGCCATTTTTTTTCGATTAACATAAAGTAAATAGAAGCATACATTTTTTAACAATAATTTGTTGAAAGAGGTGTAGAGAAATTCATGTGAATGGAACACATCAGATTTTCATGAATATTATTCTGATATATACAAGATATACGAGATACACATAGTTCCTTATAAGCAGAAGGGAATTAAGGGAATATACCAGACTAAAGCAATAGCCAAATCTTTTAAAAGCAGATTGATATGTGAGCAATTGAATTTCCGTTCATCTTACACTACCAGAAAAAACAAGAGAGAGATTAAATTAAATGTAAGCGCGTTTTAAAGGATGCGTAGTTTAAAATTGAAATAAATAACAAGGAATATCTAAAAAAATAGTCAACTTCACACAAAAGTATATATGACATAAATTCTGTGCTTTAACGACATCTACAGATTTTGTATACCAAGCTTTTGTCCATTTCTTACGGTTTAACAGTTATTTAAAAATCAGCAAAATTCATCTGGAATAAAGAGGACTTCAGAGGGTATTCCCAGAAAATTCAGAAAATTCAAAAAATACATTGTTTTACAATGTATGTCTAAATGATTTTAATATACGGTATTTTAATGAAGATGGTTACAGCAAGTTTCGAGAAAATCAAAATTTTAGGATTTTTTTCCATTTAAAGGGTAGTTTGATGTAAGGAGATTTTCATGAGAATCTTTGTGTTGCATCCTTGAAAGGCACTTAACTTAAATACCAAGTTTGGTATTTTACCGACTTTTCGTTTTTGAGTTATCGTGTTCATAGACTCATGGACACACACATGAACCTTTTTCTAAACATATTTTATTTGGATGCTGGGGACCCTAAAATGTGCATTTCCAATGAAATCGCGGTATGAAATTTTTTAGCCAATTTGTGTTTTTCTTTATATATTGCATTTCTCTTAGAATATTTAGATGAATATAATCAAACGTTTACAATGGTGTATAATGTGTTATACATTAGGTTTGCACTTATTAATTATATCATAACTATATAGCAAATGTAAGATATGCATCTTAAATACAAAAAAGAAGAAAAAAAAGAAAAGCATTAATATGAGAGGTAGATTTTGAAAATGTGACAATGCCATCCGGTAAGTGTTTGCTGTCTGTCATTCTCTTTGGTATGCAGCGGTGGAGCTGGAATATGAGACATCGAAGTTGAATCCATAAGCAACGGAGCGGGATATCCTTTTCGGTATCCTTTTCTTGATTCTTCCCGATATTCGAGATGTTTCTCAAAGCTTCGGTGTTTCCACAAAGTTTGTGACCACATTTTCTAGCTATAAAAGGAGGAAAGAGTGTGAGTGTGTTTTGATTTTACTGAGTTATGAGTGTTTGGAGTGTTAGTGCGCAGTGGAGCAGTAAACTGTCTGCGCGCAGAGTGAATTATTAGTAGCAATGGATTTAAAGCTTTATTTAGTTAATGTTTACAAACAAGTTCAATAAAGATATTATACAATAACTTATGGTTCCATTAAAGATAGCAGAGAAACTGGAAGAGCCACAAGAATTAAGTACTAAAACATAAAATGTGCATTTTATAAAATCACAGAGACTAAGATAGTTCCGAAATATTGGAGTATTAATGAACTACCCTGAATTATATTTTCAGAGAATGTAGAGCTGTTTCCAAAAAATCTGTTTAAGTTCGAAGGTGCGGCTATTAACTTTTAAAGTGCCAGTACGCTATTGGCTAATGATGATAAAAGTCGAGAGCACAAATCATGAAAACGAAGAGAAGTTTTAGACTACATCGAATTTTCGGACACATTGCGCACTTCGTTTAGGCAAAGAATGCAGAAAATAATGGAAAAAACTAGTTAAACGTTACTAATACATTTGGAAACATTAATTTAGCTTACATTACAGTTTAAGAGTAGAGTGTAGTCAGTACACAAGTTAAAATATAGCATCGCATGCTTTATCTTATTTATGCTCAATCACAAATATCGACCAGTTTTTTTTTTTTTTTTTTTTTTTTTTTTTTTTTTTAATTGCTTCATTTGTATAGCCCCCTTTAACATCAATGGTCACATCGGGGGCTTTCACTTGTGAAACTGTAGGTTCAGAACATTAGGTTAATAAACTTTATATTACTAAACACACACACATTCACTCTCACATTCATACTTCCAGACTCTATGGGGGATAGGGAATAATTCCGGTTAAAGAAAAGATTCCCCGCCCCAGCCGGTAATCGAACCCGGGACCTCCGGGTGAGAAGTCAGCTCGCTGACCATTCGACTACGGAGGCAGTCGACAAATTTCTTATTGCCAGTGGAACTGTGTATTTTCATTCATTTGAATAGCAGTTTTAAAAAGCATTTAAGACATATGGATTCTGTCAAAAATAATTTAAATAATGTATTTTGAGGTTTAAATTATTTAAAAATGTACAGGTATTAAGTCTAAAATACATGAGAAAAAGAACGCCGACAATTTTATATTTATCTCCATACAAAGTTAAACATTAAATGGAATATTTCCTTCAATTTATTTATAATGGAAATATAATGAAACAACATTGGGTAACCTTTCCTGAGGGAGTGATGAGGAAAAAGAGAGAACTTTCAGATATCGAAAAAAAAAAAAGCCATCGGATGAAGAGCCTCTCAGATATAGTAATTATCTGATAGATGCTATAGCCTGAAGCAAAAAATCTTCCGAGATTTTATATATGGGCTTTCGGAAAGTTCTAAGCCCACACATAATGTAATTGTTGCCAGAGTATTGGTTATCACTGGGGTCCGAATATTTTGTTTTAACTAATTCTTCTGGCTATTTAATTAACACGCCTCCTGAAGAAAAATATGTGAAAACCTAAAAGAGGAGTTAGAATCTAAAGCAACCAAAATACTATTTGCCTTCTTGAAATGAAAAATAATGTTTTAATTTTCTATAATCACTCCTGCGATAATCTCAGTAAGTACCTTTATTTTTTGGACCATAAGACACATTTTTTCGTTATAAAATATGTCTAAAATTTAACTGAGTCTTATGGTCCAAAATGTACATGCATAAACCAGCTAAATTTACCGGTAGTTTCAACAATACATGGATCATTATCAAGGGAATGTGAGCCTTGTGGACTGTTTACTTGGTACCTAATTGAGGTCCAAGATTTAACATAGCATAAAGCATCATCAGAAGAATATGAACCTTAATGACAGACAAACCTAATAGCAGTTTTGCCCTTTTACGGGTTAAAACATGCGATATCTAGGAAAAGTTTCTCTCACAGCCCTTTCTTTTATGTTCAGTTGCTAGTAGCAAGTGTACCGTTGTGAAAGCGACATTCAGTTGTGAATTTTTCTAAGTTCTCCTATACGATGCCATCTAAACAGAGGAGATTCTCATGCAGTGTTGCATTCAAATTATAAATTGTGCACATTGTAAAAGAGCACGGTAATAGGGCGGCAAAATAAACTTTTTTCAAACGGAAAGACATGTATTTTCTCGTGTCTCGTTTGTTTACTTCTAGCAATTAAAGAGAATGGAAATTCAAATGTTGCACATAGCGACCGACTTTTAAAGAACTTGAATATCGCTTTAGTCGATCATTCCCTTATTTCTATTCTACTTATACTCACAGATGCAATTTTTTTTTCTTTTTCTACAGTCCACAAGGGACCACGCCTTACCGCCCGGCCTCTGCATCCCCCATCTCGGCCCGAAAGCATCATGAATGGGATGCAATTCTGGAGGATGAAAAGTGATCATCGCCAGGAGTCCCTTTCGGTCGGTTGATGCGGTCTTCTCAATCCTCAATGACCCCGGACCAGCAGAGGAATAGCCGGTACCGGGAATCGAACCCAGGTTTACCGCTTGGCAAGCAGCCCCGATACCACCGCGCTAAAGTACGCCCTCCGTGTTGAAATGGTTACCATGCTAACTTTAAATACCCAAGGTCGCGGGTTCAAACTCGGCGAGGACTTTTTTCGGGCGTAAAAATCCTTAGCATGACTTTCTTCGGTCAGGAAGTAAAGCCATGCGTCGTGGATTTACGACATATAAAAACTTCAAGCCTGAAAAAAGAGGCCTCTGAGCAAAATTAAGCCATCTTTCACGCCCAGTATATGAGAATGGGACGCTGAGAACCATAGCAGTTAAAGATGGTCCATAAATAAAACTCCATTTCCATTTATCGCACTAAGGAGGGGACCAAGGAAGCAATTCTGCTTATGTTTATCTTGATTAGCATGATGTACTTAAAAGATTACTCTTTTAAATAAAAGGTGTTTGTTTGCGGAACAGCTAAAGAAAGCCATGTGAATGGAACAGATTTTTTAATTTAGACATTTTGCTTTTTGTTCGTGATATTAAGAGTATAATCTCTGAATGCCACCAGAGAAGAATGCATGTAACTGAAAAAGTTTTTTTTAGAAGCGGCGAACAAAGTTTTGGATCCTCGTGCTCCGAGAGGAAGCGTATTTGCTTTAGTAGATCCTCGCTGTTATACCCTCGAAAGTGGTTACAGCATCTTATATATAAAGTTTCTCCTCCTCTCAGGAATATACGGACTTCTCCATATTGGATATGTGAGTTATTAAAAATACCTTTGTACCGGAGATATGTGACACAAAACTCTACAGAAAGAAGCAGCCTGTTGTACCATCTCCCCTTCAACCTGTTGCTTTTCATTCCGGAGTTCGCTATCATTCTTGTGTTCCCTGTCACCGCGTTATATGTCATACCCCTTACAAGAAAGTGCTACTTGTGTCACTGACCAAGAAAATGGAACAAATTAAAGGACTGAAACATGCCCCAAACACAATTAAATGTAAGTACAAGACCTTGCACCCATGTTATTCAATGCAAGCATTCACATAGACACACAATACTCTACACAATGCAATTCAACGCAAGATTTTGCAAACTACAACTTTATCCTTGCGTTGCGTATCCAAAGAAAGAATTCTACTTCTTTTTTTTTTTTTTTTTTTTTTTACAGTGCTTAACACCGGCTTTTACTACTTATGACACCGTAGACAAGGACACTTTTGACGATGCATAGAATGAAGAATGGAGCACCGGTGGAATGCGATGGGAGGTAAACCGGAGAAAATCCGCCCCTACGCCGCTTTGTCCACCAAATCCGTTCGAACCCGGCCCAATCTTGAGAGGCGAATGGTCTAACCACTCGGCCACGGTATGGCCTAATCAGCATTCATTCCTCAATGCATTGCCTGCTGTCCAAGAACAGACGACCGCAATGCGATATTTTACAGGACCTGCTGCACAAACCATTCAGTGATAATAGAAACAATGCGCCGCGCCATCTCAAATTTTTCTCAAGAGGTTATGGCAATCTCCAGTATCATTCTTTGGTATAATAAATGTACCCATTATCCACGTGTAACTAACTCTCTTGGCTCTTATAAATCGTAAGGCGCAAAGAGATAATTTACAGTTCATTAAATGCGCAGATTTATCACTTTCTGCAATCTCCAATGTTTTGATAAGCAATTATTCTGACGTCACTGCGCGACCGACAGTTATGTGTATATAACTCTTATCTATTTATGCATTTATAAAAGACTGAGTGAACTTTCTTATATAATACTGGTGATTATACTATTTGAAAGCTGTGGAGCGCTTGGAACATATCTGCAAGTGATTTACAGATCTAGAAACCCATGCCGACTTCTTACGATTTCATTGTGAATGGGCATTCCCTCACGGTTACGCTGTGTTGACTCTCAGAGAATTGTGTTGCAATCTGAACAAGGAACTTCCAAACTGGTGGATTGCTTAGGAAGATTTGGAATGTTTGTCTACCGCAAGGTAACCTGACTCTGTTGGCGATTTTATTCTTCGGGTGTAGGTGAAAGAGAGTGTTTATCACCTTTGACTACACTATTGACTAATCTCCAGGATCGCATCACTGTTGCACTGGTGATTGGAGGGACTTGTTCCAAGGTTTATAGTTCGAATTTTATTGCTCTATGAGGACAATAGAATTTTCGTAATGATGTACAATAAATTTAAAAATCTGTTGTGTTCCATTCGCATGGCTTTCTGTAGCTGTCCCGCTAACAAGCTTTAATTACAAAAGATTGTTCTTTTATCTACATCATAATAAACATTACAGGATTGTCTTACTGCTTGCTAGAAGGGAAATAAGTGTATGCACGGAATAAGATATAGTCAAATCTTTAAAAGCCGGTCGTTATGTAAAATAATTGAAATTTAGTTCTCTTAGCTTACTAAGATTAAACAAAAGAGAGGTGATAAGAAAGATACTTTTGTTTGAAAGTACCTTAAGACTGAAGGAAATAATTCAGAGTATCTTGATAATTGTTAACTCTACAAAAAATGCATATCACATAAATTCTGTGTTTTAACGAGATCTATATTTTTTGTCTACTAAGTTTTTGTCTATCTCTTATCAGTTATACAAAAGTTATGCTGAAGGGGTCCTAAGAGGCTATTCCCAGAAAATCCAAGCTATACATTTCGTTTGCTATGAAAATCTCTTATATAAATGGTATTTTAATCAAAATCGTTAGGGCCAATTTTGAGGAAATCGAACGTTTCAGTAAATATTCCATGTAAAGCGTAGTTGGAGGGGAGTGGATTTTCTTGAAAATCTTCGTGTCGCATCCTGGGTAGTACTAAACTTAAAACCAAATTTGATATTTAACAGACTTTTCGTTTTTCAGCTTTCTGCCCCCCCCCATACACACACCGGACAAACAAGACCCACTCGGACATGTTTCTAAAAACTTTTATTTTGGATTCAAGGGGTCTCAGAACATGCATTTCCGATGAAATCTCTTTATCCAGCTTTTCGGTAGTATATAATATATTTTCTATCCATAATGTACATTATACATACGTGCTAGAGAAAGTGGAAAATATGTGCTTTCGTAAACTGTATTATTCACTATTTGTGTATAATACCTTGTTAACCCTCTAATGCACGAATTATTTTGTTACATATGCCGTTCTTCCTCTAATTCGCAAACAGGTTTTTATATCCCTTTCACCGGCACCACAATCGAAGCGACTTGAATAGCAGTGATCGTTAGTGCGATACGACGTGAATTGGCTATCCATTCAAAGCCCAGCGTCACAGTTCGGGTCCCAGCAATGTGCCTGTGGTAAAAAGAAAAAGGGAGGGCACGCTTGAATACTGACGGGACTATATTTGTTTCCAGTTGCATGGATTTTGCTCTGTCGTATTGTAAAATCTACAGTTTTATAAAAGTAAATAAAAATTAATATTTTTACATCATAAACAACTATATCTACCTTAAGGTTGTGAAGGTTAGTGAAATATGAAATTAGAAAAAAAAATGCTACATTTTTTTTTTTACTGTTATCCCTTCCAGTCTTCGCAGGAGCCATTACTCTTCACCGACCGAAATATTAATCTTTAAGTGGTTCGATTATTATTATTATTATTATTATTTTCTAATTATCCATATTAACTTCATGCAATAGTAATTCCAAAAGCTAATAAAAACAGTTAATCATCTTTGTTGCCAAATGACAACAGCGTACAACAGAGGGTTAAATATATTCATCTAAAACCCCATGTTTCATTTATAGTCCCCCCGGATATATATATATATATATATATATATATATATATATTTAGGCTATGTGAGACAAACAGTAATGAAGGACTGCGAATACAAATTAGGGTTATCAGAATTTTCTATAGGATATTCTCCAAAGTTATATTTGATGCTCGTGACTCTTCCAACAAAAATATTGGTGAATTAGCTAAGACTATTTCTAATTCCAAAGAGCTTCAGGTCTACAAGACTGATGGATGAGGATTTGTTTCCCTCAGAGTGAAATCAGGATATTTTCTGCATTACTCTCTCACCCTCCATAGCATATCTCTCTGGAGGTTATTCACCCTCTAACAGAGCAAGCTCAAGAGAGAATCCCCTGAGGTCAAAATAAATGGGAAGGGTGGAAATCTCCGTTTGGTTAGTCAGCCTGTGTTGAATTCCTGGCTGCGTGTTGGTAATCAACACCAACTCTGAATCAGAAGTGGTTTTAATTGGTTAACTCAAACAGATAATCACGTACCATTTCAGTCCAAAATCTTATTAATATACAGCTATTCTTTTACAGATAAATACATATAGCACTGAAAATATTTCTTCATACTTATACATTGAAATGTGTTCTTTTAGTATTAAAAATCTATAACAAAATGAAAAACATTTCCATACAGATTTTCATTTCGATATAGATTTTCACGCTAACGCCCTACTAATGGCTGTTCACTGCCTGTATATCTTCGTAATATTACAAAAACATCTTAGGGTATAATGACCTCCAAGAATGTCTAATTATATATAAGAATTATAACAATGTATAGTTATTTCCCGAATCTAAACTAATATTAATTACTAAGCAAAGTAGGCCATGACATTGAACATCACAGAGACGAGGAAATCAATAACCCATGGCATGCGCGCTAGCTCAACTTTCAAACAAAACATTTATTTTTACGAGAATAGTTATATTTACATACCTTTATCAGTAGATATGTATTGTCATGTGCTTCATCAATGAAGGTTTTAATTTCATCTGTGGAACATATTATCGCTTTTTTCACCACTGTATCCTACCGAGTTCTGTTTTAACAGGGAGTACAACACCTTATATTGCGATATATCAATTCCGTGTTTCACATTTCAAATATTTTTAATATATATAATTTGTCCACCAGGTTGGGGATTTCATTGTTTTGAGCTTTCTTCAAGGTAAACTATGAGGTAATTTCCGAGAATGAAGTAGATGAATAATAATAATTTATGGAATGTTGGGATTAATAATTTTTGCAATTTTTGGAGGAAGATTTAATTGAATAATTTAACTCATTTTATTTGTTTACCATTTCATACTAGGCTCGCAGGGCCAAGTTTTACCAAGCATTGGAGACCTGATAAAGTATCTTAGAGTTCGTGGTTAGCCAATTACTTTTTGAAATACTTGAAAAAGCTGTAGAAAAAACAATAAAGCAAAATAGGTTTTCAATATTTTATTGAACAGAAAAAAAAAAAAAAAAAAAAAAATACATTATCGACGTGAACAAATCAAAAGCTACATCTAAATGATATGGACAAAACCTTCTATTGAATTTTGCAATATATTCTTTACGTGAAGTAGTACATGTCTCGAGTGTTACGTTATTTCCATATTGTGCTGTAAGTATCAATGACCACTCAAACTCTTTGTGTTTACAGTAACTGTTGGAATGGAAATTAATAAATGAATTGTAAATTTAGCTTAAATTACCAAATATATGTTCAGAATGATTAACTTACATATCAAGAATTTCAAAAATAATAATTTTTACTTTCTCTACAGGTACTATGTACATAGTGTATAGAGAAGGTATTACATACACTCCATTCAAAAATTCGATCCCGAGATTTCTCCGGAAATATATGTTTTAGGGTCCCTTTTACCCAAAAACATTATTTTCAGAAAAAGGTCCGTGTGTATGTGAATACGATAACTCAAAAACGAAAAGTCGGTAAAATACCAAACTTTGGTATTTGAGTTAAGTATCTTCTAGGGATGCGAAACGAGGATTGAGAAAAATCCTCCCACCTCAAACTACGCTTTACATGCAACTTTTTCGAAAATTTCAAATTTTCTCAGAAATGGCTCTAACGATTTTGATTAAAGTATCGTATATTAAATATATTTACCTGACAAATAAAATGTATATCTTGAATTTTCTGGGAATAGCTTCTGAAGACATATTTATTTTGGGTGAATTTTGCGAAATGTTGCATAACTGGTAAACCGTAAGAGATAGTAAAGAACTTATTACACAAAAAGTGTAGATCACGATATAACATATAATTTGTGTCAAACATTTTTTTCACGGAGTTGGCCGTTTTAGATATATTCTTTGGTATCGATTTCAGCTTTAAAATACTTTTCTCATTTTTCTCATACGGGAACCTGTCAGTCCTTGTCACGCAAAGAAACGGATTTCAATCCCATAGCAACCACATTTTAAAATATTTGTTTGTCGTTTAGTCTAGTGTTTTCTGTTATTTTCCTATTATAAAGGAACAAAATAATAAGACCATTTCTGTAAATTAAATAGATAGAAGAAGCTTATTTGCTACAGAAATGTAGAGAAAATCAAGTGAATTGAGCACAACATATTTTTTGTTCTGCGTTAAGTGTTAATGACCTCTCAAACTCCTACTGCAAATACTTACAATGAATGTTGGCAGGGCAATTAATACACGAATTGTAAATTTGGCATATATTACTAAATATGATTCAGAGTACTTAACTTACATATCAAGTATTTCAATAAATAATAATAATAATAATAATAATATTTTATAAAAGATTTGTTTGTAGAACGGTTAAGGAAATATGTGAATGGAAACAACATATTTTACTTCATTTCTCAATAGTTATGTTTCCATTCCATTTTCAGCATCCAATTTTGGGTGAAATGTAATACATTCTCTATCTACTATGTACTTAGTAAAGAACATAATAAAACTTCAGTAATACAGCTAAAATCTGGAAGGATGTTATTCATTTAATCAGGACTATAACAGTCTTTCTTGCCTGAGCATCCGTCCCGGCCATTCTTTTGGTCCATGCGCAGATGCAGAGTGACTGCTACAAAAACTGGGGGCCTACACCAAAAAACCGCATTAATTTTCAAGTATTTGCATAGCAGAGTTTATTATTTTCATAATGTGGATTGCTGCGGTAGCTGGGCGACCATAAATATCTCTGCGGCATGTAAATAGCGTGCGTAAACAAAAGGTTTAACAGGCTTGAAAAATAAAATCTGGAGTCCACAAAGGCGAGCTCCTTCCTCCACAAATCTTGTCACAGGTACTTGCACTTCATAAGCAACTGGGTACTTATTTTTGTTCCTTTGCAACATCGCATGAATTGCAAAAAGGCTACATTTTCACAAGAATTTCCATAGAAATGTTTATTGCTTCTGAGCATTTGGAGATGTTCGTGAACAACATTCTCGCATTTAGCTTTATTACGTAATAAATATCACCTTATATAACTAAAACTTCAGTTGAAGTAAATCTTTGTAGTGTATTTACACTTGGTGAGAAATTAAAAAAAATCCGATGTGTTCCATTCAAATGACTTTCTCTACATCTCTGCAACAAATTTTGTAAAAAAAAAGCTTATACATAGGTATATTTACTTCATGCTAATCAAGAAAAAAATTAGCAGAAATAGTCTTATTACTTGCTTCCTTGTAAGTAGAAGCGAAAAAAAGGGAGTACCGTAGGTTAAAGTGATGGTCAAAAGCGGTTGCTATGCGACAAGTTCCTTTGTTTGTATGGACAGGAGTTGACGAATTCCTGTATAAAAAAAAATATAAGTTTTTCAAAGCTGAAACCAATAATTAGGAATATCTCAAAAACAATCAACTCCACGAAAAAAATGTATATTACATAACACACAACACTATTGTGTGTTTATAACGTGCTCTAAATTTTTTGTGTGCTAAATTTTTGTTCATCACTTACAGTTTAGCAGTTATGCAAAATTCCGTAAAATTGATGCAGAATAAAGTATTCTACAGAATCTATTCCCAGAAAATTCAAGATATACATTTTATTTGTCCGGTAAATATCTTTAATATACTATATTTTAATCAAAATCATTACAGCTATTTTTGAAAAAATCAAAATTTTCGAAAAAAGTTTTATGTAAAAGGTAGTTGGAGTCGGGGGATTTTTTTTTTTTTTAAATCTTCGTGTCGCAATGAGAATATGGAAATGTCTATTGATAGCTATTGCAACAGATAAATATGGCAACATGGCTAATTCACATACACAGATATATACATTTCGTAGTAAATAAATTTACGTGAGCAAACACGTATCACGTCACATGTACACGTACGTCATGAGTTCCCCTACTGGAGGGAGGGGGATCTGGACTAACCGCTGTGCTACGAGCGGTGATCAGTTTTTTGTTGTTTTTTTTTTTCATCACTCATCGGGGTCGTCTTCATACAGCGCCAGGAGGGTGCAGCTCTTCTAGGCCACATGCGCCGTGCTAGATCATTGTGGAGCGAGCTTAAGTTTATCTAAATTTAGCATATTTAACTTTGTATTATTCTGGCTTTAACTTGGGAAAATTGATTAACCTTCTCACTCCCATATTATCGTACATTTTTAGACCGGTCTGAAGTGGCCTTTATATATATATATATATATATATATATATATATATATATATATATATATATATATATATACTCTATTTGTGGAGGGCACCAGCTTTTTCTTTTGTGTTTTATGTAGAGAAGTAAATGGGTGAAGTTGGGATGAATTCTTTTAATTCGAAGGTACACCTTAATTCTGCCCTTACCTGTGCATAGATTCCGGCCTTGGGTTTTCTTTTGAGTTTTCAGAAAAAAACTGTTTTATCACTAGGGCCCAGTTGAAACAAGGCGAACATTGGGGAGGTCCGAAGTTCCCGTCTCTTTATTTGGTTCCATTTAATCTTTCAATCAGTTATTTCCAGATAGAAGTATTGGTGAGTGTGGTGCGGCTGAGGTGATGGCATTTCGCTTTGTAACTGCTGTTCTCTCCGTTGGGGTTGTCTGGTGGTTCTCTGTTCCCGAGGGAGATGGGGTCGAAACTCGTATGGGCTGGAGGCTGCCTGGCGAAACCTAGCGGAAAGCTGAAGAATTATCAGCATCGACCGCACATTTGCTCGGAACATCTTCATCTCGCGCTTCCACCCAGAGTTCTGACTTATAATAGCGACATAGTGTGGAATTCCATCCGCTCAATAGTATAGTCCTATTTTTTCTACCATGTTGTAGATTGCGCTTAGTAAATAAAATAACAAAGGCTATTAAGCCAAAAACATACCTAATTTTTTTTCAGTTTTCGTATAATTCGTGCTTCTTAATACCTAAAGCACCTTTGTTCTATTTCTGAGTATACCATTCAGTAGTACCTTACAACTAATACACTGTTTTCTTTCGTATTGTGTTTTACTCAGTTTTCTGGCAAAGCAGTAATGTAATTCTTCTATTACAAACAGTGATCGAAAAACAATGGTCTTTGTTCTATAGTAATGAATCATTAAGTGCTTCATTAGGTATCTGCGATATGTAACTGTCTTATTCTAGCAGAACTAAAAAGGTGCTACTTTGGAAATGATTTTCCAGCTTTAAATGACCCACAAAATATCCCATTTAAAAGTCTGCACTCTTTCATTAAGGCACTGAACTAATAAAGATGTAAGTAAGTTTTGAGAAACACAAAGAATCTGCACATGGATCCTCGTTCTGATACCAATAGGCACTCGAACGATTCATAGAAACAAAGATTAAATTTATGATTCGAATGCAGTACTTTATCTACTATGTACATCCGTGGACAAAAAAAAAAGTGAATCATGTCTGGAACGCCAAATTTGCTTAGTAATACACGGCACATCGCCTTGTGTACGCCATCCGCGATACGGTTGTGTGGCGGTAGCAACAAATAGTTACAAGTTACATTATGTGCGCATCAGGCACGAACAGTTCTCTCTCAATGAAAAATATGGAGTCTGTATAGTACGAAAAAGTATCAAAATTATTGTTAAGAAATCAAAGTTTTTAAACAATTTTAGGAATCTAATTTTCGGCAAATTTATTTCATTAGGAGGTTGATAATTGTTGTTATTATTATTATTATATTATTATTATTATTTTACTCAACACTGATTTCACAAACCGATCCAGCAGGAAAATGCCAACTGCAACTGAAATAACGCGATATTCTCGTATGAAGTGATATTTTCTTCCACACATAAGGGAAAGGGATTCTATACCGCCCAAAGCGGTGCTGATACGATGCAAAATACGTGGCTTCACAATTTCATCATTCTCACGTATCTGAATCGTGTTGGAGCTGGATATCAATTAGCGGTATAGGAGAGCTGCGATAGCTTTACGAAACATTGATATGAGTGCACTGCACGGTAATAATATTTTGATTCCCTCTCTGAACAGGAGATATCCTAATGGCATTGTTGAATTTGCGCAGGAAAAATCATCCAGTTCATACGTCTCGAAAGGTTTCAAATTGGTTTTCAGAGAGGCAGAATATCAGAGTGGTAGGTTGGTCTTCCTGATCAACAGATTTGCACACTATTGAGAATGTGTGGGATGAGGTAATAAGGGAGCTTAGGCCACTTTTACCTGTAGATAGGAGAAGGACAAAAGATAGCTTCTGGGCAAAATGCAATAAGCTTGGGATCTCGCTTCTCGCCCACATTACTGCAGGCATTTAAGTTTGTCTATGTCCCAAAGATTGAGCGTAGTTATGCGAGTGGAAGCAAGGCCTTCTTAACCTCGCGGCCATTGTAACGTTGTTCTGCTTGTAAAGATCTGTTTATTCTAGATGAATTTTGTTTTATTTGGTATAACTAGTAAACCGAAAGAGATAGACGAAAACTCACTGTACAAAAAATATAGATCTTATTAAATTATACAAGCTACGTCATACACATTTTTTTTCGTGGAGCTTACGGTTTTCGAGGTATTACTTGTTATTAGTTTCAGTTGTGAAGTATTTATACTTTTCTCAGATGGGAGTGTCCGTTGCGATTTGTAAGAGAATCGCATAACGACAGCTTTTAAAACATTTGACGATCACTTTATATACTTATAAGGAATTAAGTACTACACTTCTGCTAATGTTTATCTTAATTAGCGTGGTGTTGAAAGAAGAATTACCTTTTGTAAGAAATTTGTTTGTATAGTAGCTAGAGACAGTCATGTGAGTGTAACATATCAGATATTTTACTCCGTTTTCTGGCAAAGCAATAAGGAAATTCTTCTATTTCAAATAATGATCGTAAAACCTGTGGTATAAGAAACCTGAAATTTGTTTACAGGTAGTAATGGATATTTAACTGCTTGTTTGTTACCTCAGGATTCACAGAAACGTTACTATTAGGATTGCAGTGCACTTTGGCTGAGCGAGTTCGATGAGCTGATGGTCCATCATTGCATGCTTGAGATCGTATTCCGCTTTCATCGAGTAATTACTGGCGGTCATGATTTCTGTGATGTAGATCCCGTTGCATATGATCACTTATTCTGTCTCTGGCTCATATCGAAGCAGACTGAATGCTCCGGCAAATATTAACAGCTGTTGGCTACGATAGATTCTGTTGAACTGATTTCAGGCAAACATCAAGGATGAGTCATGATAAATATACAATTACGTTACACAAAAATCTGATGAGTACCCTTCACATGACTCTCTACATTTCTGCAACAAAGTATTCTTAAAAAGCTTATACTTCCATTCACTTCATGCTAATCAGAAAAAAATTAGCAGAAATAGTCTAATTACTTGCTTCTTTGTAAGTAGAAGCGAAATAAGAGAGTGATAGTCAAAAGCTGGTTGCTATGTCACTGAAGTTACTTTGTATGGACAGAAATTGAGAAAAGTAAGTTTTTCAAAGCAGAAACAAAAAACAAGGAATATCTCCAATGAACTCCACGAAAAAACTGTATATAACAAACTGTGTGTTTTAACGTGTTCTAAATTTTTCGTGTGGTAAGTTTTTGTCCATTTCTTACGGTTTAGCAGTTATTCAAAATTTTCAAAAAAAAGGTCCATGTAAAGGGTGGTTGGGTGTCGCATCTCTGGAAGATAGTAAACTTAAATACCAAGTTTGGTATTTTACCGACTTTTCGTTTTTGAGTTATCGTGTTCACAGACACCCAGACGCTCACGGACCTCTTTCCGAAAATGCTTTTTTTTTTAGATAAAGGGGAGCCTAAAACATATATTTCCGATGAAATATCGATATCAAATTTTTGGGTATGTGCATTGTACGTATAGAGAAAGTAAAAATAAACATTTACAGGTATAAATAAAAAATATCAATTAGGATTATTACCTACAACTATTTTTCTACACGTAATATGTACGTAGTGTATACAGCAGGTATTGCATTACACCCACAAATTCGATACCAAGATTTTACTGGGAATACACGTATTAAGGACCCCTGTATCCCCTTAACACGATAACTCAAACGAAAAGTCGGTACAATACCAAACTGGTATTTAAGTTGAGTATCTTCCCGGGATGCGACACGAAGATTTTGAGGAAAAAAAACCCAAAATAATTCATTATATGGAAATTTAGATTTCCTCAAAAATGGCTCTAACGATTTTGATTAAAATACCATACATTTAAGATATTTATATGGCAAATTATTTGAATGAGTTTAGCTGAATTTTGTCTAACTGATAAACCGTAAGACATGTTTACACAGAGCTAGAACAAAGAAAAAAGTATACGACCAACACATCGTCACTACTGGAAAGAAAATAAATATTTGTGATAAGCAACAGTTTTTTGATAGTCGTTAGCGCCCTCTTTTGTTACTTATGACACCGCAGGCAATGACACTGATGATACATGGAACGAAGAAGCTATGGAATGCGATGGCGAAGGAAACCGGAGAGCCCGGAGAAATCCCGGCCCCTGTGTCGGTTTGTTCACCACAAATTACACATGCAGTCGCTGTCATTCGGCCACGGTGGCCACAAACAACAATGTTGGAAGGAAAGAATTATTTCCGTCAAAGTTGGTAAACTGCTGATAAAAAAACAGACTCATATGTTTACAATAAATGTTCCACCAATAGTTGCAGGACAGCTACAAATATATAAAGCCTATACTTTTTCTACTACATTCATGTAGGTACAGAATGCTTTGCATTTCCTCAAAATTCGATACTGATTTCACGCAAATACATGTTTCGATGCCTCCAGAAGAAGTAAAGATGCATCTATGTGCCAGTGTAGGTTCTGTAAGCAGCATAACTTCAAAACAAAGTTCTTATCATCCAGAGATGTGACCGAATATTTTCAAAAAGGAAATCATCCTATTTACCCACAAGAGGGAAAATTTTACGATTTCTTCTATGTTCTCAAAAACGACTTCAATGATTTTGATTAAAGTATCATATTGAAATCGTTTACTTTATAAATAAAATATATAGCACGTTTCTTTGGAAATTTCATGAGAAGTACTCTTCATTTATAAGAAATATTTTATAATGTTGTATAAGTGATGCCAATCTACAAATTTGGATCTCTTAGCCATGAAGGTTAACGAATTTCAACACATAGCAACCAGCTTTTAGAAGATTTGACTGCAATTAGCCTACGGTGCTCCCTTATTTCCCTTCTACTTATAAGGAACTAATAAGACCATTTCTGCTTACGTTTATCTCCATTAACATGAAGTAAATGGAAGAATAAGCTTTCTAATAATAGTGTGTTACGGAGATGTAGAGCAAGTCGTATGAATGGAACACATCAGATTTGCTATTCAACATTTAAAATATTTATCAATAATATATTTAATTCATTATTAGTAATTACCCACATTTTTCCATTGTATTTAAATTTATTAGTACTTAATTATATAGAAAACTAATTTGCATTTCCAATGAACATGATCCTATTTTTATTGTGTGTCTATTTATATTTTAATTCTTTTGTGGTTGCATTTACACTTAATATTAACTATAGTCTTAATATACAATTGTAAAATAAGACTTTGACATTTTGGTAACTATATAAATAAATATATATGGTAAATGGACATAAAATTCAAGGGTATTAATGAAACTACCCGATCAGGGCAAACTCCGGAAAAAACAGGCCGAGACTCCAACCAACGTTCTCGTGAATACGGTAACACACATTACCGCGGAAATGTATTTGGAAATTACAATAAATAACACTACACAAAATACATAGTTTAATTTTTGTTATAACAACTTTAACATTTAACAACAAATACAATCATATATAACATTGTGGTCGCGCCGTAGCCGAGCGGTTAGGCTACTCGCCTCTCACCTAGACGGTCCGGGCCGTCATCCAAGCGACAACATGCGAGATTTGTGGTGGACAAAGCGGCGCAGGGGCGGGTTTCCCTGGATTCTCCGGTTTCCTCCGCCATCGCATTCCACCCGAGCTCCACCTTAATCCCAAGTATCACCAGTGTCACAAGTAGTAAAAGCGAACATTAAACACTACTCCAAAGTATATAAAATTGCAATAGGCTTATCAGAAAGTCTTTGACGGCAATTGCAGCATAAACCGGTTGCTAAGATCACTGCAGTGAAATAAACAGAACAAATGAGAAGCGTGCACGCGAGAGCTCGAAAGCTGTAGCGGCGTATTTGCGAGGCATTTAAAAAATGAAACGCTATCAGGTTGAGTTTGGAGCGAGAGACAGAATACACAGACAGGCACCTGCCCCACTTCCTGTATCAGAACAGGGAAGCTGCTAAGTAAATATCGCATCTGATCGTTCCTCCAGAAACTTCCTTTCAGACACGTTCTGTACACATTCCTTCAACTCTTTTCGTCGCGCAGTTATTCAAATCAGGACAACAACGGCACAAGTGCCATGTGTGATCCGTATGTTTACTTTCTCTACACGTACTATATACACACTGTACAGAGAAAGTATTGCATTCTAACCAAAATTCAATACCGAGATTTCACCGAAAATACACGTTTTAGGGTCCTCTGTATTCAAAAAAAGTATTTACAGAAAAAGGTCCGTGTGTGTCCGTGTGGAGTAAACTCCCCGTACTCCAAACTACCCTTTACATGGAAAAAATTTCACACATTTATAGCTCTAACACTTTTGATTAAAATACCGTATATTAAAGATATTTATAAGGCAAATAAAATCTATATCTTGAATTTGCTAGGAATAGTCTATAAAGACCTCTTTATTTGAATAAATTTTGTTGAATTTTACATAACTGGTAAACCGTAAGAAATAGACTCAAACGTACTATACAAAAATGTAGATCACGTTAAAACACACAATTTATGTCATATACGCCTTTTTCCTAATTGACCAATTCTGAGATATTTCTTTTTATTTGTTTCATATGCAAAATACTTAAAGTTTTTTCACACAGAAAGTTGTAAGCTCCCGGCCCTGCATAAAAACGGATTTTATCCACATGGTAACCGGCTTTTAAAGGTTTCACTATCGTCTTAGCCTAGTGTATTCTCTTATACTCCTAATTACACGGCAGCAAGTAATTAAGTCAATTTCTGCTAATGTTTACCTCAATTGTAAAGTTGATATAAGAATGTGGTTTTTAACAATAACATCTGATGTGTTCCATTCACATGACTTTCTCTATATCACTGCAACAAATTATTCCATTTACTTCATCTAATGGAGCAAAAATTAGCAGAAATAGTCTTATTACTTGCTTCCTTGTTAGCAGAATCGAAATAAGCGGGTACCATAGGTTAAAGTGATAGTCAAAAGCTGGTTCCTCTGCGAATGAAGTTCCTTTGCTTGTATGGACACGAGTTCACAAAGTCCTGTAAGAGAAAAGTATAAGTCTTTATAGCTGAAAAAAGAACAAGGAATATCTCAAAAACAATCAGCTCCACGAAAAAAATGTATATAACATAAATTATGTGTTTTAAGGTGATTTTTTTGTTGTGTGGTAAGTTTTTGTCCATCTCTTACGGTTTAGCAGTTATGTAAACTTAACCAAGAATAAAGTAGTCTTCAGAGGCTATTCCCCGACAGTTCAAAATATACATTTTATTTGTCATGTAAATATCTTTAATATACGATATTTTAATCAAAATCGTTAGAGCCATTTTTTAGAAAATCACAATTTTCGAAAAATGTTCCATGTAAAGGGTAGTTTGGGGTGGGGGGATTTCTTCCAAAATCTTCGTGTCGCATCCCTGAAACATACTAAACTTAAATACCTAGTTTGGTATTTTACCGACATTTCGTTTTTGAGTTATCGTGTTCAGACACACGGACACACACACGCACGGACCTTTTTTCTGAAAATACTTTTTTTGGATACAGGGGACCCTAAAACATGTATTTTCGGTGAAATCTCAGTGTCGAATTTTTTGGTGGAGTGCCATACCTTCTCTGTACACTATGTACATAGCACGTATAGAGAAAGTAAAAATTGTTACAGTGATGTAGAGAAAGTCGTGTGAATGAAACATCAGATTTTTTTTCTCTACATCGCACATGAATGAATGAATGAATGAATGAATAGGTGTATTTACTGAAATAACGGAATACATACATTGATCTTCATCAACCACACGGGTCTGCAGAAAGTACGTGTTTGTGCAATACACAAAATAGTAGGCAATATTAAAAAAGAAAAAGTTAAAAGAGTAAATACGAAAATAAAAGGACAAAGATTTTCAAATACAGCCAAATTAAAATTATATCACAGAATAAACCGTATTCAGATGTATTAATGTACCTTATTAGACAAACACACTTAAGAGCGATATATACACACAATATCAACACCGCAACAAAACAATAACCAAAAAGAATGACAAAATATACATAAAGCAATATAATCACTTTTGTTTCACTCTTCATATCGCCCCTTCCCCTTTTACCTATTTTCAATCTTCTCAGATCTCAGCTGTCTTGACTTAAGTAGAAATTCACCTAACCATCCGCATCTTCCGTGCCTGCCAGTAGCATCCAACATGCTTCTAAGTGTACATTCGCGGTGGTAAAGCATCGCGGTACTTTTCCCTCCATACTCCACTCCGATTTTAGCCCAGAATGTACAAGCATATAGATGTTTCCACCCAAAAATCGATATAGAGTTTTTAAAGAATTTAAATATAATTCTTAAAGTTAATATAATCCTGATTAGCATATATATACATATATATAAATAAAATATCAAAGTGTGGTTTAAAGTAAAATATTAATTTTTGGAATTAATTATAAGAATTTCTTTCCTTTGAAGTTTTAAAAGTAATACTTAATTTATAAATATCTACACCTTTTAAGGTACCCTGACTGTAAAAAAGGCTAACGCATATGAACTATGTACATAGTAGGTAGAGAGTGTATTGCATTCCACCCAAAAATTCGATACCAAGATATCATTGGAAATGCAGGTTTTGACATATGATACCGTAGAAGAGGTTTCATCACCGAACATGAGGTTACTGCAACTACGCCCCACAAGGCGCCCCCGGGAGGGGGAGATCAGGTTATAGAATACATATTGGATCGGCTTGTGTTCCTTCTAATGGCTCGTAACAAATGACTGTTGATAAGCTTATTCCTCTATCTACTTCATGTAAATCGAGATAAACATTAGCAAAAATGATCTTATTACTTGCTTCCTTGTAAATAGAATAGAAATAAAGGACTGCACTAGGCCAAAGCGATAGTCAAATATTTTAAAAGCTAGTTGCCATGTGAATAAAATCCGTTTCTTTGCATTGCCAGGAGTTGACAAATTTAAGTGTTTTAAAATTGAAACCAATTACAAGGAATATGTGAAAGATTTTTCTACATTTTCTGTGCAGCAAGTGCTTGTCTGTCCTTTAGAATTCAGCAGAACTAATCCCAGCAAAATTAAGATATACATATTTTTTTCTTTATTTGTGATATAAATGTCTTTAATGTATGATGTTTTAATCCAAATCGTAAGAGCCATATTAGAGAAATTTAAAATGTTCAAAAAAAAGTGCATATCAAAGAAGAATTTTCCTCAAAATATTCGTGTTGTATCATTGGAAGATTCTAAACTCAAATACCAAGATTAGTATTTTACAGATTTTTCGTTTTTGAGGTATCGTCTTCACACACGGACACTCTGGCCTTTTTTCTAAAAATGCTATTTTTGTATTCAGGGGATCCTAAAACGTGTATTTCCGGTAAAATCTCGGAATATCATTTTAAGGGAATGGAATATCTTCTCTATACACTAAGTACATAGTATGTGTAGAGAAAGTAAAAAGAACAACGGCCTATCCTGTCAAAATAATCAAATTTGTTCTTAATTCCATTGAAGAATCTTTCAAAACCTTGGTTTGTTTATGCACCTTGATATTATTTTACAACTGCAGAGATTTCATTTGGGCGGACGGAACCAGGAGTGATGGCACTACAATGACAGGGCCCCTACAGTTTACAGTTTGAAGCACACCCCGACAGTCAGACGGGTAGACCGAGTCTCCGCTCCACTCATTATCCGGATAGCCAATTAATATCGATAATTCTCTTACCATTTACTATTTATGACTATTAATTATAAATCTGTTACACTTAACTTTTTTAAAATAGTTCACCATATTTAATAATATTATTTTAAATATCTGATGGATATTTATATTTCTTCATTAAGACGCGGTGAGCGCTAAGAACCCGCGCTACAGGTCTGACCGAACTCCCTGAGGCTACAGCCGACTTCCAATTCCATCCCGCTGCCGAGAGTTCATTTCCAAAGGGCATTCATCACCATGGAAAGGTGCCACTACCACAATTCTCACCGACACTAACAACTCTAAAAGGACCGGTTGGATGAAATGGAGATGAAATGAACGGACAGAAAGTTCGGGAGAATGAAGAAACTTCCCCAGAATTTGCCTAAAGACCCGAAAAAAAAACCTGGGTCAGAGAGGTCGGCCGTGGAAATCAATCCCACGACTTTGAGTGCCAGTCTCAGACAAAACTCCTTTGCCCGTAGGCTCGGTGCACACACACGTGAATCTCCGACTTTTATTAATGGTAGAATAAAATAAAATCTTAGAAATATGAAGGATATATAGATGTAAAACTAACTGCCTGGCACAAAAGCCCCAAATTTGGCAAAGGCTACCGCCCGGCCCCGCTGTGGTACCCATCTCTATCCATTACAGGCGTCATGGATAGTATGCTGTATTGAAGAATAGGACATGGTTGGCGCCCCGAGTCCCTCCCGGCCGATTAATGCGGTCTTCGCAACCTAGAATTGCTACTTTTTCCTCAGGTAGCTCCTTAATTGGCCCCTCAGAGTGCACACGAAGCGGAGTGCACTCCAGACTAGGTCCCCAAGGGGACAAAAATCCCCACGCTGGTACCGGCAATCGAATCCGGGCCTACCGCGCTGTAAGCAGCCACTAAGGAGGCGACCGATATACAGATATAGGAATATGTACCAAACACTTTAAAATAAAGTACTAACCATAGCATTAATCTTTAAGCATCTCATGAGAAAAAGAATCCAAAGAATAGGGAAGTCAGCACCATCGAGGCTAACATACGTACTAGCCAAAGAAACTTTTTTCATCGAGTACAATTCTGGCTACCAAATATAAAGGCCTATGAGAAGACACTATATCCACTAAATGAGACAAATAACGCCATATGGCCCGATTCCTACACAACAGACGCCATAACGACAGAAGACTGGAAGCAGCCAAATTACCAACTCCGACACACAGTGACAAGAAACTATGCCGCAACCAAAGAATCCACCAACTGGAAAAAGATCGAGTGTGTAAAGTGGACAACAAATACTGCGAGCGATACCATGCTCAAAACTGCAAAGAAAGAACAAATCTCAATAATAAGACCAGTACAAGAATAAACTATATACCATTATGCACATTGTGCGCTTTTTCTGTTTAAGTAAAATGAGAAAAGTGCAAGTTATGAGAAAAACTGAAATAATAACAAAGCAATACAAAAAAACGTATGTATTTCATTCTCGCTTTCCCTAGGTTCTGCAAACAAGCTATTCTTACAAAAAAGTATTCATTTATATAGATACTGCTAACTAAAATAAAAATTAACAGAAATGTCTTATTACTTGCTAGCTTATAAACACGCTAATACATGCGTCAGTCAAATATTCTATAAGTTATCCCTATGCGAAACATTTTAATTTCGATTCTTTTTGCGTGATTAAAAGTAAAACAAAAGTGATATGAAACAAAAGAGCACTTTCCGTATGATAAAAGTTAAGTACATTGAAATTGAAACCAATAACAAGAAATATCTTGGAAACGGTTAACTCTTCAACAATTTTATATGAATAAATTGTGCGTTCTAATGAGATCTACATGTTGGTATCTTTTACGGTTTATAGGTAACACAAAGGTCACCCAGAATGAAGAGGCCTTCAGAGACTATTCCCAGAAAATTCAAGATAACCAATTTGCTTGCAACGTAATATTGTCAATATTGAATATTTTAATCAAGCTTTTAGATGCATTTTTGATAAAATCAAAATTTTCGAAAAACTTTCCATGTAATGGTTAGTTTGGGGAGGGGATTTTCTTGAAAATCTTTTCCTTTGGAAATGATAAACTTAAATACTAAGTTTATTATTTTATCAAATTTTCGTTTTTGAGTTATCGGTTCACAGACACGGGACCTCACAGACACACACAGGGACATTTTTCCATTTTTTTTTTTTTTTTTTTTTTTTTTGCATACAGCGAACTTTAAATCTTGTAATTCCGGTGAAATCTTGGTATCTAATATTATTATCTAATAAAGGTAATAATAAGGATGTGAACCAAATTAGGCCATGTAGACCACTAAGGCCAACTAATTGTTTCTGAAAAACTTCTGCATAAAATCGGTAGTTTGTAGCATCTCCTTGAATAGTGTCCTCAGTTGACTCTTGGAACATATCAACTATTATTTCCTTCTCAAAAAGTGTAAGACAAAAGAAGAACAAAGTTATGCGTATGGAGCTGATTTAGCTTACTCTAACAATTGGTAAGTGCACCATGTATTGAGGCACCATGTATTCTTTCCTAAAAATATGGTGCAATACATGTAATATTAAATTTTATTGAATACCCTTTCACACTACTTAAACAGTTTTATGATGGTAACATATTTCTGGTTTTTACTGATCTAAATTCAAGAGAGCGCAAACAGACCTCAAAGGTCAGAGGTACATTTAAGTGCGGACAAAATGTTAGCTCTGAAAATATGTTCACGAACTTCGTTTTGGATGAAAACGCAAGAAAAGGTTGTTTATTTTCAGTGTCCAGAATGTAAGAGGTCGTCTCCTTAGCGCGGTGGTAGCGCAGCTGCCTACCAAGCGGGAGACCTGGGTTCGATCCCCAGTACCGGCGTGGGGATTTTTCCCCCGCTGGGAGACCTGGACCGGGGTGCACTCAGCCTCGTGAGGTCCCTGGGGGGGCCAATTGAGGAGCTACTTGATGGAGAAGTAGCGGCTCCAGGTCGTGAGGACCGCATTAACCGGCCGGGAGGGGCTCGAGGCGCTGACCACGTCTCACCCTCCAATACTGCACCCCATCCATGACGTCTGTAGTGGACCGAGATGGGGGACGCAGCGGCCGGGCGGTAGGCCAAGGCTCCCCGTGAGCTGTCGTGCCATGGAGTTATGTTATAGAATGTAAGAAGGCTTAGGTTAACACTTGTGTCACTTTTTTAAATTTTTGGAGGCATATAAGAGAATTTGCCATTACTAAACTTTCTTATTCATTACTTTTGTTTACTAAGACACATTTTTGTTCAGAATTCTACATAATTATTCACAAGATCACCTCCGTCTTGTACCTCAAGCAAAATAATTTGATCTGACCGTATTTGGAACCCCAGGGTTTGTAAAGCCAATTTGTCCCTTTTTACTTTCTCTATACGCACTATATACATAGTGTATAGAGAAGGTATTGCACTCCACCCAAAAATTCGATACCGAGATTTCACCGGAAATCCATGTTTTAGGGTCCCCTTTATCTAAAAAAAGCATTTTCACAAAAAGGTCCGTGTGTGTGTGTGTGTGTGTGTGTTTAAGCTTAGTATTTTCCAGGGATGCAACACGAAGATTTTGAGAAAAATCCCCCCACCCCAAACAACCCTTTACATGGAACTTTTTTCGAAAATTTTTATTTTCTAAAAAATGGCTAACGATTTTGATTAAAATATCATATATTAAAGATATTTACCTGACAAATAAAATGTATATTTTGAATTTTCTGGAAATAGCCTCCGAAGACTACTTTATTCTGGATGAATTTTGCATAACTACTAAACCGTAATAGATGGACAAAAACTTAAAAGCACAAAAATGTAGAGCACGTTAAAACACACAATTTATGTTATATACATTTTTTTCGTGGAGTTGATCGTTTTTGAGATATTCCTTTTTCTTGGTTTCAGCTTTGAAAAACTTATACTTTTCTCATACAGGAATTTGTCAACTCCTGTCCACACAAATAAAGGAACATCAGTCACATAGCAACCAGCTTTTGGCTTTCACTTTAACCTATGGTACTCCCTTATTTAGCTTGCATTTACAATAAAGCAAGGAATAATACTATTTCTGCTAATTTTCTTCGATTAACATGAAATAAGTAAACGATAAGCTTATTAACAATAATTTGTTACAGAGAGATAGAGAAAGTCATGTGAATGGAACACATCAGATTTTTGTAGTGTATTACGCCCACTTTTACTACTTGTGGCAACGCAGACGATGACACTGGTGATACATGGAATGAAGATAGAGCACCGGTGGAATGCAATGTCGAGGGAAACCGGAGATTCCGGATAAAACCGGCCCTTGCGCCATTTTGTCCACCACAAATCTCACATGCGATCGCTTGGGAACGAATCCGGGCCGTCTAGGTGAGAAGCGAGTAGTCTAAACACTCGGCCATGGCGCGGCCAGTGTCCCGTTTTAGAAAACCAAAAAATTTAACACCGTATTCCTCGAGTTATCCAATAAATTAAATATATAGGTTTTGTCAAATTTTTAAAAAGTTGGCACGATAGATGTAAATTAACATTGAATTAAACCTTAGGATGGCCTCATTTAGCGCGGCTACCTTGCAATAACCTCTTTTCTACTACCCAAACAAATGAATATCAAAAGCAAACACACGCTTACAGTAAGATAATTTACATCATGAGTGTATAATAGGTAAAGCGTATGTCAGAACAAAAAAGGCAATAAAGCAAAGCAACAGAAACAATAAGCACAGAGACGAACAAAAGATGGTGATATAGTAACTGCAAACACACGGTTGGATGATTCATTATGTAGATGTTTAAATGAGTGAAATACTGCGTGAAGGTACCTACATAGCAAGTAACAAATGAAGAAACTACAAAAGGAAGAAGCCACCCTGAAGGAAACTAGAAAAAGAAATAATCACAAGGAAAAAGAAAAGAGCTGGGTGAAAAATGAACGAAGGGCAAAAAAACAGAAGTGGCAATAACAACCCTTCTCCAAAGAGAAAGAAGAAGAAATAAAGCAGTGAGTAGAGTCTTGCGGAAACCAGAGAGACTACAAAAGGTATGTACTGGCAGCAGTAAAGCTATTTGTGAGTCGGTTGGTACATCAGTTCCGCTCGTCAAATTTAATTATTTTAAGCTAAAATTAGTCGAGCAGCTGTTCTCTTCACTTCCAAACTCTCTCCCCGTTTTACATTAAGGGTATTCTTGCATGACTCCCTTCTAGTCTTCTATCTGTAAGCATTACACTGACTTCATTTTACTTCTCTATCACGATAGATAGGTTATTACATCTAACCAAAAATTCGATACAATGATTTCACCTGAACAAAAGCATCTGATGTGTACCATTTACCTGTTCTATAAGTAAACTTCTTACAAAGACAATTCAGCCTAACTATTAAAGCGCCAATGGAATGACCGAGATTAGGTAATTTCAACCAATGGCGATCATCTGCTGGAGCGATATTATCGCAGCTGATGTTCATTTCTTTGAAATCCTGTCGCACCTGCCGTTCGTATGTTTAATCTCCTGGCTTAGTTATTGGTAATAAGCTGAGAATCCACACAGCCAACTTTCACAACTTTCCACAGTTATACTTGTAATTAATTCAGTTACAATTTTTATTCAGCTCATAAAGTAGTTCAATAAAAAAGTAAAAATAATCATTTTTGTATTTATTATGTATGAGATGAGTGCAATAACCTCAAATAAACTAATGTTCGTTTCCATTTCATATGTTACTTATTAAAAGTTGGCATACAATAATTGTTCCCTATTTCTGTTGTTGCTACCGATATTCGCACATGGATGTAGACAAGGTCGGCCATTTCATAATTCAGGAGGCACTGAAGAGAGAAAGAAAGAAAAAAAACCATTCGGTAAGTGAACATGGTCGAATGCGTTATCTACCGTTTGAGAACTAATGTTAAGTATTGCAATTATAACTTAATAAAATCTCCCTTCCTATATATTATAAATTATTAATAGCCTACTTCGCTGATTTGTCTTATCAAATACAAGTGTTGTTATCTCTTAGGGCAATACACTCTCGTCGCTTCTTCCCGGTCGTGAATTAGGACAAGATGAAAACTTTTGTGGTACTACTTATGATTATTCTTCCATCTGCTGTATGCTAGTTGGGATAAGCATTAGAGAACTGTCTTATTACTTGGTTCCTTATAAACAGAAGGCTATTATTATAAGTAGATGTTATTCCAAAGCGATAGTCAAATGTTTTAAAAGCTTGTCGCTTTGCGATTGTCTACGAGTGTTTTCATATTATCGATAATTCACGACCTGAGCGAAGCGACGCGAGTGTATTGTCCTAAGAGATGAAAACACGAGTTGTATTTGACTATTAAACAATAAGACTATTAATTTATAATATATAGGAAGGGGGATTTTATCAGGTTATGGTTGTAATAGTTACATTAGTTGTCAAATAGTATATGACGCATTCAACCATGTTTATTTACCGTTTTTTTTTATTCTTTCTTCACTGAATACAGAAGATTAAACAAATGAATGTCAAGAACGGCAAGGTTTCAAAGAAATGAACCTCAGCTGCGATAAGGTGCTTCGACAATATCGCTGCAGTCAGATGACCGCCATTGCCTAATCTCGATTGCATTGGTGCTTTAATAGTTTTATTATTTTTATTATTATTATGATCATTATGATCATTATTATGATCATTATTATTATTATTATTATTATTATTATTATTATTATTTTATTGCGATGCTGCATATAAGTAAGAAAACAGATTTTCTTTGTTGTGAAGTAAAGGACATTATTTTTAACATTATTTTGAGAGAAAAAGTATACAATTGTAGAAGTATAATACAGCTGATTCTATTGTATTTTAATGAAAAAATGCTATATATTGTTTATAATTATTTTTTTATTAAGCTGTCCTCATAGGAGGACAATAACCGTTAATGACCAAAAAGGCATTATGAATGATAACTTCATTCAGTTCTTATGGTTTAAATGTGATTTAATCCTAGAGAGCAGGTACTGGGGTACAGAGTTTCAAAACCCAATTCCATGACTGGTGTGGTGAACTGACTGAAACATTGGATTACTTCTCAATGAGGTTTTTCCCCAGTAAACAAAAGATTAACGTGTATTTATATACTCCCAAAAGGCTAGGCTGGTGCACATGTGACACCTAATTCGATGAATGCATTGCGTAATGTTTCCGGACACCAAATAATTATTGGTGGTTGTGGGAGTGGGGGTGGGGGCGAGGTGTGGGGGATTACATGCCAACGTATTTCACCAATTTTATACCATGGATAGCTACTTTCGGTTCATACATTCAAAATGATCGGTATACAGTTCCGCTCCTCTACTTACAGTTGTATTTTTAACTAAATTCTTTAGTTTGCGATTTACTATAACGTAATCAATTAATGATCTGAATTCTCTGGTGCCCAAGTATATTTATGTATGTAATTTATCTTGTAAACCGTATTAGCTATTTTTAGTTCGGTTAGATTTGCAAATTCTCTCATTTGCAGCTTCTTCTCTGTATACCCCACATACATTTGGAATGGAAGAGCTGCCTACTCTTGCGTTTAAATCTCCTGCTACTATTATTCAATCTATTTAATTATATTTGTCTATCAATATCTGAAGCGTGTTGTACGATTGGTTACTTTGTTCAGATTTTCCTTCTTCAGGAGCACATACTCCTATTATTGTGTTAATTTTCCTCTCTCTGTTTGAAATTTTACATTAAATATTCTTTGATTTATAAATAATTCGTGACCCATTATTTTACATTTCTATTTCCTACCCACCCAGATGGCAACTCCTTTAGTAGCTCTGTTGGTTGCTCCACTCAGGAATAAATCATCATCAGAGCTAGGAAGTTTCCTTATACAGAGTAAAAGCGGCCATATTTGGCAATACCATGTGGCGTTACTTGCGCGAGCAAAGGTCAACTAGAGTGCAACCCATTACTACAAAACAGCTGTCACTGCATAACACATAACCATGTCGGTAGGAAGAAAGGCGTTTGAATAACTTCTTTTATCTGCTCAAATGTGATCATGGTAAGTTTTAGTAAGTTTTCTAGCAGTGCACTTATGCATGTACTTAACTAGAAACCGATGGAAGTTCTAGTAAACAAACTGTTAAACGTCTACTGATAGAAAAGCTTCACAAAAACATTATCGATTGTAAATTTGTTCAGAAAATTATCCAAAACTATCACACTGTTATAGTCCAGAGGTATGGAGCTGAAATGAATTTGTACGGCATCTAGAAGAACCTAAGGACGGATCTACCAATCCACGAGCATCCTACCTGAATTAAAGATGACAATGAAAAGTGTAATTGAAAAGAATGCAGGGTTCAGTTTGATGTATACAAGCTGCACATTTAGATACCAACAAATGCTACACAGTGAGTCAAAAGTTTCCATACAAAAGGGGATACGGTTGACTAATGTTTATTTTGTTTTTCAGGTAGGTACACCAATTCCAAAGACATGCCACTAACGAAGATAGAGAAGATTTATATTATTCTGTTGGCCGGGAGTGTTACCACGCGTCTTTTAGCGCGTACGTTCAATGCAACACACAGAACGCAGTTAACTTATGTCTCGGTGGCCAAACTCATCCTGAAATTCAAGAGGACAGGTTCCGTCGCCGACGCAGTCAGATCTGGAAGACCAAAAACAGCGACAGATGAAGCTACGTCAGCTGTGGTAGCAGTGCTAGTCAAGAGTCCGAAAAAGGGAACACGACGCCTGGCTGCAGAGCTTGGTATCAGCCAAAGCAGTGTCATGCGTATCTTGCGTACTATGAAGTGGCATCCATACAAGATGCAAATGTTGCAGCAGCTCTCAGAAGTGGATCCTATCGCAGGACTGAACTTGTGAATGGGCACTAAACATGTACCACAATGTTCCTGAATTTGTTAGTTCCATAATTTTTCAGACGAGGCAAATTTTGGTGGTGAAGTAAACTGGCAAAATTTCAGGTACTGGAATGATACCAATCCACATTGGATGTCGGACTGCAAACGTCAAGATACAGCGAAACTTATGTTGTGGTACGGGTTATGGGGTAACAGGATTGTTGGTCTTTTTCATTGAAGCAAACCTCAACGCCAATGGTTATCTTGTCATGTTCAAAAATAACATCTTCATGTCTATCTTTGACGAAGTGGGGACTTCCTGCATTGTTTCAACAAGCACCACCGCACTACGGCATTGAAGTGCGCCGATGGCTGGACCAGCAGTTCCCTGGATTGAATCGGTGGACGTGGTCCGGTGGAGTGGCCAGCCAGGTCACCAGATCTCACTCCCATGGAGTTTTACCTGTGGAGCTACCTGAAATCGATTGTGTACCAGAAGAAAGTTAAGAGATTTGGATCATCTTAAACAGAGAATTAATGCAGCGTGCAAACAAATAACGACCGCAACATTGACAGATGTTCATCGAAATTGGTTGGAGTGCCTGTCACTTTATGTGGACATGGAAGATAAACATGTGGAACATATTCTATAATTGTAGCATAATATTATCCTCGTTTGTATGGAGACTTTTGACTCAACCTGTATTTGCTTGATGATACTGAAACAGCATGTGAAGTGGAACGAACTCTTTGCATTACAAATCTTGTTTGTCGGAACGTAGACTGAGGTTTTCATTTTAAAGGCTTTAGAAGTACATACAGCTTTCAGCAATACGCTTTCAGATGAATAAAGATTTGGCTTTTACCTGGTAAGAGTAAAGATATTCAAGAAATATATTTTCTTATTTGGATATTATTTTACATTCGATCAATAAATATTACAATTCCTGTTATAATTGCTTGGGTGTTTTCATAATGTTCATAAGTAAAGAAGGAAATCAGTCAGAGTCAGCCTTATAATATATATTTAAAAATTTGTATGATGTACATAATGTCCTAAATGAGTTTGTTAAGTCATTTTTGTTCTCTGGAAACAGTACTGCTTACTGGACAACAGGTTGGTTTGCCTCTCCCCTCTGCGTTCTTATCAATGACTTGTTTTAAATTCGGCGACATGGTCGGTCGCAGCCTATATACGGAACGGCGAGCGGTACGAACTTCCTAGCTCTGAACATCACATAATTTTCTATTTCTTTTGTACCCTTTGAAAGCTACAGAAGAAAATGGATAGAACATCTCCACTACGTGTCACGAGAAAGAATACCTCCACACGCCTTTAGCTACAAACCTACAGGACGAAGATCAATAGGATGACCCCAAAAAATATGGCTTCAGCAAACATGAGACAGGAACAGGCTAAGGTTTAAACAGTGAAAGAAGAAGACATTCAAAATACGCATACAATAAACTTCCACACAACAGATGAAAAGAAAGATGCAAGCAGCAAAGAAGCTCTCACGATTGTCGGTAAATTAGGAAAGGTAAATAGAAATTAATGAGGAGCGTCTGCAACTTCTTTTGTTAAACAGCAAGATTTATTAGACTTCTTTTGTTTCCATCCATTTACACTAACCTTTGTAATCCACGAAAGCATCTGGAATAGAATGCTTTTGTTCATCGTGAGCAAATGCGAAAGAAACACGCAATGATCCGCGACCTCTCTACTTGTATCGAGTTTAGAAATTGTAAGATTCCATTAGTTTGCCTTTGTGGTAGAGTGGTCAGCGTTCTGGCTTCTCCATCAGAGATCCCGGGTTCGATTCTCGACCAGGACGGGCCTTTATTCCCCACAGAGTCTAGAAGTATATCCGAGTGAATGTGTAAGTGTGTTTAATAGTTTAACACTGAAAATTCTGGTGTGTTACATTCACATGACTTTATCGTTCTCTTCTGAAGAAAATTATTCTTATGAAAGATTCTTTTATCTTCATCATGCTAATCAAGATAAACATTATCTAAAATGGTCTTATTGCTTAATAGTAGAAGGGAATAAGAGAATACACAAGGTTAAACTCCCTATACCCATCTTAGTTATCAGCGGAGGCGCTGTGAGGGGTAAAACGAAAGTAGGTAGGTTTAAACTTGTGTTGAGTTTTGCAACTCTTTTAAAAGTATTTGCAACATCAAATACGGGCCAGTTGGGTCATCTGTTATGTTCTTCGTTGATGAATCTTAAAAACCAACAATATTGATTTCACAGGCCATGGAAAGATGTGCCTGCTGTAGCTACTGGAGTACTTTGTACTTCGAATTCCAAGAAATTTCTAACGCGCGGTATGCTATTATCATCAAACAGTGTGTAGAAGTTTCTGAATTTGAAAGGATTGAAGGGAGAGCTACACATGTCACAGGTATCATTCAAAAAATTCCAAGGAAGTGGTACAGTTTGGGATTACGCAGTCCAAGATTACGTAAAACATTGTGAGTAGTAGTGTGTTCTCTAATTCCCATGTTTCAACATAAGCCAGACGGACTTTGAGGTACCCAAATGAATATTTTGTGCCTTTTCCCCCCAGAGAAGATTAATGAAGTGAAGGAGCAACAAGAGATGAAAGGGCTGCACTCCAGCACAGCTCACAAGGTCTCGTTGCCTAACGAGAGGGTCACTCCGATACGTCCCTCTAGCGAGACCGGGGGAACACGGCCCAGCAGCGGAGGCTCGAAAAATATCCTTCTGGCAGCTCCGAGAAGAAGTTCCAATTCGCAAGCCTCGCCGCCATCTGTCGCCATACCGAACCGCTGCGCCGGGGAGAGAGGAAATCGGTACATGTTAGGCTACACGACTTGGGGAGAGAGGAAATCTGTACATGTTAGACTACACGACCTGGGGAGAGAGGAAATCGGTACATGTTAGACGACACGACTTGGGGAGAGAGGAAGTAGGTACATGTTAGACTACACGACTTGAGGAGAGAGGAAGTAGGTACATGTTAGACTACACGACTTGAGGAGAGAGGAAGTAGGTACATGTTAGACTACACGACTTGGGGAGAGAGGAAATCGGTACATGTTAGACTACACGACTTGGGGAGAGAGGAAATCGGTACATGTTAGACTACACGACTTGGGGAGAGAGGAAATCGGTACATGTTAGACTACACGACTTGGGGAGAGAGGAAGTAGGTACATGTTAGACACTACGACTTCGGGATTCCCTAGTCTAACAGGGAAAATCACGGAAATCACGAGAGCGCTCGTTAGGAACTGAGCAATGTCAGAGTGGGCGCTTGTTAGGAACTGAGCACATGTCAGAGTGGGCGCTCGTTAGGAACTGAACTCAGGTCAGAGTGGGCGCTCGTTAGGAACTGAACTCAGGTCAGAATTGGGCGCTCGTTAGGAACTGAACTCAGGTCAGAATTGGGCGCTCGTTAGGAACTGAACTCAGGTCAGAATTGGGCGCTCGTTAGGAACTGAACTCAGGTCAGAATGGGCGCTCGTTAGGAACTGAACTCAGGTCAGGGTGGGCGCTCGTTAGGAACTGAGCTCATGTCAGAGTGGGCGCTCGTTAGGAACTGAGCTCATGTCAGAGTGGGCGCTTGTTAGGAACTGAGCCCATGTCAGAGTGGGCGCTTGATAGGAACTGAGCACATGTCAAGGTGGGCGCTTGTTAGGAACTGAGTCCAGGCCAGAGTGCGCGCTTGTTAGGAACTGAGCCCAGGTCAGAGTGGGCGCTTGATAGGAACTGAGCACATGTCAAGGTGGGCGCTTGTTAGGAACTGAGCACATGTCAGGGTGGGCGCTTGTTAGGAACTGAGCACATGTCAAGAGTGGGCGCTTATTAGGAACTGAGCCCAGGTCAGAGTGGGCGCTCGTTAGGAACTGAGCTCATGTCAGAGTGGGCGCTCGTTAGGAACTGAGCTCCTGTCAGAGTGGGCGCTCGTTAGGAACTGAGCTCATGTCAGAGTGGGCGCTCGTTAGGAACTAGCTCATGTCAGAGTGGGCGCTTGTTAGGAACTGAGCCCATGTCAGAGTGGGCGCTTGTTAGGCACTGAGCCCAGGTCAGAGTGGGCGCTTGATAGGAACTGAGCACATGTCAAGGTGGGCGCTTGTTAGGAACTGAGTCCAGGCCAGAGTGCGCGCTTGTTAGGAACTGAACTCAGGTCAGAATGGGCGCTCGTTAGGAACTGAACTCAGGTCAGGGTGGGCGCTCGTTAGGAACTGAGCTCATGTCAGAGTGGGCGCTCGTTAGGAACTGAGCTCATGTCAGAGTGGGCGCTTGTTAGGAACTGAGCCCATGTCAGAGTGGGCGCTTGTTAGGCACTGAGCCCAGGTCAGAGTGGGCGCTTGATAGGAACTGAGCACATGTCAAGGTGGGCGCTTGTTAGGAACTGAGTCCAGGCCAGAGTGCGCGCTTGTTAGGAACTGAGCCCAGGTCAGAGTGGGCGCTTGATAGGAACTGAGCACATGTCAAGGTGGGCGCTTGTTAGGAACTGAGCACATGTCAGGGTGGGCGCTTGTTAGGAACTGAGCACATGTCAAGAGTGGGCGCTTATTAGGAACTGAGCCCAGGTCAGAGTGGGCGCTCGTTAGGAACTGAGCTCATGTCAGAGTGGGCGCTCGTTAGGAACTGAGCTCATGTCAGAGTGGGCGCTCGTTAGGAACTAGCTCATGTCAGAGTGGGCGCTCGTTAGGAACTGAGCCCATGTCAGAGTGGGCGCTTGTTAGGAACTGAGCCCATGTCAGAGTGGGCGCTTGTTAGGCACTGAGCCCAGGTCAGAGTGGGCGCTTGATAGGAACTGAGCACATGTCAAGGTGGGCGCTTGTTAGGAACTGAGTCCAGGCCAGAGTGCGCGCTTGTTAGGAACTGAGCCCAGGTCAGAGTGGGCGCTTGATAGGAACTGAGCACATGTCAAGGTGGGCGCTTGTTAGGAACTGAGCCCGTGTCAGGGTGGGCGCTTGTTAGGAACTGAGCACATGTCAGAGTGGGCGCTTATTAGGAACTGAGCCCAGGTCAGAGTGGGCGCTCGTTAGGAACTGAGCTCATGTCAGAGTGGGCGCTCGTTAGGAACTGAGCTCATGTTAGAGTGGGCGCTCGTTAGGAACTGAGCTCATGTCAGAGTGGGCGCTCGTTAGGAACTGAGCTCATGTCAGAGTGGGCGCTTGTTAGGAACTGAGCTCATGTCAGAGTGGGCGCTTGTTAGGAACTGAGCCCATGTCAGAGTGGGCGCTTGTTAGGCACTGAGTCCATGTCAGAGTGGGCGATTGTTAGGAACTGAGTCCATGTCAGAGTGGGCGCTTGTTAGGAACTGAGCCCATGTCAGAGTGGACGATTGTTAGGAATGCTCCCAGATCAGAGTGGGCGCTTGTTAGGCACTGCGTCCATGTCAGAGTGGGCGCTTGTTAGGAACTGAGTCCATGTCAGAATGGGCGCTTATTAGGAACTGAGCCCATGTCAGAGTGGACGATTGTTAGGAATGAGCCCAGATCAGAGTGGGCGCTTGTTAGAAACTGAGTCCATGTCAGAGTGGGCGCTTGTTAGAAACTGAGCTCATGACAAAGTGGTCGCTTGATAGGAACTGAGCCCGTGTGAGGGTGGGCGCTTGTTAGGAACTGAGCCCAAGTCAGAGTGGGTGATTGTTAGGAACTGAGCCAATGTCAGAGTGTGCGCTTGTTAGGAACTGAGTCCATGTCAGAGTGGGCGTTTGATAGGAACTGAATCCATGTCAGTGTGGGCGCTTGTTAGGAACTGAGCCCATGTCTGGATGCGCTTGTTAGGAACTGAGCCTAGGTCAGAGTGGGCGCTTGATAGGAACTGAGTCCATGTTAGAGTGGGCGTTTGATAGGAACTGAGCCCATGTCAGAGTGGGCGCTTGTTAGGAACTAAGCCCATGACAGAGTGGGAGCTTGTTAGGAACTGAGCCCCTGTCAGAGTGGGCGCTTGTTAGGAACTGAGCCCAGGTCTGAGTGGGCGCTTGATAGGAACTGAGACCAGGTCTGAGTGGGCGCTTGTTAGGAACTGGGCCCGTTTCAGAGTGGGCGCTTGTTAGGAACTGGGCCCGTGTCAGAGTGGGCGCTTGTTAGGAATTGAGCCCATGTCAGAGTGGGTGCTTGATAGGAACTGAGTCCATGTCAGAGTGGGCGCTTGTTAGGAACTGAGCCCATGTCAGAGTGGGCGCTTGTTAGGAACTGGGCCCATGTCAGAGTGGGCGCTTGTTAGGAACTGGGCCCATGTCAGAGTGGGCGCTTGTTAGGAACTGAGCCCATGTCAGAGTGGGCGCTTGTTAGGAACTGAGCCCAGGTCTCGCCCAATGCGACTAACACAAGTTATCGCAATGTCATCTGGATTTGTTCCATGTATAAATAACGAACTCCAGCAGAGATAAGTATCACAAACATTCTCAACATATGTATTTTAGTAAATTATGAGCATTATGGCTAAGCTACCATCATTACCACCTTAGCACTGTTTAATTCTTTCAGTACAAATCTCACCCGTCTTACAAGTCTGGTGGTGTAAACTTGAGACAGGTTGTGCCAACTGAGCAAATGTCTCTAAATGGAAGATAAACCCGAGGAGTTGGCTGACCGAGCTCTGAGGTGGTAGTGGTGTTGATGCCAAGCAAACAGCACTTGGTATACAGAAACCTCTCTACAGCAGATTATCTCCAGAATTTACTCACGCAGACATCTGTTGTCATACTATGAAACGACTTGATGTCTAGGGATATATCGCGAAGTGTGGAATTCAGAGCTGGCCATTTTAGCATAAATTTGAATTTGGGTAGGTGCACTAAGCCTCGTCATTAGGTTCTGAAGCTAGGAATAGTATCTTCACTGCAGTGTGCAAATTCATCAAGATGTATGTACAGAAGGGATGTTTAGTAAAGGCTATTCTAAACTAAATTCATATCTCCCTTTTCCCTTAACCCAAGAGTGCTTTCTGGAAGTCAGTTAAAAATTAGCTACAATTCATAGATAAAGGTAGATTCAACAATAAAATAAAAAACCGCTTTGTTTATATCACAAAATAATGCTCATGAGAGAGGCGCGTATGTTCATTTAATACACAGGAGAGGGAGTAATTGCGTGGATGAGGACGGGAACATTATTTTTGAAAGAGATGCTAAGCAATGAATTAGAATGTTGTATTTTATACGGGGAGAAAGACAGATTGTCATTTTTAGTTGAGTGTAAAAAGATAAGAAATCGGAGAGAAGAAATTTGGGAAATTTAATTGCGAGATATGGTGCTATTGATTAAAATGTTTAAAGCCAAGGGAAAGAGAAGAATTAAAAAAGATGGCAATATTTGGGAAAGATAGAAGAAAAGCGAATACAAAACAGAAATAATGAGAGAGAAAGCAGAGAAAACAGAGGATGGGTAGCCCAAATCAAAGGGGGTACACCCGCTAATAGCCAGCAGAAAAGGGACATGACATGATATTGTCAATGATGTAACATTTAACCTAAATGCAATAAATTACTATTATTAATTATTGCTATTATTGTCATCACCACAGGCGCGCACACAAAAACATGCTGGTCGCACGAAAAAAAATATTTTCTTTACTTTTTACTTTCTCTACACGCAATATGTACATAGTGTATAGAGAAGGTATTGCACTCCAGCAAAAAAAATTCGATACCGAGATTTTACCGGAAATATATGTTTTAGGGTCCCCTGTAACCAAAAAAAGCATTTTCAGAAAAAGCTCCGTGTGTGTGTGTGTGTGTGTGTGTGTGTGTGTGTGTGAACAGGATTACTCAAAAAAAAAGTCAGTTATATACAAAACTTGGTATTTAAGTTTTAGTATCTTCCAGGGGTGCGACACGAAGATTTTGAGAAAAATCCCCCACCACAAACTACCGTTTACATGGAACTTTTTTCGAAAATTTTGATTTTCTAAAAAATGGCTCTAACGATTTTGATTAAAATATCACATATTAAAGATCTTTACCTGTAAAATAGAATGTATATTTTGAATTTTCTGGGAATAGCCTCTGAAGACTATTTTATTCTGAGTGAATGTAACGGAATTTTGCATAACATCTAAACCCTAAGAAATGGACAAAAGCTTACTACTCAAAAAATGTAGAGCACGTTAATACACACAATTTAAGTTGTATACATTTTTTTCTTGCAGCTGATCGTTTGCGAGATATTCCTTGTTTTTGGTTTCAGCTTTGAAAAACTTAACATTTCTCATACAGGAATTTGTCAACTCCTGTCCATAGAAACAAAGGAACTTCATTCACATAGCAACTAGCTTTTGACTATCACTTTAACCTATGATATTCCTTTATTTCGCTTCTACTTACAAGACGGCAAGTAATATGCAACTTTTTTCTCGATTAGCATGAAGCAAATAGAAGGATAAGCTTTTTAACAATAGTTTGTTGCAGAGATATAGAGAAAGTTATGTGAATGAAACATCAGATTTTTTATTCAGGTATCCCCAAATAATGTATTTCCGATGAAATCACAGTATCGAATTTTTGGGTGGAATACAACACATTCGCTATTTACTATTATGCATAGTATTTGATATAGACAATAAAGATGGTAAATAATTATTTTAGAAAAAAAAATCTTTGTTTACGCCTTTGAGCAGCATAACTCAAAAAAAAAAGGAATGTCGGATAGATACCTGGTATTGAGGTTCAGAGCCTTCCAAGGACTTAAGTATAGATTTTTAAAAAAATCCCCTATCCCAAAACTGCCCTTTTGGTGGCACATTTCTGTGATTGGGATCCTAACTTGATATGTAAAATGATAGACCTCACATATCAACTTTTGATTACAACTATTCTGCCCAAAAATCACATAAAATCCTTAAAATACTACTTCAAGAACACAAGAAATTTAAAACATAAAATTTTAGTTATATACTTCCATTTTTGCATTAGAGTTGTGGAAGGCCGAAGATACAGGGCTGCTAAATTTTTAATATAAAGTTGAGGTGGATTCATTTGTTACCATCAAAAATATATTTACATTCATCCCTAAAAGAACTACGACGAAAAACTGTGATGAACAGAAAGTTCGATGGTTTTTTAATAATAAATCCGTGACATCAAAGTTGGAAAATAACTCCTAATTATGTGATACAAACTTGAACGGTAAACAAACAGGTAATAAGGAAAGTTCGTAGCGTTTACTGGTGTCGAATTGCAGCGAAACACAGAGAAGCCTTAGTGAGCGACACATTTACGAAAACCGGAGCGAGAGCTATTGCTCATTTAATTAACACATCTAAAACTTCGAGAAAACATGGGAAACGAAACCGGAAAACTGTGACCGCTAGAATACGGTAAACTGGAATAATACTGGCCAGCTCAAAATAACCTGTATCATAATTTTATCGTGAAATATCCGCACTTAGTTACTCTGAAATTATGAACAAAGGTGGTCAAATTAAAATGCGTACGTTTAAACCTTTAAAATTCACCAAAAATTATAAAAAAATAAAAAATGGTAATTATTCATAACACAATAACAAGAATTGACTGCCTCCGTGGTCGAATGGTCAGCGAGCTAACTTCCTACTCGGAGGACCCAAACAAAATATTAAACACACTCCAAAATATTAAAATATAATAACTATTATAAAAGCATTATGAAAACCTAACATTAGTTTAATCCATTAGAATTTATGAAAGGCGGGGTCATAACCGAGTGTTCAGACCGCTCACCTCTCATCTAAGGACCCGAATTCGATCCCAGAGAACCACATGCGCATGTGGTGTTTGTAGTGGACGAAGCGGGTATGGGCAGGTTTCTCCGGATTCCCCCGCCATTCATTACACTAATTGCTCTATATCTTTCCTCTCATCCATTTCACCATTTCATATTCACCATTCCTCAAAGGGCCGGTCCCCATGGCCGCGCTCGCCAAGGCGTACCGCTTTGGTGCTTAGAAGCGCTGGGGATCGTGGGTTCGAGTCCCGCCTTGGGCATGGATGTTATATGTTTGTGTATATGTGTGTGTTGTAAAAGTAAGAAAACAGTAATAATACGGCAAAAACAAAGTAAAAAGAAAAAGGTAAATAAAAAAAAGTAGGGTATGCAGTGCCGGAGTCCTGATCAGACTCCGGTACTGTATTTAAATATAAAAAAAAGGCATAAAAGTCATCAGACTGATCACTAGTGGTCGGTCCGGGGTCAAGAAATTGCCGGATTGAGGTTTGGTGCCAGCAGAGTATAAAATTATGACGTTTAGAAAGTGCTGCGCTATGCCTGGCCTGATTCAGTTCCTGCTAATTTTTTTTAAACCTTCTGTCATATATTTATATTTATCACTACGTTTCTGTTATTTTCCTATTTGTTACCTTTTTACATTCGGATGCACAGAAACATCCATACCCGAGGCGGGACTGGACTCACGCTCCCCTGCGCCAAGAAATGGATTACAAAGCTAGGCACTTTAGCGAGAGCGGCCATGTGGACCGTTAACTTGTAGGTAAACCAGTGAACACTGAAAGAGAGCGCAGATTGAAACATTTTGAAAATACAAAAGCGTAGGCTTTCGACACTGAACAAACTTGCGGATGATTCACTCTTATTTTGAGTGATAGGAGGAGAGCTTTTTCTTTCGATACAATAAAGATGTAACATGCAATTTACTGCACTGAGTTCTGAGTAAGCTTGGTTGATTTGTGGATATTGTCTTTTCCAAGCTCTGCACATTGTGATGAATTTTTTATACCAAGCCTTATATTACATTTCTATGGCTACAAGACGTTCTTATTTACTAATCTTATTATGAAATAATTGCTTTATTATAATATTTTATGAATTATAACGATACTTATGTCAATACATTTAATGAGCTACTTTTAGAACGATACTCTTCATCGTGTGCATGTTTACGCTGCAAACCGTTCCCCACTCACTCTCTTTTTATCTACTGATCACGTATCTTGGCCTCTCTCTCTCTCTCTCTCTCTCTCTCTCTCTCTCTCTCTCTCTCTCTCTCTGGTCCAGAGCCTCTGCTTCCCAGCAGTCGTCTGCACTCAGGCGCTGGCTTGTAAGTCCTGGGGTTGTAAGTTCCACATACAAGGAGAATAAACAAAAAAATAATAAGAAAAAGAATACGTGTACGAAGCTATAAATTAATATAGGCATTGTTTTAACTGTTATATTTATAGAAAACATAGATATAATAATAAAATGTATAATTACAATAACAACAAGATTGATAAAATAGTGTAATTTTCAAAATTCATTGAAATAGAAAAATGCATGTCTCAGTGTCTTGCTGATAAGCAAGAGAGGTAAAGTGAAGGTCTCTTACGCCAGTTCATCGCTGGCGAGTTTTAGCTCGAAATAGCTTCGTTAGCTCTGCAACTCTTAACTCATGAAGGGGATCATGGGTTCGAGTCTCGCCTTGGGCATGGGTGTTATATGTTTGTGCAATGTGTATATGTTTGTGTAAAGGAACAGTAAAACCAGTAATCATACAGGGGTGGGGGGGATGTAAATAGTGGATACAGCGCCTGAGTCCTGACCAGACTCCGGAACCGTTTAAAAAAAAAAAAAAAAAAAAAAAAAACTCATGTAGGGATATCTGCACACATTAAATACATGGCACATGGACCATTTGGTAGATGGACACAATAAGTACATAGTCCTGTAGTAAATGCACATTTGTATTACAAAGTAAAACAGCATAAGGAAAATAATAAATCTGTATTGTGGCAGATGAAATAATAAGTTTTATAACTGATTTGCATCAGTTTTATTTTTCGTCGTTAACTATTGCAATGGATTACAATACAGTTTATCTATATATGAAAAGTAAAACATTTTCTATTGGTCTTCGTGCATTCAAACAGACTGCACACTGGTCGTTTGTTTAGAGAAAATGACAGGCAGCACTTGGGATGGGGAGGTCCCAGTGAAACCTTGAGTGCACATAACTATTTTCCAACCACAGTGCAACCAAATCGCAACCGTTTCAAAAGCCTAGTGCCGACAGAGCAATTGGTGGATGGAATGGTGGGAGAAACCGGAGAAAAGCCTCATAGATGCTACTTTATGCACCACAAATCCCACAAGTAGTCCTCTGGGATTGAACCGGGTGGCCAAAGTGACAGGCGAGAGGTCTATATAAAGATATGTGCTCAATTCACATGACTTTCTCTACAAAGGCTACTCCCTTATTTATATCGTGGTAATCGAGATAAACATTCACAGAAATGTATTGTATTAGTTCCTCCTAAGTAGAAGGGAAATAAGGTAATACACTAGACCAAATCTCGCTTTGAACGATCAGAGGTAAAACATGAGATGAAAGTAAAGATGATCTCTCGTTTCAGAAAAGTTTAATCACCTTAAACGTGAATCAATAACAAAGAATGGTAGGAAACGGTTAACTCAACAAAAGAAAAAGTATGACGTATTTTGTGTTATAAACGAGATTTACATTTTTTTATGTAATAAGAGTTAGTCTATCTCGTACGGTTTAGTAGTTTTGTAAAAGTAATATAGACGAAGACGTCTAGATTCTATTCCGAGAAAATCCAAGATATGCATTTTTTGTTGTTGGAAATATCTTGGATATACGGCATTTTAATAAAAATCGCAACATTTCAAAAATCTGTTCCATGGAAAAGGTACTTTGGCGTGGGAGATTTTCTTAAAAATGTTGTGTAGCATCCTTGAAAGATACTAAACCGAATTATCAAATTGGGTATATAACAGTATTTTTGTTTTTAGCTATGCTGTCCAGACACAACATAGGAACGTTTTCTTTTTTTTTTTTATTCAAGGTACCTCAAAAAATATATTTCCAGTGAATTCTTGATAATGAATTTTGCGTGTAATACAATACCTTCTCTGACTACTGTATGCATTTGTACGTGTAGAGAAAGTAATAAAATGGTACATTTATGGACCCTTAAGATTTTGAGTTATACTGTTCACAAACACACACACACACACACACACACGTGCGCCCATACCTTTTTCTATAAATTCTATTGTTTTTCAAAAGCTGAAATATCAATATCGAATTATTGATTGAAATTCAATATTTATTGTAAATATGTAGTAGAGAAGGTAATAAACATTATTAATCTTATTTTGCTTAAGTACTTTTAAGTCATATCGAGCTTAAAGTTACTCGATATTCATCTTCTAAGGATAAGGGAATATCCCGAAAAAAACAACTTACCCTAAGCGAGATTCGAGCTCACGACCTTTTGAATGTGAGGCAGGCATGCTACTCCCCACACTATCGAGGTGTGCTGCAGTGTCGTTATATCAGAAGTACTTTATGACAGTGAAATGGAACAGAATTATACAATTTATGTTGTGAATGAACAGTAAAAGATAAACAATGAAGTTCTACGTGTTTCCTCAGAGAGATTTAAATTATGGACTGTTCGCTCTCCGGTTTAAGTGGTAGCTAATTATACTTTTTTGCAGTGCAATTTGCCATTTTGGAGTGCAGTTTGCTAGTGCCCATAACAAACCCTCGAATAAGTAATCCAAGATATGCATTTTATTTGTTATGTAATTATCCTGGACATATGGTATTTTAATCCAAATCGTTAAGACTATTTTTGAGAAAAACTTTTCAAAAATGTTTTCCTTGAAAAGGGAAGATTGGGGTGGGAGATTTTTTGAGAATCATCCTTGGATGATATTAATCCTAAATACCAAAGAGGATATTAACAATATTTTCATTTCTTAGCTATGCTCTCCACAGACACAACATACAATATTTTTCTTTAAAGTTTTGTTTTTGGATTCAAGGGACCTCAAAACATAATGTCCAGTAACATCTTAGTATCAAATTTTGGGTGTAATACAATATCTTCTCTGACTACTATATGCATAGATATGTGTAGAGAAAGTGGTAGTATTTATTGAGTGCATAATATTACGAGGTCACATGGGCTGGTTGAACGTTAATACTCTCTAAATATAATTGAATTTAAAATATTCTCCATCCCTATTTACATATCTTCACAACACTGAAAACACACACACACATGCCCGCATGGGGGTGGCGTGTCTGCCTCACATTAAACAGGTCGCGAGTTCGAATCTCGCTTAGGGTGAGTTACCAGGATGTTTTTTTTTTTTTTTTTTTTTTAGGGTTGCCTTTATCATGGGAAGACGCAAGTTGAGAAACTTTAATCTGTAATGACCCCAAAATCATTTTAGCATAATTTCAACAGTTTCATTCATTGTCCTATAAGACCAACCAGTTTAAAGGTCGTTAAGTTACAACAATTTTATTTGCTCCATTCACATCACTTTCTCTACATTGCTGTAACAAATTATTGTTAAAATATATGTTCTTCTATCTAATTTAGGATAAATGAGATAAACAAATTGCTTTTAAGTAGTAAGAAGATAAGGGAATGCACCAGGCTAAAGTGATACTCAAATCTTTTAAAAGCCGGTTGCCATGTAGTTGAAATCCGTTTCTATGCAGGGCCAGGAGTTTACAAATTTCCGTGTGAGAAACGTTAAAGTATTTTAAATCTGAGAACAATAACAAATATCTTAGAAATTATCAATTCCACGTACCATATGACATAGCTTACCAATTACGCAAAATTCAACAAAGTTCATTCAGAATAAAAACGTCTTTAGAGGCTATTCCCAGAAAGTTCAAGATATACATTTTTATTTGCCATATAAAAATCCTTAATATACATTAGAGCCATTTTTAATAAAATCAAAACTTTCGAAATTTTTGTCATCTAAAGGATAACTTGGGGTGGGGTACTGCTCTCAAAATCTTCGTGTCGCATCCCTGGAAGATATTAAACTTAAATACCAAGTTTGGTATTTCACCAATTTTTCATTTTTGAGTCATCGTGTTCACAGATACACGGACACACATGAACCTTTTTCTAAAAATACTTTTTTTTTTTGGATACAGGAGACCCTAAAACGTATATTTCTTTTAAATCTCGCTATCGAATTTTTGGATGGAATGCAATACCTTCTCTATACCCTATGTAGATACATAGTACCTGTAGAGAAAGTAAAAGAAGCTGCTCGCGCAAATCTTTCTCTGAAAATCGAGTTGTATTTTCTCTGAAATTTCTATATTAAATTTCTGGCTTAAATTCAAAACTTAGTTTAGGTATGTAGTATAAAAAGTAATAAATATTGTAATGAAGTTATACTAGACGTTCTGTATGACAGTGAAAGGAAACAGATGCATGTAATTTATGATACAAAGCTACACAGCAAAAGAATGGTCCATAAAAAAAAACAATTACCTACGTGTTTCCTCAGTGCAATTTAAATTCTGGACATTTCGCTCTCTGGTTCGGTTTAAATGGTAACTAATTATACTTTTTTGCAGTGCAATTTGCCATTTTTGAGTGCAATTCGCTACTGCCCATTACAAACCCTCGAATAAGTAAGATGCATTCCCCAGGATGCCAAATATCGACCACAGTCTGTGTGGCACTGCTCAACAACTTCCATATATTTAATATCGAAACTGTACTTGTTGGAAGACTCTCTACAATTACCTCCGACCACTTTCATGCGAAACTGCAGAGCGCTAATCTTGTGGATTTGGCAGCAATGCAGTCCCAAGAGCATCATCATACCTGCCTAGTGGCACAATGTTCTCAGTTGCTGTGTTGAACAACTAAAGTACTTTGAGCCGGGTGGAGTTATCGAACAGTTTAGTTTCCCTGGGATCCAGCTACGGTTCATAATGTCCGAGTGTATGATACAGAATGAAGACTGCTATCAGCCCGGCCGCAGCCTCCCACTGGAGCACAACACCGGCTTATGTGCTGCAGCCCGCTGTTTGCTCTATGATTACGAACTCTGGCTTTCATTCCCAACAAGTGAAACTCTCTAAGTGCAAGTGTGCACCAAGCAATGGTCAACCTTTTTATACACTTCTCATGCAATATATCTTCAATAAATATTTCAATGAGTTTCTAAACAAATAAATATAACGCCAATCAATCACAGTAAATGTGTAGCTTATACTATAAATAATTCTGTATCAAATATTACGACTTCCCACATTTTCTTTCTCTAGCGATTACAAGACTACATAGGAGACACAGAACTTTTTTTTTTATTTTTAGCTTAACGTCCTTTAACTAGTTGGTCATATCAGACAATGAATGAAATTGGTGAAATGTTCTCGGGACATTCGTCTTCTCAGGATAAGGGAGATTCGAACTCACGACCTTTTGATTGTGAGGCAGACACGCCACCACCACACTACCCAGGCGGGCGTACATAAGCTATTGTATTTCAGTCAAAAATTCGATACCGAGATAACATCGCAAATGTATGTTTTGAGGTCTCCTGAATCCATAAAAAAACATTTTTGGAAAAAGGATATATGTATCTGTAGGCAGCATAATTAAAACCGAAACTTCTGGTAACAGCAAAATTGGTATTTCAATATAGTATCTTCCAAGGATTCCCCACGCAAATTTTCAGGAAAATTTCCCCACCTCATTGTTCTTTTAATAGAATGTTTTGGGATTTTCGACTTTATCAAAATTTTCCCTAACCAGTTTTGTTTAAAATACCGTATATTAAGGATATTCAATGAAAATTAAAATATATCTATATCTTAAATTTCCTTGGGAATAGTCTTTGAAGACCTCTTTATTCTGCATTTTGCGTAACTTGTAGACCTAAAAGATAGACAAAAACTTATCTACAAAGTTTGAGATCTTGTTAAAACACCTAATTGATGTCCTGAACATTTTGTCCGTTTCTCAAATATTCCTTGTTATTGGTCTCAGTTTTAAAATACACTCTTCTCATATTGAATTTGTCAATAAAAAGAACATATTTGAATCCATGGCAATCAGCTTTTAAAAAGTTTGACTGCCAATTTAGCCTAGTACTTTCACTTATTTCTTTTCTACTACACTCTACTAAGATTTACAATCATTTTAAATAATGTTTATCTCGAATAGCATGAAGAGATACAAGAATAAGCTTATTAACAATCTTTCATATGAATAGAACACGACAAATTTTTACTTTCTCTACTGAGTATGCACTCTCTACTATGTGCTGTAACGTATTGCTTTCGCTTGATGAATGCCCTTAAATTGGAAGTTACTTTTATGTTGTCTCACTTTAAATTTTGAAACTTTACTAAACTGATGCCCTATTTAGCTGATCATAGAGACTCCGACAAGATCTTTTTAATTTCAGACAATTAGTTTCTTAGAAGATGCTAAGGGATGGTCGTTTAATGTAAATCATAATAAACTATTTATTCTTTTCAAGACCTCATTATATTGTTTAAAACATACATAATACAAACGGGTGTCGTATCTAACATACACCAATCACTGATAACATTATCTTACAGTTATCCTTCGTACATATGAGGACAAATCAGTGTTAATGCATACATAAGCATGACACACAAGAACAAAACAAATTTGATGTGTTCCTTTCAGATGGTTTTCTCTACCTGTTCTGCAAACAAAATATTGTTGCAAAAGATATTTTTACTTTCGCTACACGTACTATGTGCATACTGTATAGAGAAAACATTGCACTCCACTCAAAAATTTAATACCAAGATTACACTGGAAATATGTTTTAGGGTCCCCTGCATCCAAAAATATCTTATGTGTTCCATTCACATGACTTTCTCTACATCTCTGTAACAAATTATTGTTAAAATGCTTAGGCTTCTATTTACTTCATGATAATAGACAAAAAATTAGTAGAACTGGTCTTACGAATTTCCTTGTAAGTGGAAGCGAAATAAGGTAGTACTATCAGTTAAAGTGATAGTCAAAAGCTGGTTCCTATGTGACTGAAGTTCCTTTGTTTGTATGCACAGGAGTTGAAAAATCTAAGTGTTTTAAATGTTATTGTATTAATTCTCAAATCTTTAGGAATAACCCTGTATCAGAAAATTATTTTTATAGGAAGTTGTAGTCATGTAAGGCTTGATAGAAGCAGAACCACCGTAAAATTCGTTTACCGACCTGGGGAAATCAAAAAAGCTACAATGGTGAGGGTCCTGCCAGGCTGTATTTATCTGTGTAAACTACAATATACGGGCGATTTGTTTTCATTTACATTTACAAAGGTTGATTTTTCTCCGTTATGATAAAATTATTTTTCACAAGCATCCAATGAATTCCTTCCAAAATGACAATTCGGAAACTTCCATACAGTTACCAGATAATGAACTCGTAATCAGATTCTTCACAATAGCTGTTTTAATATGATACAAAAATATATACACAGAATAGTTCTCTTTAATTAACTGATTAATGGTTCCACAGTACGGTGTCAATCTCGCATCCGGGAGGTTTCGAAATCGATTCTTACCACTCTGACTTGGATTTCTGTTGTATTCTTTGGTCTAAAGTAGAATGCTGCGGTGATTTTTCATTTACCCTGATTTCCTTTTCATCATTTTGCTTTCATTCTGAGATCCTGCTCATGTTTCAAGCGGGTGGTGGTGCCGGATAAATGGCGCGGATGCTTGCTCAAAGGAAAGTGAACTTTCCGTAGACACTAAACGGATGTGGCAAGGTGGAGTCAAACTGAACAATCTAATTTTATTTGAAAACGTTTCTCCGGTTCTACGCCAAGTTGTTCTATCATTTTAGCTGTCATGGCCGTAGGCCGACACAACATTAAATTCTCCAGCTGATAAGACAATTAAATTTATCTGTTGAATTTCCTGAAAATAGCCTTTAGAGTTCTCTTCATTCTAGGTGACTTGCATAACCGGTAGGCTGTATGAGATACACAAAATGTTACCATAAAAATAGATGTCGTTAAAAGACACAATTTATGGCAAAGAATTTCTTTATATTCCATATTTTTCGTTTAAATGTTCCAATACTTGCAGTTGCTACTTACATTTGTAATAGAGAATAATATATCATAGTGATCGGCTCTGAAAAGCTTTCATTATCGCTTTAGCCTAGTGTATTACCTTGTTTCCTTTTTAACTGCAAGGAAGAACTTAAAACAATTTCTGTATTCACTTATTTCCTTTTTAACTAAAAGTAAAAACTTAATATAACAATTTCTGCTAATGTTACACTGGATTAGCAGTGGATAAAAGAGCAATTTGTTGCAGAATAGCTAGAGAAAATTTAACATATGTAAATTTAACAGAACGTAAACGTAACATACCAATTTTTAGGTGCGTGTTATCCAAAGATATATCCTTAGAAGTGATTTTTTTAAGAAATTAAAGTGTGGTTTCTTCACTTCGTCCATTCTACCTGAAGAGTGATACTAATAATAGTTGTATGTAGATTGCAGTGAGAAAGGTGTCCGTCTCCGTTATTTAACCTATACTTTCCGAACCTTCATTTCCCTTTCCAGATTATCAGGATTTACACCGCTTTTGCTTAAAACCGCTGTAAGAGCGTACATCATAAATGGTCTATCTGCCAATCTTTTATACAATAAACTTGTGGCCATGGTTTGTTTTCGTTAAAACGAGCTTGCATTTTATTAACCTCATTTCAAAAACAATCACATTCTCTTATGTTCTTGTTTAAAGTCCTTTTATCGTAAAACTGGTCATAAACGAGATTCATGTGATGTAAAGCAAGCAACTGCCGCATTTTCACTGGGCTCTTTCGATCCCCAAGCATTCTTCTTCGTCTTCTTCCGACATTTATCCTCCTCTAATGGAGGACTTACAACCCTCTCCTAGGACTTACAAGCCATCCCTGGGGTCTGATGTCTGTTAAGGAGGAGACAAACTCTACATCTGAAAGAGAAGTCAGAATAGTCATGAGTCCAATGACAGTTATCAGATGAGGAAGATGATATGAAATGTCAGTGAAATGAACCATAGGAAATGTGGTTGTGGAACATGTGGTGGAGGGGAACACAGGAAAATCCGGAGAAAACCCTTCCAGAGGTCGCTTTGTCCACCACTAATCCCAGATACGGTCTTCTGGTATCAAACCTGGGCTATATAACCACTCGGTCAAGTGCATTACTCAACCAAAATTGTCTTCTTCTGCTTCATTGACTTAGGCCATTAGGACTTTCCAATCAGGAGAACTGATCGATCTTCCTATGTTTCTGAAACCATTCGGATTATAAGTAGTCTAATAAATCAATTGTCAGTCTATTAAATACCATTCTTTTTATGTGTTTAAACTAGTGTGTGTATACGTTATGGCGGGGTAACACATACACTGCAGCCTTTAGCTTATTGTAGGTCAGACACATTGAAGAAGGATGACACGAGTGTAATTTCAGAAAGCGGCCGACATCCGGACAGGGAGAGAACCATCGTGGTGAGTACCTAACAGTTTACAAGGAGTTCATCTCGATGTGGGGAGCGCCAGCATCCCGTGGTCCAGTCCTGGATAGACAACCTGAGTTCGCAGACAACCACTTACGCCATCCCTCCGCCGAGAGCTGTATTTCTAGAGCGCAACCACCTCCACGAAATAGCACCTCTGCCGCAGTGCTCGTTGACACTTACAACCCTGAAAGAGACCAGTTTGAATGGTGTGAAGGGACAAGAAGTTCGGCGTCAAAAATGTTCTGTTTTCCATATAAAGATGAGGGTTTTCTTCGACATCCTTGGAAGATACTGAACTTATACTCTGTTTGGTATTTAAGGGACTTTTCGTTTTTGAGGTATCTGCCCACGGACACACACACACACACACACACACACACACACACACACACACACGATCCTTTTTCTAAAAATGTTTTTTTTTTATTCAGGAAGACCCAAAACTTGAATCTTTGTATGAAATGTTTGGATGCATTGCAATACCTTCTCTACAAAATGTAAATGGCATGCTATTTATGGACTCTGTTTAACCATTGCGGTCCTCATCGTCCCATTCTAAATTGGGCGTGGAATACCGCTTTAATTTTGCTCAGAGGCCTCTCTATCAGGCTTGAATTTTTTTACATGCCGTAAATCTACGACACGGGACCAACGGCTTTACTTCCTTTCCGAAATATTTTTACGCCCGAAAAAATCGATTGTCCTCCGCCGGGTTTGAACCCGCGACCTTGGGTATATGAAGTTATCATGGTAACTGTTACACCAGGAAGGGCGACTACCTTTTCTATATACTATGTACATAATACACGTAGAGAAAGTAAAAAAAGTTTGAACCTACGAATTAATTTCTTTACTTCTGGCAGCAACGAAGGTGAAATAGAAGGCTGTCGCCTGCTGACTCATTAAGTGCAAGGCAGTACCTGAAGTTTCGCGGTTGAAGCCTCAAGCTGTGCAGTAAGGACGAGTGGCTGATAATGACCGGCTCTCGGATTCGTGTCCTGCCCCAGGCGAAGTCAGAGTTTGTCCTTGTCCATGCGTAGCACGGTACACATTGCGACCATTGTCTGGGTGTTTGTTCATCTGGTAGATTTGTTTTCATTATCTTCAGGCGGAAGCTCTTTGATGTGTGATCACATGCTGTGGCTTTGAGTTTCGTCACTAACGCCGTCATTTTGTCGCTAGGCGCCTAAGCCGCCCGCCCACTTTCTGTTTGCAGTGTTGCAGCTGCCAAATTTCTTCCAGTCCATAAAATCAGCAGACCGTTTTACGCAAATCTACCAAAATCCTTAACAAGGCTTTCTAAACACCTTTTTACTTGCTATATACAATGTACACAGTAGATGGAGAATATATTGTAGTGCACCCAAAAATTCAATACCGAAATTCTCCCAGGAATACATGTTTTGAGGATATCCGAGTCCACAACAGCATGTTTAGAACTAGGTACATTTGTGTGTCTATGGGCAATGTAATTCAAAAACGAAAACTGTATTAAATACCAAAATTAATATATAAGTTTAGCATCATCCAAGGATGTGACGCGAAGATTTTCAAGAGCATCCCCCCCTCCCAACTGTACATAAAACATTGTTTCAAATGTTAGCATTTCTCAAAAATGATTCTAACGGTTTGATTAAAGTGCCGTATGTCCAACATCTTTGTTCATAAATAAAATGTATATCCTGAATTTCTTGGGAATACACACTGAAGTCCTTTTGAACCTGAATGACTTTTGCACAACTGATAAACACTGAAATACAAAAGCATACTATACAAAAAATGTAGTTCATAAAACACATTTGATGACATATACTTTTTACTTTCTCTACACATACTATGTACATAGGGTATAGAGAAGGTAGGTATTGTATTCCACCCAAAAATTTGATACTGAGATTTCACCGGAAATAAATGTTTTAGGACCCCATGAATTTAAAAAGAGAGCATTTTCAGCAAAAGACCATGTGTGTCTGTGGACAGCATAGCTGAAAAACGAGCAGTCCATTAAATAGCAAACTTGGTATTTAAGTTCAGTATCTTCCAAGGATGCTACATAAAGATTTTCAAGAAAATCCCCCACCCCCAACTACTATTTACATGAAAAAAAATTAGAAAATGTTTATTTTCTAAAAAATGGCTCTAACGATTTTGGTTAAAATGTTGTATATTAAAGATATATATACCTGACAAATAAAATGTATATCTTGAATTTTCTGGGAATAGACTCCAAAGACTACTTTTTTCTGGATGAAATTTGCGGAAATTTGTATAACTGGCAAACTGTAAGAGATAGACAAAATATTACTTATAATAAAATGTAGAGCTTATTGAAACACACAATTTATGTTATATACATTTTTTCGTGGAGTGGATCGTTTTTGAGATATTCCTTGTTATTGGTTTCAGCTTTAAAAAAAAGCATACGTGATTTTGTTAACTCCGTACAAACAAGGGAACTTCAATCACATAGCAACCAGCTTTTGACTAATACTTTAGTATATGCTACTCCCATATGTCCCTTCTACTTGCATGGAAGCAAGTAATAAGACTATATTTGCAAATGTTTTTCTCGATTAGCATGAAGTAAAAAGAAGCATAAGCTTTTTAACAATTTGTTGCAGATAAGTAGAGAAAGTTATGTGAATGGAACATCTAAGATTTTTTTGCGTTTCTCCGCCATCTTTTTTACCAATTTCTTTTAACTAGCCTCTATTATCTGTCCATCCTTACTTCACCGGAGATATAAACAAATCAGAAAAATTCTTCCGCAAACGCATGAGTACAGACCAAGTGGTGCTAAACTGGTTCGTCTGCCATACAATTGAAAAGACGCAGGAAAATAAATAGCCAGCTACTTTCACTGTCCACGAAAATGATATTAAATGTATAATAATTAAAACAAAACAAAAAAAGGTAGGCGAGTCGTTACATATGCAATACGAAGCGCAGAATTATAAAAAACAAAGATTTTAAGAGTTTGCTGAAGTATTGCATACGTACATCACTCCAAGATGATTTGCATTAATTTTAGCATTCACATAACACAACCATAAGAATTTAATATAATACGTGGTGAGCGGTTTGTTTACCCCTTTCACAAATGCGTGCGTGACAGATCTGGTAGACTCGTGGTGGGTTGGAGCTAAATGTAGTCATATCCACATGGACACGCTTCATGGAGCAAACAAGAGCTCCCATCATCTTCAGAGTAACGCATGTATATGTGATTCTACGACCGGGTAGTAAATGTAAGAACTACCTTTTCCTCCGCTCTTCGGTGGGCCTTCGTGGAATACAGCGGTATTCAATTTGGCTGGAAACTCGCCGAGGGACATATCGTCTTTAAGAGCACATGAAACTTTACCATCTACATAGTCAAGGGTAGGCAAATATTAGCGCTCTTTCGACTTGGGCAAAAATTACGGTTTAAATATGTTTCGGTGATCTAAATTATTATTATTATTATTATTATTATTATTATTAAAACCACCTTTGCTAAATGGGGCAATCAGGTGTTTCTTTCATCACAGGATTTATGTTTTAAATTGAATTACAAGACCTGTAACTTATAACTGCAATATATAAATGTTACGAATGTAAAACTTATTAAAAATAAATTCATTAAGAAAATCGGGCACAATTTTAACTCTTAAAAGATTTAAAGTTAATATATTATTAAACACTACTGGTTACTTTCTCTACACGTGCTATATACACAATGTAGAGAGAAGCTATTGAATTCAAGTCAAAAGTTTTACCGAAAATACCCGTTTTAGAATCCCTTGTATCCAAAAAAAATATATTTTTAGAAAATGCTCAATATGTGTGTGTGTGTGTCTGTGCGCCCGTGTGATTGTGAACATGACAAAAGGAACCAAACTTGGTATTTAAGTTAGGTAAGTATCTTCCAAAGATGCGCCATAAAAATTTTTGGGAAAATTCCCCATCCCAAACTACCCTTTATATGGAAAAAAATCGAAAATTTTGTTTTCTTAAAAATAACTCTAAAGATTTTGATTAAATTATCACATATTAAAGATATTTACACGACAAATAAAATGCATATATTGAATAGCTTCTAAAGACCTTTTTATTCTGGATGAATTTTGCTAAATTTTATGCAATTGTTAAACCGTAAGAGACATGGCTGAATATCGATTGTTCAAACTGATGCAACATTACCTGTTACTAAATGAAATATGATTTACTCAAAATATGGGACACCCTACAATATATAGGTATATACACGCTTTTGTTCTATGTATATTTTATGTAGTTAGTAACAAGGGAAGTTATTGCATTCTACAAAAAATTCTATCAGCGATACATGTTTTGAAGACCCTTAATCCAAAAACATTTTAGAAACAAGATCAGTTTGTCTGTGAAGGTGTCTGTATGCGTGACTGTTTTTCTGCCTTAGTATACGTCTAACAACTGTATAACTAAAAAATATTCATTTTAAGTACCAAAATTGGTAGTTAAGTTCAGCACATTATCCTGTTTACAACTTCCGCAGATGAATTAAATATGAAATATCACAACAGAGCAACAGAGTTTAAATATAACTAAATTTACAATAAAACAGAACTATTGATGAAAAGCAACAGAAACATCACAAAATAAAAAAAAGTGCTGAAGTACTCAACAAATACACTTACCTTTGGCATATAATGAAATTCAACAATGCCAGTAGAAAAGTCCTAACGATGCATTTCGACCGCAAGCTCGAATTCTGGTGTCTGAGCTTTATCCTCACAAATGCCTACAGCACAACTGAATGGACAGGTGGATCATGCCTCTGCTACTATATGGAGATCAAACTTGGCAGGCAGAGAAAAGAAACATGTTAGGAAGATGTCAAAATACGATGGAGAGAAAGAAGCTTGTGGTCAGTCTCCACGACAGAATCTGCAAAGACCTGAGAAATATGACAGGCATAAAAATATGACAACATAAGCCACCTGTACCAAATGGAAGTGGGCGGACCACGTCATGAGGATGGAAAACCAGAAACAGGCATATAAAACCACAGCGTAGGACCGAAAAACCGGCTACAGAAACTTAAGACGCCAGAAAGGAAAACGGGCGGACGACTTAAAACTTTACCTTGAATACTACCCCTATGCTTCATGCATAATAAAATCTATAGGAACCATACTTTATAGGTATATATACCTATGTTATATGTAAATAAATACAATTAACAATATTGAAGCACAATTTGCATCCAAATGGACTAGAGCAGCCAAATATCAACTCGAGTGGAGACTACTGACAGAAGCGGCAAAGAAAAGCTTATGTGTTCCGATGACATGATTTTCTCTACATTTCTGTAACATATAATTGTTAAAAGGCTTATTCTTTAATATACTTCTGCTAATCGAGATAAAATTAGCAGAAATTATTTTAGTAGGCCACTTCTGCTCATTTTGTCTTGATTAGCATGAAATAAAAGAATTGTTTTTATAACAATAATTTGTTACGGAGACGTAGAGAAAGTAATTTGAATGGGACATATCAATTTTTTTTTGAAAATGTTGAATTTCTGAAAATGACTATGTTGATTTAAATGTTTAAGTTATTTTCATGAAAAATGGAATGTATTATTTGAAATTTTTGGAAATCTCGTCTGAATTACTCTTCATTCTGGACGTATTTTGATAACTAGTAAGTTTAAGATACATTTTTATTTTTTATTTATGTTTTAAATTTTCTTTTAAAGATTTAGTTAAGTAATCAAAGTTAATAAGGGAATTTAACACTTTCATTATGATTTCAAGACATAAGCTAATTCGTTAAGTTTAAGAATAAGGTTTCTAACAGTAGTTTATTGCAAAGTAAATAGAGAAAGATTTGAGAGTGTAAATATCACACTTTTTATCACCTTTTAGTGTACTTTCAAAGTTCCAGTTTTTATTCATTCACCTAACATTTAGAGCATGTTATATGTAAATAGGATAACAGTGTGATTTCTTCTTCTTTGATCGCTATTTATCCTCCTCGTATGGAATACTTACACACTCCAGGACTTGCAAGCTATCGCCTTGGGTCAGAGGGACACTGGGTCGAAGAGAGTAGCCCGGATGGATAATCATTAGAGCTGGTGTCACGAAATTGCCGGATTGAGGTTCGGTGCACACCGAGTATAACTATGGCGTGAGGAATGGTCGTGGTCTCCACAGCTTCGAAACGTGTTGCGCTATATAACATTGCTCACTGCCTGGCCTCGTTCACTTCCTGCTAATAGATAAACCAGTGAACAGTGCAAGATTGAAAAATGTCGAAAATAAGAAGGGTAGGTGTTCTACACTAAATAAGCCTGTAGATGATTAAACGTATTTTGGGTGATTGGAGGAGAGCCTTATATTTCAATACAGTAAAAATGTATCTTTTAATTCATTGCAATGAATTCTTAGCGAGTTTGGTGTATTTATTTTCATTGTCTTTTCAAAGTTCCGCACATTACTATCCGTATTTTTTTGTATCAAGGTTTATCCCTTTATTTGTAAAAGTACAAGTTGTTTATATTTACTAAACATATTCTAAAATAATTGTTTTATTGCATTAGCTTATCAATTAGAACTATGCATATCATATTAAAGCATGTTATGCGCTACTTTTGGAACAGATTACACTTCATTGTGTGCATGTTTACGCTACAAACCCCTCCCGGTTATCCTCTCCTTACACTTCTGACTGCTCTGTGTTCGTAACTGTGTGCGCTTCGGAACCCAAAACTGAGTTCTAGTAAAGTGCGTCTAGGGGTAACATGCTAATCTCTATACTCGCGAGTGAAAACCTGGTGAAGAACGATGCATATTTTTCATGCGTATAAATCCTTAGCTAGACTGCCTTCGGAAGGGAAGTGAAGCCTGTGGTTCCATGTCGGATATTTATGGCATGCTAAAGAACCTCATCTCAAGCTTAATAAAGATGCCTCGGAACAAACTTAAGCGGTCCTTCACGCCCAGTATACAATGAAAACCGCAGCAGTTAAAGAGCGTTCATAAATAAACATTTAATTATTTATTTATTTAATTATTTATTTATTTATTTGAAAGTAAAGTAGAAGGCGACATGAAAATATGACGGTGAAATGGATTAAAAAGTATTATTATAGAGCAGATTGGGGAATGAATGGACCGGAGATAAGTCGTCCAGACGCCACTTTGGCCCTCACAAATCCTCCATGTGTTTCCGCACATTTTTAATTTCTCTATACGTACTATGTGCATAGTATATAGAGAAGCTATTGCACCCCACCAAAAAATTCGATACCAAGATTTCACCGGAAATATATGTTTTAGGGTCCCCTGTATCCAAAGAAACATATTTTCAGAAAAAGGTCCGTATATATGTCCGTGTATCTGTGAACACGATAACTCAAAAACGAAAAGTCTGTAAAATACCAAACTTGGTATTTAAGTTTAGTATCTTCCAGGGATGCGACACGAAGATTTTGAGAAAAATCTCCCCACACCAAACTACCCTTTACATGGAAGCTTTTTCGAAAATTTTGATTTGCTCAAAAATGGCTCTAACGATTTTGGTTAAAATATCGTATATTAAAGATATTTACCTGACAAATAAAATGTATACTTTGAATTTTCTGGGAATAGCCTCTGAAGACTACTTTATTCTGAGTGCATTTTACGGTATTTTGCGTAACTGCTAAACCGTAACAAATAGACAAAAACTTACAAAAAATGTAGAGAACATTAAAACATACAATTTATGTTGTATAACATTTTTCGTGGAGTTGGTTGTTTTTGAGATATTCCTTGTTTTTGTTTTCAGATTTGAAAAACTTTACTTTTCTCATACAGAAATTTTTCAACTCCTGTCCATACAAACAAAAGAACTTCAGTCACATAGCAGCCAGCTTTTGACTATCGCTTTAACCTATGCTACTCCCTTATTTCCCTTCAACTTACAAGGAAGCAAGTACTAAGACTATTTCTGGTAATTTTTTGTCGACTAGCATAAAGTAAATAGAAGCATGAGCTTTTTAAAACTAATTTGTTGCAGAGATTTAGAGAGTCATGTGAATGGAAAACGTCAGATTTTTTATATTTGAGAGGCGAGTGAACTAACCACTCCGCCACGGTGCTGCCTAAAGCTTTGATAGACTTTTAAATTAATTAAAATATAGGGAACTTAGTATACACAATAGAGCACTCTCCTAAGTTGTTATTCCGTAGGGGAAACGGAGAAAAGGCATCAGGAAACCCTGAAGATGTGTTGCGGAACCTACATTCTAGAAAAGAACTGGTGCAGAAATGCTCTTATAAGACATCCCTTCAGTAAATTTACAAACATTTTTCTCCTTTAACTTCATATTCGATTTCAGTTCCTGATATCGCTGAAGTTACCATCCAATTTGACAGGCTGAGGAGAAAGGAATAAAGAAAGCATCACAAAGATACCGTGAAATTTGTGTGATACCGAGTAGAGCTACGGATATATAAGGTTAACTAATCGATTGCTTTGGAAAAGCAACAGTTAAGCTATGAAAGTTTCCTTTCTAGTATGAACATCATACTAGCTATGCATGCAAAATGTATTAAATATGTTTAATTCAGGATTTTCCCAAAGGAAAATATTGTGGCGTTGATAAAAATTACCAATAATAAGACCAAATGGCCTGGTGGTTAGCATGTTAGAGAATTTGGAGTTTTATTTCCGGCTTCAAGCTAAGAAATGTTCTCTCTTCGCATATTCCCTAGAGCAGCCTATTCCAACACTGTTCAGTGGAGTCAGAATACTCGCGCGTATGCAGCAAAAGTCTTCGGTGTTGGGCTGGAGGTCACTACGTCACTGGGCAAAGGACACAGCCAGTGAGAGAACCTGAAAAGATTGCAAAACATGAAACCATTGGAAGAGGAAAGGAGCGAGTTCGTCACTTGACGTCAACAAGGTGGTGATGCAATATAAGTGCGACGAAGAGAAAAATAGTTTTATTGTGAACGTACGGTATTGCATTGATTGTATGTCTTGAACCAAAATGAGAGCGCATGATGTTATTCACGATTGTAATTTACAAGTAAACTATGACACCTGTGATTTTAAAACAATTTTGATATTCTCTTTCTTCTACATACATTACATATGTTTATCTTATTAGCAACATTTTGAAGTTGGGGCGTAATACTTGTTCATAGTTAAATTAATAACGCTGATGAAGTTTAGTGTTTGAAGGAAATTCTTTGTACGTATATTACATAAATAAAAAATCTGACGTGTTCCATTCACATAGCTTTCTCTAGCTCTTACACCAACAACTTTTTTTAGTAAATATGCTATTATCTACGACGTGCTAATCAACATAAACATTAGCAGAAATTGTCTTATTACTTTCGTCATTGTAAGTATAAGCACATAAAGCAATACACTACGCTAAATAGACAGTCAAATCTTTTAAAACCTGGTCCTATATGAAACAATTTAACTTTGGTTCGCTTTGCATGGCCTGTAGTAAAAAAATCGTGAGATGAAATAAAACGTCACTGCCTGTTTGAGAAAAGTTTAAATAGTTTTAAATTGAAACCAATAACAAGGAATCTCGGAAACGGTTCGACTCTATATAAAAAATTTATGTCACAAAGTATGTGCTTTAACGAGCTCTACCTGCATTACTCTGTAGTAAGTGTTTTAGAAAACTCATCCAGAATAAAGATGTCTTCAGAGGCTCTTCCCAGAAAATTCAAAATATACATTTTGTGTATGATGCAAATACCTTAAAATACGTTATTCTAATGACAATCTTTAGAGCAAATTTAGAGAAAATTAATATTTTTAGAACTTTTTTCCATGTAAAGGGTAGTTTATGGGGATTTTCTTTAAAATCTTAGCATCCTTCGATGACACTTAAGATAAATACCAAGCGTTGTATTTAACGATATTTTCGTTTTTGAGCTCTGCTGTTCACAAACACACACACTGACCTTTCTCTAAACATGTTTTTTTTTAGATTCACGGGACCTCAAAACATATATTTTCGGTGAAATCTCGACATCGAGTTTATGGACGGAATACAATAGATAAAATGTCTATCCACTATATGCATTTTACTTACGGCTAGAGGAAGAAAAATAGCTTTGAATTAAATGTTGCTTATTCCTAAATGGAATATTATACTTTGTCATAATTTCACAGTATTTATCAAATTCAGATTGTCTGTTGATCAGAATTCAGTTTCTTGGTTCCTCTTTAACACTTTAATTTTCTACCCATTATATGCATACTAAAAGTATTTTTAGGAAAAGGTCCGTGTGTGTCTTTGGACAGTACAGCTCAAAAACGAAAAGACTGTTAAATACCAACCTTGTTTGTTATTTTGTATCTTTCAAGGATGCGGCACGAGGATTTTCAAGAAAACCTCCCATCACAAACTACACTTTACATGGAAAATTTTTTGAAAACTTTGTTTTCTCAAAAATGGCTCTAGCGATTTTGATTTTAATATTACATAACAAATAAAATGTATATTTTGAATGTTCTGGAAATATCCTCTGAAGATCTCTTTGTTCAGGATGGGTCTTGCGGAATTTGGCGTAAGGGTTAAACCATAAGAGATAGACAAATACCTCTACATAAAACATTTAGATTTTGTTAAAACACATAATTTATATATAGCCTAATTTTTCTTAAACGGGACCATGTAAAGCGAACCGAAACTCAATTATTTCACATAGTGACCAGCATTTAAAAGATTTGTCTATCGTTTTGGTCTAATGTATTCTTTTATTTCCCCTCTATTTAAAAGGAAGCCAGTAATAAGAGTAATTCTGATTTTTATCTCAATTAGCATGATGCAGATTAAAGAAATACTCATTTGTACATGACACAAACTAAGAAACTAAAGAAAGTTATATGAATAAAATACATCAGATTTTTTTTTTACTATTGCAGTAACATTTTTTTACTCATTCAAAGTACAGTAAACAATTAACTCTCAAACTATTCTACTCGTACAATTTACCAATACGTGAATATTTCGATTCCGTATATATGGACTAACTAGTAAACACTGTACAGAGATTATGCGCTGCAAGCATTGAGCCCAGATGTGTTTTGTTGTGATTATACTCATCCACTTTTTACCTCTCTGAAGAATGAATGCAGACGGCCACGAGTGGAAGGTTGCGTAAACACAAACAGATAAGCTGTATTACGTCACCATTTCCCGTGCTTGCCCCGTACAATTCTGCAATACAGGAATAGAGCAGTTGAGTCTATTACAGTGGAGGGTTCGAATCAAGTCAAAATACAAACACCGCCACGCGTAGTCATACGCTTACAAAGTAGAAAACTAATACTCATTAGTGATAAAGAAAACATCAATTTTAACTTGTTGTGGATCGTTTAGTTTATTTCTATTTCCGTACGTTGTACTGATGTTTTGATGATCAGACTACACGACGCTGCAGATTCTAGTTCAGTTTTAGATTTTAACTCTACCATTGGTCAATTGACCAACGTGGCTGCGCATGTGCAAGCAGACGGAACGAACGGAACACTGTACATTTTGCATTGGAAAAAAAAATAGGTTTCAAAAACTATATTTTTACCCCTTATTTCGATCCAGTTCATTTACATACCCTAACCTAACGTAACCTAACCTTGAGGAAATCTCGAAAGCTGTCGTTTGCTTGTCCCGAAACCATATTGCTTCCGCTCAGTCTAAAACTGAACTAGAATTTACACTCTCGCAGACTACTGCACTATATTCCAGCCTTCTCTGACCGCTCTAAACCGCGTAATGCTACCCCAGCGTCCTCCCCTATCAAGTGCATTCTTTCGTCAGACAGGTAGTACGTTCCACTATAATTAAGCCGCAGATAGCTTACAGGTCTCTCTTTCCGCGATCTCTGTATAAAGGATCGAACCCATCATCGCACAAGTCTTCGCTTGCGCTTCCTGACAGCCTTAAGGAAAAGCTGCCATGTTCACTTTTTACTTTCTCTTCTTAATGCGTGGATAATAGGTAGAGAAGGCATTTCACCCAAAAATTTGATACCGAGATTATACTGGAAATATAAATTTTATGGTCCTCTGTCCAAATAAAGAACTTTCAGAAAAAGATCCTTGTGTGTGTTCTTGCGTCTATGAGTACGGTACCTCAAAGTCGGTTAAATACCGTACTTTATATTTATTTATTTGATACGAATATTTTCAAGAAAATCCCCCCACCTCAAATTACTTGCATGGAAAAAATTTCGAAAATTTTGATTTTCTTAAAGATCAAAAATTTTGATTAAAACACCGTACATTAAAGATATTTTATATAACAAATAAAATGTATATCTTGAGTTTTCTAGCAACAGCCTCTGAAGGATTCTTCATTCTGGATGATTTTGCCTAACTAGTAAACCGTAACAGATAGATAGAAATTACATAAAATGTAGATTTGGTTAAAACGCACAATTTTTGTCATACACATTTTGTTATTGTAGAGTTAATTTATGAGATATTCCTTATTGTTGGGTTAAACTGTAAAATACTTAAACTTTTGTAACTACTGGCCATGCAAAAGAATCGAATTTCGTTCAAACAGCCACCAGCTTTTAAAGAATTGACTATCGTTTTATCCTTGTGTGTTCCCTTATTTCCCTTCTACTAATAAGAAACTTAGTAATAAGATAATTTCTGCTGTTTATCTCGATTGGCATGAAGTAGATAGAATAATAAGATTTTTAAGAATAATTTGTAGCAGTAGAGAAAGTTACGTGAACGGAACACATACGATTTTTCAGAAGGAGACATTCCAAGTTTTTGCATGCACAAATTATTTTCCACTTTCGATTAATTAGATAAAGGCAAAATATATTTTTATATAATCCACATACATGCACTTAATTTTATCCTTTTTATGGTAATTCCTAACTACATAATAAACAGTGCAGTCATGTTCATTATTACGCCAGAGTCTCCGAGTGAAATCCCTTTCTCTCGGCCTCATAAAAAACAAGATAATTAACCTATTGCGCAATGCCTCTACGCATTCAATAACTGAAGGGCTTCCCCTCCAGAGGAGGCTATTTGTGTAATAGTGTTTGTGACCAGTAATAATATTGATTAATGTTTAAGAACAATTTATATTAGGGTTTTAAGCCTATATTTACAAGTTAGTGTTCAATGTTGCTCCTTGCAATGCACCGACGGATCTAGAGTTATAGGGGGAAGGCAATAAGCCTCCCTGCTGGGTGTGGGGTCACCGAAAAATAGAAAATATTTCTTTGTCAAACGTTTTTAAGCTCATATAAATAAATAAGATGCAAATAAAATATCGGATATGTTACACACTTTCTCTAACTGTTCTACAAACAAATTCTTGCAAAAGATTACTCTTCTTTCTATACCATGCTAATCGAGAGAAACATTAGGAGAATGCACTCATTACCTAGTTCCTTACAAATAGAAGGAAACTAAAGGAATGCGCTATGCTAAAGCGATAGTCAAATGTTTTAAAAGCTACCGTTATGCGATTGTCATTTAATTTCGCTTCTTTGCTGGGCTAGGAGTAGAAAAAAGAAAATGGACACTTCCTGACTGAGAAAGGTATAAATATTTTTAAATTGAAACCAATAAAAGGGAATATGTTGGAAACGGCCAACTCTACAACAAAAATGCATATGGCATAAATTGTGTGTTTTAACGAGATCTACGTTTTTGTATAGTAAGTTTTGGTATATTTCGTATGGTTTATTAGCTATGAAAAATTCAGAAACATCAGAAGTCTTCAAAAACTACAGGTACTTTGCCATGTGAATATGTACAATATTAGGTATTTTAATCAAAATCGTTAGAGAAAAACGAAATTTTCTGAAAATCTTTGTATGTATCCTTAGAAGATTTTAAACTTAAATACCAAGTTTGGTATTTAATGTATTTTAGTTTATGAGCTATACTGTCCAAAGACACACACGGACCTTTTTCAAAAATGCTTTTTGGAACTCAGGGATATATTTGTGGCGAAATCTCGGCCTCGAACTATTGGTTGGATTACGATACCTTCTCTATGCACTATGAACATAATACGCGTAGAAAAATTAAAAGTATGAGTTAAAATTTGATGTTAGAATTCTCGTCCTCGTTAAATAAGCTAAGTAACATATTTAACTATTAATAATAATATAATAATGACAATAATAATAAGAACAATAACACAATATGAGAGAGGTTAGCAGAAAAATGGGCACCTTGACCTGGGGAAGGAAGGCTATGGTTCGTCTCCATTGCAATGAAATTAGTCCTTTTTTCTCTCATTTCCCGGGCCGCGTCCACTTTTTTCGCTCCAACCGGGTTGGCGACGTATCCTGAAGTTGTGTAATTTCTAATATATTATACCACTATGTTAAACCGAATATAAGCGATTATATTACGTGGGAAGAAAAATGGAACGTGCTTAACGAAACGGACAGACTCCTGTAGTGCTTTGTACGTCAAAAGGTATTGAATTTGACGAGAAATAGAACGAGAAGCGTCATTATACAACTTATAATTCAACCGTGATGAATTATGCAGAGCTGTATTGCATGCTGCAGGCAGGCTCCTACATGTTGCGAGTATTACAAGACTTCTCTATGGTGCACAACCAAGCTGGAATAGCCTACCCTGGAAATATGAAACAGAGTCTGAGTATGTGTAGAAAAAGATAACCCAAAGAAACGACAGATAACAGAGCCACAAAACCATTTACACTAACACACCCACGAACCTTTTTTTTTGGAATCTAAAACATATATACAGCAAAATATCGATATCAAATTTTTGGATGAAATTGAATACTTCCTCTACTTACTTATTATTCGTACAAATATTTAATAATTCTAATGTTATTCTACTTTTAAAAAATGTATCAGTGCCATTCTCATTACTTTCTCTACCTTTCTCTACAAATAAATTTCTTGCAAAAGATAACTGTTCTATCTGCTTCATGCTAAGCAACATAAACATTATCAGAAATGGCCTTATTATTATCGTGCTGCTCTAAATGTTAACATGCGCTTTATCTTTGTTAAAAGAAACCTCTCAAATAATGCAGTGATTATTCTCGGAAGTCGCCGATGTGTTCCAGTGCACCAATGATCGCGTCACTTAAGTCAAATGCTGAATGCGTAGAAATCAAAAACGACATATAGATGTTAGTTACATGCGAAGTAAAACACAGTGTTGCAACATCTTAGCTGATTTCTCTCTCATTCATCTCATTCTTGCACTTATCTTATGAACTTCACAGGTGCAAGTGGTGTTTACTGTGTATTCTTAAATATGTGGAGCCGATTGAGCCGATATGGACACTCTTAAACGTGCCGTAAGAAAGCGGAATGTGACTCCTTCTATAAGTGACAGTGTGTGCAAAGTATTCAGAGAATGTGCGACGAATATAGACTAGAGTGTGTGGGAAAGATGTGTTCAGCACACTATGTAACAAGAGCAAAAATTGCAACTGCGGGATGTTTCACACGACAATGCTCCAGCATGTGAGTGAAAATGACAGTGACTGGGAGGAAGATGAAGGCACAGCGTACTGTAAGTATAAAATACGGTTAGATATTACTAGCACTGTGTAGTACTCTCGTTGCACTTAGTAGGAATATTCCTAATATTATTATTCACTTGGTACTCTAACAAATAAATGTCCATGCGTCTAATGCGTGTTTACTTGGAGGAAACGTGACAACCTTGCTTTCTGTATCACTGAATACCTGCAATCTTATCGCAGCCTTTGATGCCGCACATGTTAACCTTTTCAGCAGCACCATATTACTTAATTACTTATATTTATTATATGTAGAAGAGAAATAAGGCAATACACTAGCCTAAGAGATGGTCAAGTCATTTAAAAGCTTTCGCTATGCGTTAGAGGAAATTCTGTTATTTTAGCATGCTCAGGAGTGAAACAAAAGAAACACGGATGACTGTTCTTAAACAAGTTTTAAGTATTTAGAAATTGAAATCAATAACAAGGAAATATATCGGAAATAGCTCCACAAGGAAAAATGTTTAAGAGATTAATTTTCTGTGTTAACGTGAAGATTTACATGTTTTATATCCTAAGTTTTTGTCTTACTCTTACGTGTTATGCAAAAGTCATCCAAAATGAAGAGAACTGCCAAGGCTATTCCCAGAAAATTCAAGATATAACTTTTATTTGTCATGTAAATATCTTGGAGATATATGGTATTTTAATCAAAATCATAGGCCCATTTTTGAGCAAATATAGTTTTAGAAAAGTTTTCCATGTAAAAAGAAGTTTAGGGGGATTTTATTGATAAGATTCTTATCGCATTCTTTGAAAACACTAAACTTAAATACCAAGTTTGGTATTTAACGAACTTTTCGTTTTTAGTTATGTTGCCCAAGGACAAACACTTACACTTTTCTTTTTCAAAGAGTGCTTTTATCGAGAGGTCCTTAAAATATGAAGGCATTTCTGCAGAAATCTCCGAGTCGAATTTTTTGTTGGAATAAAAAGCCTTCTCTACTTTGCAGAGAAAGTAATATCTTTCGAATAAAGATATTCTTCGTAATTTTGTACAGTGTTTATGCCCAGCTAAATTCTGCAGCCTGCAAGTAAACTTTTCTCCTAGACACACTTTGTTGACACTAGGAAATTGGCCGTGCCGTGGCCAAAAGGTTAGTCAACTCGCCTCTCACCAAGGCGGACCGCTCCCAGGTGCCCGTAGAGCCGGGTTTTCTCCGGGATATCCAGTTTCCCACGCCATCGAATTCCACTGGTGCTCCATTTTCATTCTACGTATCACCAGTGTCATTGCCTGCGGTGCCTACGTAGTAAAACGGGCGTTAAACTCTACGAAAGAATCTAGGAAAGCTAGACGTGAACAAACTATACACAGAGGAGCGATAGAGGACGTAGAGAATTGTTGAGAAAGCACATCACTCAGTAGCAACGCACTGCAATATCTTGAATGCTCACCATAACGTGCATGTAATTTCCCGAACCTAAGTTGTAAACAGAGCACGTAGTACACATTGCAAAGCTAATCTCTGACTAGCATAGCAAATATTATGTTATGGATCATATGAATGTGCGAAAATCCTGCCTAATCAGCCCTTAAGTTTAAATCGGTAATCCGTGGAGCTCTCTTGAGGATTTTAATCTAATTACCTACAAACTGTGGTCCAAGAAGCTTGGAATTTAAAGTCCTTACGTAAGTCAGGCGTGTTGAACTTCAAGCTACTTGACACGCAGCCCACAAAGTAGACCAACACCACATAGTTTGAGGCGATCCTGTAGATGGAAAAACAAGTGGCAATGAGTGCAATTACAGGGGTTGATATTAGATAAATAGTCCTATTTTATTTCATTTATTTATTTATTTCGTATACATCTAAGACTGTGATAAAATAATTTAAACAGCATTAGATCCTTAATTTCATTCTTTTGGTTTACAATTATTTTGTTAAAATTTGTGATACATGGAACGAAGAAGGAATACCGGTGGAGTGTGATGGCGGGGGAAATCGTAGAAAACACGCCCCTGCGCCGCTTTGTCCAGCAAAATCCCCACATACGGTCGTGCCTAGGCCGCGATGGTAAGAAGCGAGTGGCCTAGCCACTCGGCCACAGCGCGACCTGTGTGTATGTGTGTGTGTGTGTGTGTGTGTATGTGTGGGAGGTACATTACGGAGGAGTATTCCACACTGCAGCCGTGGGCTTATTATTATTATTATTATTATTATTATTATTAATAATAATAATAATAATAATAATAATAATAATAATAATAATAATATACATCTGGTATGACAGTCCCCTGGAAGACGACTGAGACGAGTATAATTTCGGAGGGCAGCCGACAACCGGGCAGGAAAAGGGTCATCGTGTGGAGTCCTTAACAGTTCACAGGTAGATCTTCATTTCAACGAGCGGAGGGCCAGGAACCCGCCACTCCGCCTGGGTTCGCACACAAACCACTAGCGCCGTCCCGCCGCTGAGAGCTGCATCTTCAGAGCTCAGTCACCTCCACGAAGTACCGCCTCTACCGCAGTTCCCATCGACACTTACAACCCTTAAAGAGATCGGTTGGAATGAAATAAAGATAAAATGAAGGGAAAGAAAACCCTAGGGAATGAAGAATCCTCTGCAGCATTCGCCTAGTGATCCGGAAATCCCCGAAAAACCCATGGATCAGTGAGATCGGCCGCGGGGAACCGATCCCACGACTTCCCGAATGTCAGTCGCAGACGAAACGCTTGAGCCACCTGGATTGGTGATATCAGACAGTAAAAAGAGATCTATATTTTGTGACTTGGTTCAGTTCTCGTGTGAAAACAGCTGCTCATACTTGGGCTTATTATAGGTGCATTATTCTAAGTATTATATTATATTATTATATTATTATTATTATTATTATTATTATTATTATTAATAATAATAATTTTAGTTGTGAACCCTTCCTTAGCCTTACAGTTTTGACATGCACAGGAATTACGAAAAGTTAAAAACATTGTACTGCAAATTGTTTGCTCATTATATTTTCTACTTACGGAGTGAATTGTTACGTTTCTGGTTCTCATTTGTATTTTGGACGGATTGCAGAAAGGAAAACTTACAAATCTGCCACGCGTGTAACTGCTGCACTTGCAACTGCACGGCAAATGTTTTAATTGCAACATGCATATGAACTATATTTTGATTTCTTCCTTGATACTTAGGTTCATTTAAGTATTTATCTATGTATCTGCTCCAATCCAAACGAACATAAGTATTTATTTGGTTTATTTCAACAAATTCAGGAAGAAATCGCCAACGAGAACTTTTGCATACAGGCTTAGAATTTTTCATGAAGGTCTTCCAATTGGAACTCGTCGCTACCCGACACTGCTTGCTAATAAATTAATAAAACCATATTGGAATTATGGTGATAGTATTTATTGAACGTAAAGGTATATGCTTTGTTCCATTAAAAGTGAAGCACTATCTTGTAATCATACATGGCATATACTTTTCACGTCCACCGAACTTCTACATTGACACCTCTCTTATACGAAAAGGTCTTTTGTGCTTTTGATTGGGAGTATACATTTTTTAAGTAAACCAGTAACGGTTACATTGTGTGAAGACTTTTGAGTATGGACAACTTTTGTGAAAAAGTTTGTGCGGAAAAAAAAAAGGATTTAACGTTGGGACTTTCTCTTAATAAGCATAAACTTGTATATAATAAGAGCATCAGTTAGGGTATTCATGTCCCGTTAACCACAAAATCTACAATTATTGACCAATCTTTAGCAAACTTTTACAGACTCATAAGGGAATCAATAAAAAATGTTCTTTGGGCAAAAAGTGGAGGGAGAAAAAAAAAAGCGTTTTAATGGAAGCGTAAAGAAGGCGTGTATAATATATAAAAATACTGATTTTTTTTCAAACATTTCTAAATTGTTAATACATTTTTTAAACTTGCTTTTTTTGGTTCGAGACATTCTTATATTGGCTGGAATGCTCAGAAATTTATGCAATGTTCATTTAAAAGTTCAAGTTTTTTTCTGTTTTAGCGAGGGTGTTTTTTCAATATGTTTCTGTTTATTGTAGAAAGTTTTGTGTTGTGTTACTTTCTAAATAGCATGCTGTTTTGCTTCGGAACAGGGCGTATTTAACTATCTCAAAAATGGTCAATTCTACGGAAAAAAATGTATATGTTATGAATTGTGTGCTTTAAGGAGATCTACATTTTTGTGTACTAAGTCTATGTACGTCTGTTACGATTTACTAGTTATGTAAAATTCAGAAAATGTATCCAAAATGAAGATGTCTTCCAGGGCAAGTTTTTATCACTTACGCTTTACTATTTATGCAAAATTCAACAAAATTCACTCTGAATAAAGAGGTATTCAGAGGCTATTCCCAGAAAATTCAAGACACAAAGTTTACTTATCACGTACATATCTTTAACTTACGGTGTTTTAATCAAAATTTTAGAGCCATTTTCGAGAAAATGAAAATTTTTCCATATAAAGGGTAGTTTTTGATGGGGGAATTTTCCTCAAAACATTTGTGCTACATCCTTGAAAAATGCTAAACCTAGATACCAAGATTCTTATTTTACCAACTATTAATTTTTGAGCTATCGTGTTCACAAATACGCGGACCAACACAAAACACTCACACGGGCAATTTTCCTAAAAATGTCTTTTTTGGATACACGGAATCCCAATATGTGTATTTGCGGTGAAATCTGGATATCGAATTTTTGGGTGGACTCCAATACCTTCCCGCGTGCTATGGATTAAGTAGGGAAATTAAAAACTGCTTTTACAAAGTAAATTTTTTTCCGCCAAACTAGAACAAAAAAATCTGTTTCAAATGCCTTTCTCTATAAATAAAATGTTTTGGTTTAACTATTAAAATGAATAAAACTATTAATAAAAATATTTTATGGTAAAGTAATACATTAAAAATACTGAACATATTGAAAATAAATGTATTTATAATGCATGGTATAAATTTGAAATAAATATACACCAGGTTATGGGCATTTTTCGATATGGGTATCTTTATTTAGGTATCTAGAGAAAGCAAAACTAATATTCGATGAATATTTGAAGACCAAATTTTGATTTTATGTACCATGCAGAGCTAGGAACATTTTACTGGTAAGAGCAAGTGCGCTACACACCAAACCAACATCCGCAGTGACCAACATGTAACTGTCACGACGGGGGTGTTGCAAATGGGTGAATTGCGAGAACCTGTCAGGTAACAGAATGCTGCTGGCAACGTCCATATGGCTCTCCAAGTAATGTGGGTATATATCTCGCAACCTAAATTATTCTCAACTTGACACATAGAGTAATTTAACAGGCAATAGGCTCCAAAGACACCCCTAAAAACCAAAATAATGCGAAAATACTTATACGAAATAAATTTTCTGCGTAATAGTACTATAAGAAATAAATATTTTTGAACTACAAACCTAATGCTAACACACACACTTTAATAATCATTAGCAGGTAGTAGCCATAGATTATTCTCAGAAAATTGTATTTTCTAACCTACAAAAATATAATAATTCAGGATGAATAACTGCAAATATTTGTATCAGCGTTTAAGGACGCTGTGAAGATGCAATAGTTAATTTTTGTGTAATTTCCAAAGCTATTTTCTTAAGAAAATCACACGATGTTTTAGTGTGGCTTTAACTGCCTATCTCATACGTTCTTTGTTTACCTGTTACGTAAACATAGCAGAGAAATAGCTCAGAGCCGTTCAAAACACATTAGATCTGAAATTTATTCTACATTTTCTTTACTAATATCAAATTATTTGCACTAACTCAACTCTTACCGTGTATAAACTTATGTATAAAAATACATTCAGGAGAAAAATTTAATAAAGAAATCTAAATAATTCTACATAATATAACCTCAAAAGCATTCTTGATTAATGAAAGTAAAACGTGAATACCAAGAACAAGTGATAGCAAATCTAATGTGTTCTGTCCACATGATTTTCTCTACATCTCGGTAACAAATTATTATTAAAAAACATATTCTTCATGCTAATCCAACAAACATGAACAAAAATGGTCTTATTATTTGCTTTCCTGTAAGTAGAAGGGAAATTATTGAGTACAGCAGGCTAAAGCGATAGTCAAATCTTTTAAAAGCTGATTGCCCTGTGGTTGAAATGCATTTTTTGGCATTGTCAGGAGTTGCAAAATCCTCCTGAGTGAAAAGTTTTTTAAAGCTGAAACCAATAACAAGGAATATCTCAAAAATACTATACTTTATGAAAAAATACACATATCATAAGCTGAGTGATTTAATGAGATCTACATTTTTTGTAGTAACTTTTTGTCTATCTCTTACGGTTTAACAGTTATGAAAAATTCCACAAAATTCAACTAGAATAAAAAGGTTTTCAAAGGCTATTCCCAGAACATTCAATACATTTTATTTGCCAATGTATATATCTTTTATAAAAGGTAGGTATTTTAATCAGAATCGTTAGAGCCGTTTTTTGAGAGAAAATTCAAAACTTCAAAAATGTTTCCATGTAAAGAGTAGTTTGGAATACGGACATTTTTCTCAAAATCTTCCTGTCGCATTCTCAGCAGATAAACTGAAATATAAAGTTTGGTATTTTACCGACTTTTCGTTTTTAAGTTATCGTGTTAACCGACACACACACGACCTGTTTGTAAAAATGTTTTTATATAGGGAACTGTAAAACGTGTATTTCTGGTGAAATCTCAGTATCGAATTTATGGATGGAATACAATACCTTCCCTATACACTATGTACATAGTGCGTATAAAGAACGTAAACAATTATATATCTATATCGAAACAGCCTAAATGAAATATTTAGGATAAATACCGGTGACCCAAGCGCACCGTATTTGGCGTATGCAGATATCCCTTCATGAGTTAAAAGAATTGCATAACTCAGCGAGGGTATTTTAACTTAAACCCTGCCAGTGGACAGCACGGGAGAGTGATCTCAAAGAACGCGACCCGCTAATCGTCTCCGCTGATAGCCAGTTCTCCACTGACTGGTTTTAATTTGAAATAGCTCCGCTGAGTTCTGCAACTCATAACGCATGCAGGGCAGTTGGGCCACCTGGTATAAGCTAAAACATCTGATGTGTTTCGCTCACATGACTTTCTCTACATCTCTGCAACAAATTATTTTTAATTACTTAATGCTAATCGAGAAAAAATTGACAGAAATATTATTATTGCTTGCTTCCTTGTAAGTAGAAGCAAAATAAGGGAGCACCATAGGTTAAAGAAATAGTCAAAAACTGGTTGCTGTGTGATTAAAGGTCTTTTTTTTTTTTTTGCGAGGACAGGAGTTGACAAATTCCTGTATGAGAAAAGTATAAGCTTTTCTAAAGCTGAAACCAAAAACAAGGCACATCTCATAACGATCAGCTCCAATCTTATGACATAAATTGTGCTTTTTAAGGTTCTCCACATTTTTTGTGTAGTACGTTTTTATTTATCTCTTACGGTTTAGCAGTTATGCAAAATTCCGTAAAACTCATTCAGAATAAACTAGTATTCAGAAGCTATTCCCAGAAAATTCAAGATATACATTTTACTTTTCAGGCAATTATCCTTAATATACGATATTTTAATCAAAATCGTTAGAGCCCATTTTTGAGAAAATCAAAATTTTGAAAAAGTATAAGTGTAAAAAGTAGTTTGGGGTGTTTTTTTCCCTCAAAATCTTGTGTCGCATCCCTGGAAGATGCGAAACTTAAACACCAAGTTTGCTACCTTACCGACTTTTCGTTTTTGAGTTATCGTGTAGACATACACGGACCTTTTTCTGAAAATACTATTTTTGAATACAGGGGATCCTAAAACATAAATTTCCGGTGTAATCTCGGTATCGAATTTTTGGGTGGAGTGCAATACCTTCTTTATACACTATGTACATAGTACGTATAGAGAAAGTAAAAAGAAGCTAAAAAATTTGAGAAGAAGTAAGAAGAGCAAAGAGTATGGTGGAAGAAGTCGCACGTTACCAGGAGAAACAGCATGAACACGTACAAAGAATGTCTCCTGATGGTGTGATGTGACAAGCATATTTTAAGAATATATAGGATGGCCCATCAAGAGTCGAAAAAGCAGTTCTGCCTTTGACTTGAGAATGGGAAACAAACCCAGTCCTCGAGTTGAAAGAACTTTAGTTTCCACTTCAGCATTGCGGTTTCTTGCACTCTTGCATATCATAAATATTTCATTATTGTGACTGTTTTACAATACTTATTGAGGGCAGGTACATATATAATTAAATAAATCAAAGGTTTATTATATTAGCAAAACACCAAATTCTTTTAAGCTATTAGAAAATGGACCTTTATTTATGGACGCTCTTTAACTGCTGAGGTCCTCAGCAACACATTCTATACTGGGCGTGAAAAGACCGCTTAATTTTACTCAGAGGCCTCTTTTATCAGGCTTGAGGTTCTTTTACGTACCGTAAATCTACGACACGGGGAAAGCCATGCTAGGGATTTGTACACCCGAAAAAATACATCCTCCTCCGCCGGAAATGAACCCGCGACCTTGGGAATATGAAGTTAGCATGGTAACCATTACACCACGGAGGCGGACTAAGCTATTAGAGACAAACTTACCAAATTTCATATGCCTGTACTTACACTCCTGCCTGATACATTCGCAACATAAATTGGGGATATGCTGACATATATTTCATGAATTAGCTGTTGTTTTCTTTGAGATCACACATATATTTTTTCTTTAGTACAAACATAACAGAGAAGGTATTGCACTCCCAAAAATTCAATACCAAGATTTATTGGAAATGCACGCCCTGAAAAAAAAAATAAAAAAGGTAATCGAGTATGTGAGTGTGTAGGTGTGTATGTGAACATCACTCATGAATGCAAACTCCACAAAATATTTTGAAATATAAGTTTAACATCTTCGAAGGATGCGACACGAAGGATTTTTATAAAATCTGCTAGCCCAAACTACCTTTTACATGGAACACTTTTAGGAATTTGTTTTTATTTTGACTAAAATATCATATGTCAAAGTGATTTTATAACAAATGAAAATTATATCTTAAATTTTATGGAAATTCTTACCTGTTGGCAACAAATTACTCTTACAAATGCTTATTTTTACATCTGCTTCAATTTTGGGGAGCTAAGCATTAGCAGAAATAATGTTATTACTTACTTTCTGGTAAGTAGGAGAGAAATAAGGGAATGCACTATGCTAAAACATTAGTCAAATCTTTTAAAAGCTGTAGCATGTAATGTCATTAAAACTCGGTACTCCTTGCATGGCCAAGAGTAAAAAGTATGATATGGCACAATTGATGACCTCCCCTTTTGGAAAAATTAAATGGTTAACTCCACACAAAAATCTATGATATAAAAATGTATGTTTTCTAACGAGATATGCATTTTTACTTTCTCTATATGTACATAGTGTATAGCGAAGGTATTCCACTGTGCCCAAAAATTCGATACCGAAATTTCACCGGAAATACATGTTTTGAGACCACCTGAATCCAAAAAAAGCATTTTTAGAAAAATGTCCGTGTGTGTCTGTGTATATGTGTGTGTGTGTGTGTGTCTGTGGGCAGTATAGCTCAAAAACGAAAAGACCGTTAAATACCAAACTTGGTATTTATGTTCAGTAAGTTCAGTATCTTCCAAGGATGCGACTCTAAGATTTTCAAGAAAATCCTCCCACTCCCAACTACCCTTCACATGGAAAAATTTTCGAAAATTTTTATTTTCTAAAAGATTACAACGATTTTGATTAAAATATCATACATTAAAGATAAATACTTGATAAATAATATGAATATCTTGAATTTTCTGGGAATACCCTCTGAAGACTACCTTATTCTGGATGAATTTTACGGAATGTAAGGGATAGACAAAAGCTTACCACACAAAAAATGTAGAGCACATTAAAACACACAATTTATGTTATATACATTTTTTTCGTGGAGATGATAGTTTTTTAGATATTCCATTTTTTTTACTTCAGCCTTAAAAAACGTATACTTTTCTCATAAAGGAATTTGTCAACTCCTGTCCATACAAACATAGGAACTTCAGTCACATAGCAACCATCTTTTGCTATCACTTTAACCTATGTTACTTCCTTATTTCGCTTCTACTTAGAGGGGAACAAGTAATAAGACTATTTCTGCTAATTTTTTCTCACTTAGCATAAAGTAAATAGAAGCATAAACTTTTTAACAAAAATTTGTTGCAGAGATATAGAGAAAGTCATGTGAATGGAACACATCAGATTTTTTTGTAGAGTAATATTTTATCTTCTCTTAGGATATTACAATTACGTAAAAGTCAACAAAGGTCATCATAGCCTATTCCCAGGTGTATATGTCATTTTTCATAAAAGTACATGTATAGTATTGTAATAAATATTGTTAGAGCCATATTTAAGAAAACCAAAATGTTTGGATAATTTTCTAAATGAAGGATAGTTTAAGATGGACAGGATTTTCTTTAAAATTCAAAACTGAAATATCGTGTATAATGGACATTTATTTTTGAGTTATGGCATCCGCATACACACAACATACACAAATCTTTTTGTGAAAATAGGTTTCTAACATAGAAGACTTCAAAATATATTTCCAATGAAATCTTGACAGCCAATATTTGATGACATACAGTACTTCTCTACCATTTTCACATGATATTCCGGATGCTTTCCGCCGTTACCGTAGACTATAAACCAGAGACATAGAAAACTAAGCATTTGTTCTGTTAGTATAATGATTCCAATGAAGAACCCATCTTAAGTTTCAAGCAGAATCCAAATGGGAAGTGTGTGGAAAGTATACTCCTTAAAACCTATTTCCAAAAGTTTTCTATTGTAGTTACCATTTAGTCACCCTCTGTGGAGTCGTCCTCCGTGGTGTATTGGTTACAATTGCTAACTTCATATACCCAAGGTCGCGGGTTCAAACCCGGCTGAGGACAATGGATTTTTTCAGGTGTAAATATCCTTAGGATGGCTTCCTTCGGAAGGGAAGTAAATTTTATGCACGAAGAATCTCAAGCGTGATAGAGGCTTGAATTAAGCGGTCTTTCAATGGAACGCTGAGAACCATAGCAGTTAAAGAGCGTCCATAAATAACATGCCATTTATTTCTCTCCGTGGTGTAATGGTTGCCATGCTCATTTCTTGTACCCAAGGTCGCGGGTTCAAACCTGGCGGGGAACCATGGATATTTTAGGGCGGAAAAATCCTTACCATAGCATCGTTTGGAAGGGAAGCATAGCCGTTGGTCCCGTGTCGAGGATTTACGACACGAAAAAGAACCTCAAGCCTGATAGAGAGGCTTCTGAGCAAAATTAAGCTATCTTTCACGCCCAGTATAGAATGGGACGCTGAGAACCATAACAGTCAAAGGGCCTCCATAAATAACAGGCCATTTATTTCCCTCCGTGGTGTAATGGCTGCCATGCTAATTTCTTGGATTTTTTAGGGCATAAAAATCCTTACCATAGCTTCCTTCGGAAGGGAAGTATAGCCGTTGGTCCCGTGTCGTAGATTTATGGCACGTAAAAGAACCTCAGGCCATATTTATGCCTCTGAAAAAAATTAAGCTGTCTTTCAAGCCCAATATAGGATGGGACGCTGAGAACCACAGCAATTAAAGAACGTCCATAAATAGAACTGCATTTCTTTTTTGTTGTTACCGTTGACTATAGACCATAGAAATATAGGACTAAGTATTTTATCGTTACTATGATAATTCCAATGTAAAACTATCGTTGAGTTTAATGCAGAATCCAAATGGCAAGAGCCTAGGGATCAAATGATAAATTTGGAAGGTTTAGCACAGCGTCTTCGATTTCTACCACTTAAAACTCTCTCCCCCACGTTTCAGAAACTGGGTTGCGACCCTCAGAACGAGATCGCAAGAAGTTATTGCCTCCCCATCTTCTAGTCCCTGATTAGTAGCACTACAAATAACACCAACTTCAAGCAGAGAGAGATAGAACTGACGAATCATGGAAACCTGATTACGCCAAGTGAAGATATATATTTGGAAAAGCCTAATATTAAAGAACGGAAAGAAATAATAAAAAGCTACTAGCTGGTAACTAAAAGCCGAACTACATGTGGAATTTTCTTAACTATATACAAAACTCAGAATGGGGAAAAGTTGAAATATTAAAAATATGATTAGTTCCATTCACATAACTTTCGCTACATCTCTGCAACAAATTACTCTATTTACTTTATCTAATCGAGAAAAAATTAGCAGAAATAGCCTTATTACTTTCTTCCTTGTTAGTAGAAGTGAAATAATGGGGTACCTTAGGTTAAAGTGATAGTCAAAAGCTGGTTGTTATATGACTAAATTTCCTTTGTATAGATAGTTCACAAAGTCTTGTATGACAAAAGTGTAAGTTCTTTATAGCTGAAACCAAAAACAAGGAATATATCAAAAACAATATCCTTCATGAAAAAAATATAAATAACATAAATTGTGTGTTTTAAAGTGCTCTACATTTGTTGTGTGGTAAGTTTTTGTCCATCTCTTACGGTTTAGCAGTTATACAAAATTCCGTAAAATTGATCCAGAATAAAGTAGTCTTTAGAGGCTATTCCCAGGAGATTCAAAAGATACATTTTATTTGTAGGTAAATATCTTTAATATACGATATTTTAATCAAAATCGTTAGAGCCACTTTTTAGAGAATCAAAATTTTCGAAAAAAGTTCCATGGAGTTTGGGGTGGGGGATTTTTCTCAAAATATTCGTGTCGCATCCCTGGAAGATACTAAACTTATATACCAAGTTTGGTATTTTACCGACTTTTTGTTTTTGAGTTATCGTGTTCACAGACACACACACGGACCTTTTTCTGAAAATACTTTTTTTGGATACAGGGGACCCTAAAACATATATTTCCGGTGAAATCTCGGTATCGAATTTTTTGGTGGAGTGCAATACCTCTCGATACACTATGTATATCGTTCGTATAGAGAAAGTAATAAAAATATTAATATACCCATATTAATCGGACAACTTTAAGTTGTTTCTGCATAAAATAAAGTATAATAGAACAAAGAATCTATTTTGAGTAGTGTGTTGGATCGGCTTATAAGGGGTGTGATGTGCTACTCACATGACTCTCTACACATCTGTAACACATGATTGTTATTAAGCATATTGTCCTATCCGCTTCTTGCTGATCGTGATGAATATTAGCAGAAATATTACTTAGTTATTTATAAGTGGAAGGGAAATAAGGCAAAACACTAGGCTAAACCGACAGGCATTTTAGAATGTGTTTGCTATGGGATTGAAATCCGTTTTTTTGTGTGGCCAGAGTTGAAAATTTCTCTTATGAGAAAACCCTAAGTATTTTAAAACTGAAACCAATAATAACGAGTATTTTGAAAACGATCACCTGCACGAAAAAAAAAAGATATATGGCATAAATTGTGTGTTTTAAGGAGATCTATGTTTTGTGTGGGGAGTTTTTGTCCATCTCTTACGATTTGCCATTTATGGAAACTTCATAAAAATTCATGCAGAATAGATGAGGTCTTCAGAGTCTATTTTCCCAGAAAATTCCAGATACACAGTTTATTTGTCATATAGATTTCGTAAATATAAGAGATTTTAATCAAAATCGTTAGAACCATTTTTGAAAAAATCAGAATTTTCCAAATGTTTTCCATGTAAAGAGTAATTGACATACTCACAGACACACATATGGACATTTTTATAAAAATATTTTTTGTTGGATTCAGGGGATCCCAAAGCATGTATTTCCGGTGAAATCTCGGTATCGAAGTTCTGTGCGTAATACAGTATCTTCTATATACACTACGTATATAGTACGTGTAGAGAAAGTAAAAAAAACAAAGGTTTCTGCTCCCAAAATAATTAAATGTCCAAAATTCCATTTCAAAAGTATTTCAAAACAGGGTTACCTAACACTTCTATTATAATTTCATTCAACATAGATGCCATCTCATAAGAAAAATGTGTAATATGTACTTATTGAAATTATATTAGAAGTATTTTTGGGTAAACCTATGTTTTGAAATGTTTACACTCGCATAACTTTCTCTATCTATTCTAAAACAATCTATTCCTACAAAAAGTTTATTTTTCTAAATTCATTGTGCTAATCAGGATGAATATTCTCCTAAATTCATTACGCTAATCAGGATAAATATTTGCAGAAATAAATTTCCCATAGATTATAAGAGAATAAGGGATTACTCCACATTTAACTGCTATTAAGATGATTTAAAAGCTTCTCCCTATGTCATTGAAATTCCGTTCTTTAATATTAGGTAGTTTAATATAAGTTTAGAGGAAAACAACATTTTCGAAAAGTTTTTCCATATAAAAACACAGTTTTGTGTAGGAGGATTTTCTTGAAAATCTTCGTGTCATATCTTTGGAAGATAGTAAATTTAAATATCAAGTTTGGTATTTAATGAACTTTTCGTGTTTGAGCTATTGCTATCCACAGTCTCTCTCTCTCTCTCTCTCTCTCTCTCTCTCTCTCTCTCTCTCTCTCTCACACACACACACACACACACACACACACACATATAGACAAGTCTACATATGGAACATAAAAATTCTATATACAACCTTAGAACTGGTATTCCAACGAAATCTCAGTATCTATTATTTGGGTGGAATACAATACCTTCTCTATCTTCTTCGTACATTGTGCGTACCTGTTTGAGATTAATTAAAGATTATATAATAACTAATCAAATATTTAAAATAAATATATGTTTTTAAAGATAAATTGTAAGAAATTATAATTCATTATTTGTCATTATATTTTGTTTTAAACATTTTAAATTGTGTGAATTCAAATAAAAAGAAGCATAATTAATAATTTAAACAAATAAATTAAAGATAATATACTAAACTATGTGTATGTATAATTTGTTTGAAGCGTCATAATAAGCTAATCTATTTTGATTTAATAGTTGTATATATATATATATATATATATATATATATATATATATTATTGCAGTTAAGGTTAGTATGGCTCCTTTAATAAGTTTTAGTGCGTATTATCTAGAAATATTAAATAAATTTAAAATAATGATTGTAAAACTGATTTAAATGTACAAATAAATCATAAAGATTTGGAAATATATATCTTGGTTTAAGGAATTAATAATCGATTCCAAGCACCCGCATGTTGGATTCGTGGTGGACTAGAAGGTTTTTCTCCGGGTCCTCTGGTTTCCCCCGTCAATCATTCCACCAATTGCTCCATCACTTTTCCAATCATCAATTTCGCTTACATTGCATACCATCCACTTCCTAATGTTCTTGCCTGGCTACGGAAACAGGTTCTCCATTATGTGATTTCTTGCCGTTGGCTCCCCGACAGGCTTTTGACCCTAGGCATTGGCTTGTAAGTCCCCTAGGAGTGTCAGTCCTACAAATAAGGGGAGGGTAAGCCGATTACGAAACGAAATATACGTGATAAATAAAGTAAAAATTAGTTTGTTATATGTAGGTATATTTTATTTACACATTTAGGATTTTTACATAACTGTAATGGTTGCGTTTTCAAGTTTTCAAACTTTGAAGCCCGAGCTGTTAGCTACCTATTCTTGCCTATAGCTGAAGGGAATTTGTAAAATGAGCTGCAGGAGGCTTGGTATATGAGAAAACATTTTTTAGCGAAAATATCTTCTATAGTTCCTTCAGTAGATGAGGTGGAAAACCCATCAAAAATGACTTGAAGCGCCGATCGCGAATCAATAAATCGCTCGAAAGGCATAAGGGAAGGTCTGAGTAATAGTCATGCCATTCACAAAATGCCTTTTAAAGGAAGTTTGATTTGGGTATGGAAATCCCAAGTTTACTCCTTAACCGCGAGAGAGAAGGAAGGACTTCACCATTCTTCAGGCTTTATCTGGGAGTACGTTAGAAAGAGACGTGGCGATGTCATTGGTTTACATTCTGCCGGGCAAAGGCTTCTGCCGCAATGCACCAGAGCGCAGCACCTGACGGTGGAGCTCTCAAATGAGCATTCCTCGTCTTTGTCTGCAATCTTTCGGTCTAAAACTTTCATTTTCTTTGTTTTTTTATTAGCAATATAATACAATGTCGTGAGAAAAACTACTTACGCATAACCAACTTTTTTATAAGCTTCTTCAAAGTTTCATTGAATGTTATGTAAAATAATAAACGAACTTTCCCGCCAAAGTTTCGCTTAGCCAAGTGGATAAAAGAAAGGTCATTTAGCTTAGGGGAGTCGAAATGCCCTATCTTGCCAAAGTTTGAACCATTATCTCAGCAATTATTTAGGATAATGATCTAAGTTTTTCAAGGTATATTCTCTACACGTACTATGTACGTAGTGTATAGAGCAGATATTGTAATGCACCCAAAAATTCGATACCGAGATTTCACCGGAAATACATGTTTTGAGTAAATAAAAAAAATTGGAAAAAGGTCCGTGTGTGTCTGTCTTTCTCTCTGCGTGCCGTTGAATACCAAACTTGGTGTTTAAGATTGATATCTTCCAAGGATATGGCATGAAGATTTTCAAGAAAATCCTTCCACCCCCAACTACCCTTTACATGGAACTTTTTTCGAAAATTTTGATTTTCTCAAACATGGCTTTAGCGATTTTGATTAAAATATCGTATATTACAGATATTTACCTGGTAAATAAAATGTATATCTTGAATTTTCTGGGAATAGCTTCTAAAGACTACTTTATTCTGGATGACTTTTACGGAACTTTGCATAATTGCTAAACCTTAAGAGAAGGACAAAAACTTACCACATAACAAATTTAGAGCACATTAAAACACACAATTTATGACATTCATTTTTAGTGAAGTTGATCGTTTATTAGATATTCCTTGTTATTGGTTTCAGCTTTGAGAAACTTATACATTTCTCACTGTCCATACAAACAAAGGAACTTCAGTCACATAGCAACCAGCTTTTGACTATCCCTTTAACCTATGGTACTCCCTTATTTCGCTTCTACTTACAAGGAAGCACTAATAAGACTATTTCTGCTAATGTTTTTCAATTAGCATGAAGTAAATAGAAACATAAGTTTTTTAATAATAATTTATTGCAGAGATGTAGAGAAAGTCATGTCAATGGAACACATAAGAATTTTTAAAAAAATATTGTAAAATGTTATTGAAAAAAAAACTAGGATTTTTAAATTTTAAAAAAATAACTAATCCATACACACAAAAACTTTCTCGTCAAAATAAAGCCTATTTAGATGCAAATGTGTGAAGAAAATTTCTGCCTAAAGTGTCAATTAGTTTCTAAAATAATGGAGCATTTGTGTAGATAATTTTACTTCTTCAGAAATTGTTTTTAAACCTAACATTTAAAAACATGTAACCTAGCTTTTCAAGCACAACTTCGCAGTATTTCGAAACAAAGGAAATATGAGAGGGATACGAATAGCTTTGTTAAACTCTCCGATCAAAATAAAAAAAGGAAAACTGATGCGTTACACTCCCACGACTTTCTCTAGCTGCTCTACAAACTTCTTACAAAAGATAATTATTCTTTCAACACCATGCTAATCAAGATAAACGTTAGTAGAATTGTATTACTTAGTTCTTTATAAGTAGAATGGAACTAAGGGAATGCACTTGGCTAAAGTGATAGTCGAATGTTATAAAAGCTGTCGTTATGCGATTGTCATTGCAAGTCGCTTCTTTGCTTGTCCAGGAGTAGAACAAAAGAAAAACGTACACCTCCGTCTGAGAAAAGTATAGGTACTTTACAATTTGAAACTAATAACAAGGAGTACCTCGAAAACGGTAAACTCCACCCAAATAATGTATATGACATAACTTGTGTATTTTAACGAGATCTACATTTTTAAAGCAAGTTTTCGTATATTTCTTATGGTTTAGTAGTTATACCAAATGAAACAAAATTCATCCGGAATAAACAGGTCTTTAGAAGCTATTCCCAGAAAATTCAGGATATACATTTTATTTGTGATAGATATGGCTTTAATATGCGATATTTTTTAATCAAAATCGTTAGAGCCATTTGCTAATGCGCTCACAAAATGTCAATGTGCGACCCATGCAGGTGAGTAAGACAGTTGGAAACATATACTTTTTTCGAATAATTTGTATACTCACAGTATAACTGTAAACATTTTTGTTACAAATTAATTCTTAACTGTTTAATGTTATTTTTAAATTGCAGTGGAAATAGCTGAGGTAAAACTTTTGTTGTTTTATCATGTTAAATCTATAATAATTAACATTACTACGTTTCCACTGCATATTATGCCAAAACTATGAAAATATCTATATATTCATATAAGTAGTATAAATAGCAATGCAAGAAGTATAATAGGGCAATCATGTATAGAATGGGTATATTAACTGAAAGGTGGATTTTATATTTCAGACTCTCAATGTTACACACCGACACTGCACTGAAGTAATTATCTTTCCACGCACACAGCTTTTGAGCTTCACATCATCTCAGAAGATTTTTTTAAAAATGTGTATGTATACATTGCGTTTCATAAGTATTGCACACATTTTGCTATTACAAAATAGAAATGTTTATCCAAAACAGTCTCGCACAGTCTCAACTGCTCTGTAAGTGGCGTGTGCATATACCCCTTGGTGCGTTAAAAGAGTTTCAGAACTCATTGGGGCTATTTTAAGTTAAACATCGGCAGCCAAATGCTGGCGAGAGTGACCTGCGTTTTACGCCTCACAATGGGCGCGACCCGCTTGTAGTCTTCGCTGATAAGCAAAATGGGGAAAGCTAAGCTCACTCTTGCAATTCTCCTCTTCTTTATTCAAAATAGCCTCGTTGAGTTCTGAAACTCTTAAGGGATATTTGCACACGTCAAATAGAGGCAGTTGCACCATCTGGTATATTCTAAAAAATCATTTTTCACAGAAACTAGCCATTCTTAATCTTAAGATTATTCAGCTGTGATGTCATTGGAAACATTTTAAATGACATCCTATAATTTCTGCATATTGCCTTAATTTTTAAGGATTGTGGAATTTGTAAATTGTTTTATACAACAAACTTTGCTACGGTAACCAAAGAAATAACTGACAGATCCTTTATGTATTTATACAAATCGATCTAGTAAATTCTACAAATAAACTGCATGAATTACACTAGAAAATTCAGTTATTTGATTGGGTAACTTAGAAACGATTTTTTGTAATAACATAGTTAATAGCTTGGAAAAATCCACAGAATGATAAAATCTTAAAATTAATAATATATTGTTTGAACAACAGTTTTATATATTTTAACTTGTGTTTCATTTCTCATGCATTTAATTATACCAACTAAAACAAAGCCATGTATCCTTTCTGCTTTTAAAATTTGCTGGTTAAAATTTCTTGATTTGGATTTCTTTTGCTTGTAATATTAACTCCCAGATAACTTGAGCTCTATAACTTTTACACTTAATATTTAATTTCCATCGCAGTGGCACTTCACTAATAGTTAATATATTTGTTAATTAATTAAGCGAGTTAATTAATTCTACTAATCACCATTCGAGCTAGCTCAGGACTCATAAGAGATGAAAGTTGAAATCCTTTTCATTTATTTAATATAAAATAAAGCTTCACAGCTACATGCAGGTTGAGACTTTAATTTATTGTATTACATTTTATATCACATATAATAAAAGAAATTAATCAGCAAAAACATTAATATCAAATAAATTCCCACGAGTTCATAATGGATGACGATGGAAATGAACGCAAACAGAATAATTATAGCAATGCTAGAAATGTGATGGGCCACAAGGGTATAAAATGATGAGAAATAACAGAGTAACTCGGAGCTTAACATGGATATTATAGGGCCATATTATTTTTTAGCTTGGAAATAAAAACAAAGTTTCAATCAGTCAAAAGTGGCATCGTGCTCTTTTGTTTGTTCCTGACTTTGTTTTCATTTATTTTTACATGTCAGGCACATTCGGAATATTCTCTTCAATTGCTACGGTATTGTTTCACATTAGCCAAAGACAGATTATAAATAATTATTTATCCCTTGATTATCTATATATAGCTTCGAGCGCTAATATTTACACCAAATTACTTTCACGTCCAGTTGAAACGTTTTTTTTTTTACTTTCTCTTCTAGTTTTTCCTAAATCAAAAAGATATTTTAAAAAGAGGTCTTTGTGTTTGTCTGTATGTCTGTGTGTGCGCGTGTGCGTACGCGTGTGAGTGGTGTGTTGTGTGTTGTCTATTCGTCGCTCTAACTATGTGTTTTTCTGTCTATGAATAGCGTAACTCAAAAGCTTAAATACCAAAGTTTGTATTAGTGTTACTTCCACCCAAAATTTTGATACTGCGATTTCAGCGAAAATACACACTTTGAGGATCTCTGAATCTCCCTCCCTCCCCCTAAAAAAGGGAAAAGTTTTAGAAAAAGGTCATTTTGTTCTTCTGACTGTGTATTTTGAAGACCATAACTCACAAATGGAAAGTCGGATAAGTATCGAACTTGATGGTTGTCCTCTCAAAATAATTTGAGAACACCTTGTGGTTTACCGGGAAACATGCGAGTCAGTTGAGAAAGTCAATTCTATGCCGGCATGTTGCCATGGTAGCTCAGGGGCAGAGCAACCGGCAAGAGATTAGGAGATCCGTGGTTCAAATCCCGGCTTTGGCATTGAATTGTTCAGTCTGACTCTACCTATCCAACTCCTGTCCTATACACGGCTTATATGAAAAAAAAAAAAAAACAACAATTAATCCAATACCATTTGATAGTTTTAAGTTCAGCATTTTCCATAGATGCAACCTGAAGGTTTTTAAATAATGATTCACCCCTAGCTATCCTTCACTTGGAAAATGTTTCCTGAATTTTTATTTTTAGCAAAATGACTGACGATTTTATTTTAATAACAAATTTTTATATTTTATAATAAATTAAATGTATACATATTAAATTTTGTGTGAATTATTCATAACGTATCACATAGCAACTACATTTGATAAGAATTTAGCCTAGCGAATCCCCTTATTTCTCTTACATCTAGGGAAATATATAATAAGACAATTTGTATTAATATTTAAATCGCTCAGTATGAAGTATATAGCAGAGTAAGGTTTTATAAGACTTTTTTAACGGAATAAGAGAAAGATGTTAGAATGTAAAACATCACATTTTTAATTGAAGTTAATTGTAGAATGTATTGTAATTTTGGTAAATGTAAAAATCCTCCTTAAATGAATAAAATTAAAATAAGCATTCTCTTTAATAGGCATGTATAACGTTTATTTATGGATGCACAATTTGGTGGGCTAAGTACCCATTGCCCATTTGAAAAGAATGGGCTCCTGAATAAAAGTAGAGCACAGTAGTTGAAGTTTAACAGAAAATTGGATAATTCTTACAGCAATAAATGATATTGATGGTTATTAATTACTAGTTCTGTATTATGACATGAATAATGATGATTGAGGTGTTAGCTTACGCCAAAGATAGTAATTTGGGAAGATTAAGCATGCCCGAGCTGCCCTAGTGGTTTACATTCCACGCCAAGTTGCAGGTACCCCTGTCCACCACGAGCTCATTTATCACCTTGTCATTTGGGGTGGTGTGAATTCTCTCCAAGGGTGCCCCCACCTCAGCAATGCATTCATCCCTGCCAGGTGGACAGAGGCCAACGAGCAAATATGAATGCCTTAGAACATTCTGTAACAAAATTTATCAAGTGCTACCGTTGTCATACACCATTAGGTTTTGTGAAAACTATGCAAATGATTATTTTCGAGACAAAAGTATTATTTACTAACTAAAACATTGGGTGTTCCTCGAAGTTTGGTGGTTTATTCCTTGTACTTTAGTGATCCTAGGCAAAACCAATATACAAAAACCCTAGAGAGAATCTTTACATAAACAATTTAAATAAAATGCCTTGGAAAAATGTTCTAGGACATTGTTAAGAAAATTGACAGAGTTACGCCATATTTATTTTGTATAACCTTTTATTTTTAATCAGTTATTACCAGAATCTGATTTTAACATTCACTACAATCTTACAGCTTTTATATTTTGAGTTACAGTTTGTGAATCCGATTCATAAATTACACATAAGTTACAGGCAATGAAACAGAATCGTATCTAAATTTAGTAATAAAGTAAACGTCTAATCACCCAGAGCAAGAAGTAAGTTTTCACAACTACAAGTATTTAGAATTAACAAACACATAAAATCCCAATTTTTCCCAAGCCGAAAGAAACTCCAATTTTGCCTACTCTAGGCGGCTACGCAGTAAGCTTCGCTGTGCTTATTGAAGATAAGGCCGTCCCCGGCGATATTCGCAGCCGAGCGACCGTCTCCACTCCCTCGAGGGCTTGCAAGGACAGCGGAGGAAGAATGATTCTATCATTTCCCACCAGGTTGCAGCAAATTCGAAAATTACGTCACTATGGCAGGTAATAGGTAATCTTGCTTATGCCGCAACTGTGACGTAAGTAGTTACCAACAGTGCGGTTTGAATCGTAGCTCACTCTACACCATTTAATCTTCGGTCGCAATTGCCTTGCGTTTCTTAGGCACCATTTAAAACTTCTTGCACAAGGCTCTTAAAGTGCTAATTAAAAATATCAGGGAACTATATAAAATGAATAAAAACAGAATACTATCCAAAAATACCGAAAACCAACAAATTATGATTATGATTTATTGTGAATACAACTGAGTGACTTTCCACTCTGTCACATTTGGGCTGACTCGTAGTTATTCATATAAAAGAATCTGATGTGCTTTCATTCGCATGACTTTCTCTATTTGTTTCACATTAAACTATCCTTAAAAAAGATTATTCTTTTATCTACATTATGCTAATTGAGATAAAAATTAGCAGAATTGGTCATATTACTTGCTTCTTTGTAAGTAAAAGGGAAATAGGGAAATATACTAAGCTAAAAGATAATCAAATCTTTTAAAAGCCAATGTGAAACAATAGATGTTCAGTTTGCTTTGCATGGTCAGTAGTAAAACTAGACAGACGAAACGAAAGGACGCTTCCTGTTTGAGAAGAGTTAACGTAGTTTAAAGTTGAAACCAATAACAAGGGATATCTCGAAAACGGTCAACTCCACAAAAAATTGCATGTAACGTAGATTGTGAGTTTTAACGACATCTACATTTTTTTGTGTATTAAGTTTACGTCTATCTCCTACGGTTTATTAGTTATACTAAAGTCATCCAGGATTAAGAAGGCCCCAGAGGTTATTACCAGAAGATTCTAGATATGCATTTTATTTTTCATATAAAAATTTTTAAAATTCAGTATTATAATCAAAATCGTTAGCCAGTTTTGACAAAATCAAAATTTGGAAAGTGTTTGCATATAAAAGGTAGTTGGGGACGAAATTTACTTAAAAATCCTCGCGTCACATACTTGGAAGATACTGAACTTAAATACAAAGTTTTTTATTTAACGGTCTTTTTGTTTTCGAGCTATGCTGCTCACAGACGTACACGAATATTTCTCTAAAAATGTGTTTTTTTATTCAGGTGGTCTCCAAACATGTATTTAAATCTCGGTATCAAATACAATACCTTATCAATACATTATGTACATAATAGTGCACAGAAAGTAATAGCAACACAAACTTAAAGAAACTTCAAAAGATTCAAAAAACAGACTAAGAGTGCCAAATGACAAAATGACAAATATAGTATCTGGCTTGAAACATCAAATCTTATCTGCACATGAAGAAGATCTTATATAGTCCAGAATTTCCCTACAACAGATGACTCCAAAAGTGGACCATCGAATGCAGCACAGAGAAAGATCCCAATAAGCAGTGTTCTTAAGAAAAGTAACCTGTCAATACACAAATCTATCATAATTAAATGGTACTCAAAAACTTTACTAAATATATACTCTCTTTAGACTTACAAACGTTGAAACAGTTCTCGAAAAATCAGAGGAAGAAAATTATTTGGTCTAGCTTTACACAGATGGGAACAAAACCGAGGCAGGAATAAGACTAGGCATAATAATCTACAATCAAGAATTTTATTACCTTCTAGGAAGCAGATGTACGAACAATAAATCCGAACAAATTGCTGTATTGTGAACACTTTACGAACAACAATGTAGCAGAAAGATGTGCGGAAATCCACAGAGAGAGCAAAATAATCCTCGACCTGTTAAGAAAGAACTTAAAGCACAGCACTCCGACAGATGAGGTAAAGAAAAACATATGCTCTCTACAACACCAAAAGCTGAATGAATGAATAAGTATATGCATTGAAAAATCTTATGCGTTCCATTCACATGACTCTCTCTACATCTCTGCAACAAATTATTATTAAAAAACTTATGCTTCTATTTACTTCGTGCTAATTGAGAAAAATTAGCAGAAACATTCTTATACACTCTTCCTTGTAAGTAGCAGCGAAACAAGGGAGTGCTATAGGTTAAAGTGATAGTCAAAAGCTGGTTGCTATGTGACTGAAGTTCCGTTATTTGTATGGACAGGAATTGACAAATTCCTGTATAAGAAAAGTGTAAGTTTTTTAAAGCTGAAACCAAACACAAGGAATATCTCAAAACGATCAACTCCACAAAAAAAAATGTATATAACTTAAATTGTGTTTGAACGTTCTCTGCAATTTCTGTGTGGTAAGTTTTTGTCTATCTGCAGTTTAGCAGTATGCAAAATTCCGTAAAATTCATCCAGAATAAAATAGTTTTCAGAGGCTATTCCCAGAAAATTCAAGATGCACATTTTATTTGTCAGGTAAATATCTTTAATATACGATATTTTATTCAAACTCGTTTGAGCTAAAACGTTCTATGTTAAGGGTAGTTTGGGTTGTGGGGATTTTTCTCAAAATCTTCATGTAGCCTCCCTGGAAGATTCTAAAATTAAATATCAAGTTTGGAATTTTACCGACTTTTCATTTTTGAGTTATCGTGTTCAAGGACACACACACGCGCGCGCGGGCATTTTTTCTGAAAATCTTTTTGGATACTGGGGACCCTACAACACATATTTCTGGTAAAATCTGGATATCGAGTTTTTGGGTGCAATACAATACTTCCTCTATACTTGTAGTGCTTGTAGATAAAGTAAAAAACAGTATCATACATTGAGCTTTGTCAATCGCACGGGGCCATAGACCATACGTGAGTTTGCAACACACACACACACACACACACACACACACCAAAGCTGGAAAATACACTTCCAATGGATCAAAGTCGATGTGAGAAAGAAGGCAATAAATGAGTCCATCAGTTGGCCAAACAAACAACAACATGTCCAGAACTAGAACCGAGTACGAATTAGTCCCATTCAGCACCGTGAAGAGGGATTTACAAGAAAAGTGCATTAACGTCTGGGAAGACGAGTCATCCTGCGTGGTTCAGAGTAAATGCTAGCCTCTGGTTAATGACTTTTTCGGGAGTAAAAATCCCTAGCATGGCTTCCTTCGGAAGGGAAGTAAAGCCATTGGACCCGTATCGTATATTTTATGACACCTAAAAAATCCTCGAATAAATAAATCATTTTATTTGTTACCGATGCTGTCAATTGACAGGATCACATCAGCACTGTGCCGGAACTTTGTCCCGCAGGAGTTTTTATATGCCAATGAATCCATTTATATGGAGCTGTCGCTTTTAAGCACACTCAATAACCATCGACTGGGCTGGGTTTGAACCGTGACCTTGAGATTAGAAAGCCAGCTAGTAACGAGAAGGATCCTTGAGCCTAATAAAGAGGCCTCTGAGCAAAAGCAAACTGTTTTTCACGCCCAATAGAATAGGACGCTAGGAGCTGAAGCAGTTAAAGATCGTCCATAAATAATTCAATTTAATTGGTAAGATGAGTGGTCAAATACCACGATCGCAAAGGTGTATTTTTCATTTTCATTTTTATTTTGTCTAAAATCACTATACAGGCATTGACAATTTATGTTGAAAACAGTACATTAACTTTATCATAATAAATTGCAAATCAAGATCACAAAATTTATCATTAAAATATTCATGTATAAAATAAAAAGAATGTTTGACTAACCATGTATATATCCTGGACTTAAAATGCTGCATGTTCAAACATTTAACACTATCAGGCAAGCTATTATACAACTTAATACCTAAGTACTTATAACTATTCTGAGATTTTGCTAGTCGATAAAATGGAATGTTTACATTGGACCTGTATCTAGTACTATAACTATGAATATGCATTCTCAAAATATGTCTATAACGAGAGACATGTATATATACTAAATTATGTAAAATATAAAGCTTATAAATGGTTAAAATGCCTAGCTCAATAAATAGGGGTCTACATGGGGTTATATACGAAGTTTTTTTTAATATCCTAATAATTTTCTTTTGAAGACAAAAAATGTCAGTTACTTTGTCAGCACCATCCCAAAAAATTAGGCCATATTTTATTACAGATTCAAAGAAAGCAAAATGCATACTTCTCACGTATTCAATTGGGATAGAACCTCTCTAACTACGAATTTTCTAGTGTTCAAAACTGACTATAGTCCACCCATTAATATCGCAGCAATGACTACACGCAATGGAACAATAAGAGAATATTTCCACAGTTTTAAGATTTTTGATGACCTAACATGAGAATGTCGGGAAAACTCGCAGACTGTCGACAACATCCTTTGGGATCGTGGATTATTACAGCCCGATAGGGATGAACTTCATAGGAAAATTAAAAAATCGAGTGGACATTAGCCACCGTGAGAAAATCAATTAGAATTTTTTTTCTAATTTAGGGTAATTATAGAGAACTTGGGCCCCTCTAGAAATTAAACAAATTGTGGTTTGACTGTAAGTTTGGTTTATACTTGTTACGTTTTCACCAATGTTTTTATCGGAAAAGCTCCGTAATTAAGTTAAACGCTAATTTATTACGTGCGCGTAGCGATCGTTTTTTTGTGAATATTTATGAAGTATGCTGCCTAGAAGGAGTAGAATATAAATAAAGAAGTCTTGTAGTACATTTGCAATGTAAATATATAATAATACTACACAATAAATGCCTAAAACCTGAGTTTCATTGTCGGCGGCAGGCGAACAGTGTTGTGGAATGCAACACCGGCATATGTCGCTAGACGCTGTGCTGATGTAAGACAAGTAAGTTTCACGCAGATACAGCTGTTCAGTGAATTTTATTATGCAGAACTTCGGCCACTCTAAAATCGAATTAAACTAAGTGCGAATGATTGACTTTGTATTTATGATGACAATTTCAAAGCCTGTGGATTTCAAATTTATCGCAAGGTTAGGTTCCAATCCGTTTAGGTTAGTGTGGGTATATAAACAGGTAGCAACATTAGATTTTTAAACCATCTCCCCATTCTAATCCCCCTCTAGCCACACCGGTCCCGTTAGAGTGCAAAACTGGTATAAGTCGCAGCGGAGAGGGTTAGCAGCCCAACTTGTAAATAATTACCTAATTTAGTAGAGATAAACTTTGGTAATTTACAAAATATAATCTAAAGTAAGTTCAAAGCAAGCGTGACAATGTAAGTTACAACTTCAGAGAATCAAACCAATCGCTTAGAAAATTTGGAAAAATAAGTTCAAATTTATTTAAAAAAAAAAAAAAACTATAACATAAATCAGGTTCAATTACAGTGACAGTTTAAATGAAAACTTACACATTTATAAAATACCTAGGTAGTCATATTCTGTTTTATGTCTGATATGTGCAATGGCTGTTTTTTGGGAGACATGGTGTGGAATTTCCAACATGCATTCCCATATATTTTTCCCGTGTTGCAAAGTCTGGTTCTCTTCAAGGCTTGAATTGCTTGATGTTTTATAAACAGTAAAGTTAATATAAAAATGTGTAATTCAATGCTAAATTTACTTACAATTAAGTTGTATACATGCATGTAATATTAGATTTGGAATTGGGCAAGCAGCAGTAAATCCGTTCAATAAAAAGAATAAAATAAAAATGATTGATAATTGGTAATTATGCAGGAAACGAGCCGCCTGAGAACTCGAATGAAACTAAGGGTAATCGATGGATTTTGTATTCGTAATGTCAATTTTAAAGGTTTTAAATTGCGGAAAAGCTTGATTTTTTCATTATAGACAAATTCGTGCGCATACTAGAACGGTTGGTATTTTGCGTATATGACTGATATTAACAAATAATTAGATATAAACGAGTATTATATGAATAATACATTATTTTATAATGTGTATTTGATGAACTGCGTGTATAAAACTGGATTTATAACGAAAAAGCTTGCTTTCGTTGCCAGCGGAGACTAACTATTAGTATGCAAGAACGTCATATGTCGCTCTTGGAAGGATTACCGCTTCGTGAGAACCTGTAGGAATAATTCACCGACTAGCAGTTGGTGGAGGAGGTATGTTAGCGATTTTCTTACCTTTTTTACTTTCTCTACACGTACTATGTACATATGTATAGAGAAGATATTGCATTTCACCCAACAATTCGATACCAAGATTTCACCGGAAATACATGTTTTGCGTCGCCCTGAATCCAAAATAATATCATTTTTGGAAAAAGGTCTGTGTGTGCGTGGGTGTGTCTGCGCCTTTGGACACCACACCTCAAAAACGAAAATACCGATAAATACCAAAATTGGTATTTAAGTTTGCTATCTTCCAAGGATGTGACACAAAGATTTTCAAAACAATCCCCCCATTCCCAACTACCCTTTACATGGAACATTTTGATCTTCTCAAAAATGGCTCTAATGATTTTGATTAAAATTTTGTATATTAAAGATATTTATCTGATAAATAAAATGTATATCATGAATTTTCTGGGAATAGCCTCTGAAGACTACTTTATTCTGGATGCGTTTTACCGAATTTTACATAACTGCTAAACCGTAAGAGATTGCAAAAACTTTCCACACAAAAAATGTAGAGCATATTAAAACACAAAATTTATGTTATGCATATTTTTTTCGTGGAGTTGATCTTTTTTGAGATATTCCTTATTATTAGTTTCAGTCATGTAAAACATACTTTTCTCAAACAGGAATTTGTCAACGCCTATCCATGCAAACAAAGAAAATTCAGTCACATAGCAACCAGCTTTTGACTATAGCTTTAACCTATGGTACTCCCTTATTTCGCTACTTATAAGATAGCAAGTAATAAGACTATTTATGCTATTTTTTCTGGATCATTTGAAGTATATAGAAACATAAGCTTTTTAACAATAATTTGTTGTAGAGAGGTAGAGAATATCATGTGAATGGATCACATCAGATTTTTTAAATCCGTTTCTGTAGGCGAAACTTTTGTGTTCTGTGATTTAGCGAATCGGTTGAGGTTAGTGTGTGTATATAAATTTATGTTTCTAATTTTCTATTGTGGTAGTATTCTGAAAATTTGTGTCTGTAATAAAAAAAAACAAAGCTTGTCCGCAAAATAAAACATTTGAAATCGTCATCACAAGTATAATATCAATCAATCGCACTTTTTATTCGGTTTTTTGAGCGGCCCAAGTTCTGCATATTAACCAAGATTTTTATCAGTGACGTTCAGTTAGCAATTTTACAGTCATTTTCATTTAATGTAACTAACGCTAACTAATCACAGAAATTGTTTCTTACCTTGGATTCAACGAACGACCTGCATTCCATCCAAAACTTTACGACTTGCACGTTGTCCATTATTCTTGAAGATTCCGTCACTGTTGTTTGAAATCAGCAAAACTCCCAACTCTAACACGCCAACACAGATAAAAACTCAAGTTGCCTTCCGCAACCTCGGAGATGTGTCCAACTGAGTTGAACAAAATCTCGTAAAAAGTCCAACCATAGTCCTCACTGTCAATATAGATTTAGGAAACTTCTCTTGCGGCAGTCCTTTTCCAAAATCTCGGAACAGCACTCAGCACCCGGGTAATTTCTCTACGTAAGAAATGTCACTCTTAAGGTGACGAATCTGTGGAATTTGGCCAAATACTTATTTCATAATAAAATAATATAATTTTTAAACTTGAAGGAAATTTATTATTTTTCCAACTCGGCAAACTTTGACTATCGATTAACAGATCTTATAAATGAGCAGACACTAAAACTTTTAACTTTTATCTTGAAAAATTTTCCATCTATTTAACGGTCTTTTCGATTTGAGCTATGCTGTCCACAGGCCCACTCACAGACAGGCAGACACACATGCACACGGAACTTTTTCTGAAAATGCTTTTTTTTTTTTTTTTTTTGGATTCAGGGGTACTAAAGCAAACACTTTTGGTGAAACTCGGTATCGAATTTTTGGGTGAAATACAATACTTCCTCTATACACTATGTACATAGTACGTGTAGAGAAAGTAAAAACCAACCTTGACCACCAACTAAAACATTTGAAACCGTTATCACAATAAATACAAGATCCACCGATCGCACTTAGTTTCATGCGAGCTTTCGAGCGGTCCGTTTTATACATAATTACTAATTTCAATAAGATATCTTACATAATCAGGATTTTCCAAATGTCAAAGAAGCGTCACCTTAAGCAAAACTTGGCAGCCCTTTTATACCGTAACATGCATAGTTGTTTATGTCTGACACACACACATACTGCACTACCCGATTAGCGTCTGGATTCGTTCTCACCACGTACCCCTAACTGACCTGTCCCAACCCAGCCACGTAGCGCCTTCAGAAAGTTACATCAAATCCACTCTCCCTATGTCAGTGGTACCAACTAACTTCCAGCCACCAGCTGAGTTACTTCATATATTGTCATCCACCTTTTTTCATGTTCCTCCATGTCCATTCATTCTTATTTCGTTGGAAATATCAAATGTGGTTGGAAGTATATCATCCATCGGTGGATTTGCCACGTTGTAGCACGAGGGTTGAACCTTTAATGGTAGCAACTATTTATTTAAAGCTGATACAAAATTGATTCTTACGCCACTGTGGTTGAGTGGTTAGACTGCTCGCCTGTCATCCAGGTGACCCAGGCGTGGATTTGTGGTGGACGGAGCGGCGTCTGTGTGGGTGTTTTCCGAATCCCCCGGTTTCCCCCGCCACTCATTCCCCCAATTTCTCCATCATCACTTTTCCTATTATCAATTTCACTTATATCATGAATGAAATCAAGGATCTTTAGAATGAGCCTCTTAATATCCCTTATGCATCAACCAAACAGAGTTTTATTCTTGATTAAATGTGTTCATTATTACATTAATCTATATGTGAATTTATGATTTTTGGAGTTTCTAAAAGGAATTTTAAATTTTGCTTATATTTCATATCATACACTTCCTCATCCTCAAGTCGTTCGTTCAAGACCCTACATTCTGTGGTTTCGTGCCGTTGGCTCCCCGACAAGCTTCTGACCCCTAGGCATCCGCTTGTAAGTTCTACAGGGGTGTCAGGCCTAAATAGGGGGAAGGTAAGCCGACTACAAAAACAAAATAGATACGCGTAAAAGGTTTTCTGAGTTAATTTAATTCTTTTATTCACACAAGTGCGAAGAACCGGAGTTCGAAAAGTAGAGTCAGACTGAAAAATTCAATGGCATAGCCGGGATTTGAACCATTGATCTCCAGGTCTAAAGCCGGTTGCTCTAATCACTGAGCAAAGTGGCATTAAATTCCTCTTCTGACTCCCATGTTTCGCGGTTAACCACAAGGTAATCTCAAATTATTTTAGATGATATATCCCAATGGCGATTTACAATGTGGTAATTACTTTAAGTCCCGGGTTTCATAGTTGAGCAAACTATTAAGTCAATTAGTGTTAATTTAATTGTTTTTCCGTGGTTCAAATCTCGGCTAAGACATTGAATTTTTCAGTCTGACTCTACCTTTCCAACTCCTGTCCTACACACAGCTTCTGTGAAAAAATGTATACACTAATTAGGGTCAATATAAAAAAAATAGTATGATACATTCATTTTTAGACTTATTTCCACACTTTCCAAAACCCTCGATTTTAAAAAAATATAGTAAATACTTTATACAAATTGGAGTATTGTTTGATAAAGTATAATATCCTTTATTTTATTGCACTTTTGACAGGCAGTACCATAAGTATAGAGAAGTGTTGGCAAAAGGTTTGCGAGAAAGTAAAGTTTAAAGTTCGGAATGTCTATTAATAAGCATGCACCTGCACATATCTTCAGTTAATTGATAGTTAAAGTGAGCCAAGAGGGCACAGCGATATGTATATTCTTGAAGTTTAGAACACATATCTTTCTGTTATGAAAGAAAACAATTTTCTAATTGTGGTCCAATTCTTAAACTTTTGTCAAAATACAAACAGTATGGTACATTAAGGATATAGCGACCAGTTCTTATATATTTGGCTATTGCTATTCATATTATATATAACGGAATGTTTGATGTCGCTATTTCTGCAAAGATTCATCTTCATTAATAAAATGAAATAAAAATAAATTATCGTAACAATAATATTTTATTTTTTGTAGCTTAACGTCCTTTAACCTGGTTGGTCATATCGGACGATGAATGAAATTGGTGAAATGATGCTCAAATGATTTCGGGGGGTCCATGGAGCTTAAAGTTACTCGACATTCGTCTTCCCAGGATAAGGGAAAACCCGAAAAAATACCTTACCTGGGTAACTCACCCTAAGCAAGATTCGAACTCACGACCTGTTGAACGTGAGGCAGACACGCTACCACCACACTACCCAGACGGGCTTAACAATAATTTGTATATACACTAACAAAGAAAAAAAAGTAGAGCAATTCATGAGATTTTAATGTTCAGCTTTTTTACTTTCTCTAGTATGCATGTACATACAACGTGCATAGTAGCTAGAGAAGGTAGGTATTGTATTCCATCCAAAAATCTCATGTCCAAATTCTCCAGAAATATATATTTTTAGGACCCCTGAGTCCAGAAAAAGCATTTTAGGGTGTGTGTGTATGTGTGTTTGAGTGTAAAATGTAAATGACGTGTTATTTATAGACGCTCTTTAACTACTGTAGTTCTCAGGGTCCCATTCCATATATTGGGCGTGAAAGACCGCTTAATTTTGCTCAGAGACCTCTCTATTAGGCTTGAGGTTCTTTTTCATGCCGTAAATCTACGACATGGGACCAACGGCTTTGCTTCCCTTCCGAAGGAAGCCATGCTAAGGATTTTTACACCCGAAAAAATCCATCGTGTGTGTTCGTGTGTGTGTGAGTGTGAAAGCAAAATGTAAATCGCGTGTTATTTATAGACGCTCTTTAACTACTGTGGCTCTCAGCGTCCCATTCTATACTGGGCGTGAAATACCGCTTAATTTTGCTCAGAAGTCTCTCTATCAGGCTTGAGGTTCTTTTTCGTGCCGTAAATCTACGACATGGGACCAACGGCTTTATTTCCCTTCCGAAGGAAGCCATGCTAAGGATTTTTACACCCGAAAAATATCCATCGTGTGTGTGTATGTGAACAACATAGCTTAAAAACGAAAAGACCTTTAAAAACAAAATTTGGTATATTTAATGTCTTCCAAGGATGCGACATAAATACTTTGAAAAAAAAAAGTACCCTTTGTATGGAAATTTTGTTTTTCTTAAAAACGACCGTAACAATTTGGACTAAAGCAGCGGATATTAAAGATATTTACATCAAAAATAAAATTTTTATTTTGAATTTTCAGGCAATAGTCTCTGAGGGTCTCTTGATTCTAGATGAGTTTTGTGCAACGGTTAAACCGTAAAAGAAAACTTAGTAGACAAAATTTAGATCTCATTAAAACATAATTCATGTCATATACATTTTTCTTTTAGCGTTGGCCGTTTTTGACATAATTTTTGTTATTGGTTTCAGTTGTACATTAATATTTCTCAAACGGGACCATGCAAAACTAACCGAACCTCTTTTTTCGCATAGCGGTTAGTTTTTAAAAGATTTGACAGTCATTGTAACCTAATGCATTCCCTTATTTCCATGCTACTTACAATGAATAAAACATTATGGTAATGCTTATCTCAATTAGCATGAAGTAGATAAAAAATAATGTTTTATAAGAATAGTTTGTATTTGCAACAGCTCCAGAAGGTTATGTGAATGGAACACATCCTATCTTTTATAAGCAGAAAAGGAGGCCAGTAAAATATAAGGTATAGTATGCTAAACATTTTCACTGGTATTACCTACACTTGCAATTTAGCAAACACATAAAAGACAGTATTCAAAGCGAGGAAGTTACTCTACTTCGTCTACTCTCCTTTGACGGTTACCTTAATTAAGGTAAAGCCAAAATGCTTGTTATTACTTAGTTACAGTACACGAGCATACTGCGAATAGAGTAACTAATCAAGAACCAGCTAACCTGCTTACAGCTTCCAACATCCGCGTTGCTAGCTCACACTTAAGTTCGCGTCCAAGAAACTGCCAGCAAAGTCACAAATATGTATATCTTCATCAATCACTGTCAGTGATCACTTTCGGAGTAAGTAATCCGAAAAAAAATCACATACCTAATCGCGTAACTGCTGGCGGCAAAAGCCAAACGTGAAACAGCTGAAGCACGGGACATCTTAAGGGAGCGAGTAATCGATGAGAACGCGGCAATCGATTGCGGTTTGAACTGTTGATGGCTGCATGACTGATGAAGACGGCAACGATCCATTTCTGGAATTAGCTTCTAGATATTGCATTTATGCTTCTTGGCTCAAGTGTAGCATCTGTTTCAAAGAACCGCAAACATACATTATAAATGCGGCTATTGTCTTTTGAATACGCTTACAATTTGCATGCTGATTGTTGGCAGAAGTCATGAAGTGATTCAAGAACGAATCGTTCATATGAACGACTACAAGGAAAGAATCGTAGGAATCGTGTCAATCTTTGCATGAATCGTCGTTCAAAAAAATCGCGAGAATGGTGCTAGTCTCAACATGAATCGTTGTTAAAAAAAAATCACGTGAATCGAAAATATTCATATGAGTCGGAAAGAATAGCATGAATCGTGTCACCCACAGCAGGTATTCAAGAATTTGAAATACCAAGTGAATACACATGTTTTAAAAGTTGTGTCTACTGATATATTCATGCTCACTTGATGATATATTAGTATGGGGAACGACCTAAGTGTCAAAAAAAAATTACAAAAGAAGGTCATAACATTGATATGCAATGTAGATAGTAGAGGTCATTGCAAGCCATTATTTTGGAAGCCAAAAATCCTTACAGTTGTTTCTTTATATGTCGGTAAATATTTGTTTCATGTAAAAATAATATTGACAAATATTGCCCAATAATGCCACTCATTGATATTACACTAAACTAGTCAACAGTTAAGGGTTAACTTGTGCAGAAAAGTAACAACTAAAAGCAGTTTTAACGAACTTAGTGTAACATTTAAAAATCTACTGTCACAGAATATTAAAAACTTGGACATTAATAATTTTAAACTAGAGTTGAGACTTTTATAAGATCTATGTCTATATGATGTCACTGAACATTTTGAAGCACTAAGTATTAGTACTTCTGACTGTGGGTATTGTTTTAAATTGTATTACTTTACTCGTTATATAACTGACGATGTCTATGCAAAGTATATGCTCTCAGGCAATAAATTGATTGATTGATTGATTAATAGTAAACATAATAAACTTTCAAGTGCATTAAAACTAAAGACAGTTACTAAATATTAACAATTTACATCACTTTGCTTTTGCAGCTTAGTTCACTACACAGTGCTTACATCCTTACCCAACTTAGAGTTAAGTTCTACATTTTCATTGATAGATATATTGGAGAAGTTTAGATTTGGGTTTATTATCCGGTTTTATAAGGATACTAAAACTAATATAAAAACAAAAACTTGAGTTTGTTAATGAAGGTTTGTAACATTCTCATGGGTAAAATGCACAAAGCGACATTCATTTCTAAAACAGTTTACAGGTTGAAAAGTATCCTGTAGATTATAACATAATTAGCTGGTTTCTCAAAAATAGATGAATAACTAAAGTAATCAAATTTGTGGTATCTAAATGTGATTAATTTCAATAATAGTGCATTCATTGCAGAAAGGGGATATTTAAAGCTTCATTTTGACATGGAAAACAATTAAAATAAAATTTTACTTTCTCTACACGTACTATGTACATAGTGAACAAAGAAGGTATTGTATTGCACCCAAAAATTCAAAACCGAGATTTCACCGGAAATACATATTTTAGGAACCCCTGAATAAAAAAGCACCTTTTTAGAAAAATGTCCGTGTGTATGTCTGTCTATGTGTATGTGTGTGTGTCGTTTGTGGGTAGCATAGCTCAAAAACGAAAAGTCCGTTAAATACTAAAATTGGTATTTATGTTCAGTATCTTCCAAAGATGTGAAGCGGAGATTTTCAAGAAAATTCTCCCACCCCAAACTACCCTCAATATGGAAAAAAGTTCTATTTTCTCAAAAATGGCTCTAAAGATTTGTATTAAAATCTCTTATATGTAAGACATTTAGATGACAAATAAAATGTATAACTTGAATTTTCTGGGAATATCTTTGAAGACTTCTTAATTTGGATGATTTTTATTGAATTTTGCATAAGTGGTAAACCGTAAACGATAGACAAAAACTTACCTCACAGAAAATATAGATCTCGATAAAACACACAATCTATGTCATATACATTTTTTTCGTGGAGTAGGCTGTTTTCAGATATTCCTTGATTTCAGTTTTAAAATACTTAAACTTCTCATATGGAAACTTATCAACGCTTGACCACGCAAAGAAACTGGTTTCAATCCCTTAGGAACCATATTTTAAATAATTTGACTGTCGGTTTAGTCTAGTATATTCCCTTATTTCCCTTTTACTTATAAGGGACTAAGTAATAGGACCATTTCTGCTAATGTTTATCTCGATCAGCATGGTTTATTAATCATTTGTTACAGAGATATAGAGAAAGCCATGTGAATCGAACAAATCAGATTTTTATTAGTTTTCTAATTTTGGAATAGACTTCTAACATGACTTTAAATAAAGCAAAAATAATAAATGTGCTTCCGTTCTAAATAATTTTGCATCTCTCCGGTAAAATTTTAATTTACTGAGTCATGGGCTTTCTGCAATGACCGATTTAATTCTCACGGTGTAACTGTTTAATAGAAAGAAAGGAAGATAAAAGAGTATGTGGTCAATAATGCGTGTAGAATAGCTAATTCTACCAACCACAAAGAAATAATCATTGGGCGCTTTTGGCACCGAAACCAGCTCATAGAGGCTACTGGATCCACTAAAACATGGCGTAATATTATATTTTGGTAATGCTGCTGTGACCATTAGATGCACAGATGTTAATCCGCCACATTAAATGAGCGTAAAGTGAGAAACTTTTTCTGTGCAATAATACACAGAGCAGCATGGTGTCAGTTAAACTGAAATTCTCGTCGTGTTATGCGCTTTAGAGGGATTTTGACCTTAAAACCCTTGCCACCATGCTGCTACTCACTGCAGTTGAAATGCAGTCCAGTGTCAAACAACTGGTTAATTACAACAGTGTGACTGCAGATATGATTACCAGACAGACCCAAAGTATTTCGTATGCTTGTGTCTATGTTTTGAGAGCATGTATGACTGAAATTTCATGAAAAATTACAAAAAAATATTTTAATTTCATAAAATAATATAAGCATTCCTGAATAGAAGAATCACATGACTTCCTCTGCATTTCTGCTACAAATTATTATTAAAAGGCTTATGGTTCTATTTACTTCATTCCAATCGAGAAAAAAATAGCAGAAATAGTCTCATTACCTGCTTCCTTGTAAGAAGCAGCGAAATGTGGGAGTATCATAGGTTAAAGTGAAGTCAAAAGCTGGTTAGCAAGTGACTGAAGTTCCTTTGTTTGTATGGACACGAGTGGACAAATTCCTGTATGAGAAAAGTACACGTTTTTTAAGCCTGAAACCCAAAACAAGGAATATCTCAAAAACGATCAACTTCTCGAAAAAAATGTAAACAACATCAATTGTGTGTTTTAATGTGCTCTACATTTTTGTGTGGTAAGTTTTTGTCCATTTCTTACAGTTTAGCAGTTATGCAAAATTTAGGAAAAGTTATCCAGAATAAAGTAGTCTTCAGAGGCTATTCCCGCAAAATTCAAGATATACATATTATTTGTCAGGTAAATATCTTTAATATGCGATATTTTAATCAAAATTGTTAGAGCCATTTTTGAGAAAATAAAAATTTTAGAAAAAAGTTCCATGTAAAGGGTAGTAGGGGTGGGAGGATTTCCCTGAAAAGCTTCGCGCCGCATCCTTGGAAGATACCAAACTTAAATACCAAGTTTCTCTGTAACAAATTATTGTTAAGAGGCTAATTCTTCTACTTACTTCATGGTAATCGAGATAAACATTTGCAGAAATTATTTCTTATGAGTAGATGGGAAATAATGGAACACGCTAGAATAAAACGATAGTTAAATCTTTTAAAAGCTGGTTGCCAAGTAGATGAAATACGTTTCTTTGCATTGTTAGGATTTACTAATTCCCGAATATCTAAAAAATGGTCAGGACTACGACAAAAATGTATATGACATAAAATCTGTGCTTCAAGGAGATCTACATATTTTGTATAACAAGTTTTTGTCTATCTGTTACGGTTTACTAGTTGTGCAAAATCCAGAAAAATTCGTCCAGAATAAAGAGATCCTCAGAGGGTATTTCCAGAAAATTCAAAATATACATTATATTTGTTGTGCAAATTGTTAGAGCCATTTTTGAAGAGCTCAAATATTTCCAAAAAAAGTTCCATGTAAAGGGTACTTGAGGGTGGGGGTATTTTCTTGGAAGTCTTCGTGTTGCATCCTTGGAAGATACAAACTTATATACCAAGTTTGGTATGCTACCGACTTTTCGTTTTTGAGTTATTGCGTTCACAGACATATGGAGAAACAGTCACACACACACACGAAGCTCTTTCTAAAAATGTTCTCTTTTTTGATTCAGGGGTACCCAAAACATGTATGTATTCACGGTATCGAATTTTTGGTGCATTACAATAACCTCTCTATACACTATGCACATAGTACATGTAGAGAAAGTAAACATGTATAATTGGCCACTATGCGTAATTTGAAATACTGGAGCTTCAGTAAAGCATTAAAGCTGAAACTGTATTGGACTCGGTAAGAAAAACTTCACTTCGTCGAGATAATGCAAAGTAAAAAAATCGTATGTGTTCCATTCATATGACTTTCTCTACAATGTTAAATTAATGTTAAAAAGATTCTTCAATCTACTTCATGTAAATCGAGAGAAACATTAGCAGAAACATAATTTCTTGTAAGTAGAGGGGAAATAATGGTATACACTAGACTAAACTGATAGTCAAATCTTTTAAAATCTGTTTGCCATTATAATAATATGATTCTTACGTTACTACCATATCATAGGCACTGCAAAAGTAATATGACGGAAACCGTTTAACCAAACGGTTAATTGAGTTACATACTCGGCATATTAGGAAACTCTGAACTATTTTACTGTCAAAATAACACTGATAAACTATTTTAATTCGATAAGTCAAGTTTCATTTTTAAAGTGAATTCACCACAAATTTAAAAGTAATAATTGTTATCGTTCACACATTTTAGAGACATTATGCTCCTTCTAATTCTTAATGTTTAACAGAACACACACTTCACACTTTTTAAGTTCATAATTCCTGAATCCACGGACAACAATGAAGCAAATACCATACTTGTTAATATAATTAAATAGAATCATTTTATTTGAATCACAACATTTATCGAATTTTATTATTGAACATAGAAACTATTTCTTTTTTTATAATTACCAAAAATTGGCGGTTGATGGAACCTTCGTAACTTCAGTTTTGAATTTAGATTAAAATACAATTTTAATTTAACTTTGGCATTGTTAACCAGTGTAATTGTAGACTGGAATTGTAGTGTGGTAAAGATACTTTTCTCTTGAAGGTGCTTTGCTCCTGTTCATAATCTTGGGTTGAAACTGATGGAGATAGATAGCACAACACTTTTTAGAGGGCATGCAAATGTTACTTTAGTTATGGTTATCTTATCCTTCTTATCAGCATCTAAGACACACCTTTCATTCTCTTTGACTGCCAAATCCTAAGTATACCTTCATTACTAATTCTCAGAAATGGTCTACGTGCAAATTTTCAACAACTTTAGATGTCACTTGTATTGAGCATAATAACCTTTATGGGGAAATAGATAAACACCATAAATAATCAATAAAAAGGTGTGAATTCCAATCCCAGAAATTGAACCTCTAGCGTAATGTAGTTTTCGCTTCCCCAGTTTCCCGGATCTTAATTACTTTCACTACTCGACTTTCTATCTAATTGCTTCACTAAATAACCTTACATAGTAAAAATTTAGTAACTTTTGCTTTAACATTTTATTCCTTTATTTTAATATATGACCTTATTTATGCAATTGCTTCTCATTTCCCGATTATTTCCTTAAAAAAGTTATGAATTTAAATCTACAGTAATTACAGGACCACAAAAAGAAATGTAATTTTCAAATCTGAAAGGAGTATATGTGTCTTAAATTCCAAAGAAGCCCAAAATACCAGGCTTTTAGGTAAAAATGGACTCTAATGATTTTACAAAATATGCATTATAAACTACTATTTCACTCACAATATTGCGTTAATGGTGGAGAATTTCATATATTTTTTTCCACTCACTCTCCCCATCAAATGCTCTCACACATAAAGTGCTCACGATATTTCCCGCCTTACTCATTCTCCTCAAACCTTCACATCTCATTCTTTCCCTTCCCTCTCCCTTTCCATGTACATACTTAGCATAAGATACTTGTAAAATCGTTAGTAAAACTGCTTTATCTGAGGTGTTAGTAAAAAAAAATTGATGTGTTCCATTCACATGACTTTCTCTTCATCTCTGCAACAAATTATCGTTAAAAAGGTTATGCTTCTATTTACTTCATGCTAATCGAAAAAAAAGTAGCAGAAATAGTTTTTTATTACTTGCTTCCTTGTAAGTAGAAGCGAAATAAGGTTAAAGAGATAGTCAAAAGCTGGTTGCTATGTGACTGAAGTTCCTTTGTTTGTATGGACAAGAGTTGACAATACTTGTATGAGAAAAGTATGTTATTTAAAGCTGAAACCAAAAACACGGAATATCTAAAAAAACAGTGAACTCCATCAAAAAATATATATAACATAAAGTATGTGTTTTAACGTGCTCTAAATTTGTTGTATGATAAGTTTTTGTCCATCTCTTACGGTTTAGCAGTTATGCAAAATTCTATAAAATTCGTCCAGAATAAAGTAGTCGTCAGAGACTCTTCTCAGAAAATTCAAGATATGCATTTTATTTGTCAGGTAAATATCTTTAATATACGATATTTTAATCAAAATCGTTAAGAGCCATTTTTGACAAAATCAAAATTTTCGAAAAAAAGCTACATATAAATGGTAGTTTGGAGTGGGGCGATTTTTCTCGAAATCTTTGTGTCGCATCTCTGGAACTTAAATACAAAGTTTGGTATTTTACCGACTTTTCGTTTTTGAGTTATCGTGTTTACAGACACACGCACACACGAACCTTGTTCTGAAAATGCTTATTTTGAATTCAGGTTACCCTAAAACAAATAATTTCGGTGAAATCTCGGTATCGAATTTTTGGGTGGAATACTATACCTTCTCGATATACGTATAGAAAAGGTAATAAAAACCTAAGTAAAAGAAATTACGCTTATATATTTTCTGATAACCGAGAAAGTCAATAAAATGTCCAGAATGTTAGTATAACTGTTTTACTGGATTGTTTAGACTAGTAATAGTTATGAAAAATGTAGATATTCCATTCACATGACTTTCTCTGCGTATTCTCCAACAAAGTATTCTTATAAAAGTTTATTCTTCTCTCTACTTCATACTAATCAAAATAGGAGTGGTGTTCAACAAGTCCTTGGAAAAAACTAGAAAAATTGAAGATTTTTGTTTTATTTTTCAACATAAACCACATAACATTTTAGCTCGATTCACTTTTCTCAGCGTTTCTCAAAGTGTTTTACGTCTTCTGAAAGTTAGGGATTCGGAATTTTAAAAAAAGAATTCGAAATATTTTCATGTAAATGGTAGTTTGGAGGTGGGGAATTTTCCTCAAAATCTTCGTGTCGCATTCCTGGAAGATACTATAGTTAAATACTAAGTTTGGTAGGTTACTGAGTTGTCTTTTCACAGACACACGGCACACGGACACGCTGACTCACGGGAACACACACGGACAGTTTTCTAAAAATGATTTTATACAGGGCCCCCTAAAGCGTGTATTTATGGGGAAATCTTGGTATCGCCTCGTAAGGGAGCCAATAGAGGAGCTACTTGATCGAGAAGTAGCGGCTCCAGATCGAGAAGATCGCATCATCCGGCCGGGAGGGACTCGAGGCTCTGATCACGTATCATCCTCCAGCACTGCACCCCATTTATTACGCCTTCTGGCCGAGATGCATGCAGCGGCCGGGCGACAGGCCTAGATCCCTTAAGGATTGTCGTGCCATGGAATTACGTTTACTTCGTTTGTCTAAAAATAAAGATTAAGATTTTTAAAAATTGTTGTTCACAACTTTTAGAATAATCCTCGGATATCATCTTTGCATTAATTTTCAAATAATAATAATAATAATCCCCCAAAAGGTTTATATTCTTTCCTGAATTTAATAAAACGAAGACCTTATTGCTTCTCTCTCATAACGTTTATCGCTGAACCTCTTGCATCCTTTTTGTGCTTTCAGTGGATGATGAATGGTTTGCAACTACCCCATTCAAAACTACAAGTGAGCATTGCTCCTCTTGGATTTGGAGTCGTATTTCACTTCTTCCCACGTTGCCCCACACCATTTGTGGAAACACAATATGACTTGCATTAACATCCGCAGCTTTCCATAAATTTCATTTAGAAGTATATCCCGCTTTTTACAGTAATATATTGGTTCCCTCTGGTGTTCAGTGTTCTTTACAGATTTAACCAAGAATCGCATTACGCTGATAAAAAGTTAAGCTGGATTTACACTGAGCATATCCAGATGCAGTATTCCATGGAGAATTGTCATTTCTTTATCGCTTACGACTTTTAGAGTAGAATTAGGGTGTCCGGTAAGTAGGGACGAATTTTAAAGTGCTATAGAACATACAAAATGTATGCAAAATGTAATTCTGTTTTTATAAACACATTAAGTAACATCTCCCATTTATGTATGAAAAATATTATCCTCCATATGACTACCCAAGGCCGCGCTGCAACGAGCAATGATTCATTTAAGTTCTCGATGACGCGTTCACAAATATCTGGTGGGATATTCTAGACTGTTTCGGGCTTCAAGCCAGGTTTTGGGAGCGTGCATCTCTCCCATCATCAGGATCATGAATGGATCAATCGGGTCATGTCATGTGAATGGAATACATCAGATTTTTACTTTCTCTACACGCACTATGTGCATAGTGATTAGAGAAGGTATTGCACTCCACAAAAATTCGATACCGAGATTTCACCGGAAATATATGTTTTAGGGTCACTTACATCCAAAAAAAGCATTTTCACAAAAAGGTCCGTGTGTGTGTGTGTGTGTGTGTGTGTGTGTCTGTGAACACGATAACTCAAAAACGAAAAATCGGTAAAATACCAAACTTGGTATTTAAGTTGAGTATCTTCCAGGGATGCGACACGAATGTTTTGAGAAAAATCCCCCCTTCCCAAACTGCCCTTTACATGGAACTTTTTTCGAAAATTTTGATTTTCTCAAAAATGGTTCTAACGATTTTGATTAAAACATTAAGTATTAAAGATATTTATCTGACAAACAAAATGTATATCTTGAATTTTCTGGGAATAGCCTCTGAAGACTACTTTATTCTGGACGAGTTTTACGGAATTTTGCATAACTGCTAAACCGTAAGTCTTAGATAAAAACTTACTGTACAAGAAATGTAGAGCACGTTAAAACACACAATTTATATTATATACATTTTTGTCGTGGAGTTGATCGTTTTTGAGACATTCATTGTTTTTGTTTCAGCTATGAAAAACTTACTTTTCTCATATAGGAATTTGTCAACTCCTGTCCATATAAACAAAGGAACTTGTCACATAGCAACCAGCTTTTGATTATCACTTTAACCTATGGTACACCCTTATTTAGCTTCTACTTACAAGGATACAAATAATAAGACTATTTCTGCTAATTTGTTCTCGAGTAGCGTGAAGTAAATAGAGGCATAAGCTTTTTAACAATAATTTGTTACAGAGATGTAGAGAAAGTCATGTGAATGGTATACATCAGATTTTTATAGATTATTGTTGCTGGAAATGCTATAAACTCGTATGGCTTCATTTGCGTAATTACCATGCTTTGCCTTTAACTTAATACTGACAAGTACATTCCAATGGGACCGCATGTGCGGCGTTTCGGCGGGTTTTCTCCAGGTTCTCCAATTTTTCTGGCCAATTATTCCACCAATAACTCCTTAATCATCTTTTCTACCGTACATTTAAGGATAATTTCATTTCTTCCACTTTCTCATCTTCATACCAGGCATCGGGCTGACCACCCATCCTGGCTGCTCTCTGTTCCAGACTCTCTGCTCATCAAAAGCTTCTGACCCTAGGAGCTGGCTTGTAAGTCCTTGGTCATACAGAGAAAGAAAGAACTTTATTCTTTGCGTTTCAACTAAAGCGTCTGCCGCTTAAAATACCAATACAAGCGATTAAATATAAATTAAAAGCGTACTTTACTAAAATTTAACCTTTTTACTTTCTCCACACGTACTATGTACATAGTGTATACAGAAGGTACTGCATTCCATTCAGAAATTCGATACCGAGCTTTCACCGGAAATAGATTCTCTAGGGCGCTCAGTATCCAAAAAACGCATTTTTAGAAAAACGTCCGTGTGTGTCTGTGAACACGATAACTCAAAAACGGAAAGTCAGTAAAATACAAAACTTATATATATATATATATATATATATATATATATATATATATATGTTTAGCATCTTCCAAGGATGCAACACGAAGATTTTGAGGAAAGTCCCCCCCCACCCAAACTACCTTTTACATGGAACATTTCTCGAAAAATTTGACTTTCTCAAAAATGGCTCTAACGATTTTTATTAAAATACCGCATATTAAAGATATTTACACGACATATATAATGTATATCTTGAATTTTCTGGATATAGCATCTGAAAACCTCTTTATTCTGGGTGAAATATGCTGAATTTTGCATAACTGGTAAACTGTAAGAGATAGACAAAAACTTTCTACACAAAATATGTAGAACTCGTTGAAACACACAATTTGTGTTATATATATTTTTTTCGTAGAATTGACTATTGATGAGATACTCCTTGTTATTGGTTTAAGCTTTATTCAACTTACAAGGGAGCAAGTAATAAGAATGTTTCTTTTCCTGATTAACACCAAGTAAATACAAGAATACGGGTTTTAACAATAATTTGTTGCAGACATGTAGAGAAAGTCATGTGAATGGAACACACCAGATTTTTTGTTAAACGTCCTTTAACTTGGTGGGTGATATCGGATAATGGATGGATGAAGCGAGTGAAATGATCCTCAAATGAGTCCAGAGTTCATAATCTAAGAGTTACCGGACATTCATTTTCTCGGGGGGGGGGGGAAGACTTATCTGGATAACTCCCCTAACCAAGATTCGAACTCACAACTCTCCAATTTAACATTGTCTAGTACATAAATTAGTGAAATTTATATCTTCATGCAGATATAATGCTTCCCCAGATTGTGCAGTTATCCGATGGCTTTTTCTGGTATGTACGAAACTGGTTCTTCGGAGAAACGGATCAAATTGGAATTGATTTTTCCAGTTTTTTCCCCAAGATATTCACAACATGAGCCAGACTTTTGTCTCTATCGTCAGACTTGTTATGCTATGTCATTTGAATTTTGTAGATGAACCGTTCCATCAACTATATGAACCATGCTCCAAGAAGGCTAGAATGGCAAACTAGATTGTATTTCGTGGACTTCTTGTAAAGAAGTTTAAAATATGTTCTTCAGAATGCTCATACTGCTTATTTCATCCTACTCAAGGAAAACATCCTAGATTTGAGTCATGGTATGTTTTGCCTCAGCAATTGTTCTCTAATAGTGTCATCCCCTGACTTCTCCTTGACCTGTTCCCAGTTTCTCCTCACCGTGCTTCCCACACTTGATTCCGTAAGCTAGGACTTTTCACTGATTTGAGGTCCTACTCAAATCAGCTCATCTCAGCGTGTTGCAAAAAGTTAGATTTCTAATTTAAATGCGACCAAATTACCTTATGTTGGGTATTATTTGGATTGTCTGGCCTTAATAAATTATTATTCATTTAATTATTACTTTCTCTACACGTACTATGTTCATAGTGTGCAGAGAAGGAATTGTAATACACTCAAAAATTTGAAATTGAGATTTCACCAGAAATACATGTTTTGGAACCCTCTAAATAAAAAAAAAGCATTTTTAGAAAAATGTCCGTGAGTGTGTCTGTGGCAGCCTAGCTCAAAAAGGAAAAGTCTGTTAAATACCATACTGGATATTTAAGTTCAGTATCTTACAAGGATGCGACTCTAAGATTTTCACCCTCAATTACCCTTTACATGGAAAAAATTTCGAAAATTTTGATTTTCTCAAAAATGGCTCTAACGATTTTGATTAACGTCTCTTATATTTAAAGCATTTACATGACAAATAAACTGTATATCTTGAATTTTCTGAGAATAGCCTCTGAAGACATGTTTACTCTGGATGAATTTTAAGCAATTTAGCATAACTGGTAAGCCGTAAGAGACTTATCACACAAAAAATGTAGAGCTCGTTAAAACACACAATTTATGTTACATATATTTTTTTCGTGGAGTTGACCACTTTCTGAGATATTTCTTGTTATTAGCTTCAGCTTTATATTACTTACACTTTTCTCATACGGAAATTTGGCAACTCCTGTCCATACAATGATACTTTGGTCACATAGCAACCAGCTTTTAAAAGATTTGACTATCGACTATGGTGCTCCTTTATTTCTCTTCTACTTACAAGGAAGCAAGTAATACGACCCTTTCTGCTGATTTTTGTTCTCGATTAGCATAAAATAAATAGAAGAATAAGCTTTTTAACAATAGTTTATTGCAGAGGTGTAGAGAAAGTGGTGTGAATGGAACACATAATTTCTTTTTCCACATAAGCCGTGTGTAGGACAGGAGTGGGATAGGTCAGAACCACCCAAAATTCGATACCGAGATTTCACAAGAAATACACATTTAGGGTACCCTGTATCCAAAAGTATTTTTACAAACAGATTCATGTGTCTGTTATCACGATAACTCAAAAACAAAAAGTCGATAAAATGCCAAACTTGATATTTAAGTTTAGTATCTTCTAAGGATGCGACACAAAGATTTTGAGAAAAATCCCTCCACCTTAAACTACCCTTTACATGGAAAAATTTAGAAACTTTTGATTTTGTCAAAAATGGCTCTAACGATTTTGATTAAAATACCACTTATTAAAGATATTTATAGGGAAAATAAAATTTGTATTTTGATTTTTCTAGGAATTGCCTCTAAAGACTTTTTTATTCGGAATGAATTTGGCTGTGTATTGCGTAATTGGTACACCGTAAGAGATAGACAAAGACTCACTAAACCAAACATTTAGATCACGTTAAAACACTCAATTTATATCATAAACGTTCTTTTCGACGAATTGACCATTTATAAGATATTCCTTGTTATTTGTTTCAGATTCAAAATACTTAAACTTTACTCACGTGTAAAGTTGAAAACTCCTGGTCCTGCATAGAAACGAATTTCAACCACATGGCAAACAGTTGACTATCGTTATAGCCTAGTGTATTCCCTTATTTTCTTTCTACTTACAAGAAAGTAAGTAATTAAGACAATTTCTGCTAATGGTTATTTCATTATCATAAAGTTAATAAAAGAATATGATTTTTAACAATAATTTGTTACAGGGATGTAGAGAAAGTCATGTTCATGTAACATAAGATTTTTCTCATATACACAGATAATTAGAAATATAAACGTACCCACCATATGATTGATGGAATATGTAAAGAGGAAAGCGTGACCAACCAAACCTCGTTACTGCAATCAGCATGCTAACTACTACAGATATTGTAATTACAAGATAGAAAACTGGAATGAAACATTCCCTGGAGATGCTTGAAATAGCTAGTAGTAAAACTCGCACGTTGTAATGACGAATGTGTTGTTAGAGAAAGATTACTGGATGGCGCATAAGCGACTTTGCTGCCTAAGCATACTCGTGTTTTATTAAAATCCGAATGAACATCACAAAAAATTCCTTATGTTTTAAAGAACTGTTTTCAGAGCGTCCAATATGAAATATGCACACTAAACAATATAGCTACGTCAGTTTCATTTGTAGATTCTTTGCCATTTATATTAAATGCATCATTGCTGACGTATAAAAGGACCAGATTTATGATTATAAGAAGGAACTGATTTCGTGTTTACTTTCTCTACCACGTGTGAGCATTACGGAGGGCTATTCCGCACTACAGTCATGTGCTTATTGTACGTCAGATCCTTGGATGAAGGATAAGACGAGTGTAATTTCAAAGGACGGCCGACATCCGGACAAGAAGAGAGCCGCCATAGAGGGTTCCCAACAGCTCAAATGCAGTTCTTAATCTGGAAGCGGTGAGCACCAGGAGCCCGCCACACAAGCCCGGATAGACCACTTGAGACAAGCACTAGCGTCATTCCGCCGCCGAGATCTGTATTTCCAGAGCGCAGTCACCTCCACGAAATGCCGCCTCTGCCGCAGTCCTTGTCGACACTTAGAACCTTGAAAAATATCAGTTGGGATGAAATGAAGATGAAATGAAGAGATAGGAAGTTCTGGGAAAGGAGAAACCTCACTAGCATTCGCTTATTGACCCTAGAAAACCCCCGAAAAACTCATGGGTCAGAGAGGTCGACCGTGGGAAACCGATCCTACGACCACCCAAATGCCAGTCCCAGAGTAATCACCTGAGCCACCAGGCTCGGTTTCTCTATCACATACTATGCACATTGTACGTACAGAAGGTGTTGTATTCCAGCAAAAATTCGACGTGGATATTTGACCGGAAATATATCTTTTGCTATCCTTTGAATATTAAGTATTTATAGAAAAAGGTCCATGTGTGTATGTATATGTGCCTGTGAACAGCATAACTCAAAAAAAGTACGCTAAATACCAAACTTGGTATATAAGTACAGCATCTTTCAAGGAAAGTGTCCAGAATTGATCCACTACTGTACTTTTATGAGTTACTCTTGCAATAAGATGGTCTAGAGCTTTGTGAACCTCATTGGCTACCCAACATCCAATCTCTGTGTCAGTGAACGCCTGGAGACAGGCAGAGAGAAGGACTGCCTGGAAGTCTTCACATCGTAAGCAAACTGCTGGAGTAGGACGGGAATTACATTAGAGTCTGGCCAGCGCATAATGAAATTTAAATCCAATAATAAATGGGTCCTAGGGCGGCGTGGAATGGCTCCTTTCTAATCTAACCTACAGAATCGCACTGACCAAACCAATTATGTCTGCCATGGTGTTACTTGGTGGGTGTCCAGAGAAACTAGATCTTGAACAAAGTGAGAAGGGGACACTGATTATAAATCGAACTTCTATTCCATTAAATAACACTTGATGGCACTTTAAAAAAAATCTGATGTGTTCCATTCAACTGACTTTCTCTACATCTCTGCAACAAATTACTGTTAAGAATCTTTTTTTTTTATTTACTTCATATTAATCCATAAAAAATAGCAGAAATAATCTTATTACTTGCTTCCTTGTAAGTAGAAGCAAAATAAATATCATAGGTTAAAGTGATAGTCAAAAGCTGGTTGCTATGTGACTACAGTTACTTTGGATAGGAGTTGACAAATTCCCACAAGAAAAGTATAAGTACCTACTTTAAAGCTGAAACCAAAAACAAGGGATATCTCAAAAACAGCCAGCTCCACGAAAAAATGTATATAGCATAAATTACGTTTTTAACGAGCTACATTTTCTGTTGGGTTAATTTTTGTCTATCTCTTACGGTTTACCAGTTATGTTAAATTCAATAAAAATCATCCAGAATAAACAGGTCTTTAGAAGCTTCCCAGAAAATTCAAGATGTAAATTTTAATTGACAGGTAAATATCTCAAATATAAGAGATTTTAATCAAAATCATTAGAGCCATCTTTGAGAAAAACAAAAATTTCGAGGAAAGTTCTATCTAAAGGTCAGTTTGGGGTGGTGGAATTTTTTTTGAAAATCTTCGTGTCGCATCCCAGGAAGATACAAAATTTAAATACTAAGTTTGGTATCTAATGGTCTTTTCGTTTTTGAGCTATACTGTCCATACACTTACACACACACACACACAACACACACGCACACACTCAAGGACTTTTTTCCAAAATTGCTTGTTTTGGATTCAGGGGGACCTAAAACCTGTATTTCCGGTGAAATTTCGGTATCGAGCTTTTGGCTATACAGTACCTTCTCTGTACACTATGTACACAATACTTATAGAGAAAGTAAAAATGCATATATTATACTAAGCACTACATCAGAAATGTTTAAAAGTTTTCATTGTTTTTCAAATTTATGGTATACTTTTTAAAATTAAAAAGTTAGCTAGATCATCGACAATCTGTATGTTTGTAGCAGATGTAGTAATAAATCTGAAATTTGGTTATAAAAAATCTTGTAGTTGTAGAATTATTAATTTTTCAACATTTTAAGGGAAATAAAATGAATTTTTCCTAAACTGTAATAGCAAAATTAAATGATTTAATTATAAAAAACATGTTGACTTTAGTTTTGCATGTCTTGTTGCACATACTATCTCGTTAGTGCAGCAGTAGCGCACCTGCCTCTGTTATGGGGAACGCGGATTCGACTCCCGGTAACTAGTGTGTTGATTTTCTGTTCCGCTGGGAGGAATGTGTTTGTGTCCTTTAATGTCACCATCTCACACAAGGAAAATGACATACATCGGTATCATCCATTGTATGAACGCTGAGGGGATGTGGTCTTTACCATAATTCCGTCCCGGCCAATGACCGACCTTCGGGTTAAATAATCGCCTTCGTTACTGCACATGCGGTAAAAATCCTTATCTTTTAAAAATGAATGTTATAAGTATAGCTGAAGTATTTTGTGATAAAACCCACTTAAAACTTAATGAAAAGAATCTTTCTATCATTTAGCTTTACCCTACATCAGAAAAAACACCTTCCCAGTATTTTTGCATCTTTGGCATTTATCTGAATCACTCTTTACACACTTTCATGACTTTTTAGTTTGTAGAATATACGTTTACGGCACGTAAGAGAACCTCAAGTCTGTTAGAGAGGCCTCTGAGAAAAATTAAGATTTCTTTCACGCCCAATTTAGAATGGGGCGCTGAGAACCACAGTAATTAAAGCGCGTCCATAAATGAATGCCATTTAATTTTTTTTACTACTACCACAATTACAACCACTGCCACTGCTGTTGCTACTATTGTGACAGAATATACACTACGATGCCGCCGCAAACTGGATGATGAGGGGGAATATTCTTCCAACAAAATTTTATAGTCACTTATTCTGCTTTTCTGATCCAGGACTTCTGTTCAGTTGTGTGTCACACATGAAAGGAATCGAGTTACTGACAAACTACCTGCATGGTCTGGTGGTTAGTATCTTAGTCATAGTCAAGATTCTCGGCTAGAGACGGCAATTTTTCTTTACCTGGAAGTATTTCCTGTGCTCCTTATAGTGAAAAGTTTGAATGTGAGGATTTTTATTGATGTAATTTAATATATAAAGTAAAAGTTTAAATATCCACAGTTAAAATCATTGCCTGTGAGTAATCGTTACAAAGAGACAGCCTCTTGTAGGATCTTAGATGCTATAACACAATATGAATGGAACAAAGATTGAACGAAGAATTGGTAGATAATTTCAAAGTCGAATTATCATGCTAAGTACTGCTTACCTTATACACTGGAGTTCCCTCACTGTAGAACTCTTGAAGTTTACAGTGTTTGTTCCCTTGGTAACTTTGAAATATTTTGCAGCACATTGCTATAGTAACGAATGTGGCACTTTGTTGTCAAGTTCAGATTACCTGCTATCAAAGATGTTCTTAATCTGGAAAGTAGTAAAGGATAAAACTTTTGGAAAAAGGGTCAATAGGTCGAATAAACAAGGTTTCATACACCGGTGTTAATTATAACTTCTGCTGTAGAGTACTTATATATTATAAACAGAATTCAACATTGTTACATAGTTTTCTTTTAGGGAGGGCAAATTTCGGGCACTTAGAAAGCAAACCATTTTATAGAGTTGTTAACGAGGCTATTAAATTACTTTATGGTTAAATTAAGGTTACCACGTATTTTGTTTTCCAGTAATTTCATAAACTGTTCACAGTATACATAAGATTCAACGTTGAGAACAGAATTACTATGTATCTTTAAAGCTGCGTTCCTCCAAATGAATGAGTGTCAGTGTATGGTAAACAATAGAACCTGTAGGATACGCAAAATATGCACTGTAGTGTTTCTTAAATTTGTGGTGAACTTTAAACCACTGTCCGTAAAACAGAGATGTTGCATATCTTAATTACTCTTGGAAATTAAATTATATGTTCGGCAGTAGCTCCAAACTGTTACTGAGAATTATTTTTCGCTTTCTTTATTCAATGAATGCATAACCTACATTACCAACAAAGTTTAGGAATTTACCTCGCTCTGACCGATTATTCATCTTCTTCTTCATCATCTTTGACGATGCCGAGCCTCTTAGCAACGGACTTGACGTTGTTGATCACTTCCTCTTGGACGAGGTTAAAACTCATTGCCAGAAGGGCGATCCCGAACAGGAGATATAGCGAACATAGAGCTATGCTGACTTCAGCGTCCATATTCTGCACCCGCCTGGCCGGGACAAAGTCTCCGAACCCGATCGTAGTTAGGGTGATGAAGCAGAAGTAAGCTGAGTCCAGGAAGGCCCACTTCTCCCACTTCATAAACAGCACTGCTCCGCACAGGATGTACGTCACCACAAGAAACACACAGAGCCAGATGGGCACGGGTTTGGACCTCGCCGTTCCGCCTCCAGAACTCGAGTAATCATCGTAGTCGTAGTCATAGTCATACACATCCACGTCGTAGTCGTCCTCGCGGAGTCGGGAGAGACGACTGGACTGACGTTGCGAGTGTTGGCGACTGATGGCGAAGCCCATAGGCGACATTATCCTTGGACGGCACGGGGACGGCTGATGATGCGGTGAAGGAGGTGTCGCCAGCTGGTCGCTTCCTCCAGTTCTGTACCTGTACCAAGAGAAGTTTTTCCTTTATTAACAAAAATTAAACAATTCAAATAACACAAATCATCAAAATAAAAGCCGTGTTGAAAGCAGAACGCTAGCAGCATTCCGCTTTCAGCATCGTCACCGGTGGCCAAAGTCGCTAAGACACGTACTATGAATGGGAGATCGAGCTTTAAATCCCCAGGACGATCATCCCTAAATAAGGGTTATTTTTACAGATTTTCCTGAGCCCACATAATTGACAAATGTCGGTGAGGTAAAATAAACCTAAACCTAGAATTTTTCTTTGTAAATTTGCTCTCGCAAATATATCATATCAATAGGCTTTAAAACGGTTACGATTTTGTTGCTGTTTGATTGGAAAATAGCTATTGCACACAAAAATACACTGAGACTTCCGCCACCACAAACTAAATCAAACACAGAGGAATTAATTTGAAGGATTTATTACCTGGTTAGTCTTTTGTTTTCCAATTCTATCACTAGGTCAAGCTTTTGTTTAGTCTCTGTCGCCAGGTTATTTTTTATCGCATATAATACTTTCTGATCAAATCTTTGCGATATAGTATTTAAATGCATATTTTACTTATGAAATAGTCCAGATAAATATTATTTTCTCACTCCACTCTAGAATTTTGTTGATTAAGTCAGACATCTTATGATATTACTTGTGATAATTTCATCTGCCGCACTACATGTTTATTTTATTCATATTATTTATGTTTTATAAGGGCATCTTTATTTACTACATAACTGTATAGTATAAACTCAGGAGCGCACGGAACTTCTGCCTCTCCCCTATCCGCTCGCTTGTAAACAACGCACCTGCATACCAGAAGTTAACCTAACCTAAAGCTATGTCTAAAGCTTAATCGTCAATGTTTACCACCGGATGTTAAACTTACCTAAAAAACAGAAGAAGAAGAAGAAGAAGAAGAAGAAGGAAAACGCCTCCAGCAAGAGTAAATTACCAACTTTTCATGGGAAATTGAAATCGATTTCAGTCCATTTTCATCTCAATATGATACGTGTTATATTCCATACGAATTGAAATCGTTTTGAATACGCAAGCTGCAAGTATAAATTATATTCAATTATGTGGTCACTTGGAATTGCGTTGGTGAACCTGTTAAACATATATTTATTGTCTGTGTATAGTAAGCAGGTTTTATATTTGAGCATACCTGCAAACTATAGCAACAACCATAAAAGTGGTTCTGTTATAATCTATCACAGAGCAATATACATTCATTCGATGCGTCCATTCACATGATTTTTCACTATCTAGATCTCTATTAAAATTAGTTACCTTAGTATTCTACTATCTATTTCATACAAATCCAGATAAACATTTGCAGAAATGCTCTTATTAGTTCCTTATAATAGAACGAAAAAAGTGGCTATATTAGGCTAACGTGATAGTCAAATGTTTTAAAAGCTGGTTGCTATGTGATTGAAATCCATTTCTCTATATGAACAGGAGTTAACAAATATTCGTATGATAAAAGTTTTACTATCGTAAAACTGAAATCAATAACAAGGAGTATCTCGCAAATAGCAAATTTCACGAAAAAGATGTATATGATACAATGGTGTGCTTTAAAGAGATCTACATTTTTGTGTAGTAAGTTTTTGTCTTACGGTTTACCAGCTATAGGTGCAAAATTTAGAAAAATTCATCCAGAATAAAGAGCTATTTAGAGGGTATTTCCAAAAATTCAAATATGAATTTTATATGTCATGTAAAATATCTTTAATATATCGTATTTTAATAAAAATCGGTGAAGCCGTTTGTGAGAAAATCAACATTTTCGAAAATATTTCCCTGTAATGGGCAGTATTGGGTAGGGGGAATTTTCCTCAAAATCATCGTGTGGCTACCTTGGAGTATACTAGACTTAAGTATACCAAGTTTTCGTTTTTGAGCTTATGAAGAACTCTTAGGAGGTTAGTCACATAAATTCACAATATGCATTTTATTTGTCTTGTAAATATCTTCAATATATTGTATTTTAATCAAAGCCGTTAGGGACGTTTCTAAGAAGATCAAAAATCGTGTATTTCTGGTGAAATCTAATTTTTCGGTGGAATGCAATACCTTCTCTATCTATGTATCATGTAGAGAAACTGCACTTATGTAACACTGACATCCCCTAGGACTTACAAACAGATGTCTAGGGGTAAAAAGCTTTCGGAGAACCAACAGGACGAATCCATAGAATGGAGATCCAGGAACGAGGGATCGGCCCATAGCCAGGCATGAGCGTCAAAGTGCATGGTATGAAATGCAAGCGAAATGGGTGGTAGGAAAAGTGATGATCGAGCAATTGGTTGAAGAGTGACGGGGAAAACAGGAAGCCCGGAGAAAATCGTTCAGACGCCGATTCGTCCACCATAAATCCCACATGGCGGACACTTGAGATCGAACTCGGACAGCCTAGACGGGAGGCGAACGGTCTAACCATTCGGTCACGGGGCCGCCTTTGTAAAGAAAGTAAAAAGCATTAATATATGACTACTGTGTATAAAAAATAGAGCAGAAGTGTTTTTTGCTCATGCTCAAACGATTTGCAAACGGAGATTTTTCCATGCAATATATTTCGATCCGATCCCATTCCGATCCAAGATTCAATACGATTTAAATACGTGTTTCCATGCAACATTCAATACTGCAAGTGTACTGAAATCGATTTCAAAATGAAGTGGCGTTTTATTTATGGACGCTCTTTAACTGCTGTGGTTCTCAGCGTCCCATTCTATACTGGGCGTGAAAGACCGCTTAATTTTGCTCAGAGGCCTCTCTATCAGGCTTGAGGTTCTTTTACGTGCCGTAAATCTACGACACGGAGCCAACGGCTTTACTTCCCTTCCTACGGATCCCATGCTAAGGATTTTTACGTCCGAAAAAATCCATCATCCTGCACCGGGTTTGAACCCGCGACCTAGGGTATATGAGGTTATCATGGTAACCATTACACCATGGAGAGCGACGAAATCGATTTCAATTCCCCATGGAAATCTTATGGGAAATCTACCTCAGGCTACTGAATCAGTAAGAAGGTACATGGGACAAACTGTATTGTTTTTATTGGATCAGTTTTCAGTATTGGTTTTTATTGGTCCAATTAAGTTTTAAGGTAAAGGTTAATGTGCCTCTTTAGTCCAAGAAATAGCAGCAGTATTAAATCATTTAAATACAGATTGGAGATTAATTAAAATAAGCATTTAGTAATTACGTTACACCAATAAAATAATTCGCATGATTATATAATAGCGCAATATTTGAGTATGCAAGTGGATGTGAACTGCAGCATGTAAAATGTGATTAACAATATTGCACGTCATGGGAAGTGATATTAAATGTGCAATAACCCTGTTATCGATAGTTGATTAGATTTTGTTACATAATTATCGTAATAGACTAATAATCGAGATATCGTATGAGCATCACAATTAGTGATCATACAAGTGGAGCTGTACAATTTGAAACGACGCTTACAAACTTGTTTAGAACGGTGTTTGATTTAAGGGAATATACTGCATAGAACATTTTATATCAAAACCTTCACCTCCAGATAGTATTCCAGATATCACCACCCTGAAGATGGTATATCTTGTTTTAGCCATGGAGGAAGGCTATCACTAAACAAAAAAACTGATGTGTTTCAATCACATGACTTTCTCTACATCTCTACCACAAATTATTATTAAAAAGCTTATACTTTTATTTACTCCATGCTAATCGAGAAAAAATTAGCAGAAATAGTCTTATTACTCGCTTCGTTGTAAGTAGAAGCTAAATAAGGGAGTACCATAGGTTAAAGTGGTTGCTATGTGACTGAAGTTCTTCTATTTGTATGGACAGGAGTTGCCAAATTCCTGTATGAGAAAAGTATAAGTTTTTCAACGCTGAAACCAATACCAAGGAATATCTCAAAAACGATCAACTCCACGAAAAAGATGTATATTACATAAATTGTGTGTTTTAGCGTGCTCTACATTTTTTTGTGTGGTAAATTATTGTCCATGTCTTACGGTTTAGCAGTTATGCAAAATTCCGTAAAATTCGTCCAGAATAAAGTAGTCTTCAGAGGCTATTGCCAGAAAATTCAAGATATACATTTTATTTGTCGTGTAATTATCTTTAACATACGACATCTTAATTAAAATCGTTAGAGCCATTTTTGAGAAAATAAAAAATTTCGAAAATAGTTCCATGTAAAGGGTAGAGGGGGGGAGGGGTGATTTTCTTTGAAATCTTCGTGTCGCATCCTTGGAAGATACTAAACCTAAATACCAAGTTTGGTATTTAACGGTCTTTTCTTTTTGGGGCTATACTGTCCCCCCCCCACACACACACACACATACACGCACACAGAAAAACACACACGGACCTTTCTTTAAAATTGTTTTTTTCGGACTCAAAATTTAAAACAATAAAATCGCATTCATGATGTTGGATACCACATGCAAATTTATCTGCGCAGTTAAAAACATTCGCATGTGGCAGTGAGTTATAATTGAATACTCATGTGTCATAATTCCTCTACCAAATTTATTCTTCACTGTGACCAATGGCAGGTACAACAGTGCTTCATTCTGTCCCCTTCTGCCAAATGCCCCAGTACTTTTGTATTATAGTACAGTATTTCTGGTGATGCTACTGGTGTTATTTAGAAGAAATTATCTAAACGATTACGATCAAAAGGAGAATTCTTTTTGGATGGCTAACCAGGACTGCCAAACAAAGCCCACCTCTCCAAGGATAGAGGTCTGGAATGCGGTACCGAAGCCTCACGCAGTCAGAAAAATAGCCCCGAAGCCTCCCCTTAACGGTCCCTAATTACATAGCCCCCAAGCCTCCCCAACGCAGGTAACACTTCCAGTTTGGTGTTTACAATATTTGATGAAGCTTACATATTGCTAGTGGAAGATGTTACAATGGCTACTTCTTCCGTGTTTTCTCTCTTCAGTTGCTGGTATATTAGTTTTGATGGCCTTTCACACATATCTTCCGTAGCTTTTCTCTTCGGATCATAAAGTACTTTCTGTTTCTGAATTTTGTCACTAGGTGCTGCCGCGTGGCTGTGGTCCTCTTGAATATCCAGGTCATCTATTTCTTCAATGGAAAAAGTTTTAATAAAAAATTGCAACTTTTAACATTGTACGTCCATTGCAATACCGCACTTTTTAAACACTTCTGGAATCCAAAAGTGTAACCGTTTGGAAGTATACTTTTCCTTCCTGTCCTATTTACTTAAGTTTCAGTCTCGTTGGAAAACATGCCAACGAATTTTGCTTACATTGAAAGAAATGAAGGAAAAAATTGGGCATACCCATTCCACCTCACCTGCTGGCTAATTACACCGGTTTCGCGGGAGGCTTGGGGATTGTTACCTGCTAAGCTGACCTGGGTACAGGAGGCTTTAGTCCTGCGCCCGAGGCACGTGCCCCCAAGGCAACTATGGGCTAATACTAATGCTAACCTCTGGTGACGCAGACTTTGGAGCCGCCTGATGTAAACTATAAAGAACACTTACTTGAATCCCTGACTTCGGATGTTGCTCTTGAGGGAGTCTCTGACAATAGGAGCTGGTGAAAGATCGGCTGATGTAAACTATAGAGTACACTTACTTGAATCCCTGACTTCGGATGTTGCTCTTGAGGGGGTCTCTGACAATAGGAGCTGGTGAAGGATCGGCTGATGTAAACTATAGAGTTCACTTACTTGAATCCCTGACTCCGGTAGTTGCTCTTGAGGGAATCTCTGGCAGTAGGAGCTGGTGAAGGATCGGCTGATGTAAACTATAAACTACACTTACTTGAATCCCTGACTTCCCGGATGTTGATCTTGAGGGAGTCTCTCACAATAGGAGCTGGTGAAGGATAGGCTGATGTAAACTATAAAGAACACTTACTTGAATCCTTGACTTCGGATGTTGCTCTTGAGGGAGTCTCTGACAGTAGGAGCTGGTGAAGGATCAGCTGATGTAAACTATAAAGAACACTTACTTGAATCCCTGACTTCGGATGTTTCTCTTGAGGGAATCTCTGGCAGTAGGAGCTGGTGAAGGATCAGCTGATGTAAACTATAAAGAACACTTACTTGAATCCCTGACTTCGGATGTTTCTCTTGAGGGAATCTCTGGCAGTAGGAGTTGGTGAAGGATCGGCAGATGTAAACTATAAAGTACACTTACTTGAATCCCTGACTTCTCGGATGTTGCTCTTGAGGGAGTCTCTGACAGTAGAAGCTGGTGAAGGATCGGCTGATGTAAACTATAAAGAACACTTACTTGAATCCCTGACTTCTCGGATGTTGCTCTTGAGGGAGTCTCTGACAGTAGGAGCTGGTGAAGGATCAGCTGTTGTAAACTATAAAGAACACTTACTTGAATCCTTGACTTCGGATGTTGCTCTTGAGGGAGTCTCTGGCAGTAGGAGCTGCTGAAGGATAGGCTGATGTAAACTATAAAGAACACTTACTTGAATCCTTGACTTCGGATGTTGCTCTTGAGGGAATCTCTGACAGTAGGAGATGGTGAAGGATCAGCTGATGTAAACTATAAAGAACACTTACTTGAATCCTTGACTTAGGATGTTGCTCTTGAGGGAGTCTCTGGCAGTAGGAGCTGGCGTAGGATCAACTGATGTAAACTATAAAGAACACTTACTTGAATCCCTGACGTCTCGGATGTTGCTCTTGAGGGAGTCTCTGACAGTAGGAGCTGGTGAAGGATCAGCTGATTTAAACCATAAAGAACACTTACTTGAATGCCTGACTTCGGATGTTTCTCTTGAGGGAATCTCTGGCAGTAGGAGTTGGTGAAGGATCGGCAGATGTAAACTAAAAAGAACACTTACTTGAATCCTTGACTTCGGATGTTGCTCTTGAGGGAGTCTCTGGCAGTAGGAGCTGGCGTAAGATCAGTTGATGTATACTATAAAGAACACTTACTTGAATCCCTGACTTCTCGGATGTTGCTCTTGAGGAAGTCTCTGACAGTAGGAGTTGGTGAAGGATCAGCTGATGTAAACTATAAAGAACACTTACTTGAATCCTTGACTTCGGATGTTGCTCTTGAGGGAGTCTCTGGCAGTAGGAGCTGGCGTAGGATCAGCTTTACCGTTGCGACGTGGCAAGGTGCCTGACCTTTGTTCCTCCCGCTCTATAGCATACTTATTGGTCAGCACTGGAGTACCGGCTACTTCTCCACTACCTGCAAATGATGCCACAAATTCATGTTAGGGGTCTTCCTCTCACCTTGAAAACATTAGACGGGGGAATAGGGACATAAATACTCTAAAAGAATATCTTACGTGTTATGGAGAGCGTTAGACTCCAAGTGCGGAGATTTCGGGTGTTGAGAGATCCGAATATGAAGTCTAATAGCAATTTCATTTATCTTGAAAGGTAACGGAGATAAATGAATATTATTGAATACATTATCAGCACAGTCTGGCAACAAAGTAGGATCTAAAAACCGAATGTTTTGTTTTGGTTTGTATTTGAAATCTGGTTTGCCTTATTATCAGCTACTGCTACCCACAAGAGGTAGGATAGCTAAACCAATGTTAATATCACGATTACAAATGTGGAAGAATATAATTAAATATACAATGCTGTTTGTATTAGATTACTGTAACCTAAACTGTACACAAAAGAAACTATTACTGTTTTTCTAAGGGTCAACAACCGTCTTGAATGATTTCCTTTCAAGCTATTTGATCATATTCACATACAACATCCAATCTGGCGTAGTTGCCAAACGTATAACTACAACTTTATTCCAGTAGACCCGCCGGAATCTAATGCTTTGATATCATTTTGTGACCTAACGACTCATTTTAGTAACAAATTGTAAAAATACAAACATCTCAACTGTTTAGTTATATCTCACTATTCTAATTGCAGAAGTAAACGATAAAAAGTGGTGTAATATTCGCAATCAAACATTTGATTGATTTTATTTTTTATTTCTACAACCGTGCACTTTAAGGAAAATAGTACAGGAACTTGTGTTTCAGCTTAATATCAGAAAGTTGCCGTCGAAGTCTGCGCATTCATACTCATAACACTTTGTATTCACATGACCAGAGAGCGCAGTGTATCGTTTGAGGGATTGCAAGTTAACAGCTCTGCGGAGAACTCATGACGTCAGAGAGAGAGAGAGAGGTCGTCACACTTAAGGTATATATTCGTCCGCCATTTTGGCTCAAGAGGAGCTTGAACAAGAAGATCAAACTTCAGGTTGTCCTTACGTAGCACTTGATGGTTTTACAAAATTTTAATTTTGAGTTTATTTGTAATATGGTGTGCTGTTGGGTTTCAATTTGTTCCAATGGAACTCATAAGGGACACCAATTATTCCGATTCCCGACTGAAAATTCCAAAGGAGCAATTTGCCTCCAAAATTGCAGGCGTGATTTGTGGCGACAAACTCCCTCGTCAAGACAATTATAATTTTTTTTACAACATACTATATTGTAAGATACATGATAAGGTAATTTTGAATAAACTAGATACACATTTTGTTTAGTACGAGGTAATGTTGCACCAGTTTCATTTCCACGATATTCAGATTAATCAGATTCTTATTCTCATGAAATATTATTTCATTAATAGGATTAATAATGTAACTTATATCATATGAGAAAGTATAGTTTCTAACCGATCAGTTTTATATTCATCACAAATAAATAGATCTATAGATATTAATGGCAAGATGTCGAAATACTGACATAGCTGTGTCCTCTTAAAACAAAGTTGGTATAAGCTTCAATAACTAGGTCAAAGGAACCTTGTTTATCTGAGCTGCTGACGTAGGACTACGCCGGACCAACGTACACCGAAAGGGAGCAGTTTTATTTTAAAAGGTGTTAACTTTAAGATTTACAATGTTCAGGTGAATGCTAATGGGTTTGGGTAATGCTTGGGTTTCCTCATCCCTAACCATACATTATCTCTTGATAGCAAAAGCCCTGTGACCCTTTGTATCTTACATATTTATTTATAGCTCCCGATTTGTTCCTCAAATGTACACCTTTCTGCACCTTCAACCCTGCTTCCCTCTCGCATGCGCGACCAGCTTTCACCTGTGAACTACTACTCCCTAGGATGCACAGTACGTTCTGCTTTTCATTCTGTTGAACATTTGAATGTGTTAGGTGGATTTAAATGGTAATGCAACAAAGCGATAAAATAGTAATACAACAAAATAATAATGCAAAATACATAGAAAAGAGCTTAGAAGAATTATATGTTCCTAACATTATGCACTTCTGTATTTCCAGCCTATGCCTAAATTATTAGTATTATTACTATTATTATTATTATTTATATTATTACTGTCGTTATTATAGTTCTAGATTCGTAAACGAATATGCAGTAAATTACCGTACTGAAATTCACTCGTTTACTCTTATTAAAATCCGTATGAAGATACAAAAATCTACATTTTTACTATTTATTCAGAAAAAAAGTTAAATGATGCTTAGTTGCTTTTATTTTTATTTCTGTTGTTCTTACTTTATGTACTTTGAAATGTATGAACAGGTGTAGAAAGCGTGCATATATAAACAACCTGCTAAATTTGGCAAACTTGGTCCAGAAAAATATAATAAGTATTAAGGGAAACGAAAAGTTTTAACATGCGGTTGTTTTGATTTTAGCTCCAGTAATTTTGCATCTCTGGAAAATTAGCCTGCTGAAATTCACTGGAGAAGAATCGGAATTTTTATTTGGTGACTGCTTCACTGTGAAAGTATGATAAATCGATATGCTATAAATCCTAAAGAGAGCTGTTAATGAATAACTTCTTTCACGGTTTCTTAGTCTTCCACAAAATGCTGTTTACAGATTAGGTAAGTACTATATTCAAAGCTTAGCGAATCTTAAAGATAATACGGGGAATAAAAAACAAAATGAACTGAAAGCGTAAAAAGTGCGAGCATTTGTAATTAATTGCTGTGGCTGAAGCAGTTCATTTGATGTATGTACATATCGTTGCCGCGAAAGAGTTCAATTATGCCAACGAAATTGTTATTGCATAATGCTAAGTATAGTGGTTGAAACAGTAACTGCCAGCGTCTCATAGTGTGGATCTGATCGGCTTTCGAGGTCTCCTTCATTCTTTCTTTACCGGGGTCAAGTATAATGCCCTACTTGCTGGACTGAAGTCAAGTTACTGAGGGACCCTCCTAGTCTGACTAATCGTCAGAGCGATTGGTCTATCAGTGTATTTCATAACAATTAGTCGTCCTCCGTGGTCTAGGTGTAACATGTTAACCGCTTTGGTGCTTCGTAGCGCTGGGGATCGTGGGTTCGAGTCCCGCCTTGGGCATGGGTGTTATATGTATGTGCTGTAACAGTAAAAAAAACAGCAATCCAGTAATAATACAGAAAAACAAGGTAAAAAAAAAAAAGTAAATTAAAGTAGGGTATACAGTGCCGGAGTCCTGATCAGACTCCGGTACCGTATTTAAAAAAAAAAAAAAAAAAAGTCGAGAGTTTAATCCTGGCGGAGGCGATAGATATTTTCAGGCGTAAAAGTCTTTGGCATGGCTCCTTCCGAGGAAAAACAAGGCCGGTGGTCCCTTGTTACAGACATATAGCACATAAAAGAAACTCAAACGTGATAAAGGCGCCTCTGAGCAAAAGTAAGTGGCCTTTCAGGCCTAATACAAAGAGAAACATTGAGAATCAGAACAGTTAAAGAGCGTCCACAAAAAATTCAGTGTGATAACGATAAAAATTAGAATGATAACGTGTTTTTATAGTATCAGTTATAGTCTCCTGGTTCAGTTACTCTAAGATATTGCACATTAATTTATAAATATTATAGTACTGAATTCTTAAGAAAGTACTTACCATCAATAGTAAAGCTTTAAAATTAGATATACAATTATCGTAAACTCACGTAATGAAAGCTCACAATAATTGTCAGTTTAAGATGTAATAAAATTGACATTCCAACTAGAGTTTTCTAAGAAAAGATGGTCTACTCATTTATTACGTCAGTACAGCTATTTACAAATCATTTATATAAACGTATAAATAAAATACCTTGCACGAGAGGAGGCGGTGATACTGGAGGAGTAGAGGTCGTGAGGACGGTGTCCGAAAAACGAGAATGCTGGGATGCTCTGTTGCTACCTCGAGCGATGATCCCCAGCTCCCTGTCTCCATCCTCATAGTACCTGCAAAATATACATAATTTACGAATCACAATCTATAGGGATTCTAAAACAGTGGGCTTCTAAAACCAATACATATTATGTATATCAAAGAGGCCAAATGTCATTGACACGGTCTGGTGAGTGTTGTCTATAGACGCAACAAAATGTACGATGGAGAGGTTTGTTACCTGCAACATCCTTGCGTAAAGATAAGTAATAGTTTATTTTTATTTCCTTTCGTTTTTTGGCTTTAATACTCAGAAATTCTTACGCTTGCTAATCACTTTGTCGATGTGTAAAGCTTCAAGCAAAGAAATGGAAGAAAATAAAAATCTGCTTAGTATTTTACATTACTTTCTCCAGACTGCTTTACAAATTCTTCTTTCCAAAGTTTACTCTCATTGTTACTTCATGTTAATCATAATAAATGTGGAAATATCTTTATTACACATTATTTACTTTACCCGATGTGGCTTGTTAAATCTCAATTGATGATTAAGCCAATTACATCGATCTCCTAAATTTATTGAGATGTAATTATAAAATTATACACATGATATCTCTGGTGAATACTCTGCTTCATTCCTTACAAAAGTAATATCCTCAAATCTCATTATAACCTAGTAACATCAACGGGTGTTTCCCTCTGGAAGTCTTGCAACCTCTAGAAATGATGTAAAATATCTATGAAAATATGATAAACAATGAGAAAATAAAATGAACAGAATACTTAAGCATTTTTAAATAATCGCAGCAATTGGAATTCCAAACCTAGTAACTTATCGTTGGTCCTGCAATCATTTAATAACATAAAGGCTTAACTGTTATCACACAATAGAGAATCATATATTTTGAACAAATAGAGGTGAGACTGAGGAATGAGCTTGCTGCCAAGGAAATCGAGTAGGCTTTATCAGATAGGGCCGGAATCGGATGATGACACTTTACCTCTGCCAGAAGGCCGACCGGATTTGACCCAGGGGTGGATGTTCGTAGTAAGGATAGCTGAGAATGTAATGGTGGGAGTGGATTTCCTCAAGGAGTGATGCGACGGACAACGTTGTCAGGAGAGGTTTGCAAATCTTCCCAGAAGAGCTGCTGCTTCGGAGTCCGAATGCTTTAGCAGCACCGTGGCCGAGTGGTTAGATCACTCACCTCTCTTGTTCGATACCAAACAACCGCATGTGGATTTGTGGTTCATAAATACTGGGATTTTTTTCTCCGGGTTCTCCGGTTTCCCCTGCCATCGCTTTCCACCGGTGCTCCATCTTCATTCCATGTATCATGAGTGTCAAAAAGAAAATTTAAAATTACGAATCTGCAGTTTTGACCATTGGAACTCTTTCTTGATTTATTAGGATCATTGGGCATTTTAAGTGATCATGCTTCATACTTCAAAACCTTTGTCGCTTCATTCACATTTTATTTCCATTCCATTTCTTCTTCCATTTTCACCAGCCGATGCAACATCCTCTTCTCTAAATGTTATGACCATTAGTAAGCATACCAATTTACCACACAAAAATTATAATCTCGACTTCAGAGAAGGTATGAGGAATGCCAATTTCCTCAGGTCTCAGAGGTATTCTTATTTATTACTGCTAGAATTTACGCCATCCAAGTGAATTATATAACATAATATATATCATAAATATAGTTTGACAATAAACTCTCTAGCTTTTATTGGAAACATCCTTGCATTTTCTCTACTATGAAGAGGACGCGTTGCATTCGACCGAACATTTGTATATGAGATGTCGGAAATATATGTTTTATGGGATCTGAAACCAAAAGGTGAGGAAGGTGCTATTTATGTCTGTATTTGGTGAACAGCATAACCAAAAAATAACATCTTGCATTAATATGTATCAAATTTGGTCTTTATGTAATATGTCAGGAAATTTGGACGACATCTTGTAATGTATACAGTTATTACACACACACACACACACACACACACACACAATAACAGTCATATTTTTGTGGATATAAAAATTCCAGATGTTATGGATACTGAAATAATGCTTTTTATCTTCTAAATTCAATGTCCTAATAAACATAAACATATATTCCACATGGTATATTTTTAAAAATTATAACATCAATTTTCAACACTTGTGAAAGGGCTTAGAAATACTCTGTCATATCAAATATTTTATACTTAGCCCACTCATTGTACGTCCAATATATATCCCTGCAACCTTATACATACATGTACTCTTCCAAACTCTTTGTCTTTCAAAAGTTAATAATTTGTTTCTAAATTTTGTTGCATTATTTCAAATAAAAAACTATGTGGTAATTTTCTTTAACGTATGTTTGAGCAGCAGTACCAGCTTTTCAAAGAAATTTGTACACACATGTTTTATTTTCCAGCATTTTAAGTACGTTGTTATTATGTTATTATGAAATATGTTTTTTTTTCACCAATCCATTACCCTGCGTTCAGTATCCTCCAACCACAGGAAGATTAAAAAAGTATGATATCCTCCATTCACATGATTTTCTCTACATCTCTGTAACCAATTATTGTTAAAAAGCTAATTCTTCTACTTTATGCTGATCGAGATAAACATTAGCATAAATGGTCTTATTGCTTAATTCCTTTGAGCGGAAGATATATAAGACAAATACACTAGGCTGAAGCGATAGTCAAATCTTTTAAAAATGGTTACCATGTGGATGAACTCCGATTCTATACATGGGTTTATAAACTCCCATGTAAGAAAATCTTAAGTATTTTAAATCTGAAACAAATAAAAAGGAATGTCTCAAAATGGTAAACTGCACGAATAAACGTATATAACATAGATTGTGTTTTAATGAGAACTCCATTATTTGTGTAGTAAGTTTTGTCAGATCTTACAGTTTACAAGTTAGGTAAAATTCAGCAAAATTCAACCTTAAGAGCGATATTTTCAGAGACTAATCCGAGAAAATTCAAGATATATATTTTATTTTTCATGTAAATCTCTATAATATGTGATAGTTTAATAAAAATCGTTAGAGCCAGTTTTTAGAAAATAAAAAATATAGAACTATTTTCAATGTAAAGGATCATTTTGGGTGAGGAAATTTTTCTCAAAATGTTCCTGTCACATGCCCGGAAGATACTAAACTTAGATACAAGTTTGATATTTCACATAGTAATGTGACAGTTGTTGCTGATTTTAATTAAAGTGTCTACAATTGTGAAATGTAGATGAGAAAGTGTATTCTTTACACACCTGCAATCTGTATCGGAATATGAAGATCGACATTCAGAAAGTCCTAAGGCACTATCAGCGGATCTCTGGGATGTTCTCGCCGATCTTCTGAAAGATGCTGTTCTTGAACGGCCGGAGTACCTGCTGTAGGAAGATCAAACATTTCGTAGTAAATATGAAATATATGAAATTTTGACATATGTATTTACAAGTTTCACAGGGGTGTTAAGTTTTTCTGTCATTTCTCGTTTATAAAATAATTAAAATGTCTTAACAGGAGTCGAAATAGGATTTTCATTGTTGTTTTCCATTTTCATGTTTTAATTTCAATGGACATTTTTAATCTCCGGCTCATTTTGGTATAACTTTCATAGCGGTACGCTAACTGTAATTAGTTAAAAATATTATGATAATGTAATTGTTTTCTCACAGACACCGTGTGTAGGACAGGAGTTGGATGGGTAGAGTCAGACTGAAAAATTCAGTGTCATAGCTGGGATTTGAACCACGGAACTCCCAGTCTCTAGCCGGTTACTCTACCATTGAGATACCATGGCAACATGCTGGCATATAATTGTATTTCTCAACTGACTAGTCAAACCGGGAGATCCGTGGTTCAAATCATTGTCCACAATAGTTGGCTATACTATGAATCCTGGGTCCTGAAGTAGTTAGTCGCCCTTGGGGTTTTTCAACTCAAAATATTTTGAGATCACCTTGTGGTTTGCCGGGGAGCATATGTGTCAGTTGAGAAATTCAATGTTATATTGGCATGTCATGGTAGCTCAGTGGAAGCGCAACCAGCTAGACACCGGCAGATTCGTGGTTCAAATCCCGGCTATGGCATTGGAATGTTCAGTCTGACTCTATCTATCCAACTCCTGAGAAAACAATTAAATTGTCACAACTGTTCATAATAATTGGCTATACAATGAGTCCTGGGACTTAAAGTACTTATGACATTGTAAGTTTCCCTTGGGGTTTTTCTCTCAAAATATTTTGAGATCACCTTGTGGTTTGCTGGGGAGCATTCGAGTCAGTTGGGAGGTTTGGTGGCGTACCGGCATGATGCTGTGGTGGCTCAGTGGTGGAGTAGCCGGGAGATTCGTGGTTCCCGACTATGGCATTGAATTTTTTAGTCTGGCTATACCTATCCAATTAAAAATAATATTGAAAATAATCATGTGTTATAGTTTTATTAGACCATTTTAGTACACTCATTTGGTAAAACATCAAATATTAGTGTTAGAGAAAAGATCTTTTTTACTTTTCCTACTCTACTATGTACATATTGTATAAAGAAGGTATTGCATTCCACCCGAAAATTCGATACTAACATTTCTCCGAAAATACACGTTTTAGGCTCCCCTGTATCCTTAAAAAGCATTTTTAAAAAACATCTGTGTATGTGTCGGTGTGTCAGTGTGTCTGTAAACACGACAAATCAAAACGAAAACTCGGTAAAATACAAAACTCGGTGTTTAAGATTAGTATCTTCTAAGGATACGACACGAAGATTTTGAGAAAAATCTCCCTAATCCAAACCTTTACAAGGCAAAATTTTCGAAATATTGTATTTTCTCAAAAATAGTTCTAATGATTTTGATTAAAATACCGTATATTTAAGATATTTATATGGAAAATGAAATGTATATCTTGAATTTTCTGGAATTAGCCTCTAAGGACCTCTTTATTCTGAATTAGTTTTGTTGACTTTTGCGTAACTGTAAACAGTAAGAGTTAGACGGAAACTTGCTACACAAAAATGTAGATCACGTTAAAACACACAACTTATATCATATACGTTTTTTTCGTGGAATTGACCATTTCTGAGATATTCCTTTTTATTTGTTACAGATTTAAAATACTTAAACTTTTCTCACACGGAAAGTTGTAAGCTCCTGCCCTGCATAGAAACGGATTTTAACCACATGACAACCAGCTTTTAAGAAATTTGACTGTCGTTTTAGCCTAGTATAATTCCTTATTTCCCTTCACTTACAAGGAAGCAACTAATTAAGAATAATTTCTGTTAATGTTTATCTCGATTATATAAAGGAGATAGAAGAATAATAATTTGTTACAGCGATGTAGAGAAAGCCATGTGAATGGAACAACATCAGATTTTTCGGTTGTAAAATAACTAAATTTTCTTAAGAGGAGTCAAAATGGGATTTTCATAATTATTTCCCATTTTCATGTGTTAATTGCATTAGAAAATTGTGAATCTCCCGCTCATTTTGCTATAACTTTCATACAGTTACACTAGTTTTAAACAGTATGAAAAATATTATGAAATATAATCCTGGGTAGTAGTTGTTTTTAGAACATTTTAGAATACGCGTTTGGTAAAACAACAATAACGTTTAAATATTAGTGTTAGAGAAGACATGTTTTTACTTTCTCTGCTCGTGCTATATATATAGTGCATAAAGAAGATATTGCATCCACCCGAAAAATCGATACCGATATTTCTCCGAAAATACACGTTTTAGGGTCCCCCGTATCCATAGATCGCATTTTTAGAAAAAGGTCTGTGTGTGTCCGTGTGTCTATGAACACGATAACTCTAAAACGAAAAGTCGGTACAATACAAAACTTGGTGTTTAAGTTTAGTATCTTTTAAGTATGCAAAATGAAGATTTTCAGAAACATCTACCCATCCCAAACTACCTTCTACGTGCAAAAGTTTCGAAAATTTTGAATTTCTCAAAAATAGCTCTAACGATTTTGATTAAAATACCGTGTATTAAGGATATTTACATGATAAATAAAAAGTATATCTTGAATTTCCTGGGTGTAGCCTTTGAAAGATGAATTTTGCATAGCTAGTAAAAAATATAGACACAAAATATAGATTTCGTTAAAGCATACAATTTATATTATATACATTTTTTGCGTGGAGTTAAACATTTTTTAGATATTCCCTGTTATTGGTTTCAGTTATAAAATATACGGGAATATTTCAACTACTGATAATGGCAAGAAACGGTTTTCATCCATATGGAAACTAGCTTTTAAAATATTTGACTATCGCTTTGCCTAGTCTATTCCTTATTTGCCTTCCACTTACAAGAAAGCAAGGAATAAGACCCTTTCTGTTCATGTTTATCTCGATCAGTATGGAGTAAATGGTAGAATAAGCTCTTTAATAAGAATTTTTCACTGAGATGTGAGAGAAAGTCATGTGAATGGAACACATCAGATTTTTTTTTTATAAAGGAAAGTTTTACTTTAGCTTTTCACTATACTGACATTCCACTCATATTTCCTTTATGTGGAAGTTTCGATGTACTGTAAAGCTGAGTTGGAAAGTTAGGTTACATTTTCTTTATTTAAATGTTATGTTTGAAAGTAATTTCTGAAGTAATATTTTCTATACAAATGCCCCATTATCTCAGAAACTAATTGGCACTAGCAGCTGAAACTTTTAGCATAAATTTGCACCTAAATATGCTTTATTTTAACGAAAAGATTTATATATTTGGATTAGTTATATTTTTAAAATTTAAAACTTGTAGTTCTTTCAATAGCATTTTAAAAGCTTTATTGAACAAATCATACCTTTCCTTCTAATCAACAAAGTATTTTATTTTGCATCAATCAAAAGTAAAGGTGTCGCTGAATATACCTTGAAAAAGTTAGCTTATTATCCTAAATAATTGCTGAGATAATGGGTCAAACTTTAACTTTGGCAAGACAGGGCATTTCAACTCCCCTTAAGCTAACTTACCTTCCCTTTTTTTTCCCCACTTGGCTAAGTGAAACTTTGGCGAGAAATTTCGTTTATTATTTTACATAACATTCAATGAAACCTTGAAGAAGCTTGTAAAAAAATGTAGTAGGCGTAAGTAGTTTTTGCTTTATGACATTGTATTATATTGCTAATAAAAAAAAACCCAAAGAAAATGAAAATTTTGGACCGAAAGATTGCAGACAAAGAACGAGGAATGTTCATTAGAATCCACCGTCAGGTGCTGCTCTCTGGTGATTTGCTGTTTTGCAGCAGAAGCCTTTGCCCAGCAGAATGATTAAAAAAAAAGAACCATTTTTTTAATTAAATTTTAAGACCTTTATTTAAAAAAAACATACTTTTTCTTCTAATGAACAGAATTATTCTATTTTTTATCAATTAACAAGAAAGTTATTGCTGAATATACCTTAAAAATTTAACGATTTATCTTAAATAGTTGCTTCGATAATGGATCAAATTTTAACATTGGTAGGATAGGGCATTGCTACACTCCTTAAGTTGTAAAATACAGAGTTGTTAATTCTTACCTGATTAAAACATTTTTCAGTTTGAAAAATTTATTTGCATTATAAACCTCGTGTTATACTAAAGACCTTAAATATTCAGTTCTTGTTTTAGTTTACATTTTGCGTTAAATATATTTTGACATATTCCATTGTTTAATCTTATAACGTATTCAAAAATATTTAATTACAAAAACTGATTGTGTTAAGGAAAATAAATTTAGCATGTCAATAGTACGAAATACTGTATCAGAGCAATGTCATAGTTGAATTGCATGTTAAAATTAAATATAGTTTTCTCTAGCCCATATGTGCAATGTACATAGTGAATAGAGAAGCTACTGTATTGAACCAGAAATTCGAATTTCACCGGAAATATACGTTTTGTGGTTCCCTGATTCCGAAGAAAACATTTTTATAAAAAGGACCGTGTGTGTGCTTGAATTAGTGTGTGTGTATGTGTGTGTCTGTTGACAGCATGTCTCAAAAAATAAATACCGTTAAATACCAAACTTGGTATTTATGTTTAGTATTTTCCAAGGGTGCGATATTAAGATTTTGATGAAAATCCGCCTACATCAAACTGGAAAAAAATTCAAAAATGTTGCTTTTCTCAAAAATGGATCTAACGGTTTTAATTAAAATACTACCGATTAAAAATATTTACTGTATATATTTAATTTTCTGGTAATAGCTTCTGAAGATCTTTTTATTCTGGATGGATTTTGCAAGAATACTGCAGAACTGGTAAAGGTTAAAAGATAAACGAAAATTTACTACACACAAAATCTAGATCTCGTTAAAACACACGATATATATATATATATATTAGATATCCATGGTGATTTGTTTCAGTTTTAAAATCTTTAAACTTTTCACATACATGCGGGAATTTGTCAGCTCCTGACAATATAAAGAAGTGGATTTTAGCTACATAGTAACCAGCTTTTATAGGCACGAACCTACAAAGTTTCAAATTCAATGTTTCTTAAGCAATTAGGTTCGATTTTACCACATTCCTGTATTGGTATGTGTAAGTAAATCTGCAATTTTGAGATAATGCATATGGTAGTTTTTGAGAAAAAAAAATATATTTTTTACCACCCTACAGAAACAGATCTTTGCACTCTAGTTTTCAAAAATGTTTATCAAATTGTCATATTTAGATTGCAGGAACAACACTTTAAATATATTAATAGACGAGTGTAGAGTGAATTAAATATTATTACACGAATAGGTATGATATATAATTCTTTCGTACTTTTTTATTGTTTTTGTGTATTAATTAACTTTCTTAATACAGATATATAGACAGTTAATTTTGCTTACTTAGAAAGATAATTCCTGTTTTGAACATTTTCATGCATTGGGAAATGCATTTAGAGAAATTCGCCTTTTGATATTTGAAGTGTCATTTGTTTACATTAAAACTTTCATTTAAAAGGTCAAGTCACAATTGTTTAAATTGCAAATGGCTAATAATAGTGACGTCATATTAATCTATACTAAGTACCAAGTAATGTGTTAAAATTTGAAAATCAACATTTTCAAGAAATTTAGACAATTTTCACAGGATGGGGGCCTTAGGAGAGTTGACTATCTCTTTAGCCTAATGTATCCTTTATTGCCCTTCTTCTTACAAGGAAGCAAGTAATAAGAGAATTTCTGATAATGTTTATCTCGATTAGTGTGAAGTAAATAGAAGAATAAGGTTTTTAAAAATGATTTGTTACAGACATAGAGAAAATCTTGAGTGAACAATTCAGTGTTGAAACTGTAGTGAAACAGGGCGATCCCATGCCTACTACATTATTTAACATAGTAACAGATCCAGTTATACATAATCTGGTGGCATTTTATAGAGGCCAAAACAAATTATAGCCTATGCAGATGATATCCTCATCATTGCTAAGACGAAAAAAGTAGTAATAGAAACATTTAAAAATCAAAGGATAAGTTCGCACAGTATGGATTATTGATTAACATGGAAAAAACAAAATTTATAAAAATCTCTAAAGAACCAAACAACTTGTATGACTTAATAATATATAACCACACAATAAAAACTGTAAAGTCATTCAAGTGTCTCGGGTCCATAGTGGACAGTAATAACTCTAAAGAAAAAGAAGTGAAAGAGGCGATAATTCTTGGAGGCAAAGTATACTTTATGTATAATAATTTCTTAAAAAGTAAGCTAATTGCTAGAAGTGCTAAATTAAAAAGTTAAAAAACACATGGCTCTGAAACATGGGTACTGAAAGAAGCACAAAAGTAAAAGTTTGAAAGAAAGATTTTAAGAACTTTTGGATCGATTAAAGATTGCCAAATTGCCTAGCTTCGGTACTTTGTGGCACAGGGGATCGTGGGTTCGAGTCCCGCCTTGGGCATGGGTGTTTTGTGTTTGTAAATGTGTATTTGTATTTAAGAGAAAACGGTAAACAAAGTAAATTTAGAGAAAATGAGGTAAAAAGGGTACAAAGACGAATAAATAAAAGGGATACAGCGCTGGAGTTCCGACTAGGCTCCAAAAATGTATTTAAATTAAAAAAAAAATCTTATGTGTTACTCTCACATGACTTTCTCTAGCTGCTTTACAAAACTCCTACAAAAGATTATTCTTCTTTGTACACAATGCTAATCAAGATAAATGTTAGCAGAATGTTATTACTTAGTTCCTTATAAGTAGAAGCGAATGAGGAAATGCACTATGCTAAAGTGATTGTCAAATGTTTTAAGAGCTATCGTTATGCATTGTTATTACAAATCATTTCTTTGCTTAGCCAGAAGTAGAACAAAAGAAAAACAGACACTTCCTGTGTGAGAAAAGTTTAAATACTTCACAATTGAAACAATAACAAGGAATATCTCGAAAACGGCTACCTGCACAACAAAAACGTAGAGGACAAAAATTGTGTGTTTAGTCATGAGGTTGATTTTTTGTGTAGTGCGTTTTTCTATCTCTTATGGTCTAGCAGTTAAGCAAAGTTCAGCAAAATTCATCCTGAATAAAGAGATGAGATATACATTTTATTTCGGACCTAAATATCTTTAATATACGGGATTTTAATCAAAACCGTTAGAGCCATTTTTAAGAAAATCAAAATTTTCGAAATTTCTCCATGTAAAGGTCTGTGGATGGGGGATTTTTTTTTTAAAATCTGCCGTATCGCATCCTTGGGAGATACTAAACCTAAATACCAAGACTATTTGTTTTGGAGGTATGCTGACCACAGACACACACGGACCTTTTTCTCAAAACCTGATATGTTCCATTCACCTGACTTTCTCTACTTCTGTGTAACAAATTATTGTTAATAAGCTTATTCTTCTATTTATTTCAAGATAATTTAGAAAAATTAGCAGAAATAGTCTTATTACTTGCTTCCTTGTAAGTAGAAGCGAAATATGGGAGTATCATAGGTTAAAATGAAGTCAAAAGCTGGTTTCTAGGTGACTGAAGTTTCTTTGTTTGTATAGACACGAATTGACACATTTCTGTATGAGAAAAGTATAAGTTTTTCAAAGCTGAAACCAAAACCAAAGAATATCTCAAAAACGATCAACTGCTCGAAAAAAATCATATAACATAAATTGTGTGTTTTAATGTGCTCTACACTTTTTGTGCGGTAAGTTTTTATCCATTTCTTACGGTTTAGCAGTATGCCAAATTCCTTCAGAATAAAGTAGTCTTCAGAGGCTATTCCCAGAAAATTCAAGATATACATATTATTTGTCAGGTAAATATATTTAATATACAATATTTATATCAAAATCGTTAGAACCATTTTTGACAAAATCAAAATTTTCGAAAAAAGTTCCATGCAAAGGGTAGTTGGGGTGGGAGAATTTTCCTGCAAATCTTCGTATCGCATACTTGGAAGATACCAAACTTAAATTCCAAGCTTGTTATTTAACGGTCTTTTTGTTTTTGAGCTATGCTGTCCACAGACACACAGACACACACACACATACGCCACACACACGGACCTTTTTCTAATTTTTTTCAGGGGGACCCAAAACGTGTATTTCCGGTGAAATCTCGGTTTCGGATTTTTGGGTGAAATACACTACCTTCTCTATACACTATTTACATAGTACGTATAGAGAAAGTAAAAATGCTTTTTTCGGACTCAGGAGACTCCAAAATATTTCCGGTGAAATTTCGGTATCGAATTTTGGGTGCATTACAATACCTTATCTATCCCTATGTACATTGTACATGTGGAGCTAGAGAAAGTAAAAAGGATAGGGGAAAATTGAGGATCCTGAGAAAAGAAGAGCTAAATGAAATAATTAAAAACAAGCAACACTTAATTTTATAATTGCGATGAGATTTGCATGTGGACACTTACATTGAATGCCAGATGAGAGAATAGTCAAGAAAATATGCACATGGAAGCCCCTCATGTCAAGAATAAGGGGTAGACCCAAGAATAGATGGAGTGATAATATTAATCGAGACTTAAAAATATGAATATAATAAATTGGCTGCAGTTGAATAGAAATCACATCGAATGGAAGCGAATTATAGAGAAACCAAAACATTCAGTTAATGTAGTTGTAGTGATTTTTAAGGAGATGTAGAGAAACTCATGTGAATGGAATATATCAGAATTTTTATTCAGGTTATCTCAAAACGTTTATTTGCGGTGAAATTTTGACATAGAATTTTTTGGTGGAATACAATACTTCCCCTAACTACTATACGTATAATGAAAGTAAAAACGAAACAGACAAATTAAGATCTCTAACCTCAAAACTCTGCGACTGACAATTCCTCGAGGATATAAAATAGCCATGTTCTTTGCCGAACGCTCCTATTATTACAACTCCCTGCCCTAAGTAATGGCATCGTCAAACAGCAGAGAAAAGGGTATTTTAGTTACAGTAACCCATGGGAGATATTTTTACAGTTAATAAAACAGACCTGCAGATAAAGCCACTTTGATGTGACTATGCAGGTTGCATTAGCGCATGTTTTCCTGAGGGTAATGCCAACTGCAACATTTCAAATGCTTTTCTCACTGTGCTTTGCATCTGGTTCTGTTATGGAAATGAATTTGACGACAAAAAATTTGACATCGTTAAATATCGCTAGCTCTTTTTGCTGTAGTTCAGAGGCAAGTAACTTTCATGCTGGATAGGATTTTAACATACACCAGAAGCAAACGTCTAACATAATTGAATTTAGTAATACACTTATCATGAATTTCATATATAGCTACATGGCTTTTGAAATTCATATTTCTCTACCACTATGTTTATATATAGAGGTAGAAAGCGCATCTATTGTATTCCACCCAGAAACTCAATACCGAGATTTCTCCGGAAATTCAGATTTTAGGATCCCTTGAATCCAAATAAAAGAAGCATTTTAGAAAAAGGTCTGAGTGTGTCTGTGGACAGCATAACTCAAAAACGTAGTCTATCAAATACCAAACTATAGGAATGAGACAGGATTTTGAGGAGGAAAAAAAAACACTCTAACAACTCTTTAAGCAGAACATTTTTCAAAATGTTGGTGTTCTCAAAAATTACTCTAACAATTTTGATTAGATATTCTTATGAAAAACGAAATTAATATTTTGAATTTTCTAGAAGTAGCCTCTGAAGACATCTTTATTCTGGATGACTTTTGTATAGCTGGTAGACCGTAAGAAATAGACAAAGGCTTACTGTAGCACAAAAAATGTAATCTCATTAAAATACACGTTTATGCCATATACATGTTTTATAGAGCTAACCGTTTCCGAGATATTCTTTGTTATTGGTTTCCGTCATAAACTACTTTAAACTGTTCTAAAACAGGAAGTAATTTTTCGTTTCAAAGCTCACCTGTTTACTTCTGGTTATGTAAAGAGAATCAAATTTTAATTGTTTCACATAGCGATCGACTTCGAAAAGATATTATTATTATTATTATTATTATTATTATTATTATTATTATTATTATTATTCAATAAAGTGGATCCTTTAAGAAGTGTAAAATCTTAATGAAGTTTATTAATAATTGAATTTCATTAGATTCTTCTTCTTTAGCCAAGTACACCCCTTTATGCTCTTCTATTTATTGTGTTGAAATAAAAAACTGCGTGTTATTTATGGACGTTCTTTAACTGATGTGGGCGTGAAAGACCGCTTAATTTTGCTCAGAGGCCTCTCTATCAGGCTTGAGGTTCTTTTACGTGCGTAAATCTACGACACGGGACCAACAGCTTTACTTCCATTCCGAAGGAAGCCATTTACACCCGAAAAAATCCATCGTCCTCCGCCGGGTTTGAACCCGCGACTTTGGGTATCTGAAGTCAACACGGTAACCATTGCACCATGGAGGGCGACTTTTGTTGTGTTGACGAATCCATATCATGAAAATGATTTAAGGAGAAAATGAAAGTAATATGAATAGGTAAGAATAATATTAAAACTGCATCCGAAATGTAAAGGAACATCTTACGGCTTTACAAGTTATCTGTATGTGTATTACAGGATAAATGGATGTAAGTAATAATGTTTATCTCGATTAGCATGACGTTATGTAAGATGTCTTATGAGAAAAGTTTGTTTAAAAACGGGTAGAGAAAGTAATGTGAATGAAACACTTCACGTTTTACTTTCTCTATACGCACTATGTACATAGTGTATAGAGAAGGTACTTTCCACCCAAAAATTCGATACCGAGATTTCACCAGAAATATATGTTTTAGGGTCCCCAATATCTCCAAGAAAAGTATTTTCACAAACAGATCCGTGTGTGTGTGCTGGTATTTAAGTTTAGTATCTTACAGGATGTGACACGAAGATTTTGAGAAAATCCCCCCACCCCTAACTACTCTTTACATGGAACTTTTTTTCGAAAATTTTGATTTTCTCCAAAATGGCTCTAACGATTTTGATTAAAATTTCGTATATTAAACATATTTACCTGAGAAATAAAATGTATATCTTGAATTTTCTAGGAATAGCCCTTGAAAAGTAGTTTATTCTGGATGCATTTTACTGAATTTTGAATAACTGCTAAACCATAAGAGATGGACAAAAACTTACTACACAAAACATGTACATCACGTTAAAACACACAATTTATGTTAATACACATTTTTTTCGTGGAGTTCGTCGTTTTTGAGACATTCCTTATTTTTGGTTTCTCCAATGAAAAACTTATATTTTGCTCATACAGGAACTTGTCAACTACGATCCATATAAACAAAGGAATTTCATTGGCATAGCAACCAGCTTTTGACTATCGCTTTAACCTAAGGTAGTCCCTCAGTTTGCTTCTACTTACAAGGAAGCAAGTAATAATTTCTGCTATTTTTTTTCTAATTAGCATAAAGTAAGTAGAAGTATAAGCTTTTTAAGAATAATTTGCTGCAGGGACATAGAGAAAGTCATGTGAATGATACATATCAGATTTTAAAGGTTATGTTTTTGTCATGCAATAAAGCTTCATTCAAGTTATAGTTCTGCTTATGTGTTAAGGCTTCACAATGCACCGATCGAAATGCCTTGGCGGAAACGTCGGATAACATACCCTAAATGAGTTTCGAACTCTCGACCTCTTGAATGTAAAGCAGCCATGCTACCCCCACACTATTGTGGGGGCGAAAAAGACATCGGATACGTTGTATATTACTATTTCTATAAAGAAGCAAAACTAATTAAACTGCTAACAATACTATAAAACAAGTAAAACTGGCGACATGGCAATACTTATTTACAAACATTCTGATCCGCCATATAGACTAATCACGTTCTAAAATTTAATCTCATTAATTTGAACAAGTGAAGTAGGGTGTCTGTTGAGAAGTAGACAGACTTACTTTAGAGACACTAGCCCGAATGGTTGATCAGCCCGATGCCTGGTATAAGAGTGAGGTAGATCATATAAATGACGGTGAAATGAATGAAAAAGTAGGTGATGGAATAAATGGCAGGGAAACCAGAGAACCCAGACGAAACAGGCCCGGACGTTCCTTTATCCACCACAAATCCTATATGCTGTCTGCTGGTACCACCCAATTAATTTAATTCAATTATTGACAAATACTAATCATGTATGTGAGGAATACACTGTGGTAAGCGCATTACCTATTCTCGAAGAAGAAAAAAAATTATCGATCCGTATTTCAACATTTTGGTGTAAGATGCACAAACATTTTTGATATTTTAGGATTACAATTTAATTCTGATAGATGTATTGAATCTTAAATGCACTAAAATATAGGTATTTTACCTAAAAAGAACAATTCATAAAATATTTATGTATGTATACCTATATAATAAAGAAAAAAACCAAATAACGCTTATGAAAATGGTATCCAGCATGGATATTATTAAAGGCGGTAATTTCTTAATGCGGCTAAATATGTCGACTTAAAATTAATGTTTATGCTTGGATCGAAAATGAACTACTAATTATATTTTCTAAACTTTCCGTATAAACACAATGTTGATCTCATTGAAGCAACTTTATACTCTGAGAGCAGAGGGAGTCACGCCTTTGAAGAGTGTTTGAAGTTGGCAGTCTCTGATGGGATCAACTCATTTACCTCTTGAGTGCTCAAGAATGAACTGAGCCAATTCAGATCAGTTTCCTCATCCTGGATTCCTTTCAAGGGTGCTTGCGAACTTGGAAGTTATCGATTCGTCTCATTGCAGATACCTTAACTGTGTTTCAATAAAATGTGATTCTCTGTTCTAACGAGTTTATCTTCAAATTGTGTTTTTTAAGCAGAGAGAACCACAAAGACCAGACTCCTGTTGGAAAATCTGATGAATAGGAGACAAATGTATTTCTGTTTCTTTCACAGAGATTCTTATAGCAACTAGACTTCAAAGGCATGGTATCTAGACTTACTTGATACCACGTATTTTCGTTTCGTAATCGGCTTACCCTCTCCGTATTTGTAGGACTTACAAGCCAATGCCTAGGTGTCAGAAGCCTGTCTGGGAGCCAAAGGCACGAAACCTCAGAATGGGGAACCTGTTACGAGTGGTCGGCCCGTAACCAGGCAAGAACATGAAATGTAAGCGACATTGGCGGTTGGAAGGGTGATGATGAAGTAATTGATGGATTGAGCGGCGGGGGAAACCGCCCGGACGCCACTTCGTCCACCACTCATCCCACATGCGAGCGCTTTGCCGGTCCCCATGGCCATACTCGCTAAAACTCGCTTTGGTGCTTCGTGGGCAGGGGATCGTGGGTTCGAGTCCCGCCTTGGGCATGGGTGTTATATGTTTGTGCAATGTGTCTATGTTTGTAAAGGAACAGTAAAACCAGTAATCAGTAAACCTAGGGGGGAAATGTAAATGGGGATAAAGCGCCGGAGTCCTGATCTGACTCCGGTATTGTTAAAAAAAAAAAAAAGCGCTTGGGATCGATCTGGGTCACCTAGGTAGAAGGCGAGCAGTCTAACTTCTCAACCACGACGCGGCCTTACCACGTATTTAATATGTAGAAAAGTGATGATTTAATGTAAATTGTATAAATATTATTCGATATAAACTCTTAATGAGAAATGTTACTTATTACTAAGTAACTCTAATATGACAGATTAGTCTTTTTTCTATGCCAATTCTTTATTTAACTAATTGGAGATTTTCAAATTCATTTTACCATTAAAGATATTATTACCGTTATAATTAGGAAAAAAATATTTTAATACGCATTAAGTTATTATTTTAATTTATTTAAATATTACGGAATGGTTATTTTGTCAGGTTCTATGTGATTTATAACTTTAATTTTTACTAGTGCATACTACCCAAAAAGCTGATTTCACAGAAAATATAGTTTAGAGGTTTCCTAAATTTTAAAAGAAACAGATGTTCATGTGTGTGAGTAAGAGTATGTGGTGCGTATGTGCGTGGAGGGGTGAGGGACACATAAGATTTTTTAAAAATACCTTTTTAGGTCTCGGGGGGCCTCAAAATATATATATTTCCGGTGAAATATAGGTATTGAATTTTTGGTTGGAACACAATTTTTCCTCTACACACTATGTACATAGTACGTGTAGAGAAAGTAAAACGAGATAAAGAAAAGAAATGTTGAATTAGACCAATTAACCCACATAGACCTCTGAGTGAAATTTCTACAGCTGTTACCAAGCTTGATTTATTTAATCATCCCCTATATATCAGAATTATGTCCGTTCTCTCTTTCTCTCGCCCTCTCTCTCATTCTTTCTACTGACCCAAGAACACGAAAAAAAACACCAACAATTGACATTGGCCCTAGAAGCAAGCTGCAAATAAATGTCTTGCAGTTCTTAACTCCTAACAACCCTCATCTCACCAATGGTCGTTCTAAAATATCACAGTGTCGTTCCCTGAAAAATTCACATTCTTTTAACAGACCGGAGAATTCCAGAGGGGACTCACATGCCAATCTTGAAGGATTTTGCACGACATACACTGTAAGGGTTGCACAAAATTATCTTAGCGAACAGGGGTGTGTATCTACCTCTTTGTACTACTCAGCGCAATATTCATTACCGTAAATGAAAAGGACCATTTTCCAATAATACGACACGAAAATTTTCAAGAAAATCCCCAGATTCCAAACCATCCTCTACATAGGATATTTTCGAAACGTTTGAATAAAATATCAAATATTTAAGATACCTAGTTTGCTTATAAATGAAATGTATATCTTAAATATTTTAGGGAGAGTCAAAAAGTCCTTCATCCTGAATGATTTTTGCATAACCGGTAACCGTAAGAAATACACAAGATTTTAGATACAAAAGATGTAAATTTCTTTAAAGCATTCAGTTTATGTTATATAAACTATATAGAGTCATTTCCAGATATTCCTTGTTATTTTTTATAAACCATTTTTAATATTTATGATACAATAATTGAAATACCAAATCAAATATTTTAAATTCGAGATAAACAAAATCTATTATTTATTTTAATATACTCTGATACACAGGATACAATTAATAAAATTACATTTAGTTAATTATATTATAATCTTTTAAATTTCCTTCACAATATTTGTTTTAGTTTTCTGATACTTTTCTCAAATGGGAAGTCGTTATTTGTTCTTCCTTACTCTCTCTGCAATGTATAGTCATAAAGAGACGTATTCTGTTTAACCCAAAAATGAATTCCGAAACTCCATCGCAAATACATGTTTTAAGACTCCCTATATAAAAAAAAGTTGATGTGTTCCATTCACATGACTTTCTTTATATCTAAGTAACAAATTATTATTAATTATTCTATCTACTTCATTCTAATCAAGATAAACCTTAGCAGAAATGATCCTACTCCTTAATTTCTTATAAGTAGAAAGAAAATTAGAGAATGCGCTGGAATATTTTAAAATGTGGTTGCTATGGGATTGAAATCCGTTTCTTTACGGGGCCAGGAGTTGACAAGTTCCATAAGTTTAAATATTTTAAAATTGAAAGCAATAAAAGAAATATCTCGAAAACGGCCAACTCCACGACAAATATATATATATAATTGTGTGTTTTAAGGAGATCTACATTTTTGTAGCAAGTTTTTTGTCTATCTCTTACGGTTTATTAATTATGCAAAATTAAAAAAAAAAATAAAAAAATCCAGAATAAAGAGGTTTTCAGAGATTATTCCCAGAGCATTCAAGATATACAATTTATTTCTGATGGAAATGACTTTAATATTTGGTATTTTAATCAAAGTGGTTTAAGACATTATTGAGAAAAACAAAAATTTTCAAAAAAGTGTCCATATAAAGGGTAGTTTGGAGTGGGGGATTTTATAGAAAATCTATAGAAATTAGATATTTTATAGAAAAACTAAAATACCAAGTTTGGTATTTAACGGTATTTTCGTTTTTGAACTCTGCTGTCCACAGATACACACGCAGACAGACAAACAGACAGACAGATATACAGACACACAAACGGGCCTTTTCTGAAAATACATATTTTGGATTCAGGTGGTCCTAAAACAGTATTTACGATGAAATTTCCGTATCGAATTTTTGGGTGGAATACAATATTTCCGCTATACACTATGTACATAGTAGGTAATGTAGAAAAAGTAAATAAAAAAAATAGAAAAATATGGTGTGTGTGTGTGTGTGTGTGTGCATGTTCGGGCGTGTGAGCGTCTATATCCATCTCAGAAACGAAAAGTTGGTTAGGTAACAAACTTAGCAATAATGCTTTAATATTTAGTAATGAAAAATGAAGGTTATAAATGAACGCTCAATTTTCTAAAAATTGCTTTAACGATTTTGATTAAATCACCATATATTCACATTAAGTACGTTTATAAACAAATAGCTATGAATGCACATAACTTACATTTCTTGGAAATAGCCTATGAAGCGTATTTTAAGACAATTTTTACTCACTGGAATAGACCTTAATTTTCACTATTTTATTTTAAATGGGATCAATTTAAGTAAAACTTGGAAATTCTGGAGGAATTCTGTATAATCGTTTATAACTTTTAAATGTATTATAGTCTACAAAGTAAGTGTAAAACTCTTTAAGAAGCATAATCTATTCTAAACAAAGTTTTGTACCATAATGCATTTCCATGTTCTTGTTGTTTCTTTTTTTTTTATTTATTTATTTATTTTTTTTTTTTTGTAGTGTTTAACGCCCGATTTTACTTTCATGGCACAGTAGGCGATGACACTAATGATGCATGAAATGAAGATGGAGCACCGGTGGAATGCGATGGCGGGGGAAACCGGGGAACCCGGTGAAACCCCGTCCATACGCTGCGTTGTTCACTACAAATCTCACTTGTGGTCGCTTGGATTTCTGTGGTATTCATTATTAATAGGTATCTAGAATTGTTCAAAACTGTATCATTATTTTCGGTTTTTTTTTTTTTGATGTGGATGCAATAAAAAATTTCCTTTACTTATTTTACGCAGTAGGGAAAATGAAAATTGAATTTTTGTCTATGAACAGCATAACACAGAGACGGATATTCGGTTAAATACTAAAGCTAGTATGTAAGTACAGGGTCCTCCAAGGATGTGACCCGAAATTCTCAAGAACTACTCTACAATTCAAAGGTGTTCTTTAAATTTATTTACTCCAAAGTCATCTCCTTCATGTTGAATGAAATTTCATTTTCACTACCCAAAAATTTGATACAGAGATTTTACCGAACATACATGTTTTGAGGACCCTTGACTAAACAACTTTCCCTAGCCCCATATGTACAATGTACATAGGGATAGAGAAGTATTGTATTCCACTCAAAAATTCCATACCGAGATTTCACCGAAAATACATGCTTTAGGACCCCCTGTATTCAAAAAAAGCATTTTCAGAAAAAGGTACCTGTATGTGTCCGTGTGTCTGTGAACACGATAACTCAAAAACGAATAGTAGCTAAAATACAAAACTTGGTATTTAAATTTAGTATCTTCCAGGGATGGGACACGAAGATTTTGAGAAAAATCCGCACCCCAAACTACCATTTACATGAAATTTTGTTAGAAAATTTTGATCTTCTTAAAAATGGCTGTAACGATTTTGATTAAAATTTCATATATTAAAGACATTTACACAGCAAATAAAATGTATATCTTGAATTTTCCGGGAATAGCCTCTGAAGACTACTTTATTCTGGATTAATGTTACGGAATTTTGCATAACTGCTAAACCGTAAGAGATGGACAAATACTTACAACATAAAAAATGTAGAGCACCTTAAGACACACAATTTATGTTATATACATTTTTTTCGTGGAGTTGGTCGTTTTTGAGTTACTCCTTGTTTTTTGGTTTCAGCTTTAAAAACATACTTTTTTCTTACAGGAATTTAACATTTCAGGTCCATACAAACAAAGGAACTTCAGTCACATAGCAATCAACCTTTGACCATTACTTTAACCAACAGTACTACCTTATTTCGCTTCTACTTATTAGGAAGCAAGTAATAGACTATTTCGGCTGAAGTATATGCTCGATTAGCACGAAGTAAATATAAGCTTTTTAACAATAATTTGTTGCAGAGATATAGAGAAAGTCATGTGAATGGAACACATCAGATTTTTAACTACTTAAATTTTTCTTAGGAGAGTTATCCTTCGTTTCATATCTTTTTGTTTTACTTCTGGCCTAGGAAGAAGAACAGAATTTTAATAACAATAGCATAACAACAGCTTTTGAACTCGCTTTAAATATAAGATCATATCGGGGGCTTTGTACAAGAAACAACTCGATGTCTATAGGTTCTTTACGTTGGGTTTAAATTGTTTAATTTTCCTCAAGCACACATATAAACATTCACTCTCACATACATACTTCTAGAATCTGTGGGGGATAGGGAATACTTCTAGTTAAAGAAAATTTCCCCGGCCCAGCCGGGAATCGAACCCAGGATCTCCGGGTTAGAAATCAGCTCGCTGACCACTTGAGTGTATTCCCTTATTTCCCTCCTACTAATAAGGAACTGTAATAAAACAATTTCAGCTAATGCTCATCTCGGTCATGATGTGGATAAAAGAATAATCTTTCGAAAGAATAGTTTGTTTGTAGAACAGACACAGAAAATTATGTGAATGGAACGCACCATATTTTTTATTAGATGGAGCCACTTCATTTACATACAATAAGAGAATTGCTTTGTTTGAAAGAAGTTCATTATCATTATCACTCTCCGTAGCAAGGTTTTGTCCTTAGACCTTTTCCGGGATTTAAAGTTTTCCCACATTTTTTCAGGGACGCCCTTGTCTTCCTTAATGGAATAGGTAATGCTATAGCACTGTTTAAGTTTTCGTGTTTTAATTTGAATTATGCTCCTGCAATATAAAGTGTTGATTTTCGGTATGCAGGAGTTAACTTATTTTCTTCAACTCCATTAACGGTTCAAAGATGTTAGTGTGCACAAATTCAGAATTAATATTAAATTATATAATTTTATGAAACATATGATCAACGAAATATATCCGAAAATGCATTTTTGCTCATTGAATTTTACAATACACGTGTGTTCCATTCACATGACTTTCTCTATATCGATGTAACAGATTATTGTTAAAAAGCATATTCTTCTATTTACTTTATGATAATCCAGACAAACATTAGCATAAATTGTCTTAATTACTTACTTTCTTGTAAGCAGAAGGAAAATAATGGAATGCACTGGGCTAAAACGATACACAAATATTTTAAAAGGTGGTTGCCATGCGATTGAAATCCGTTTGTATGCAGTGTGAGAAACTTTCCGTGTGAGAAGGGTTTAAGTATTTTAAATCTGAAATAAATAACAAGGAATATCTCAGAAATGGTTAATTCCACAGAAAAACGTATATGACATAAATTGTGTGTTTTAACGTGATCTACATTTTTTATGAAGTAAATTTTTGTCCATCTCTTATGATTTACCAGTTATGCTGATTTTCGCAAAATGCATCCAGAATAAACATGTCTTCAGAGGTTAAACCCAAGCTTTAAGTCACAGATTGTCACTGTTAAGTATTGCTAAAAGTATAAGTTCACTAATAAGTGATAGGTTACTAGAGAAGTCTTACGAATTTCAATAGATAGGAAGACTTCAAACATGAGCTAATCTAGAACTACAGCAATCCACAACATTCCGTTGAGATGCTCGCTGTGTTCGATGTTTACAGCTCACTTGGTCATTCTCGATTGTGTTATCCGGATGCGTGATTGGGCGAGCATTTGAGCGAGCTAACCAAATAATGAGTTGCTGCTGCAATGCTTAAGCAAATTTCCGAAATAGATCTTCGCTTTACTGCTCTTTGACCAGCTAATTTCCTTCTGATGGAGATGATGGTAAAACCAGTATGGATTACACTGGTTAATCATTTGTTTTAGTGTGGTTCAGTGCTTTTCCGCTTTGCGCCAATATTGCATTTTCACTACATGAATGTAATGGAATCTGCAGCTAGATGCAGTCAAATCAAGGACTTGATTTGGAAGTTACTAATTCTTTTTAAATATCTAGTGTTTATAAGGTTTTAATTTTTACTTTCTCTACAGGTACTATGTACATAGTGCATAGAGAAGGTATTGTAATGCATCCAAAAATTCGATACCGATATTTCACCGGCAATACATTTCACCCCTGAATCCCAAAAAAAAAAAATCATTTTTGAAAATAAAGTCCGTGTGTGTGTCTGTGAACAGCACAGCTCAAAAAAGAGTAGTCCGTTAAATACCAAACTTGGTATTTAAATTTAGTATGACCCAAGGATGTGACACAGATTTTAAAAAAAATCCCAAACACCCAACTACCCTTTACATGGAAAAAAATTCGAGAATTGCGATTTCCTCAGAAATGGCTCTAAGATTTTGATTAAAATCTCTTATATTTTAGAAATTTAGAAGCCAAATAAAATGTATATCTTGAATTTTCTGGGAATAGCCTCTAAAAACCTCTTTATTCTGGAAGATTTTATTGAATATTGCATAACTGGTAAACTGTAAAAGATAGTAAAATACTTACTACAAGAAAACTGAATCACGATAAAACACACAATTTATGGCCTATACATTTTTTGTGTGAAGTTGATCATTTTTGAGATATTCCTTGTTACTGATTTCAGCCTTAAAAACTTATATTTTTCTCATACAGGAATTTATCAGCTCCTGTCCATACAAACAAAGGAACTTCAATCACATAGTGACCAGTTTTTGGCTATCATTTTAATCTATGGCATTCCTTTATTTCGATTCTACTTATAAGGAAGCAAGCAGTAAGACTATTTCTGCTAATTTTTCTCGATTAGAATGAAGGTAATAGAAGAATAAGCTTTTTAACAATAATTTGTTTTAGAGATGTAGAGAAAATCATTGAATGGAATACATCAGATTTTATATTAGCTTATTGGAATAGTGGGTCATTCACTATGAAAATTGATAATTAAGATAACGAGGTAAAACTTAGACATAAGCTTAACCCGTTGTGATGTTATTTACAAAAACAAATGCATTCTGGGATTAGCATTCGGGAAGTCGTGGGTTCGATTCCCGCGACCAACTTCTGTGATCAATGGATTTTGTTGGGGGTTTTCTCGGGTCACTATGCAAATGCAGGAGAGCTATTCTTCCTCGAATTTCCTGTCCCTTCATTTCATCTCCATTTCATTCCGACCGCTTTCTTTCAGTATAATAACAGGAGTCTTGTTGGGACTCCGGCGCTACACCCCACATCTATTTACCTATCTTTTAACTTTGTTTACTGTACGATTACTGTATTGCTGTTTTCTTCTTTTACACACACACACGCACATAAACATAGGAAACCCATGCCCTAGGCGGGATTCGAACCCACAATCCCCTGCGCCACGAGGCACCAAAGCGAGACGCCTTAGCGAGCGCGGCCATGGGGACCGGCACTTGGGAAGTTGGTTCAGGCCCAAATGGCTAAAGCAATAATCATATCTTTTAAAAGGTGGTCGCTATGTGAACAATTGAAGTATGGTTCACTTTGTAAGGCGAGGAGTAAACAAAAGCAAGATGAAAGGAAAGGTAACCCCGTTTGAGAAAATCTACGTAGTTCAAATTTGAAACGAATATGAAACATCTTGGAAACGGCCAACTCCACAACAAAAATGCTTTTGACATAAATTGTGTGTTTTAACGAGATCTACATTTTTTCTGTAGTAAGTTTTTATCTATTTCTCGCGGTTTACTAGTTATGTAAAATTCAGAAACATTCATTAAAAATGAACAGGTTTTCAGTAAAATTTAAGATATATATTTTATTTAAGATGTAAATATCTATAACATACGGCATTTTTTTTCAAAATCTTTAGAGGCATTCTTGAGGAAAACAAAATTTTTGCAAATTTTTCTGTGTAAAAGGTAGTTTTGATGGGAGAATTTTCTTGAATATCTTCGTGTCGCATTCTTAGAAGATACTAAGTTTGGTATATAACGTCTTTTAGTTTCTGATCTATGCTGTCCACACATACACACACCAACTCACGGACATTTTACTAGAATTTTTTTTGAACTCAGGTACCACAAAACATGCATTTCCAGTGAAATACCAGTATAGAATTTTCTGGGTGGAATACAATACATTTTCTATACACTATGTGCATAGTACATGTGCAGAAAGTAAAAATTAAAGCTCTGACTTTAATACTTAAGAAAAGCACTTTTATCGTTGCAACGACAAAGTTTTTCGTGTGTATTTAATTTTCTTAATTTTTTATACGTTTCCCTCTTCTCAGGTTTGTGGTATACAAGACGCGTTCTGTACTTTGGTTTCAACTACCATAAACAAATATTGTTATTTATTTATTTGAATTTATTGTGAATCATTACTGATACATAAACACACACAAATCATGTGATAACACTTATTTTTCACAAGAATTCATATTTAATCCTTCTTGTTTCGCTTTTTAATAAAAAAAACAAGCTTCCTATTTGTGTTGCCGTGCGTATATTTTTAAAATCCTTTAATTATTAAAATTTGAGATAATATTCTTTATCAATATTAATTTAGTTATAAACTTAATGAATAAGCTTATGTCTTGAAATCATAATGAAAGGGTTAAATCCCTTCATTTCAAGGGCGTGTAACGTATTAAGTTTTAGCAATGTACATACGTATAAGTCTTTCCTTCTCTTTCTATCATTGTTGCGATTGTTGGTCACGTCTCCAGCCAAATATTATAAACCTCTTTACTGAAACCTTTTTTGCATTAGAATGAACACAAGGTCTTTCAAATATATTAATAACACAAGTATAACAATTCAGCAATAACAATTTGCACAAAAATTAACAGTTAAATGTATGTTTTAAGCTATTTAGCCAAATAATTTCAAGTTACAATCAAATAACAAAATACAACCCTTATATCTTGTGGCTTGTGGCCTTAATACGAGGTACGTCCAGAAAATAAGTTCCGTTTTAATTTTTCTCCGCTGCAGCGCTGCGATCGCAGTTCCGCACATGCGCGGTAGACACTCTGAATCAAGGAGAAGAAACATGCGCCATTTTGAGATCGCTGTCAGCCACATACGCTTTGTTGTGCTTGTTTACAATGTCGGTGTTGATTGAAAATCCCGCCACTTGTGAAATCAGATCTGTGATTCGTTTTCTGAATGCTAGGAAAGTGAGACCAATTGAAATTTATCGGCAAATTTGCGAAGTTTACGGACAAAATGCGATGAGTGATTCAATGGTGAGAAGATGGGTCCGACCGCAAATGTGACGAAAAACCTCCTACAGGGATTTGGCTGGGACGTGTTTGACCATCCTCCGTACAGCCCTGACCTCGCTCCTAGCGACTTTCATCTGTTTTTACTTCTCAAGTCTTTACCTGGCGGTCAACACTTCAACAATGACGAAGAGCTGAAAGAAAATGTTTCCAACTTTTTGAAGACACAGGCAGCAAACTTCTATGAAGAAGGTATACAAAAACTTGTACCTCGCTATGACAAATGCCTGCAAAATTTCGGCAGTTATGTGGAAAAGTAGTTTAAGAATTGCAGAATTTTGCGCAATAAATAATTATTCTGTATCTGTACATAATTTAATTTTATTACCAAACGGAACTTAGTTTCTGGACGTACCTCGTATTATCACACCATTTCCACTTAATTCTGTTTATGTTTATGTCTACGTGATTTATTCTGAACAGTTACATTACAGTACATATCATCTAGGTTTAAATTTACGCTAACCTTACGCTTAATTTTCATCATGAATAGAGTCTAACCCACAGCGCTTTTCGTCTTGGGTTATTCTGGAATAGTTACAGCAGTAGTTCTTTAACTTCTAAGGTGACATTGTGTGCTTTGTTATAGAACTTGACCTCGGCCCATCCTGTTTCTTGCAGACAAGGTATTATCCTCCAAAATATTCATTAGCAGTAATTAATGCTGAATAAATAAAGTAATATTTAAGAACACAACAGGAATACTACTTGCCTTGATTGTCTCACCGTATTCCGGCCTCGACGTGAGAGTGACCTTTTCGGTTTCCTGGTGCACACGTAACAACAAACCCTCCAGTACAGGAACCTGAAGGACTGCGCCATAATATCGCCAATGTTGGAGAGGCATAAAAGCATCAGGGGGATCCCAAGGATAGCGTAGAAGATGGTCACAACTTTGCCCCATTGTGTTTTGGGTGCTATATGACCGTATCCTGGAAATATAAAAATGACTTTGTTTTAGCCTTCTGTGTTTGTGTTTCAAAAACAGAAAATATAAAAACTCTAATGTGTTCCATTCAGGTGACTTTTTCTATATCTCCGTAACAGATTAATGTTAATAAACTTATCTTTTATCTATTTCATGCTAATCAAGATAAACATTAGCAGAAATGCTCTTATTACGTATAAATAGAATGGAAATAAGGGAATACAGTAGGATAAATTGACAGTCAAATGTTTTAAAATATGGTAGCTTTGGGATTGAAATCCGTTTCCTTGCTTGGCCAGGAGCTGATTACTTCCCGTATGAGAAAAGTTCAAGTATTTTAAAAGTGAAACCAATAAGAAGGAATATCTCGAAAACGGTGAACTATACGAAACAGATGTTTATGACATTAATTGTGTGTTTTAAGGAGATTTAATATTTTGGGTAGTTAGATTTTGTCTAACCCTTACGGTTTATCAGTTATGCAAAATTCAGACAAACTCATCCAGAATAAAGAAGTTTTCAGAGGCTATTCCCAGAAAATTCAAGATATAACATTTATTTGTCATATAAATAACTTAAATGCTGCACACAGATACACACATATGTACATAGACACGAACATTTTTCTAAAAATGCTTTTTTTTTTTTTTTTTTTTGGATTCAGGGGTCCAAAGACACGTGTTTCCGGTGAAATCTCGCAATGGAACTTTTAGTCCAATACTATACCTTCTCTATACACTATATTCATGGTACGTGTAGAGAAAGTAGTAGTAATACATGATGTAATGCCTTACAGTGTAGATTTTTTTTATATATTTGTGGATTAATTGTGAATACAGTAACCCAAGGAAGTTTCCGTTTTCAATCTAGAAAATCCTAGCAGACAGAGAAAATTATTATTATGATTATTATGATTATTATTATTATTATTATTATCAGCGTCATTATTATTATTATTATTATTACAAATAAACGGCGAGGAGTATTTAAACTTTGAATTAAAAAGAAAAAATTAATAAAGAACCCAAAATTCGATGTTTATAGAGTGGTTAGACTACTCGACTCTCACCACTAGGCGATCGCTTGTGGGATTTGTGGTGGACAAAATGATATAGGGTCGGGTTTTTCCCGTATTCTCCGGTTTTCCCCACCAACGCATTCCACCGTTGATCCATCTTCATTTCATCGATCATCAGCGTAGTCGTCTGCGGTGCCTATGTAGTGAAAGCAGGTGTTGAACACTATAAAGGAAAAGTTGGACAGGAAATTCATGGTATTGGCCTATCGACCCGGTGAAACTACGAAAAAAAAAAAAACAAGCACAGTGACCGACCTGACGGAAATCACACCTGGGAGTGAACGCAGGTCTCAAGTAGGCCTATCTTACTCGGTATCAATTACTATTACTTAATTATTTTACCATAGCAAATTTAGCTTGTAATTTTCGTTGCGTTATTACAATCGACGGGGAAGTTATTTTTTGTCATGTAGTACCGGTAGTGTTGTGCACCTTAGCATGCCGAAAGTGTTGCTTGTGTTTTCTGGGGCGTCAGTTTCCTCTGGGGCAGCGATCCGTGGCACAGACCTGACAGCAGAAAAACAATGGCCAGAGCGGAAATACGTCACTGAAGCGTGAATCCCGTTACAAAGAGAAGAAAACAGATGCATGTTACGTCATTAATCCTCGTGTGTAGTGTAATCCTTGGGATGAAAAACTGCTGCTGTAGCCAGGCGGCCGAATGCTATTTTTTCTGTGCGGCGGCGGAGGCAGCTCCCTCTACCGTATTTACCCACAACTAAGCCGGTTTGCCGAGCGTTGCTAATCTTCCTTGCTGCCCTGCAAAACTTCATTCATTTATTGATTCCGTTTGACACCTTTCTCAAATAATGCGTGCATAATGGGAACCCTCAAAATAAACAAAACAAAATAACAAAAACGAAAAACAAGCGAGCATATTTGTCGCATACATTATTCTATGGTTACCGCACGTGCCCTAATTCCAGAGGTAAATCATTTTGCATACACAAAACAAATGACATATTCAGCCACAACTACAATAAAGCTCTTGTCAAGTGCTGCTTGAGCGAATCGTAGATAATCATATTTCAAAATGTATTAAATGCTAACCTACTCATTCATGCAAAGCAGTTGGATTTAAATTGGATTATATATATTTCAAATTTTTAGTATATATGACTATATGGCAAGCCTTTATTACTGAGCGGTATCCTAAGATAAACACTAAATTGTAATATAACACGTTTTTTTTAAACGAATAATAAGATAATAATTTTATAAATAAAATACAATATTTCGAAATATTTTTAGGAAACTTGTTTGATTTACACTCTCTCTCTCTCTCTCTCCCTCTCTCTCTCTCTCTCTCACACACACAAACACACACAAATAATATGTAAATTATTCAGTTTGTGTAATTATTTTTTACTTTCTCTACACGTGCTACATATGTACATAGTGTAGCATAGGGAAGATATTGCAAAAATTCGATACCGAGATTTCACCGGAAATAGATGATTTAGGGCCCCTGTATCCAATAAAAAAAAAAGCATTTTTAGAAAAAAAAAATCCGTATGTATGTTTGTGTCCGTGTGTCTGTGATCAGGACAACTCAAATACAAAAAGTCGGTAAAATACCAAACTTGGTATAAGAATTTATTATCATCCAAGAATGTGACCAGAAGATTTTGAGGAAAATGCCCTCAACCCAAATTACCTTTTACATGGAATTGTTTTTGAAAATGATGTTCTCAAAAATGACTCTAACAATTTTGACAAAAATATGTACCTATATATTAAAGATTTTTACACCACAAATAAAATGTATATTTTGAATTTTCTGGGAATAGCCTCTGAAGACCTCTTTATTCTGGATGATTTTTGCAAAATTTTGCATAAGGGCTAAACCGTAAGAGATAGACCAAAAATTTACCACACAAAAAATATAGATGTCGTTAAAACACATAATTTGTGTAATATACGTTGTTCTTATACAGTTGACCATTTCAGGATATTTCTTGTTATTGGTTTCAACTAATTAACAAACAGTGGTAAATAAGGATAATTATTTACCTTACTATCAGTCTCGAAACTGATTACAATTAATTTCAACTAAATATGAGATTTTTAAAGATTTGACTATCGCTTTAGTCTAATATATTCCCTAATTTTCCTTCTACTAATAAGCAAGCAAGTAATAATATTAATTTTGCTAATGTTTATTTTGATCAGCATGAAGTAGATAAAAGAATAATCCTTTGTAAGAAGAGTTTGTGAATTGAATTATTTGGAATACAACAGATTATTTGGTTTTGGATTCACGGACCCTAAAACATATATTTCCGGTGAAACCTCGATATCGGATTTTTGGGTGTATTGCAGTACCATCTTTAATTTTGTATTATGTATTGAATAAGCATAACTCCATGTCACGACGGTCCACGAGGGAGCATGGCCTACCACCCAGCCACTTCATCCTTCACCTCGGCGTCATGAATAGGAGCAGTGCTGGAGGGTGAGGCCTCGAGTCCCTCCCGGCCGGTTGATACGGTTTTCTCGATCTGGAACCGCTACTTCTCAATCACGTAGCTCTTCAATTGCCCCCCCCCCAGGAATCTCATGAGACTGAGGGTACCCCAGTCCAGATCTCCCAGCGAGGGAAAATTCTCACGCCGGTACCGGGAATAGAACTCAGGTCTCCTGTATTTTTATTTTCTTTCCACTATTATGTACATAATGTATGGATAAGGTATTGTAATGCACCCAAAATTAGATACCTAGATTTTTAGAAAAAGGTCCGCGTGTGGTGTGTATGTAGACAGCATAATTCAAAACGAAAAGACCGTTAAATACCAAACTTGGTATTTAAGTTTGGTATCTTCCAAGGATGCGACACGAAGATTTTCAGGAAAATCCTCCCACCGCCAACTACCTTTTACATGGAACTTATTTTGAAAATTTTGATTTTCTCAAAATAGGTTTATCGATTTTGATTAAAACATCACATATTAAAGATATTTACCTAACAAATTAAATGCATATCTTGAATTTTCTAAGAATAGCCTCTAAAGACATCTTCATTCTGCATGAGTTTTGCAAAAATTGGCACAACGGTTAAACCGTAAGAGATAAACAAAACTTGCCACACAAAAAATACAAATCTCGTTAAAACATCTAATTTGCATCATATACATTTTTTTTTGTACAGCTGACCGTTTTCAGACATTCCTTGTTGTTGGTTTCAGTTTAAAACTACCTAACTTTTCTCAAATAGGACCATGCAAAGCGAACCGAATCTGGATTGTTTCACATAGCAACCAGCTGTTAAAAGATTTGACAGTCGCTTTAGCCTAATGCATTCCCTTATTTCCCTTCTACTTATAAGGAAGAGAGTAATAGAAGTAATTCTGCTAATGCTTATCACTGATAATGTATGGTGTGGATAAAAGAATTAAATCTTTTGTAAGGCTAGTTTGTATGTGGAGCATCTAGAGGAAATTATGTGAATAGAACTTAACAGATTTATTTCAAAATGTTTTTTTTTATCATATTCAGCTAAAACAATTATTTCCGTTGAAATCTCGGTTTCGGATTTTTTGGTGTAATGTAATATATTCTACGTACACAGCAAGTAGAAAAAATAAAACTACATTTTTAGGATTTAGGTGACCACGGTAAAATCTCGGCATCGATTTTTTGAGCGAGGTACACTTCTTCTTACTTATGGTTGCCTGACACAGAAATTAAACTCAGCTGTTTTCATTGAAACTAATAACGTCTGATTAAATGGGCCTAGTATAAGAAAAGATAATTCTTCTTTAAACACCATGCCAATCAAGATAAACATTAGCAGAATTTTCTTATTACTTATTTCCTTATAAGTAGAAGGTAACTAAAAGAATGCGCTATGCTAAAGTGATAGTCAAATGGTTTAAAAGCTGTCGCTATGCGATTGTCATATCAAATCGTTTCTTTGCTTGGCCAGGAGTAGGACAATAGAAAAAGGACACTTCCGTCTGAGAAAAATATAAGTACTTCAGAATTGAAACCAATAACAAGGAATACTTCGAAAACGGTAAGCTCCACGAAAAAAAAAAAAAAGAAAATGTAGATGACATTACTTGTGAATTTTAACAAGATCTATAGTTTTGTATTGTAAGTTTTTGTCTATCTCTTATGGCTTACTAGTTAGGCCAAATTAAGTAAAATTCATCCAGATTAAATAGGTCTTTAGAAACTATTCCCAGAAAATTCAAGATGTACATTTTACTTGTGATAGAAATGGCTTTAATATGTGGTATTGTAATCAAAATTGCTAGAGCAATTTTTAAGAAAAACAAAATTTTCGAAAAATTGTCCATGTAAATGGTAGTTAGGGTGGAGGAATTGTCTTGAAAATCTTCATGTCGCATCCTTGGAAGATACCAAACTTAAATACCAAGGACCATGGTTGTTTTTTGGATTAAGGGGGACCCACGTATTTCCGGTACATACGGGGCTAGAGAAAGTAAAAATATGAGCTACTGCACGTTTGTGTTTTGAACATAATCGAAAATTAGTCAAGAAACTTAATACAGGAAACTCAACTAACCTAGAATAGCAATCGAACTCTTTGAATTACTATGCAGTCATGCCTTTCATTGCGCCACGCATATATGCAGATTTCTTCCTACTAACTTCTGACTACAAATACAACATCAAAGGCTAATCTATCTCAGATGCATTGAGTGCAACGTCGGCACTACAGGTAGCTTCTATTCGACTCGTGCGTAAACTATACATGATAGTTTAGATGTAACACGGAATCAAAATTAATTTACGTTGCTGGTAAAGCAATTACCGAGCTTAAGCCCTAGTTCTAACGAGTTTATTCACCTCATGATTAGAGCTGTGCGTTGCTCTGTATCATACCACGGAATTGCACATCTGTCATCCCAAGAGACACGTGTGCCGCACCCGGCGTACCTTCTTAAACTGGAGGGTTGTGGTCTCCCCGGGTCACGTAGGACAATCGATTTGTGTCCTGTTTCTATGTGGGTTATAAGAGAAACACGCGGTACAGTCCTGAGGGCTATAGAACATCTACAATGGAAATGAATCAAACTCTTAAGCTTAAGCATCAAAATATTATATACTTCATTTAAAGATCATCTCTGCAACAAATTATTGTTAAAAGTCATATGCTTCTATTTAGTTCATTTTAATCGAGAAAAAAATAGCAGAAATGACTTGATTCCATATAAGTAGGAGGGAAGGAAGTCATTGTCAAAAGCTGGTTGCTGTGTGATTAAAGTTCCTTTGTTTGTATGGACAGGAGTTGACAAATTCCTGCATGAGAAAAGTATAAGTTTTTCATAGCTGAAACCAAAAAGAAGGAATATGTCAAAAAGGATCAACGCCACGAAAAAATGTATATAAACATAAATGTTATGTTTTAATGTGCTCTTCATTTTTTGTGTGTTAAGTTTTTGCCAATCTCTTGCAGTTTAGCAGTTATGCAAAATTCCGTAAAATTCATCCAGAATAAAGTAGTCTTCAGATGCTACTCCCAGAAAATCCAATATATATATATTATTGGTCAGGTATATATCTATAATATTTGACATTTTAATCAAAATCGTTAGAGCCATTTTTGAGAAAATCAAATTTTTCAAAAAACGTTCCATGTAAAGGGTAGCTGGGGGTGGGGGATTTTCTTGAAAATCTTCGTGTCGCATCCTTGAAAGATACCAAACTTAAATACCAAGTTTGACATTTCATGGTCTTTTCGTTTTTGAGCTATGCTGTCCACAAACACACAGACACACATGTACACGCACACACATATTTTTTCCAAAAATATTTTTTTTTGATTCAGGGCACCCAAAACATGTATTTCTGGTGAAATCTCGGTATCGAATTTTTGGGTGCAATACAATACCTTCTCTATACACTATGTACATAGTACGTATAGAGAAAGTAAAAAAAAAAAAACTACTATTTAAATGTGTTCCACTCACATGGAATTTCTCTACAAACTATTCTTTCGTAGTTGGCTTACCCTCCCCCTATTTAGGACTGACAGCCCCTAGGATCCCCTAGTGGTTAGACCGCCCACCTCTCACCTAGACTTCCCGGATCAAATCCCAAGCGACCATATGTGATGGACACAGCGGTGTAGGGACGGATTTCTCCGGGTTCTCCGCTTTACCCCGCCGTCACATTCCACCGGTGCTCCATCTCTACTTCATGTATCAGGATTGGAATCGCCTGCGGTGCATGGGAGTAAAAGAAGGCAATGGTACGAAATCACAAAATGGGGAACCTGGAACGAGTGGCGCACCTGTAACCAAGCACGAGTGTGAGGAAGTGGATGATATGAAATATAAGTTATTTTTTGATATTGTTTAACGTCCGCTTTTACTACTTGTGGCACTAGAGCTCTGGTGGAATGTGATGGTTGGGAAAACCGGAGGATCCGGAGAAAATTCGCCTCTGCACCGCTTTGTCGGTCACAAATCTCACATATGGTCGCGTGGGGTTCAACCAGGGTCGTCTAGCAGAGAGGCAAGTTGACTAAACACTCGGCCACGGCGGGGTTTTGCAAGCGAAATGGATGATAGGAAAAGTGATGATGGAACAGTTGGTGCAATGAGTGACGGGGGAACCAAAGGAGAAAACCCGCCCAGACGCCGCTTCTTCCACCGCAAATACCGCATGAGGGCGCTTAGGATCGCATCCGAGTCGCCTAGATGGGTGGCGAGCGGTCTAAACAATTGTTACAAAAGGTAATTTCTTTATCTAGACAGTGGTATAAGAGATAAAAATTAGCAAAAATGGTCTTACTTCTTGCTTTCTTGTAACTGAAGAGAAATAGGGATATAAACTAGGCTAAAGCGATAATCATTTTTTTAAATCCGATCGCTATACAAAACAATTGAAATTCGGTTCTCTTTTGCATTTTGGGGCGTAAAACCAAAGAGATGCAACGAAAGTTCACTTCCCACTTGAGAAAATTTTAAGTAGTTTAAACTGAGAATAGAAACATGTATATGATATAAATTGCGTTTTAATCATGTCTACATTTTTTGCCTTATATCTCTTAGAAAGAGGGAAAGTGTAGAGAAAATAAAAATTATGTTCTTCTGTCTCTTTTGTGTTATTCGAGATAAACATTCTGTAAAAATTGAATTATTATTTTGGAATTCACAAAAAATGTAGATCTTTGTTACAGCTCACAATTTTATGCAAAATAATGCTTTGTGGAATTAACCATTTCAGAGATATTCCTCATTATTTATTTGAATTTTCAAATACTTTTTATTTTTCCAAACGATAATTTTTTCTTTCTTTCTTTTTTCTTTCATTTTTGTCCGATTATTTATTTATTTTAGTTATCCTGGACATGCAAGGAGAACGGAAATTTAAAACTTCCGCATAACGACCAGCTCTTAAAAATTTGACTATCTCTTCAGCCTGATGCAGTCTCTTCTTTCCTTTTTCCCACAAGAAAATATATAGTAAAACAATTTCTGTCACATGACAATTAAAACGATATAGTGGGTTTGTATTTCACCTAAACTTGGTGAAGAGATTTCACCGGAAATTCAGGTTTGAGGTCCATTGGTCAAACAAAACTACAGAGAATAAGTACATTTAGAACAACTCCGTGCATGAGTATGTGAATTAACAGTGTAACTAATAAACCAAGCTTCGAACATGGTTTTTCAATTACTTTATTACAATGAGACTCAAGGAAATTCACGAGATTTCTCCACATCAGTCTATACTTCACATGTTTTTTTTTTCTCTAATTTTGGTTCCTTTAAAAATGTCTTTATCGATTTTGATTAAAATATCTATTATTTAAGATATGTACTGATCAATAAAATGTAGTTGTGCAAATAGCCTGTGAAAATCCGTGACGTTCTGAAACAAACTTGCGAAGACTTTTGTAATTGACAGATATTCTTCTTTGCACACACAGCTTACATATACATAATCAATGACTTTCCTACATAATCAAAAACTCTTAAATTATAGTTGCATATCATCACCTTGGCATACATAGATCTATACAAAAAGAGACTGGAATAATTATGTACCAAACGAGTACTATAAACCTCCCAATCCTCCAATGGCAATCTTCCAAAAACGTAACATTCTAATGGGTTTTATCCAAAATGTTCAGCTCTAGTAAGCATTAGACATATTTCGGTGTTGCACAATATACACGTGGGAGAAAAGTATTGACCAGCTTCTGCATAGATATCTCATTGAAATATTTTAGATTTGTTTTGCGAAGAGGGGTGCCTTCATGCTGACGTGAGGAGTGGTGAACTTCCCGCGGATTTAGATAAATGCTCCCTATAAACTGGGTAACTTCCTCTGGTGCAGTCGTGAGAAGGCCATATTGACCAGCACTATTTTATACACAGCTACCTTTTTATTACTTTCTCTACATGCACTATGTGCATAGTATATAGAGAAGATATTGCACTCCACCAAAAAATTCGATACCGAGATTTCACCGGAAATATATGTGTTAAGATCCTCTGTATCCAAAAAAAAGTATTTTCAGAAAAAGGTCCGTGTGTGTCCGTGTGTCTGTGAAAACGATAACTCAAAAACGAAAATTCGGTAAAATACCAAACTTGGTATTTAAGTTTAGTATCTTCCAGAGATGCGATCGAAGATTTTGAGAAAAATCCCCCACCCCAAACTACCCTTTACATGGAACTTTTATCGAATATTTTGATTTTCTAAAAAATGGCTCTAACGATTTTGATTAAATTGTCGTATATTAAATATATTTACCTAACAAATAAAATGTATATTTTGAATTTTCTGGGAATAGCCTCTGAAGAGTACTTTATTCTGGATCAATTTTACAGAATTTTGCATAACTGCTAAACCGTAGGAGATAGACAAAATCTTACCACACAAAAAATGTAGAACACTTTAAAGCACACAATTTATTTTATATACATTATTTTCGTGGAGTTGATTGTTTTTGAGATATTCCTTGTTTTTAGTTTCAGCTATAAAAAACATACTTTTATCATACAGGACTTTGTGAACTCGTGTCTATACAAACAAGGGAGCTTTAGTCACATACCAACCCGCTTTTGACTATCACTTTAACCTATGGTACTTCCTTATTTCGCTTCTACTTACAAGGAATCAAGGAATCAAGATTATTTCTGCTAATTAGAGAAAGTCATGTGAATGGAACACATCATATTTTTATTAGAGAATCTGCTCTTATCTGTCAACTGTGTAAGGGAAAATTTGATTATTTTGGGGACATTGTTCTGTTTTACTTAACACACCCCTCCTTACGATTCTTCTTAATTGGAATAATTTATTCAATTTTATCATTAACAGTGATAATTCATTTTGAGGAATTATATAAGAGTCAAATTCAATATCTAGAAAATCTGAATATTCCAACACACCTCTCACACTTTTCAGAACATGACAACCCTCGGCCTGACTTTAAAATTTCGGTTTAGGTAGTTTGCGATTGGAAATCAACCCTCGCAGTTGCCAAGTCTTCCACTTACTGGTGCATTAAACGGGGCGCGAATCTCGACTTGCAAACAGAGTCTTCGAGTCTTCAGGAAACAGAGATTTTACTACGTTGCCTCTCATCCCTAGCATAGATTGGTTTTTTTTTTTTTTTTTTTTTTTTTTTTTTTGCTAATGGATATTTCACAGTGTCAGAGAGAAGCGGTCCCGTGTGAGAAATCATGTTTTGGAGAAAACTATACCGATTCAAAACACTCCTCATATACCGATCCAACATGGAAAAACGTTGATGAAAGAACGTTACGTTAACACCAAAAATATTGTTAAAATGGACTTTTAGTCAATTTGGATTGAGGTATAATCCAGTAAATAATGAATTTTAATGTACTAATCCAGCTAGAATTGTTTCTCCCCATGTGTTGCTAGAATGTGCCCCTCTAGAATATATCTGGGCAATTTTGTAATTGCCGGATAATCTTTCGGAGTTCTTGGTGGTTAATACTGGAATGGTAGCTAAGGTTTTCAATATTTACCCCATCTTTCTTTTTGAATAAGCATCTAGTCTTATTGATTTTCTATTTATCCTAAAAGCTCTAGCTTTTAGACTGATTTTGTCATAGATAGTATTCTTACACTGGTTTTTGTATCTAGTTTTAGACATTCTTTTATTTATGCTTAATTTTAGATTATTTTACCTCTTGGCTTTCTTTTACGGGAGCTAATGACCTAGCAGTAGCCCTTAAACCTCAATAAAATGATCTTTATCTCATCTTCCTCTGGTATGCCATTTTTTTACTGTGCTCCCAGCAGTAGCACGTTAAATTTCACCTATTTTGCTCTTCTACGCTCGAAAACATACGTTCCATTCTCAGGTCTTTCTTTGCTAGTGTGCTAAGAGATCCTCTTCCTTATTTATTTGTTTTGGTTGCCTTGCATCTACCATTCTGTGTAAGTGTTCCTCCAACTGAGTTTTAAGATCTTTCAGTCTGTCGTTCTTATTAAAAATTTGTAATTCCTTCCATCTCTCCACTAACATTGTGTATCTTTTATCTCCTCATACAAATTTAATCCTCAAAGACTGTATTTTACTGTCTTGTTTCCCTGTTACAGTCGAGAATTCGCTTCCATAAAACAACACAGGTGCAGCCATAGCTTTGTTAAAAAGAAGTAGAACACTGTTCCTCCTCGGAAAACAAAGTCCTTAATGAAGACACGACATCGAATTCTGTTCTTCACCAACGAATTTATCTCATTCCAGCTCTTTCCTGGCATCTCTGCTTCAGCTCGCACTGTGTTGCGGCATATCATCCTAGGTCTACCTCTACGTCTGCTTGACTCTTGGGGATTGCATTCAAAGGACATTTTTGTAATACTACCATTTTCCCTCCGTAGTATGTGATCAACCAATTTCCACCTTTTGAACTTAATTTTTTGTTCTGTTTTACTTTTTCTACACGTACTATGTACATATTGTCTATACACTATGTACATAGGTTTGTATTACACCCAAAAATTCTATACCGAAATGACACCGGAAATACATGTTTTGAGACACCCTGAGTCCAAAAAAAGGATCTTTAAAAAGGTAGGTCCCTGTGTGTGCCTGTGTGTGGGGGGGGGGCAGCATAGCTCAAAAACGAAAGGTCCATTAAATGCCATACTTGTTATTTAAGTTCACGGATACGACAGGAAGACTTTTAACAAAATTCCACCACCCCAACTACCCTTTACATAGAACATTTTTTGCATTTTTTTATTTTTTAAAAAATGGCTCTAACGATTTTAGCTATAATCTCCTATATCAAAGGTATTTACAAGACAAATAAGATGTATATCTTGAATTTTCTGGAAACAGTCTCTGTAGATCTCTTAATTCTGGATGATTATTTTTTTTTAATTTGGCCTAACTAGTAAACCGTATTAGCTAGAGAGAAACTTGCTACATAAAACTGTAGAGCTCCTAATAGTACACAATTTATGCCATATACATGTTTTCCCTCGTTATTGGTTTCCGTTTTAATATATAAAACCTTTCACATATAAAAACGTATCAACTCCTGCCCAGGCAAAGAAATGGATTTTAATCCCATAGACATCACATTTTAAAACACGAGACTATTGGTTTAACCTAGTATATTCCGTTATTTTCCTTCTACTTATAAGGAACTAAGTAATAAAACCGTTTCTGCTAGTTCTTATCTCAATTAGTTTGAAGTGGAAAGAAGAATAAGCATACTAACATTAAATTGTTACAGAGACGTAGAGAAAATCATGTGAATGTAACACATTAGATTTTTTTTCTCATTGCCTTATTCTATAAATCTATATTTGATATCTTCCGAAGCCACCATATTCCCGACATGAAAACAATCAACATTTCGGAAAAAGAGGAATTTAACATGTTCCCATTTATAGTTCCAAAACTACAGTTCCTCCCACTCCTATTCCATTTTTGTGGTTTCGAAAAGGCAATGACGTATTGATGGGGAGGGGGTTACGTTTCAAGCGTTCTGAATGTTGGTAGTAAGCTGATACAGGACTATCTGTCTGTCTGTCTATCTGTATATATATTATATTTGTCTTTTATTGTATTTTATTACTATTTATTTATTAATATATATATATATTCATATACATATATAATATATACATATATTTATTTTGTTTTGTTTCTAACTGTTTTGCTCATATCATCAGCCGGAACAGACCCTAAGAACTAATTTATTTCTTAAATGAATTAAGAGAGAACACAAGAAAATCAAGATATTAAAAAAAATTAAAAATTATTTACAATAAAAATATTAAGTTTAAAAAATAAAGCTATGAATTGTTACATCCCCTACTATGTAATCTTCACTATACAAAATTAAACCATGGTCACAGTTATTTCATAGCTATCTATGTATAGAGCCTTTGAAAAGGCACTTCAAACTTTAAACCGTTATAAATATTATAATATTTCAGATAGGAAAATACACCTAAGAAGTCACATACTGGGAAAACAATTGGAGTTTTATAAAACATTAGGAAGATGACCTTCTTTCTCTTGTTCAACGTGTGTCATTCTTTCTGCAACTCCATGCACAGCTTTTTGCAGATTATATGTCTTGGAATATTAGCAACTTCTTATGATATTGCATCTTTCAGTTGCTATTGGGTTGCTGAGGTGTTAGGAAAACTCGTTCTTTAAGGTAACCACACAATCAAAAGCTGGTCTGGTTGAGATCTGGGGATCTCTGCCCCCCACTTTGTTGGAACTTTACGAAAGAAGTTTGGACCTTTTCTTGAATGTTAAAGATTCTTATTGTATAAAAATGAACTAAAAGTACTGTTTATAGAATTGTATTGTTTTAATAAGTTTGAATTTTGGACGAAAATTCTTTAGCTTCAAATGAAATATTCTTCTACTCCAATAAAATTTTATTACCTATTATATTTTTACCAATTATCTTTTTATGAATTTATTATATCAACATGAATTACTCATACCTTGATAAAAATTCCCTTGCTTTCATAATAGCATTCAACATGTATTCTATCATCCAGTGATAGAGCTGTGATTTGTAGGTTAAAAATCTGATGTGTTCCACCCAAATGACTTTCTCTACTTGTCCCATAAAAACGTTCCTTATAAGAGATTATTTATATACGTCAGGCTAGTCAAGATTGCCAGAAATGGTCTTATTATTTGCTTGTTTATAAGTAGAAGGGAAATAAGGGAATACATTGGGCTAAATCGAAAGTCAAATCTATTAAAAGCCGGCCGCTAAGTGAGACAATTGGAATCCCGTTCTCTTTGCTTGCTAGGAGTAAACAAACGAAAGGAAAAAAAAATAGAACATTTTAAGTACCTAAAAACTAAAACCAATAACTCGGAATATCTCGAAAACGGTTAACTCTACAAAAAATGTATAATGGCATAAACTGCGTGTTTTATTGAAATCTACATATTCTTTTTAAGATTTTGTCTATCTCTTACGGTTCTCTAGTTATACAAAAGTTATGCAAAAGGCATCTAGAATGAAGAGGCCTTCAGAAGCCATTCCCTGAAAATTCAAGGCTTCTGTACATTTTGTTTGTAATGAAAATATCTTAAACATGACATTTTAATAAAAACCGTTACAACCATTTTTAATAAACAAACTTTTCGAAAAATGTTCCTTGTAATTTTCTTGAAAATCTTCGTGTCGCGTCCTTGGAAGATACTGGACTAAATACCAAGTTTGATGTTTAACCGGCTTTTCGTTTTTGAGCTATGCTGTCCACAAACAGAAACAGAGAGAGAGAGAGAAACAGACAGACAGACACACATGGACATGTTTCTAAAAATGCTTCTTTTCATTCAGGGAGTCTCAAAACGGGTTTTTCGCTGAAATCTCGATATCGAATTTTTGGAATACAATGCTTTCTCTATCCACTATGTTCATTAAACGATATTCTTAGCTTAGCGTTAGAATTTACGGGTGTTTCCGAAAGTAGCATTAAGTTTACAAAACTTAGCCGAAGTGTGACATCTGGTGCAAGTGTTTTTCAACAAGTGACAGCCGAAAATGCAGTGAATTGTTCGTGAAGAGGAAAAAAGTAATATTTGGAGGGAATGATGGACATTGTCGTTGGTCCACTAATTATCAATATAACACCACAAATCACAATGTTTAATTAAATTACTTAAGAAAACTTAAAACCAAATTAACACAAAATCTCGTTTTAAAATTAGCAACTTTATCTATGATAATTCAGACAGTTCGATTGCAACTGCAACAAATGACTTGAATCTTGAAGAATTGGTACCAGTTGTATCTTCAGATTAGCACTTCTGGTAAATCACTGCATTATGGCACTGTATTAAAGACATGTGCAGTGTATGGTTGTGCATATGTGAATGCTAAAATTTCCAAAAACTATTGCAGTGATGTGTGGAAGCAATACTTCAGCAAAAGTTCAAAACATTCTGATTTTTATAATTTTACGAGAAAATTTTACATTTCGTACTGAAAATGTAGGTAACGACTGGCCTATATGTTTTATTGTATTTTATTTATTACACATTCAATAGAGTTAAAATCATTATTTGTGAACAGTGACAGTATGTAGCTATTTCTTTTCCTACCAAACGTAGGTAAGCGGTCTTACATATGTATGTTAAACGAACCAGCTTAGAGCCAGGTGGTGTGTGCTCGTGCGTTCGCGGAAGAATACATACTAATTTGTTTACATCGCCGGTGAAGTAAGGCTGGATAATACATACGCTGAGAAGTGGCGAACGTATCTAAAAGTTACAAAGTGCAATATTGTTTGCATTGGATTAGAAAGCAACTCACGCCAAACTTGTTGAGCTTCAACAGACTGGGATAATAGTGCACTCGAAGTCGAAGTTGATCAAGTTGAAACATGCTCCTAGCTTGTGTTGAGTTGGCAATTTGATCGAACTAGTCGAGTCTTGACAATCTTCAAGCGGAAACTATCCCTTTATCTGAACTTTGTAGACATAAGGAAAACGTAGAAGTGCCCTTATCGAAACCTAAGAAGAAGCTTTACTGCCAAAGTTGTTTTATTTTAAGGAGGTCAAATTCACAATTTATCTACTTTTTGAGCCTATTTTGGTTCACGTTTAAGGTCTGTTAAACATAACAAATGAGTTGCTGAACATATATTTTGGGAAACAAATTCAAATTGCAATAATTCGCCTTTTTACCCTCAAAATTAGACAAACATTAATTAATACATATACTCTCGATAATTCAGGGTAATTTGGTGGAAAAGAAGCACGAATAATCGAAAAACATAAATAATCAAGAAACCGTAATTTAATGCTTTTAAGGTTCAACATACAAATTTAAATAGGAAATTACGTTTAAAAGTTTTTTTCAACATGTATTCTTTGTTTAAAAATGCATTCTGTTTCTGTGCTTATGTATTGTTTTTCTTTAGAAAACAGTATTAAAGGACTGTCATTTCCATTGTTTAAACCAGTGATGGCCAGTTAGTAATGCACTGAGGGCCAGAATACGATAAGGGCCTTTCTTCAAAGCCAGGAAAATTAATAATATAACTATATTAAAAATAAAATAACAGCAATGGCAACTTAAGAGCAGATTATTTTTAATATTATTATATGCACAGTGAAGGAACAAGTATTGCTTTATACTGAGAACAATGAGGTCTGTAAAATATTTTAGAGACTTCAACTTCTGATGTTACAATTTTAAGAATATGAGATAACACTGAATCAGTTAATCTGTTTCTGGACTTTGATTTCACTAGTTTCATAGCAGAGAAGGCAGTTTCACAAATGTAAGTACCACCAAATATGGAAGTAAGCTTTAAAGTTCAGTTTCTAAGATGGGAAAATGTTCCTTTGAAATGAGTTTCCAAAAATCAACATCAATTGCCTCAGTTGTTTGAAGAGATGAATCACATTGCAGCTCACATAGTTCTAACTCTAGATCCTCGGGCTGGCACTCTACTTAACATCTCATGGCATTGTTGAAAAGTTCCATTTGTGATCGAAATACTTCAAAATCTTGAAATCTACCATCAAATTCTAAAATGAGATCTATGCAGGAAGTTAAAAGAAAAAGAATAAATCATATATTTATTAGCGGACCGGATTAGCACCGGGGGCCGCCATATGGCCATCACTGGTTTAAACGAACATCGCGTGACAATAGAGTGCCGTTTCCATTGTTATTAGCCTGCCTGTACCGTGAAAATTAAAAATATAGTCAGCTTTTCTGATATTAATCAGCGTGAAAGTATCAATGAAGAAAGTTAAAAGAAATTTGTAAAGGAGATGGAGGAGAAACGAAAAAAAAAGTGTGTTGACCATAAAACAAAATATTTTGGAAGGGATGAATGCACTGATAATCCGCAAATCGGAAAATCCACACACGAATATTCAGGAGTATACTGTATATAAATAAAACATATTTTGTGTTACACTCACATGCCTTTCTCTATCTGTTCTGTAACATATTATTCTTAAAAATCTTAATATTTACTAGTCGCAAAAATAGAGTAAATCAAAATATGAAAGCTTCGTAATGAAATACGACAGCATGTAGTATTTGATATATCATTATTATTATTATTATTATTATTATTATTATTATTATTATTATTATTATTATTATAGCTGCGTCGTCCTCCAATCCAGGTGGGCCGGATTCGATCCTAAGTGCCCGCATGCGATGGAACGAAACGACGTCTGGGTGGGTTTTCTCCGGGTCCCCCGGTTTCCCCCGCCACTCATTGCATCATTGTTCCCATCATCAATTTCGCTTGTATTTCATATCATCCACTTCCTCACGCTCATGCATGGTTACGGGCCGACCACTCAATCCAGGTTCTCACTCGTTCTAGGTGGTTTCGTGCCGTTAGATCCCCGACAGCCTTCTGACCCCTAGGCATTCAGTAAGTCCTAGGGGGGTTCAGTTCTAACTTGGGGGAGGGTAAGCCGACTACGAAAAAAAATATTACCATTGTAGGTGCTTAGTGACTTCACCCAAGGAGGAAGGGAGAAAAGTTAACCCAAATCGACCATATTTAGACAGCACACTAGGAACAATGAAATCCATAACCAAATTTCACTCGAGCTTGCCTGTATCATCTTTATCTCGGGACGAGCGAACCCCCCTATTCCGTTGTGACGTAAAAATCGCCGTGGTCTGATCCCACATTCTTGATTTATATAAGCTTGAACAGATGAAAGGAACTGATGGACAGGAAATTTGTTGTTGAATCAGAACTATCACAGCATTCGCCCACCGAACCTGGAAAAAACACGAAAAACCCAAAGCGAGTGCAACCGGCCCAATGGGAATCGAACCCGGGACTTCTCGAATGCGAATCTCACACATTACTGCTGAAGCATCTTTCTCCACCGTGGTGTTGTTAAATACAAAAGTGAAATTTCAGTTAATAACACTCTTGAGGGATGGATTTTCATTTATACTTTCTCTGCACGTATTATGTGCATAGTATATACAGAAGGTATTGCATTCCACTCAAAATTTGATACCGTGATTTCGACGGAAATACACGTTTTGGAGTCCCCCGATACAAAACAAATATTTTCAGAAAAACGTCCGTGTGTGTCAGTGTGTCCTTAGGTCTGTGAACACGATAACTCAAAAACGAAATGTCGGTAAAATACAAAACTTGGTATATAAGTTTAGTATCTTTCAGCGATGTGACACGAAGACTGAGAAAAATCCCCCGACCCCAAACTACCCTTTACATTGAAACATTTTCGAAAATTTTGATTTTCTAAAAAATGGCTGAAAGAATTTTGATTAAAATGCCGTATATTGAATATATTTATATGGAAAATAAAATGTATATCTTTAATTTTCAGGGAATATCCTCTAAAGACCTCTTTATTCTGAATGAATTTTGCTGAATTTTATGTAACTGTTAAACCGAAAGAGATAGACAAAATCTTACCACAAAGAAATGTAGACATAAGCTGTCATATACGTTTTTTTTTCGTTGAATTTCTGATATATTTCTTGTTATTTGTTTCAAATGTAAAATACTTAAAACTTTTTTCTCACAGGAAGTTGTACACTCATGGCTCTGCATAAAAATGGATTTCACCCATATGGCAACCGGCTTTTAAAGGATTTGACTATCGTTTCAGCGTAGTGTATTCCTTTATTTTCCTTCTACTTATAAAGAAGCAAGTAATTAAGACAACGTATATCTTGACTATCACAAAGTAGATAGAAGAATATGCTTTTTAACAATAATTTGTTACAGGGATGTAGAGAAGGTCATGTGAAGTAATCAGATATTTTGTTCTAGGAATGTATAGGCTACAATCATCATTTTAAAGAACGAATCCATTTAGTACATGTCCAATATTTAGCTAAGAATGTTTGGTTCCCAGACACTTTCGTGGGAAAGCAAATAGATTGCAGTGTTTCCGCTGGTGTTGGTAACCACGGTTTAATTGATGGACACGAGGGATGTTTCAGACCTTGACACAGTTTGGGTGATTCGCTTCGACGGATATGTCCATACTGCGGAAATGGAGATAGTCAAGCTGTTCTATCAAGGTCTCCATTGGTGGGCCCCTGGGACCAGCTGATATTGATACAAGGCTAGTCCTCAATATCTTATGTATATTGGTGAAATATTCCGAACTTTTATAACAGTATTACAAAGCAAAACAGATGAATCTTGTCCTTACAATTTTTATTTCACGAAAAATTTGCGTACTTAACTCCTAAACCTTTTTACAAACAGAAAGAGCGATTTACGTTTATCTATCTATAAAACTTCTGCTTTACTATACCATAACATCTGTTAAATACAGTTTTATGGTGTAAGGCATTTTTCTTTTTTCCTTTCAATATCTTCCTCAAAAGTTACACTTAACTCAATGATTTCCTCTAGTAAGATGTTTGCGAAATGATGTGTTCCATTTACATGACTTTCTCCAGCTGTTCCACAAACAAACTTATCCTTCAAAAAAGTATTCTCTAATATAAATCATGCTGATTGAGATAAACATTAACAGTTTTATTATTACTTGTTTCCCTGAAGCAAAATAAAAATAAGGGAATATACTTGTCTAACGAAATAATCAAATGTTATAAAATATCGATAAATGAAACAATTGAAGTTCGGTCTTCTTTGCGTAGATAGAGATAAAACAAAAAGTAAGGAACGAAAGATGACTAATCGTTTAAGAAACATTTTAGAAGTTTAAAATTGAAACGAATTAACAAGGAATATCTCAAAAACAGTTAACTCTACAGAAATGTATATAACATATATTGTATAATTTAATGAGATCTGTTTTATATGTAGTAAGTTTTTATCTATCTCTTGCGGCTTTCGAGTTACACAAAAGTAATCAAGAGCGAAGATTCTCCCCCAGAACATTCAAGATATAGATTTTTTCTCATGAAATTATCTTAAACATATGGTACTCAAAATCAAAATTTTCGAAAAATGTTCCATGTAAAGGGTAGTTGTGGTGGAGGGATTGTTCTGAAAACTGTTTGCCTAAACAGCATAATTCTAAAACGAAAAGTCCATTAAATACCAAACTTGACATTAAGTTCAGTATCTTCCAGAGATGCAACACCAAGATTTTCAAGAAAATCATCCGATCCCAAACTACATTTACATTTCTTAAAATGGCTTTATGGATTTTAATAAAAATACCGTATATTAAAGATCTTTACATAACAAATAAAATGTATATATTGAATTTTCTGGGAAAAGCCTCTGAAGTCCTCTTCATTCTGGATGAATTTTGATTAATGGTAAACCGTAACAGATAGACAAAAAGTTGCTGTACAAAAAATGTAGATCTCGTTAAAACACACGATGTATGTCCTTTATATTTTTGTTGTGGAGGTGGCGTTTCCGAGATATTCCTTGTTATTGGTTTCATTTTCGAAATGCTTACACCTTTCCCAGACAGAGAGTTGCCCGTTAAGTTAATTTCAATGACAATCGCATAGCGGCAGCGCTTAACACTTTTGTGTATCGCTGTATTCCCTTATTTCCCCCCTACTTTTAAGACGTTCTGCTAATGCCTATCTGAGAAAAAGAAAATGTAAGAAGAAGAAAAATCTTCAGAACAAGTTTTGTATTAGAACAGTTAGGGCCAGTTGTGCGAACTCGGAATAAATTCTGGAATAGTTATTCTTGGAATACACTATTCACGGTATAAATGTGGTGACGAGTTGTACGATGCAATTTTATTCTTTAGATATCTATTCGACTGTTTGTAGATTTAAAACTAATGTTGGCTATATTGCGAGTCATTCATGGCCAACTTGATACGTAATTACTGTTTTATTTTGCTGAAAATGTGCATTGTTTTCACAATCAGCTGTTCCTAAACTATGTATTATTTCTTATTTTAACTACTTACGGTACTATGAAATAATTATGAATGTTCACAAGCTTGTTCGGACGTAGAATTGCTATGCACTTTACAAAACATAAGCACATATGTAAACTGTGACTTCTTGCGATAGGTTAGGAGTATGGGAATGAAACCTTACCGTATGTGCAAAGTTCTAACTTGTGCTGATATGACATCTTTCCGTTTCTATACTCAAAACAGCTAACGTACTTAGCCTGATTTCTGTATTTTACTCATTAAAGTACTTAGAAAGCGAATTTTGAAAATTATATTTTAGTGTTGCCACTGCCACTATCAAGTTAAGTTATGCACAATTGAAACCTTGCACCAAGATAAGTACAAAAACAATTTGCTATACAGGTATTATTAACCAACAGAAATATTAGTAGTTATGTCCCATTAATGTTCGCACTTTGCTGATGGCAATATTTAATTCAGCAGCTAGAAATCGTCAACCAAACCAATAAAACCGAGAACACTATATTTTACGGAAGGTATTCTCTATTCAATCAAAATTGTTTCTATTTTTTAAACCTACAGCATATAATACGAAAAATTATGCATTTATTGTAAAATAATATATTTAGATTTACGCGCTCTGAAGGCATCTTTTAAGATGGGCATGTCCTCCCTACATCACAAAGCTTGTAGTGTTATCGTTTTTAAACTTGCACATAACCTCCAAAATCTGAATATAGTACAGCAGGTCGCTAACATTATCACTTGTGGCTAACTTACGTTTTGAAGCACATTGCCCTAGAAGTAACCTATCCTTTGTATTTCGTCAACAAAACGTAACCTCACTCTTTACAACGCTATGCAATGTGCTGGTGAATTGCTGCACTACACTCTTTAATATTTTATCTTGGGTTGGATTAAATTTAATTGTTTCCATATAAATGGAGGCATTTTGATGATAATATTGTAGGTAGATTTTACTGTTTTATAAATGGAACTTTTTTTAACTATCTTTTTGTCATATGTATCTTATAACCACCAAGTTATCTGCGTGATATCCTTTCTCAACTTTAATCTCATTATAGCCGTATTCATTTATCGGACTATCTCTACAACATATTGTATTTAAGTATAATACGTCCTTAAAAACATATTTTAAAGAAACTAATCGTTTATATCGGTCAAATATGGGTCAAAATTGTGTCGAGTACCCAAGCGGCCATTTTCCTTTTTATACTCTATTCTCGGAATATCGGCTTATCCCCGCAAGGGATCACGGAATAAGTTATTCCATGTTTATTCCCTTGATAAACTCTATTCCATTATCGTACAACACAATTTAGCACATAACCATGGAATAACGTCTAACAGAGTTTTATTCCGAGTTCGTACAACTGGCCCTTAGAGAAAGTTATATGAATGTAACACACCGGATTCTTTTGATGAAATGCAACATTTCTCCTACCTGCTATAAGTAGTACAGCAAGGATTGCGATTTCTATTTGTATGCCAACCAATAAAATAACAGAGTAGATAAACTAATTTTTACTTTCTCTACATGTACTATGTACATAGTGTATAGAGAAGGTATTGTATTCGCCGAAAATTTTTATACAGAGATTTCAACGAAAAAATATGTTAAGAGGTCTCCAGAGTCCAAAAAGAAAATTTTTAGAAAAGCGTCCGGTATTTAAGTATGGTATATTCCAGGGATGAGACATGAAGGTTTTCAAGAAAATACCCCCACTCCAACCCAACGTTTACATAAAAAGATTTTTGAAAATTTTGATTTTCTGAAAAATAGCTCTAAAGATTTTGATTAGAACCTCTTATATTTAAAATATTTACACGGCAAATAAAATGTATATCTTGAATTTTCTGGGAATTGCTTCTGAAGACCTCTTCATTCTGGATGAATTTTTCTGAATTTTGCATAACTGGTACAATACACAAATAATAGATCTCGTTAAAACACATAATTTATGTCATTTTTCGTGGAGTTGACCGTTTCTGAGATATGGATTGTTATTGGTTTCAATTTTAAAAACTTTTCTCTTACGGGAGTTTGTCTGCCACTCTCCTGACCACGCAGAGAGTGACTCCGTAGCATAGCTCACTAAGAGCCTTGGCCGCTGCGTCCTCCATCTCGGTCCATTACAGACGGCATGGATGGGATAAGGGGTGAGACGTGCTTCGACCCCGCCCTCGGCCAGTTAATGCGGTCTTCACGACCTGGAGCCGCTGCTCCTCAATTGACCCCCTAGAGACCTCACGAGGCGGTTCAGGTCTCCCAGCGGTACTGAGAATCGAATCCAGGTCTCCCGCTTGGCAAGCAGAAACGCTACCACCGCGCCAAGGAGACGGCCGCACAGAGAGTGCATTCCCTTATTTCCCTTGCACTAAATCTGCTAATGCGTATCACGATTACCATGAACTAGATAGAATAATAAGCTTATTAATAATAATTTGTTTCTGAGCTGTAGACAAAGTAATGTGAATGAATACATTAGATTTATAAAACAAGAACATCGGACTGAGCAAATATCAAAGGTTATCAAGCAATATACTGCATCCAGCACCGTATAAATCGAATCTAGATTAGAAAACGCACGCAAAGTTTCAGCTTACCAGCACCAGGGGATGCGATACATCTACATACAGTGATTAGTTATACTTAAGGAAGTTTGTGTAGGCTTTTCGAAACACACCAGTATTTACGCCCCTGGGGAGATAATTGAAAATCCGGCTCCACACCGTGTTCTCTCTTTTGCCCTCTACTCAACTTTCTAGGCCAACCGGAGGGCGGGTTAAGGTAGACGGACCGAAACGCGTTAGCAAATTATACAGGTGCAGAGTAAAGTAACATTATATTCCCTACATCTCTGTAACAAATTACTGTTAAACAGCTTCATACTAATCGAGATAAATATTAGCAGAAACGGTCTTATTACTTAGTTCCTTATAAATAGAAGGGAATACACCAGACTAAACCCACAATCAAATATTTTAAAATTTGTTTGATATGGGATTGAAATACTGGCCAGAAGGTTAACAAATTCCTGTGTGAGAGAAGTATTTTAAAACTGAAACCAGTAACAATGTACATCTCGAAAAGTTCACGAAAAAATGCATATGACGTAAATTGTATGTTTTAAGGAGATATACATTTGTTTTTTTTTTTGTCCTATCTCTTTTGTTAACTAGTTACACAAACTTCAAAAATTCATCCAGAATAAAGAGGTCTTCAGAGGCTAGTCCCAGAAAATTCAAGCTATACATGTTATTTGTCATGTAAATGTCATAAATATAAGAGATTTTAATCAAAATCGTTAAAGCCATTTTTTAGAAAATCAAAATTTGCAATTTTTTTCTATTTAAAGGGTAGTTGGGGGTGGGGAATTTTATTGAAAACCTTCGTGTCGCATTCTTGCAAGATATCAAACTTAAATACCAATGGTATTTTAGCGTTTGAGTTATGCTGTCCAAAGTCACACGCAGACACACACACGCGCGCGCACTTCTAAGAAGTATTAATTTGACTAAGGGAACCTCAAAACAAACATTTCCTGTAAAATCCTGGTATCGAAATTTTGGGTGGTATATAATATTTCTCTATACACTATGTACATGGACCGAGTAGAGAAGTTAAAAAGAATAATGCACCATCAACAATAATGCAATCAACAATAGAAAGTATATGAACACAGTAGTCGAACTAGAATCTAATTATATTATGTTTAATAATCCTATTAGTTTATCGTTTTCTAGAACTACATACAATAATTAGTTTATGTCAATTTTGAAGCCATTAATTAATTCGCTGTTTCAATTTATTAGTTATCTATCTAAACAGTATCAGCAATAAGTTGGCCATTAGTACAGGATGGGAATAAACACCAGACGATATTTAAACCAATCGAAACACAGAGTGATTAATTAGATATATTTCAGTCATATTGCAATGTATAGATACAATGGCATGGAGTTTCAGATGACGTTATTCACTGATGAATCGATTTCCTTTTTACTTCTCCACATGCACCATGTACACAATGTATGGAGAAGATATTGTAATACACAAAAAATTCGATGTCGAGATTTTGAGATATACGTTTTGAGGCTTGCTAAATCCAAAAAACATTTTTTGGAAAAAGGTATTTTTCTGACTTTGAGCGACTTAATTAAACAACTAAAATACCATTAAATACCAAATTTTATTTAGGTTTAATAAATTCTAATGATGCGACACGAAAAGATTTTCAAGAAATTCACCCCACCTCAACTACGCTTTACCTGTAAAGTTTTTGACAATTTTTATTTTCTCAAAAATAATTTTAACGATTTTTATTAAAATACCATATATTAAAGATATCATAAATAAAATGTTGAATTTTTTGGGAATATCTTCTAAAGGCCTGTTCATTTGGGACAAATTTTGCTAAATTTTGGTACTTGCTACACAAAAGATGCAGCTCTCGTTAAAACACACAATTGGTCATATACTTTTTTGTTGTATAGTTTACGGTTTCCGAGATATTCCGAATTGGTTTCATTTTTAAACTACGAAACTTTTCTCAAACGGGTAGATTTGTTTCATTTCTCTTTTGTTTTTCTGATGGCAATGCAAAGCGATTCGAACTTTAGTTGTTTATCGCTTTAGCCTAGCTAGTGTATTTACTTATTTCTGTTCTGTGTTTTGTAGAGCATGTAGAGAAAGTCTTATAAATTGTACGCATAAGATTGTTTTTATAGTGCTAAAACAGTTGACAGTTGTGGTTATGATGAATATCGGACTCTATCAGAATGCAGTTCTTCAGTATAAACGTGTATCAGAATAAACTCAGGGTTTACAGATCCTTCTTCACGCCATTTTCTAACCTACAGTAAAGCCAATGCCCCACGGTCAAAATTTGGTCCAACATTTTTCATACAATGTGAACGTTGTGTACAATTCCTCCGTACCATTCCCACGGGAGCATGTATTGGTCCAAATATTTCTCACATGCACATGAACAGCTGATAGAAAATGATGGAGGTTGTTGATCCACAATTATTTACGTTCGCCGTCGCAAGCTTAGTTTATGTATCCATTGCAAGCGCACATAATAGAAAGAAAAAAAAAAAACAATAAAGAGGCGTTGGTGGACTAGACCATGGCCGGAACGTAGAAATGCAGGCCATGGAAGAGGTGTACTACATGTGCTGCAAAATGAACTCTTTTCTAACCCTGTTAATTATTTTCATTTCCTTACAATAGATGAAAATTTGTTTGGAAAGCTGCTGTCCTTAGTTGAGGCAAAAATCTCTCGCCAAGACACAAATATGAAGCAATCCATACCAGCAAATCTAAGGTAGCGTTTTTATATTTTGTTGAGAAAAGAAGGTGCGGTACAAATGGATCCGATTAAATACATTTGCAGGGGTTATAAATACCAGAGTCATTATTTCGTAAATATCTGCCGCACAAAAAATGTGTATTTCAACCATTGCTCTGCTACTATAACCCTATTATTTAGGACAAGGTTTACAAGATACAGCCAAGTTTCACACAAACAATCACGTTGGCGGGAAGGAAGTCCCAGCGCTAGCTGCCATCTTATTACGTCATTACCACCATTAAGACATTACTCATTGGTTGATTTCATACATTTGGACCAAAAATTAGAAACCGCTGTATCCTGTTGTAGTAAACTGGAATTGGACCAAAAAATAGGACGGAAATTGTATACAATGAAATTATCCGATGTCCCATGATCCAATTTGTAGTTTAAAGAGTATTGGACCAAAATATTTGACCATGGGACATTGGCTTTATACAGTATTTCTGGAGGGAGAACTGCATCTATTGAAATATCTCTGGGAATCCTGCTGATCAGCTATAGCTCAGTTTGTTCTGAAAAAGTTTTCGCTGAATGAATGCTCTTTTGTGTATATCGCAACATGACTATAATATATCTTTGATTAAGCACGAAGTGTTTAGATTAGTTTAAAGACCATCAGGTGTTAATACCCCGCCCTGTATTTTCAATATGGAAGCATAAACATGGCTTTCTCTAATTATTATGCAACAAACTATTCTTACATAGCATACTCTTCTATCTACTTAACGATAATGGAGAAAAATAATAACAGAATGGACTGATTACATATGTCTTTCATGATGAAGTGGGATTAAGGGAACACCTTAGGTTAAATCTAAAGTGAAAAACTTTAAAGCTGGTCGGTTTGTGAGGTATTGAAACTCCATTTCCTTTGCACCAACAGAAACAAACGACGAATTCTCATTTTAAAAAATGCAAGTAATTGGAAATTTAAACAAAAAACAAGACGATTATCTCGGCGAAAATGTATTGGACATATTGTGGCATTAGGTCTTATGGTTTACCAGTTATGCAAAAGGCTTCAGATGGTATTCCCAGAAAATTCAAGATGTTCATTTTATTTCTCATGTAAACACATTTGATTTATAAGTTTCCCTTCAACTTGTTTCTAGAAATTTCCAAGGACTATATTAGTGATCGCTCTTTCAGTGAGTGCGTTTCTGGTGCGACAAAACGTGCTGTTCTCTGAGCGAGTTTTTGATGACAAACGGTGAGTATTGCTACTGAAATAGATTAGAGAGGTCTTATGTTTGACTCCCCAGAGAGTAAGCCATCCTCGAAAGAGGCTGCTTCATGGTAACTTCATTATGCCGTTTCGTCGCGATGAAAGTGAAGGGATAGTAGTATCTATGCAAGCGAGAGAATTGTGTGAGGTAAGTAAATATAAAGTCGCAATATGTATCAAACGTGGGTGAGTTTGTTAGCTTAGCTGTTTACAATGTTTGTCTTAGATAAATTAAAAATCTAACGTGCTCCATTCACATGACTTTTGCAAACAAAGTCTTACACAGCATCATTTTTCTATTTATTTCATGCTAATCGAGATACACAGTAGCAGAAATGACCTTATTACTTAGCTCTTTGTAACTGGAAGGGAAAAAAGGAAAACATTACGCTAAAACGACAATAAAATCCTTTAAAACTGGCTGCAAAGCAATTGACATTGAAATTCGCTTCTCTTTGCATGCACAGAAGTAAATCAAAAGAGATATGAAACGGATGGCGACCACTCGTTTGAGAAAAGTATAAATATATTAACATTGAAACCAATAACAAGGAACACCTCGGAAATGGTTAGCTCTACAAAAAAGTGAGTACGGCATAAATTGTTTTAGCGAAATCTGTATGTTTTATCTAGTAATGTTTTGTCTAGCTCTTACGGTTTATCAGTTACACAAAAGTCATTCAGAATGAGGACTTCAGAAACTTTCAGAACAAGCTCTAGATAAAATGTTATCTGCTAAATTTAATAAACGGTATTTTCATCAAAAGCATTAGAGCCATTTTTGAGAAAATCAACATTTTCGAAAAAAAAAATTTAATGCAAAGTATAATTAGGGGAACGTTTTCTCTGTATTTCGCACGTGGCTGATTCTAAAAATGCTTGGGGGGGGAGGGTTTAGGGGTCCTTAAAACATGTATTTCCGGTAAAACTCGCTATCGAATTTCGGGTGAACTACAGTATCTTCCCTATATATTATGTAATTGGTAAAGAAAGCCAAAATTACCTCACAAGGAGGACTTTAAATGTTGAAAACTAAAATATATACAATCTGGAAAACTCACCTGAAATGTTGGTGTTGTTAAATTGTCCGAGATGTATTTATATACTTTTTAGGCTGATTAATGTGTTGGGTGTAACATTTGAAAATATTTTGAAAAGTTTGCAAAAGCTGAGGAATATGACATGGACTCAAATTTGTTACCATACTTCCTGAATAATAATTTATGGAAGTTTAGAATTAATAGTATTTGCAGTTTTGGGGAGAAGATTATTAAATTGAATACTTTTTTGAACTCCTCATTTTATTTGCTTACCATTTATTATAAAAAAATATCTTCAGGTCGGGGTGATTTAAATAGCCACATTTAAATTTTCGTTAGCAAAAGTATTTACATGGAAACGTTCGTAGTGAAAATAAGATATAAAACGCGAAATTAAGTCTCCGAAATTATATATTTTCTGAAGGTCCTTATTACGGTGCAGAAGCGGAATTCAAGCCCATAGCGGTCTACGTAATTTCCTATTCCTTGCCTGACCACCTAGGTGCGTCAGAATGCTTAAGCAAGAATCACCCAGGAGTTGCGGCAATGACCTCACTCTGACCTAGATTGTCCTGTGTTCTCTTTGTCATCAGTCGCGATTCGCCGCCCATGGGCAGGCGTAACGTCTTGCGGGAAATTCCCTTTTGCTGACCAGTAGCTGACCGCTGTGCTTACGTTGCTTCCGCTATCTGTTGCAGAAAGTAACAACCATGTTTCCCTTTAACATTGTTTCGCACTTAAGAAATATTACTTCTAGGCTTTAAAATGCATTCCTTCTTTCTTGCGTTTACGTACTCCTTTGTTCCTTTGCAGTAGTCTATACCGAAAATATTCACACATCAAGTGCTTGTTATTCTAGGGGTATGATTATCGCTTTGGTTCCGATACGACTAGGGATTCATATCCCGGACGAGGCCTGTGTAACTTTTTCGTAACGTATTTGTTTCAGTGTGGGTCACATTCTACCATATGAGGTTTGGTAGCAGCTGAAAATAGCGAGTGGCTTGTTGGTCTAGGGGTGTGATTCTCGCTTTGGGTGTGAGAGGTCTGGGGTTAAAATCCCAGACGAACGCTATGCACATTTTTCGTGGCACAGTTGTTTCAGTGTAGAGCTGATTCTAACATATGAGGTATGGTGGCTGCTCAAACATACCAAATGTCTCGTTGGTATTGGGGTATGATTCTCACTTTGGGTGCGTGAAATCCCGGACGTGTCCATGTAATATTTTCCTGGCATATTTTATCAGTGTGGGGGGGCTGATTCCAACATATGAGGTTTGATAGAAGCTAAAACTTAACATGCGGATCTTTGATCTAGGGGTGTGATTCTCGCTTTGGATGCGAGAGGTCCCGAGTTCAAATCCCGGATCGTTTTGTAGGGTGCCAGATTCAAATCACGGATTAGCTCTATGTATATTTTTGTGACATAATTGCTTCTGTGGCATATTTGCGATTGTATCAGGTTTGGCAGCAGCTCAAACATACCAAGCTAGTCTATTAGTAATGTACTCGCTTTAGTTGCACAGGGTCTCGGGTTGAAATCCCGGAAGAGACCTATGCACATTTTTCGTGGCATTGTTGGATCATTATATTACTAATTCTACACCAAATGGTTTGGCAGCAGGACTAACGTACTTATAGATTCATTGGTCGCAGGTCGACAATCAAAGCTTCGGTGTAATAGCAGTGGGTTGGGATGGCTTATCGCTCAAATACCACTTTAACCTGTGGACGGGTTACACGTTTACTGAACTGGTGTCCCGTACAGACAAAACAGTTAACAGTGTTACAATACTTTGCTCACAGTCGAATGACTTTATCGAAGAGCACACAATCCTCAAATTTTACACAGTGAACACACAAATATTATGGACAACAGTGCTTTCTTCTTTCACCCTGTCACACGCCTTTACTCCTCGCTTTCTTCAGACTAAGAAAACATTACCTCCTTCCACTTGCTAAACCCCATCCTGTTTGGAAGGGCGCCCCAACCCACTAGCTAAAACACCGTAATAAAGTGCTCGCTGAATGCAGTACACGTGCTCACTCACACAGGTTAGCATTGTATCGTCCAGATGTTGAAAGGAAGCCACCGTGATCCATGTATCTCCCGAACTCTAGTCGGTTGCTGTAACCATTGAGCAACTTGTCGACATGGCTTTAAATTCCCCAACTGACTTGCATGTTTCCCGGTAAACCACAAGAAGATGTCAAATTATTTTGAGGTGATATAACACAAAGGCGACTTACAATGAAGTACTTCATAGTTTAACCAACAATTAGATCAATTAGTGTCACATGGTTTTTTTCTACATAAGCCATGTGCATGAAGGATTTATGAGGGCTGTCCCAGAAATACCCGACCTAACAAAGAAAGCACACAAATTTGAGGGAAAATAAATTTATTTCTCTACATAGTCTTCTTTCAGCTCGATACACTTTTCCCGGTGATGTTCAATAGCTTCGATAACCTGCTTATAGTGATAACTATCGAGGTTTACAATATAGGCATCAAATGCAGACTCTACCTCTTCATTGTTGGCAAATCTTCTACCATCAAGCCATTTCTTCAAGTTTTGAAACCGCAAATAATCAGAGGGGGCTAAATCTGGCAAATGGGTTGCCTGAGGAAGCAATTCGAGCTTTAACTCATTGATTTTGGCCATGGCGATAATGGACGTATGAACTGGTGCATTGTCTTGATGAAACAACGCTTTCTTTTTCGCTAAATGCGGCCATATTTCCTCGATTTCATCACTCAAATGCTATAACAGTGCGCATAATATTCGCCATTGATTACTTTTCATTTTTGAAATAATCAATGAAAATTATTCGCCGTAAGTGCCTGAAAACTGAAGTCTGCCCCTTGCTTGCAGATGGAGCTGTCTTCTTTGGAGCCGATTATCCCCTTCCTATTCCACTGTGTTGATTGTTCCTTCGTCTCAGGTGTGAAGTGATGGACCCAGGTTTCATCCATTGCTACGAATCGGCGCAAAATCTCAGCATTATTGCAGCAAAACTGAAACATCCTCACCACGCTGTTTTTGTTGTATTGTGAGCAAATGCTGCACTCACCTTGCACACAACTTTCTCATATCCAAATTTTTAATCAGTATACTATGTTCAGAGCTTTTTAAAATGCCTGCAACAGCTTCTTCCTCGCGTACTTTAAGTTGACGATCCTCCAATACCATTTTGTGGATTTTTCTTTACAAATCATTTGGTCGACCAGTGTGATGTTCATCTTTTCAGCTCGTATGGCCGCGCTTAAACTCTGGCACCCAATATTTCACTGTTGTAAACGAAGGAGCAGACTTCCCCAAAGTAGAATCTAGTTCAGCTTTAATATTAGTTCGATAAAGGCATTTCAAATGAAAGTACTGTATCAATAACTATGACCAGTTTTATCCATGTTTACAAATTCGCTAAGATATTCACTAATGATGGCTGCCAAACAAATGCTAAACAACGCAAAATCGTCAAACTTCAAACATAATCATTCTAAGGTTGTTACCTTTTACCATTGTTTTGTTTTGAAATAAAAACAGCTATCTATACGTCATGTCAGATTCTTCTGGCATAGCCAGTGTCTACCCTTGACACTAATTGACCTTATAGTTGGTTGAACTATGAAGCCTCTCAAAATATTTTGAGATCCCTTGTGGTTTACCGGGAAACATGCGAATCAGTTGGGGAATTTAATGACATGTCGGCAAGTTACCATGGTAACTCAGTGGTTACAGCAGCCGCTAGAGACTATGAGATCCGTGGTTCAAATTACGGCTCTGGCATTGAATTTTTCAGTCTGACTCTACCTATCCAAGTTCTCTCTTGCACATGCCTTGCGTAGAAAGAACAATTAAACAATGTTTAATTGTTGAACGATGAAGCCCATGACCTAAAATACTACATTGTAGGTCGCCATTGGTGTATGACATCTCAAAAATGAATTCGAGATCACCTTGTGGATTACCGGGAAACATGCGAGTCAGTTATTGAATTTAATGCAAAGTCGGCAAGTTACCATGGTAGCTAAGTGGTTAGAGCAACCGGCTAGAGACTGGTAGATCCATGGTTCAAATACGGGCTATAGCATTGCTTTTGTTATGGCTGTCCAACTCCAATCTTACACACACTTGTGTGTAAAAAAACACTTAAATTAACACTAGTTGAACTAATAGTTGACTAAACTATGAAGCCCGGGATTTAGAAAAGTTACGACATTGTAAGTATCCGTTGGTTGGGGTAGGATCTCAAAATAATTTGAGATTTACTTGTGGTTTATCGAGAAACATGCGACTCAGTTGGGGAATGTAATGCTATGTCGGCAAGTTGATATGTGGTTAGAACAACAGACTAGAGACCTGTAAATCCATGGTTTGAATCCCGGCTATAGCATTATATTTTTACCTCTGAGTCTAGCTATCCAACTCATGTCCCACAAGGCTTTTTAAAAAAAAACATTTAATTGACAAAAATATTTAATAATAGTGTCACCTCACAAGCATGTGATGATAGGGGGGTTTCACTAAGATGGTAGATTATAGATATTAAAGACAACTGAATGGTTCAGAATGGTCCATTTTTATTAAGTATCTAAAGACTCCCATTGGAGCTTACCTTTTAGAGGGCACGGTTGCTGTTGAAATCACGCCGAAGTTGGTGTGCGGCACAGAGCCAGTGCCAGAGTTCGAGAATCAGAGTAACGGAGTCCGACCAAGTAACCATCCAAAAAGCCCGAAATGTCGGTTCTGGCGCTCCTTATATAGCCAATAATTTCCTATAGAAAGCTAGTCATTTCCTATGGAGTTAAGCATAACAGGGTGTTCCAGAACATCCCATCTGACGTACATCCCCCTGGTGATGTGCAAAACGGCACGTAGGAGTGCGGTACCGAAGCCTCCCGCGGTCAGAAAAATAGCCCCGAAGCCTCCCGGACTCTTAAAGGTCCCTAATTACATAGCCCCCAAGCCTCCCCAAAAGAGGTAGCCTCCCGGTCGAAACAGGTAACAGTTACAGCTTGGTGTTTATAATGTTTGATGAAGCTTACATACTTCTAGTGGAAGATGTTACAATTGTTACTTCTTCCGTGTTTTCTCTCTTCAGTTGCTAGTATATTAGTTTTGATGGCCTTTCACATATATCTTCCGTAGCTTTATTCTTCGGATCACAAATTACTTTCTGTCTCTGAATTTTGTCACTAGGTGGTGCCCCGTGGTTATGGTCCTCTTGAATATCCACGACATCTATTTCTTCAATGGAAAAGGTTTTAATAAAACTTTTGCAACTTTTAACATTGCACGTCCATCGTGCTACCCCACTTTTTAAATACTTCTGGAATCCGAAAGTGTAACCGTTCCGAAGTAGACTTTACCTTCCATCCTATCCTACTCATCGTAATTTCAGTCTCGTCGGGAGCTAATTTGCCGTACACTGAAAGAAATCAAGGAAAAAACTAGGCATACTCATTCCAACTCACTTGCTGGCTAATTACACCGGTTCCGCGGGAGGCTTGGGGGTTGTTACCTGATAAACTTACCTGGGTACGGGAAGCTTTGGTCCTCCGCCCGCACGTAGGACTCAGGAAGTTTATGAACTGTGAGTCTCCATAGAATTCTCCCAGCGGAAGGGGTTAGCCGCTCAAGTCCCGTTACATACTAGCTGTGCCCATCCATTCGCCAAGAAAGATTGTGAAGTGTAATTAAATATATAAATGTAGATGAATGTACAATTTAGCCCAAGGTGTCAAACTTTCTATGGTTCCCTGCGCTTCTCAACAGCAATAGTGACAATAGTTCCGCTATTATTGGAACACAACTAAAATGTTAAAATTTGCAGTACCTCTGCTGGTTAAGAGTTGAAGCAATGCTAAATTACATCCTAATGTGGGAAAACATTAAAATGCAGGTTGTTCACAGAAGCAGTAGTCACGAGTTTATGACGTAGATATTATGCTATGTGCTTCAGGAGCAGTAAGAAAAGCTATACAGGCTCACGTACAAAAACCAGATGACTTTTATGAAGGTTTTAAAGATGTTTTGGAGTGTGTGTATTTGGCTAGCGGGAGGTAATGAGGTTTCTAAGTGTTACGTTTGGAAGAAGTTTATGTAAATAAGTAAACGTTCTGCGGAAAAGGGGATGCTTGGCGAGGGAATTAAGGCAACGTGGGCGAGCTCATCTTCCTGTGGTTAAGATTGCCTTACAGTGCGGGGTTCACTTCATATCATGAGGTAAATTCTTAAGAGCATCAAAGGGTAAAAGGGCTTGAAAACGGTAGCATTAGCAGGCTCCTTAACATCCATAAGGTGTGTTTTTGATCTACATATAATTATCTAAAACAAAACAGAAGGCTACAAAAGAAAAATTAACATATTGACGTAATGTTTCGATAGGAGTTAGAACAGAACCTTTCTCTATTTAGAACTACGATAATGGAACCAATCTATTGTTGTTCAGTAGCAGTAGTAGTGGTAGTACTAAAAGTATGAATGGTAAAATTAGGGTGGTTAAAATTTTAAGACGCCATTTTATTGTATTCCACCCAAAAATACGTTTTACCTTGGACGGGTCCATTAATATCTGCTGCAAAGTTTGATATATGGACCCTTAATAGAGGGGTGTTCAAAAACGAAACGAACTTTTGATAGCGCACCAACCAGCAGAGGGAGCGCGCTACGGCTGCTGAGCGCACGTAGAGGAAGGATAAAAAAATCTGATGTGTTCCATTCGCATGACTTTCTCAACATCTCTGCAACAAATTATTATTAAAAAGCTTATGCTTCTATTTACTTCATGTTAATTCAGAAAAATTATCAGAAATAGTCTTATTACTTGCTTCCTTGTAAGGGAGTACCATAGATTTAAGTGATAGTTAAAACCTGGTTACTATGTGATAGGAGTTGCATGGACAGGAGTTGACAAATTCCTGTATGAGAAAAGCATGAGCTTTTCAAAGCTGAAACCAATAACAAGGAATATCTCAAAAACGACCAAATCAACAAAAAAATGTATACCACATAAATTGTATGTTATATCGTGATATACATTTTCTATGTAGTGAGTTTTTGTCTATCTCTTACAGTTTACCAATTATGCAAACTTCAATAAAAAACATCCAGAATAAAGAGGTCTTTAGAGGCTATTCCTAGAAAATTCAAAATATACATTCTATTTGGCATATACATATCTTAAATATAAGAAATTTTAATCAAAATCGTTAGCCATTTTTGAGAAAATCAAAATTTTCGAATTTTTTTCCATGTAGAGGGTAGTTTGGGTTGGGGGGATTTTCTTGAAAATCTTAGTTTCGCATCCTTGGAAGATAGCAAACTTAAATACCAACTTTGGTATTTCACGGTCTTTTCGTTTTTGAGTTATGCTGTCCACAGACACACACCCACAAGCACACACATAGATCTTTTTCAAGAACTACTTTTTTTTTGGGGATTCAGGAGGACCCAAAACATACTCGTATATTTCCGGTGAAATATCGGTATCGAATTTTTGGGTGGAATACAATATCTTCTCTATGCACTATGTACATAATACGTGTAGAGAAAGTAAAAAAAACTGCGTTTCGCTCTGATGGTAAGCGAGTTACAGCCGCTGGAGTAAGTGCATAAGTTTCTTAGTGTCAAAATGTATGTGTGTATGACGTTTTGCTACAAACTTGGCAAAACTTTCACAAAGACTTTGCAATTTCTTACGGAAGACTGTATCAGAGACTGTAACATCAAGATGATGTTAGTTGTGGTTTTACTTTTACTACGTGAACTATGTATGTAGTAGATATAGAAGATATTGTGTTCCATCCAAAAATTTGATTTCAAGACTTCCCCGGCAATATATGTTTTGAGGTCCCCTGAATAAAAAAAGCATTTTTAGGAAAAGGTCTTTATGCATGTGTGTGCCTGTAGTCAGCATAACTAAAAACGAAAAGACCGTTTGATGTTATAGTTTTGTATCTTCCAAGAATGCAACATGAAGGTTTTCAAGAAAATTTCTCTACACCAAATTACCCTTTACATACAATTTTTTTAATAAGTTTGTTTTTCTCAAAAATGAGTGCATCGCTTTTGATTAAAGCACTGTAAATTAAAATGTATACACGATAATTAAAACGAATATCTTACATTTTTTGGTAATAGCTTCTAGAGCCTTCTTGATACATTTTGCATAACTAGCACACTGTAAGAAACGGACCAACATTTACTACACAAAGAATATAGACCTCATTAAAACACAATTTATGGCATATACATTTTGTGGAGTTTGTCCTTTTCGAGATATTCCATGTTATTGGTTTAAATTTTAAGAGCTATATATGTTTTTTTTTTTCAAACTGGTGGTCCTCTTTTGTACCATCTCTTTTGTTTTACTCCTGTCCGCGCAAATAGAAGAAAATTTCGATTGTTTCATACAGCGACCGGCTTTTAAAAGTAGATAAGTTTGTAACGATAGTTTGCAGATAAAGTCATGTGAATAGAACACATCAGATTGTTCACTACAAAGACATTTTGGTCCATTATATGGATTTGTACCACGTGGTCAGATGGTAAACAAAGATCCTGGTGCTTAAGAGGGGTTCTGTGCTCAGGAAGAGGCCTGAATTGTGAGAAAACCAGAAATGGATATTGCATCATGACAATGTGCGGCTCACTCGTCACTCCTTGTCCGCAGCTATCGAGCAAAACATCATATTCCCGTTATGCTTCATCCACCTTATTCTCCGGATACTTTATGCTGTTTCGCAAACTGAAATACACTTTGAAAGGACGTCGTTTTCAAACCATAAAAGAGATTCAGGACAAGCGACAAGGGACCTGTATGCCATCCCAGAAAATGCGCTCTAGTTGCGTTCCAAAAATGGATGGGAATGGTGCAGAGACTCTTTTAAGGGGGATTGTGTGTACAGTGTTGTACAATAAGCGATAAAAGTGTCACAATAAAGCTTCGGTTTCTTTCTGAACACACCTCATCAACCAAATGATCGCCAGATTTTTTGCTCCACATTCATTGGGGAACCGAGCCAGGTTGCTCAGGCGTTTCATTTATGACTGGAGTTCGGGAGCTTCAGGCCCAAGAGCTTTTTCCTGGGTTTTCTCGGGTCACTGCTGGTGAGGATTTTTCATTCTCCCGAATTTCCTGTCTCTCCACTTCATCCGCCTGTTGTTCAAGGTTGTAAATGTCGGCGAGGGCTGCGGGGTGACGACGCCCTCTCGTGGAGATGATTGCATCAGGATGGAGCTGGAGGTTTGCAGGTAAACTCTGGCTCATAGTGCCCACCGCGTCGAGATGAAAAATTGCTTGCAACTCTTAGAGAATCTCCACGATGGCCCCTTGTCGCAGTATGGTTCCAGCTGCCCTCTATAATTGCTCTCATCTCGTCCTCTCGTCTCGGGATCTGACGTACAAAAAGCCTAATCATAACTGAAGTGCGGAATCCCACCCCCCCCCCAGTGTACTACATACTACATTACACTATATTTGCGAGGAACTCAGTAACTATACAACATTTGGCTCATCTATTAAGCACTCTGCACACCACTCTTAGAAGCAAATAAAGATGGATTAGTCCAAACTATAATATATCACTCGCTACATATAAAAGTATGCTTAGATAAATTTCCAGGAATGGAAATAAAATGGCTAGAGAGTGCTTATACAACCGCAGTGGAGACCAAAATACTCTATGGGGTGGAGATATGGGGTTTGGAAGAAGCGGGAGCGAAAATGAATATGATCCATAGACATTTTTGCAAACAACTCCTGAGCTTCACCAAATGGAGTAGCACAAGCAGAATTATGAAAATTTGAACCAGAGGGGACATTTTGAAAGAGTGCGCAAATACTGGAATAGAATTAAAATATTAAACGAATAGAATATTGCAAATCAGTATTCGGTTGTACAGGAAAGGCTAAAAGTGAGCGAGCGATTCATGACTAAATAAGATAAAGAAATTGTGCTGAAAATTGGTTTAGGGGACATGTGGAAAGCTAGGGCATCACTACAATTTAGGATTTGGAAAGAAATTAAGTTAAGAATGGAAGATATTGAAAGACAAGAAATAATACTAAGTTTCAATTCTAAAACCTCATTGACAATGCATAGAGAGATGAAAATGGTCTGAAACAGGAAAAGTTATGTTGATGAATGTAATAAAGTAGCAAGAGCTTTGCATGGGCTAGAACAAGGGTGATGAAATAGAAGGGTTGTGTCACCATAAGGATAAACAGTCTATGTGGTTTTAGAATGTAAAGAAACCAGGATGCTTAAGGAGAAGATAGATAAAAAGGAATGTGCAACATTGCCAAAAGAAATTCAAGCGATAAAGTTAATGAATATAAAATCTAAGAAGAATTTAATGGCAATTGGATATTTTCTGGGTAGAGTAAGAGGCAAATGGTTGAGGAAAATTAGTCAGCAGGACGAAGATGAAAACTAAATAATAATAGGTAGTATGTATTAGATTTAAAATATAAGTAGAGTTTGAGCCTGTTGGACTCCAGGGTACATAGCTACTTAGTGTAGAGATAAGTAAAGAAATGTGTATTAATTTTAAAAAATTATGGAAATAAACTTTTATATAGATAACAGGTAAGCTACAGATAAAGCAAAATTTGTGAATACAAACATTCCATTTGTTGTAGAGGTCATGACCCAATACTTCACATGGATTCGTATAAGTTATTGCACCTTCCCTCTGCTCGAATTTGGGCATGTCATGTTTCGAGTATATAACGATATATCTCGTCCTTGGTGTCGATCTAGGCTCTGTCTATTGTGACCACTACCCCACAGAGGAAAGGAAGGATTTAAACTATTATTTCCTGTCAATTGACAGGATCATATAAGCGCCATCGGTGTGCCAGAATTTTATCCCGTAGTCTACTGACTTGCGGCAGTCACGTTTAGGAACACTTATAATAAGTCATCAATCTCGGCAGGGTTTGAACACGCAACCTTGGAATCAGATTGCGAGTGCTTAACCAACTGAGCCACCCAAACCGACGGAAGGGATAAAGTAAATCACAGGAAGTTACATGTCACAGAGGTGCGGAAGTTTCTAAGAGATTTTCGTTTGAAGACCCAGTCCACAATTGGACCGAATCAGCAAGGACAATGAGTATGCCTCTGGAGTCCTCGGGGAACACTGTTTTATTGAAGGAAGCATCAGCTCCATCTGTCCGTTTAACGCACGAATGATAGAAGCACACAATAAGGAAACATGTGATGATGAGAGATGAGAAACCACGCCAGAACTGCCTACAGACTATGAAAACACCAAGGTCAGAGCGGTTAGTCGACAGAGATCGAACCAATGACCAACAAAGTGTTAGCCTTAAGTGTTACCGTGCAACTACCGTCAACATACAATGCACGCACAAACACTTATACACATATAGGTTAGACTTTCAGGTATATATCGAAGTCTGGGAAAAATAATTTATGCCGCATGGCACAGAAGCAAGACATACCTACGGCTGTATACTAGATACGCCTTTTGGTTGACGAAAGCTCCGGAAATATAAACAAAAAGAAAACATAACCTGGTAGTTCGAAACTGCGTTCCAAACTCCTCCAGTGCCCTGAGGCCTAACAAACTTTGTTAGAGTGTGCAGATGGGGAACGACCAGTGATAGGTGGAGTCCATACCTCGTTACAGCTATTGTAAAGAAAGAGAACAGGAAAAAAGAACATGAAAAGGGCAGATAAGAAACACGGCCTAAAATGGGATGGAAAACAGCAAACTGACCAGTATCAAAAGAATTGCCCCCCTTTTTACTTTCTCTGGCTCGTATATACAATGTACATAGTGGAAAGAAAGGATTATATTGCACCCAAAAATTTGATATGGAGATTTCACCGGAAATATATAATTTCACCCCTGAATAAACAAAAATTATAAAAATATCTGTGTGTGGGACATTTTTCGAGAGTTTTGACTTTCTCGAAAATGGCTCTATCGATTTTTATGAAAAAGGTATATGTGTTAAATAATTTCATGACAAACCAAATGTATATCTTGAATTTTCCGGAAATAGTCTCTTAAGACCTCGTCTTCCGGATGATTTTTAATAACTTTTGAATAACTGGTAAACCGTAAGAGATAGACGACTCAATTCACAAAAAATTTACATCATATACCTACACTTTTTTGTACAGATTTTGAGATATTCCGAGTTATTGGTTTCAGTTTTACGCCAAAATTCTTCTCAAACGCGAGACATATTTTTCGCCTCTCTTTTGTTTACTCCTAGAAAGTAAAGAGAACCGAATTTTAATTGCTTCATTTAGCCACTGGCTTTTAAAGGATCTGACTATCGCTTTAGCCTTGGTATTCTCATATTTCCCTTCACTTCTAAGAAGCAAGTAGTAATAACAGCTCTGGCAGTGTTTTTCTTGATTAGCATGATGTAGGTAGATAAAAGAATAATCTTTGGTAAGAAAAATGTCTTTGTGGAATAGCTAGAGAAAGTTATATGAACGGAACACATCACATTTCTTTACATTTCCTAGTGCGTATGTACATACAATGCATAAAGTAGCAAGAGAAGATATGTTATTCCACCAAAATATTCGACATTGTTAGAAAAAGATCCGTATGTGTTTCTGTCTGTCTGTTTATCTGTGTACCTTTTGACAGTATAACTCAAAACCGAAAAGAGCGAGCTGATTATTTATATTTATTATCTCTCAACGATGGGACACGAAGATTTAAAAAAATAACTCACCCCACTAGAAACTACCCTTTACATGAAACATTTTATGAAAACTATTTCATATCCCTAAAGTGGCTGTAACAACTTTGATTAAAATACCGTCTATTAAATATATTTATCTCGCAAATAAAATATATATTTTGAATTCTCTGGGAATATTCTCCGAGTAACTCTTTATTCTGGATGAGTTTTGCGGAATTTTGCAAAAAAACCCTTAAGAGATAGACAAAAACTGACTACACAATAAATATATATATCATTAAAGCACATCATTGATAGGTTATACGTTTTTGTTGTAGAGGTGACCGTTTTTGAGATATTCCTGGTTATTGATTTTGGTTTTAACTACCTGACTTTTCTCAACGGATCATAAAAAACGAACAGAACCTCAACTGTTTCACTTAACGACGAGAATTTAAAAGATTTGACTATCGCTTTAAATAATGTATTCCCTTATATCCTTTCTATTTACAACGAAACAAGTAGTAAGAACAAATCTGCGGATGTTTATCTCGATTAGCATGATGTAGATGAAAGAACAACCTTTTGTAAGGTAAGTTTGTATTTGGAACAGCTAGAGGAAGTATTGTGAATTTAAAACATCAGATTTTTTACTTTCTCTGGGAATAACTATCTACTTTAATAATACGCAGATAAAGTGTTGTACTCAACCCAAAAATTCATACCGATATTTCCTCGGATTCACATGTTTTGAGGCCCCTTGATAAAAATTAAAAAGGTCTATGTGTGTTGTTTGTCTGTCACTCTGTTCATTATAACACAAAAACGAAAAATCTATTCAATACCTGTAAGTAAGTGAATGTACGTGTGTGTGTGTGTGTGTGTGTGTTTTTATTTTGGTTAGTGTTTATCGCCCGCTTTTACTACTTGTGGCACCGCAGGCGATGACACTAGTGATAAATGGAATGAAGATGGAGCACCGTTGAAATGCTATAACGGGAGAAACCGGAGAACCCGTATGTTAAATACCAAACTTGGTATTTAACTTGCGATACGAAAATTGTCAGAAAAATCCCTCAACACGTACTTAAATTGAAGAAATTTTCGATTTTTCCAAAAATGAATAAGGATTTTGGTTAATATAATTGATATTAAAGATATTTACATGGAAAATAAAAGTGTTTACCTTGTGTTTGAAATAGCTTCCAAAGTATTATTCATTATGAATGACGTTTACATAACTTGTAAACCGACGACAAAAGCTTACTACCAAAAACATTTACATCTATTTAATGGACACAATTTATGTAATATAATTATTTTTGTGGAGCTAATTATTACTAAGATATTCCTTTTTACTGGTTATAAGATGTCCAGTACTTGGATTTTTCTAAAATGGAAAATCGGTATTCAATTTTCTTCTTCCTGGTCATATAAAGAGAAGGGGAATTTTCATTGCATTACTTAGAAACCAGCTTTTAGAAGATTTGCCTATAACTTTAGTCTGGTGTATTCCTTTATGTTCCTTCTACTTATAAGGTACTAAGTAATAAACCATTTATGCTAACGATTATCTCGATTAACGTGAAGTAGAAGAATAAGCTTTTGTAGAAGTAAGTTGTTGCGTAATAGGTAGAGATGGTCATGTGAGTGGAGTATATAGCGTTTTCTAAAATAATTATTTTTTTTTAAATTATTGGTTCACCTTGAAGTCTATTTGTAGTAAGCCGTTACGGAAAATTTTAAAAATTAGAGGCCATCACCACTTTTTATCAGGATATAAAACTAGATCGCTGATCCATTTCACTCTCTCAACAAGTGAGGTGGTGTGGCGGTAACGGAAACTATATTCAGGTTCTTTTTTTTTTTTTTTTTTTTATACCCTACTTTTTATTTTACCTAATTTGTTTACTCTGATTACTGTATTTCTATTTTATTTTTTACACACACATACACAAACATATAACACCCATGCCCAAGGCGGGACTCGAACCCACGATCCCCTGCGCTGCGAAACACCAAAGCAAGACGCTTTGGGGAGCGCGGCCATGGGGACCGGCTTTTTCCATTCTCGATGAGCGCTACTTTGATCTTCTTCTTCTCTCTTACTTTTTTCGTTTTTTTGTTTGGGTTTTCCAAGATTCCCCCCCGATCGTCAAACAAATTGATTGGTTTCTCCCATACTACAAATTACCTGTTCCTCCATATCATTGCATTAATTATCTCATTCAAATGTAATCCTGTATGATTTGTTTCAAGTCTTCGTCTACCGTCCAGCCGCTGATCCCCCATCTCGGCCCAAAGGCGTCATGTGCAGTGCTGGAGGGTGTGACGTTATCAGCGATTCGAGTCCCTTCCGCTCGGTTGATGCGCTCTTCTCAAATAAGTAGCTCCTCAATTAGCCTCCCAAGGACCTCACGAGGCTGAATGCACTCCGGATCAGATCTCCCAGTGGGGGAAAATTCCTCACGCCAGTACCGGGAATCGAACCGAGGTCTCCCGCTTGACAAGAAGCCACGCTACCACAGCGCGACCATTTAATTTTTTATTAATCTATATTTTTGACCCGTGTGTTATTTCACATCCGAGGAAATTAAACTATGAGACTGAATGATTACCTTTAAATGCCATTACGTTTGCTTTGCCCATAAACATCCACACGTTGGAGCATTTCAATTTATTATTGTTGGGACTTATCGTTGCTAACCCTGTAGCTCCTGCTTCCGGCCCCCATGTCTCGTTATCTCTTTCCTTTCATCCGCAAGTTTCGGTGGTGCTCACTGGTTTGGAATCGTCTTATCCTTATTCCTAAGTATCTATCAGTGATACTTTTAAAAGTATTTCCTTGTTTTTTGCGCAGCATTCTAAATAAAACAAAAAAATAGCAATCAATTTCCTCAGCACACTTGCGCATAGGATGCAGGGGCTACGTGTTAGACGTGTTTGCAACCATGTCTAAAGATAGGAGCAAGTTTGTTTTTCCTTCCTGTTTTATATTTTCTTTACACAAGTCATAAAACAGTACAAGGAAGAAATTGCGGTTCTCTGTTACTCCTGCAAATGTAAGCTCAAGCTCTGGGAAACAGTTTTATTGGCGCAATGTCCATAAAGTGTTGCACTATTACACTCTTCCTAGTTGTTATAATTAGATTATCACGAGACACACCATTCCACACAAATAACTGCTAATGCTTTTGGAAGACAAGCATATGGTTTTCTGTTTCCTGCCCATCAGTTTGAAATCTTACTTCTTTCCTCTCCTTACAGTCTTTACCAATATCACCAAATTAATCTTCTTAACCTTATGTTCTTTAGTACAGTATACAGATTCAGTGATTTTTGTAAAAAAAAAAAAGTAAATTTTTTGATTTTGGTGCGAAAATGCACCTACATTAACCCTCTACAAAGATAATTAATATAACATTTTTTAGTATTTTCAGTACTTCTTCTTTTCTAATTTCGTATTGCATTAATCTTTGGCAATAAAATTAGGCTAGTTATAGCTGTTTTATTTTGTTAAAATGTTAATATTGCTACAGTTTTGCAATATTTTTTTTAAATAATACCTAAAGAGCAAAATACATGAAACTACAGTCAAATGAAATCCCCTCAGTATCCAAGCGTGCCATCACATGGCTATTTTACTTGGGCCCTCCCCTTCCTTTACCATAGGCACATGAGGCTTCAGTCACTGGGACGTTGCAGCGATGGTAAGCACACTTTGTATCGCACTAACGACCACGGCAATTCAAGTTGCTTCAGTTGTGCTGTCAGTGAAAGGGATATAAAAGCGAATTAGGCGAAGGACTGTTATTTTTCCCGTTTAAAAAGTCTATGTTCCCCCACAAAAATGCAACTAGAGGTATGATTTTTTTCGGAAATACTGCAAAATATGTAAAATGGACGTTTATTTATGTATATCATAAGTATGTCTTAAAAATGAATTAGCATGATCGATCATATACTCGTTGTTTTTGCACATATGCATAATGTGCATAGTGAACAGAAAATGTGTTGTATTACACCCAAAAATTCGATACCAAGATATCACCGGAGATACATGTTTTGAGATCCCTTGAATTAAAAAAAACATTTTTAGAAATATGTCCGTATATGTGGGTATGTGTGTGTGTGTGTTTGTGTGTGTGTCTGGATAGCATAGCTCAAAAGGCATTTAAGTTTGTTTTCTCCCAAAGATGCGACACGAAGATTTTCAATCCCACACCCCAAACTACCGCATATTTTGATTTTCTCAAAAATGGCTGTAACGATTTTGATTAAAATATTGTATATCAAAGATATTTATATGAACATAAAATTTGCATCTTGGATTTTTTGGGAATAGCCTGTGAAGAAGTCGTCATTGTGCATGAATTTTGATGAATTTTGCATAACTGATAAATCATAAGAGATAGACATAAAATTAGATCACAAAGATGTTTATTGTGCATGCAATTTGTGTTTATACACCTTTTTGGTTTTATTTTTTTGGTTTTTGTAGTTGTTTTGTTTTTTATGGATGGCCGTTTCTGAGATATTCCTGTTATTGATTTCAGCTTTAAATACTTTTATTATTCTCATACGGAAATTTTTCAACTCCTGGCCATACAAAGAAATGAATTTCAATCACATAGCGACAAGTTTTTGAAAGATTTGACTACTGTATTACTGTATTTCATTTCTTATTACAAGCAAGTAATTTTATCTCGATTAGTAATAAAGAATAATCTTTCTAACAACAATTTGTTACAGAGATGCAGAGAAAAGCATGTGAATGGAACAAATCAGATTTTTTAAACATTTTGGTGCCAAAAATTCAGCATATAATAAACTACATGTTGATGTATTTGATTCTCCTGCAGCGATGTAACACATGTTATGGCTGCCTTTATAAAACATTTTGCTTGTTAAACGAATCTCTATATTAAACTTAATACTCATTTTTATGCGGTTCAACTTTTATTTTCTCTACACGTACTATGTACATAGTGTATAGAGAAGGCATTTTAATGCTCCCAAAAATTCGATACCAAGATTTCACCGGAAATATATGTTTTGAGACCTCTGAATCCAAAAAAAAAAAAAAAAGAATGGCCGTGTGTGAGTGTGTGTGTGCGTCTGTGGGCAGCATAGCTCAAAAACTAAAGGACCGTTAAAAACCAAACTTGGTATTTAAGTTTGGTATCTTCCAAGGATGCGACACGAAGGTTTTCAAGAAAAGCCCTCCATTCCCAACTACCCTTTACATATACAAAATTTCAAAAATTATGATTTCTTAAAAATGGCTCTAACAATTTTGATTAAACTCCCTTATATATAAGATATTTACTTGTCAAATAAAATATATATCCTTAGTTTTCTAGGAATAGCCTCTATGGACCTCTTTATTCTGATTGATTTGTATTGAATTTTGTATAATTGGTAAACTGTAAGAGACAGACAAAAACTCACTTCACTAAAAATGTAGATGAAGATAAAACACACAATTTATGTCATTTACATATTTTTCGTGGAGCTGATCGTTTTTCGAGATATGCCTGTCTTTTGGTTTCAGCTTTGAAAAACTTATATTTTTCTCATACAGGAATTTGTCAACTCCTGTCCGTACAAACAAACGAACATCAGTCACCTAGCAACCAGCTTTTGGCTTTCACTTTAACCTATGGTACTCCATTATTTCGCTTCTATTTTCAAGGAAGCAGGTAATAAGACTATTTCTGCTAATTTTCCTCGATTAGGATGAAGTAAATAGAAACATAAGCTTTTTAACAATAATTTGTTGCAGATATATATATATATATATATCAGAATATATCAGATTTTTTTCCATATTAAAAATCTAACTTGTCTCACAAAAATAAAACTATAGGTCTAAAATGTTTCAATGAAGCACTGCAAAAGCTGTGAAATGAACGCTCTAGTTAGGTTCTTTCTATTTATCATGTGATTAATTTTCAACGATTAATTACCATAATCACATACTCACTTTTTCTGCATTTTTCCTGTTTGTAATATAAAATAATTGCAATAAAATTCACATCTAAATGTTTAAAAACCAATTTATTAAAACTATATTAAGGAAGGTAACTTATAATGGTGAGTGTTGCTCAAAAACTTTAGGAGAAAGTAGATTCAATTTTATAGAAAAAAAAAATAAAAGAAAATGTTATCCAGAATGAAAGGCAAGTGCTAATGAAACTTGGTATGGATGGATATTTTGTTGCCAGCAATGCCAAAAATTAAACTATTTAATGACCTAAAATCACTTTTAGCAATGTTGTGTGCCAATAAAGCGGTAATATAAAGTTATCTTTTGAGATCACAGTATCGTTCGCGTAGAAAAAGTTTGCAGTTTCCGCATGATGGCATAAGAATCATTCACCACGAACTACATTTCACAGAATAATTTATCTCCACATATTCTGCTAGGCAGAATAATATACTTGAAAGACAACTTAGAATAATATTTTGAAGGAGTTTATAATAATGTATATATTCGATTAAATGTAGGGAAAGTTAAGATCTTTAAGCCAAAGAATCAGTGAATTTTAATGTAAAACTTTTAGGAATGGTTTTAGATACAGAACTAACCTGGAATTCCCATGTTGAAATGGTCTGTAAAAAGTTATCTAAAGTTGTGTATTTACTGAGAACCATTTACAACCAAGTACCTTGCAGCTATTTAAAGCAAATATATCTTGCTTTGTTTGAAAGTGCTTTTAGCTATGGACTGTTAGCATATGGGAACTGATCTAAACTGAATGATATCCTACTTCTACAAAAGAAAGCCATGAGAATTTTATGTCATAATTCTTACAAAGCCCCATGTAGACCACTTTTTAAGCAACAGAAAATTTTAATAGTGTACAATTGCTATATATTACAATTATTAATATATGTGCACAAGAATTTAAATTATTTTAAACTGAACAGGCACTTACACACATTAAATACCCGAATATTAATAAATTGCATGTTCCATACACTAGACTAAAGAAAGTTAAAGATAGTTATTTGATAACCAACATTATAGCCTATAATAAGCTTCCTGACCACATGAGAGATCTAAATGTAATACAGTTTAAGGCTAAAATAAAAAAATTGTTGATGGACAATGTATTTTACAATTTGGATGAATTTTTAATACTAGAATTGTTATATGACTGACTTACTTGTATATATTATTTTGACCGTGTCTATTGTACCAATGTACCTAATGACTAAACAAATAAATACTAACAAATACTAAAAATACTAACACATTTGCACTTTAAAAATTTAATTGCTCTTGTTACTTTCTCTATTACTTCCCTATTATACCTAAGAAGAGTAGGTAGAAAAAGTATTACATTCCACCCAAAAATTCAATACCAAAATTTCACTGAAAACAAAGGTTTTCAGAACTGAATAAAAATCTAAGGTGCTACATTTCTTCTCTAACTATGCAAATACAAACTATTCTCACAAAACTTTACTTTTCTATATTTATCAAGATAAACATATACGTTATATTTATCAAGATAAACATAAGATAAATGGCCTTATTAAGATATTACTTCTTTGAAAAACAGTAATACAATAAGCTAAAGCGATAGTGAATCCTTTTAAAACTCGCCCCTTGCGTGATAGTATTGAAATTCCGTTTTCTTTGCTTCAGCATGCTAAAACAAATATTAATAAGGACTTACCTTTTGAGAAAATATTGGAAAATTTAAACTTATATCAAGCAATATCTTTGAAATGGTTAGTTCTAAAACAAAATGTATTTGAGAAATTAATTGTTTCCTTTGAAATGATTATTTTTTTTTGTAGTAAGTTTTTGTCTATATCTTACGGTTCCCTTTTGCATAACTGGTAAACCGTAAGATATAGGCAAATACGTATTGTGGTATTACTGTTTTGCTTGTTCTTTAACATACCTACTTAGCAAGTACGAGTATGTGATAGTTTATAGATTGTCCTGATATTATATTTTATCTTTGTAACCCTAATCAGAAGTTGGATGCAAACTTGCAATTATATGACTTAAAATAAATAAAATAAGAATCTTTCCTAATAATAACCTAAGAACGTGAGTAGAAAAGCTTATCCGAATAAACCACATCAGATTCTACTTTGTCTAGAATGTATGCACAATATGCATAATAGATAGAGAAGTTATCGTACTCCACCCAAAAATTCGATACCGAGATTTCACCGGAAATACAATGAGAAACACTGAATCCAAAAGAAGTTATTTTAGAAGCATATCAGTGGTATGTCTGCCTGAGTGTGTCAGTATGTGTCTGTGGGCAACATAGCAAAAAAAGGTGGGCTAAATAACAAACTTGGTATTTATATTCAGTAGTTTCCAAGAATGTAACCAGAAGTTTTTCAATCCCCACCTCCAACTACCCTTTACATGGAATATTTGTCAAAGATTTTGATATTTTCAAAATTGGTTGAAACTATTTTATTAAAATGCCATTATATATTTAAGATATTCTCATGAAAAACGAAATGATATCGTGATTTTCTGAAATAACCTCTGAAGGCCTTTTCATTCTGGGTAGCTTTTGTATAACACCTAAACCGTGATATATAGACAAAAACGTACAACACAAAAAACGCAGATCTCACTAAAACACACAATTTATGTTATATACACTTTTACTGTAGAGTTAATCGTTTTCCTTGTTATTGGTTTCAGTTCTAAACTACTTAAACTTTCCTTAAGCGAGAAGTCAATTTTCGTTACATTTCTTTTGTTTTACTTCCGGAATGTAGAAGACAACAAATTCAAATTGTTTCACCTAGCGATAGCTTTAGCCTAGTGTATTCCCTTATTTTCCTTCTACTTATAAGGAAGCAAGTAATAAGACAATCTCTGCTAATTTCTATCTCAATTAGCATGATGTAGATCTTATTTGAGAAAAGTTTTGTTTGTGAAATAGGTAGAGAAAGTGATGTGAATAGAACTCTCTGATGTTTTAACTTGTTCGCGTAGAATCTAAAGAGGTAAATTGCGGTTACCAATATACGCTACCTGTGGAATAATTGGAAGAAAAATAAGAAAAGAAATACAATGGGCAATAATAAATAAAACAAAGATTACGCAGGCATGTCTCATGAAGTTGTATGTAAGGAAATGCACCAAAATGGATAAAATAAGAAATGAAACAATAAGATCAGATTTTAATAGTTTTCAATTAATGGTAAGGTGGAAGATAATAGAATGAAATCGAAGCGTCATGTTGACAGAATGATGGGAAAATAGACTGCCAATAATAATAATAATAATAACAATAATTTAATGAAGTTATGGGTACTCTTGTATATGGCTCCGAATCATGCACAATAACACAAAAAAAGTCTGATGTGTAGCATTCACATGACTTTCTCTGTATCTCTGCAACAAATTATTGTTAAAAAACTAATACTGCTATTTACTTCCTGCTAATCAGAAAAAAATTAGCAGAAATAGTCTTATTAGTTGCTTCCTTGTAAGTAGAACCGAAATAAGGGAGTACCATAGGTTAAAGTGATAGTCAAAAGCTGGTTGCTATGTCACTGAAGTTCCTTTGTTTGTATGGACAGCAGTTGACAAATTCCTGTATGAGAAAAGTATAAGTTTTTCATAGCAGAAACCAAAAACAAGGAATGTCTCAAAAACGATGAACTCCATGAAAAAAATGTATGTTACATAAATTGTGTGTATTAATGTTCTCTAGATTGTTGTGTAGTAAGTTTTTGTCCAACTCTCACGGTTTAGCAGCTATTCAAAATTCCGTAAAAATTCGTCCAGAATAAAGCGCTCTTTAGAGGCTATTCCCAGAAAATTCAAGATATACATTTTATTTGTCAGGTAAATAGCTTTAATATACGATATTTTAATCAAAATCGTTAGAACCATATTTGAGAAAATCAAAATTTTCGAAAAAAGTTCCATGTAAAGGGTAGTTGGGGGTGGGGGAATTTTCTCAAAATCTTCATGTCGCATCCCTGGAAGATACTAAACTTAAGTACCAAGTTTGGTATTTTACCGACTTTTCATTTTTGAGTTATCATGTTCACAGACACACAGATACACTGACACGAACACACGGACACACGACACACACACTGACCTTTTTCTGAAAATACTTTTTTTGGATACAGGGGACCCTAAAACATATATTTCCGGTGAAATCTCGGTATCGAATTTTTTGTGGAGTGAAATACCTTCTCTATACTCTATTACATAGTACGTATAGAGAAAGTAATAAATACATAAAAGATGATCACTCATACTGGCAGCATAGATGAAGTTCTGAGATGCATCAAAATTGGTTAAAATAAGGAATTACTAATTAAGATCGCAGTCTCTTTTCAGTTAGTAATAAGGTTCAAGAAAATAGAATAAATCGACGGGTTTTGTTGACAAAATGGTTGAAAATAGATTAAAAAAATAATAATAGTAATAATAATAATAAATTATTGGTTAATTAGGAAAAGATCTGAGAAGAGCTCGTAAGAGATGGATGGTTAACAGAGACTGAAACAGGTGAATTAACACCTAATGTTTGAAAGAAGAAGCAGCCGATATTACGAACGGAAAGCTTGATATGGACGTTTGGACAACTTCCGATGTGACCCAAGTGCGCTGTATCTTACACTGTATCCACGAAGAGAAGTATTGTTGTTGCATGCTGTAGCAGGTCAGGCAGGCGTGATTAATATGCATCAGATGTGAACATGTCTTGCCGGATTCGAGGACCCCTGTCTGGGTTTCCAAATTGCGTAACGGATTTACCTGACAAGGAACATGCCAGGGGAATTCCAAAGGCTGCAACAGCTTGGACAGCCTATCGATGTCATGGGAAACTCTTGTCACCTGTTTCATAAATAACCTGAATAGTGTTTCTCTGTCCATGAGAGGCCCCTCCCAAGTCCACTTATTGTTATAGGGTATTTGTTTGTTGAGACATTCCTTATTTGTTGAATGAGCTCAGTGACTAATAACCAAAACAAATGGATCATGTTTAAGACTATGCATTTCGGAAATTTCACCAAAAATTTAGGACAGCAAAACAGTAAAAAGAAAACCACTGTGACGGCAGATATTTAATCTGATATCCACCGACACTGTTTCCCGGTTGAAAACGTCGACGCTCTTAAATTGTCCCTACGCCACAGCGTTGTCCTTTTCGCAACCAGAGCGACTTTATTACGAGTTTGTAGTGTAGTGAATCGTATTGCAGCAGAGGGGATTCCGTGAAAGGCTTTTTATACGTCAGACCCCGGAGGAGATGATGAGATGAGAGCAATTGCACAGGGCAGACAGAACCAGACTGCAGCAAGGAGCCATCGTAGAGAGTCCCGAGTAGTTCTTTATCTCGAGCGGTGAGCGCTAAGAACCCGCGCCTCAGGTCTAATAAACAACCCCCAGCGCCATCCTACAGCCGAGAGCTGGGATTCCAAAGCCCAATCATCTCCACGAAGGTGCGCCACCATCACAGTCCTCACCGACACTTACAACCCTGATAGAAAGACCTGACGGATGAAATGAAAGGACAGGAAATTCGGGTAATGAAGAATCCTCCCCAGCATTCGTCTAGTGACTCGAGAAAGCTCACAAAAAACCCATAGGTCAGAGATCGGCCGCGGTTCCACCACAGTCAAAGAGATACTGTCACGGTGACTACATTAAGGGGCAATGAGAGGGGCAAGGGAATGACCTCTGGAGTCATAAATCCAGATTCCAAAATCAAGATGTAATTCACACCAATCTATAGATGTTATGTGCATTGTTATTACAAACACAGAAATGAATATAAAACATTTTCTACGTGATAGAGGTGCAGACACTTCTGAATAGTAAAATTATCTACGTCCCCTTCAGAGTGCAAAGCAATAAGAAGACTAGTAGCGTTAGCGTTGACGTCCAAAAAGACTTAGAAGTACAAAACCGTAACTGACATACAAAATCTTACTATAGAAAATAATAAATCTCGATATAACCAGTAAAATATGTCGATAGTTTGTTTTACTTTCTCTACTCGCACTATGTACATAGTGTATATAAAAGGAACTGCATTCCACCAAAAATTGGATACCTATAAGTCACGAGAAATACAGTTTTAAGGTCCCAGATATCAAAAAAAAAAAACTTTTTAGAAAAAGGTCAATGTGTGTACGTGTGTCCGTGTGCCTGTGAACACGATAATTCAAAAACGAAAAGTCGGTAAAACATTAAATTTGGTATTTACGTTTAGTATCCTCCAAGGATGCGGCACGAGATTGTGAGAAAACTTCCCCACCCCAAATACTCTTTGTATGAAAAAATAATCTCAAAATGTTTGAATTTCTCAAAAATGGCTCTAACGATTTTGTTTAAATACCTTTTATTAAATATATTCACGTAATAACATGTATATCTTGAATTTTATGGGAATAGACTCTGAAGACCTCTTTATTCTGGATGAATTTTGCATAACTGGTAAACCGTAAGAGATAGACAAAGCTTACTACACAAAAATGTAGATTTCGTTACAACATACAATTTATGTGATATAAATGTTTTTCGTATAATTTACCATTTTTGGATATTACTTTATATTAGTTTCAATTTTAAAACACTATTTTACTTTTCACATGTGCAATTTCTCAACTTGAGGCAAAGCAAAGGAACAGATTTCATTCATCTGGCAACCAGCTTTTAAAAGATTTGACAATAGCTTGAGATTATTGTATTGCCTTTTCCCTTCTACTTACAAGGAAGCAAGAAATAAGACCATTTCTGCTAATATTTAGCTTGATTAGCATTAAGTAGATAGAAGAATAAGCTTTTTATAATAATTTGTTGCCGAGAAGTAGAGAAAATCATGTGAATGAAACATATCAGATTTTTTTTTGAGTTAACCATATCCCAGATACTAATTTTTGTTGTTGTTAAAATTGTCAATACTTATACTTTCCATAAATGGGAAGTCGTTATTCGTTTAATTTTCATCGGCCATGCAAAGAGAACAACATTTCAATAATACCACCTACTGGCCACATTCACCCACTCTTCACATTTGTGCAGGCGCGTGCCAGTTTTAATGCACACAGTATGGTTACCATTATTACTCATTCCTATTTCTTCACCATAAAATGTCGACGATGGTAGTTAATGTGGCGTGGCAGGGAAAAAGTATGTTCATTACTTCTATCTCCGTCCCCAGACAGGCTGGTTGCCGGGATGAGGAAGCGTTGGACCCAATTTAGGGCGAGGTCCCCGGTCTTCCTTCCTCCTGCAAGAATGCTTCTACAGGGAAATTGTAGGGATCCTTTCGTAACTATGCTATCGCTCCTGGTTTCCGCCTCCCGGTACATTCTCGCTCATACCTACCCCTCCCTCACGGGAGTGCCATTTCAAGTTCGGTCTCGGATCCCAGTATGTATGTATCCTAATGCTTATCTTAAAAAAAGTCTGATTGTGAGTAATTAGAACTTTTTTTTTTAACAAGATTTACATTTTTTATTATGTCGTAAGATTTTTTTGTTACGTTTGCTAGACATTCAGAAATAGAAGACTTCAGAGGCTATTTCCAGAAAATTCACATATACATCTCATATGTCTTTAAAATGTCCTAAACATTCTGTTTAAACTAGAGCGTTAAAACCATTTTTGAGAAAATAAAATTTTTCAAAAAATTATCCATGTAAAGGGTGGTTTGAGACACATGCATTTCCCCAAAAATCTTCGTATCACAGTTAGGAAGATGCAGTACTCAAATATTAAGTTTGGTTTTAACGAAATTTTCCTTTTTGAATTGTGTTGTTCACAAACACACACGCATACCCAGAAATATTCATCTAAAATGCTCTTTTTGGATTCAGGAGACCTTAAAACATGTATTTTTGGGAAACCTTGTATTGAATTTTTCGGTGGAACATAATACGTTCTCTGCCTACTACATACTATATTGTACATTGATAAAGAAAGTACCTACACGTTTTATTCAAATAATCACTCTCTCCAAGAGCTAATTTGGCTGGATAATCTCTTTAAATGAAATGGAGTTTTATTTATGGATGCTCGTTAACTGCTGAGGTTCTCAGCGTCCCATTCTATACTGGGCGTGAAAGATCGCTTAATTTTGCTCTGAGGCCTCTTTTATCAGGCTTGAGATTCTTTTACATGGCGTAAATCTGTGACACGGGACCAACGGCGTTACTTCCCTTCCGAAGGAAGCCATGCTGAGGGTCTTTACGCCCGGGTCCTTTGCCAGGTTTGAACCCGCGACCTTGGGTATATGAAGATAGCATGGTAACCAATACACCACGGAGGCGACGGATAATCTATTAGTTCGTCCTCTTGAGTGGCATCATTCTCTTTACTTTGTGATAAGTTTGGCCCAGGGGGGCATTCACGTAAACATATACAACATTTATTTGCCGAAAACTTTTATCTGTGCTTCCTGCAGAGAACATAATATGTTAATAAGTACGAAGTTGCTAATAGAAAGATCAACGCACTTGTCGTGCGAATATCACACTCAACACTATTTTATCGTTTCTACTGAACACCTGCTGGCCCGCTTAACATGAGCAGGAAACTACTCATCGACTTTTTTCTGAAAACAGTACGCGTAAAAAATGTTACTAAAGATAAACATTAGCAGAAATCGCCTTATTACTTGCTTTCTTGTAAACAAAATGGAAACAGTACTAGGCTGAAGCAATAGTCAAAGCTGATTGTCTTGTGGTTGAAATCAGTTCAAATTCCCTCATAAAAAGTATAAAATACTGAAAACAAATAACAAGGAATATTTCCAAAATGGTTAACTACACAAAAAAGTACATGACAATAAGTGTGTGTTTTAAAGAGATCTACATTTTTTCTTTGCAAGTTTTTGTCTATCTCTTACGGTCTATCTATCCTGTTGTGCGCAATTGAGAAAAATTCATCCAGAATAAAGAGGTCTTCAGATGCTATTCCTATAAAATTCAAGATATACATTTTGTTTGCCATGCAAATATCTTTAATATATAGCATTTTAATCAAAGTCGTTAAGCCGTTTTTTGTAAAACCAACATTTTCGAAATGTAATAAGGTTTAGGGAGGGGAATTTTTCTCAAAACCTACGTGTCGCGACCGTAAAAAAAGATGGGTGAAAATAGTACATTAGCAGTTATTTGTTGATACACTAATTTAATATATCCAGTAGAAAATCGCAAAAATTAACCTATAATATTGCAAAAAGTAGAGAAATAAGATCACAAATGGATAACAGGAAAACAATATTACGCAATGCATCTGATTATCAGCTATATTTATATGGTATTTATCGCCTCCGGTCGTCTCCTTAGCGCGGTGGTAGCGCAGCTGCCTACCAAGCGGGAGACCTGGGTTCGATCCCCAGTACCGGCGTGGGGATTTTTCCCCCGCTGGGAGACCTGGACCGGGGTGCACTCAGCCTCGTGAGGTCCCTGGGGGGCCAATTGAGAAGCTACTTGATGGAGAAGTAGCGGCTCCAGGTCGTGAGGACCGCATTAACCGGCCGGGAGGGGCTCGAGGCGCTGACCACGTCTCACCCTCCAATACTGCACCCCATCCATGACGTCTGTAGTGGACCGAGATGGGGGACGCAGCGGCCGGGCGGTAGGCCAAGGCTCCCTGTGAGCTGTCGTGCCATGGAGTTATGGTATTTATCGCCTCCTTATATTTTAGGGTTAGGACATTACAGTCACACGAAGCTTGGTCACATACTATACAGTGTCTTTCAAATCGACATCAAACGAAGATGTGGACCTTGTTGGTCATACCGTACGTGATACGTGAATATCATTTTCAGCTCTAAATTCGGCACATACAAAAACTCCCATAAAATCACCATGGATTAGGCAGTCGTACATAACCAGATGGCGCGTGCCTGGCCCACTCCAAGAGCGATGCCGGTTGGTAGCGAAGGTCCGAGTCGTGTGGTGTTATAGACACGTCACCTTAGTAATGGAAAACGTAGAATGTGGATGTAGCGTAAGACAACCATTGTTCCTTTGCTGCCTAATCCAAAATGTGTGCGATTTTTAAACACACATAAAACTTTAAATAGAGAGCTTGAAAGTTGCAACATCAAGTTTAGGAAAAGTCAAAGTGTAAACTAATCGCCTGCTATCTTCGTTTGGTGTGGTTTTGAAACGGCCTGTATATCTTTTTCCCCACTTGGTGCAGTTTAACTACAAATTAACTGAACCCATAAATGTGTAGCATTCTTATTAATAAGTACTCCATATTTAAACTTTATACTCTCGCAAAAATGTTCCAACATTTTTCTATATTCAAAATGTTCCGCGCAATACAATTTATCACTAATATGTTTCAAACATGTTATATTACCTGTCAAAGCTACATTAAAGAAAACAGTCATATAACTTTTTTGATACAGTGCTCAATTTTATCAATAATTAAATTTTGAAAAATCGGGAGTTTTGGAAAGTACGAAAACAACAATTTTCTTCCCTAATTAGGGCTAATATAAAAAAGATATAACAAATATATTTATAAACCAAGCCAGGTGGCTCAGGCATTTCGCCTTAGGAGGTCATGGGATCAGTTCCCTGCAGCCGATCTCTGTGATCCATGGGTATTTTGAGGTTTTTTCTTGGGTTACGAGGTGAATGCTGGGGAGGATTCTTCATTCCCAGATTTTCCTGTCCTCCATTTCGTCCGTCAGGCCATTCCTTCAGGATTATAAGTGTCGTCGAGGGCTGCAGTGGTGACGCCCTCTGATGGAGATGATTACGCTTTGAAAACCCAGCTCTCGACGGCAGCAGGCCTTGGGGTCGTCGGCATACTCAGGGGCGTTACTTCAGATCTGTGCGCGAGTGTGCGTGGGTTTGTGTGTGTGTGTGTGTGTGTGTGTGTGTGTGTCTGTGGACAGCATAGCTCAAAATGAAAAGACCGTTAAATACCAAACTTGGTATTTAAGTTAGGGGTCCCCAATCCAAACTACCCTTTACATGAAACTTTTTCAAAAATTTTGATTTTCTTAAAAATGACTTTAACGATTTTGATTAAAATCTCTTATACATTTTTTTCGTGGATTTGATCGTTATTTAGATATTCCTTGTTATTGGTTTACGTTTTAAAAAACTTTACTTTTCTCATTTAGGAATTTGTCAACTCCTGTCCATACAAACAAAGGAACTTCAGTCACATAGCAGCCAGCTTTTGACTATCACATTAACCAATGGTACTCCCTTATTTTCCTTCTACGTAATAAGAATATTGCTGTTAGTTTTTCTCAATTAGCATGAAGGAAATAGAAGGATAAGCTTTTTAATAATAATTTGTTGCAGATATATAGAAAATGTCATGTGATTTTTCATAAATGCATCACGTGCATCACAATGAATTTAGGCACTAACATATATTTTTAAGTAACGTAAGCTTTAGTTTTGATACATGGCTAGAATAGTATATAATACTAATATTTTGTATAGTAACTGGTAGTCAGATGGATACCATCTCACATAACCATGAGAAAGCTGGTTCATCAACAACAACAAATCACAAAGCTAATCTAACTGATCTCTGGACTCCCAAAATGTTATTAAATTTGAAATAATTTCTGTTACTCATAAAACCTCTAATGCATCGTGACCAAGGTCTTATAAGCACGTTACGTATTGGACATACTGCAATTACCCATCCATACCCCTTGTTAAAGAATATTTAGCCTACATGCAAGCACTGTCATACAATTCTCACAGTTTTTATTTTATTTATTTATTTTTATACTTCATTTTTACTTTAAAATGCTGTTCCAGAGTCTGGTCGGGACTCCGGCGCTGTATACCCTTTTCCGCTTTTTTGCATTTCCTTAACATTTACATTGTTTACTGTTTTCTTCCAATACACATACACACATGTACACATTTTTAAAAACATATAAGAACACCCATGCTCAAGGCAGAACTCGAACCCACGATCCCCTACGCCACGAAAGCGAGGCACCTTAGTGAGCGCGGCCATGGGGACTGAAACAGCTGAGCACATGCATAGTTACAGAGTGTCCTTCCTCTGCGAAAAGTGTATTTTAAAATTGAAACCAATAACAAGAAATATATTGGAAACGGTCAACTCTACAACAAAAAATGCAAATGGCATAAATTTTGGGTTTTAACAAGGTCTACAGTTTTTATGTAGTAGGTTTTTGTCTATTTCTTACGGTTTTCTAGTTATTCAAAATTTAGAAAAATATATCCCAAACGCACAGGTCTCCGGAAGATATTCCCAGAAATTTCAAAATATACCTAATGGTATTGGCATATACATATCTTTAATTTACGGTATTTTACGAAAATCGTTAGAGCCAATGTGACAAAACCAAAATTTTGATTTTCTTTCCAAATAAAGGGTAGTTTGGAGTGGGAGGATTTCCCTCAAAATCATCGTGTCGCATCCTTGGAAGATATCAAACTTAAATACCAAGTTTTCTATTTTATCGAGTCTTCGTTTGAGCTATGCTGTCGCACACACACGGACCCTTTTCTAAAAATGCTTTTTTTTTTTAATTCCAGTGAAATCTCGGTATCGAATTTTTGGGTGCTTTACGAAAACTTCTCTGTAGACTATGTGCATAGTACTTGTAGAGAAAATAAAATGTTTCAATAAGATATCTAACATACTATAGATTTTCTAAATTCATAGATGTATATAACACTGGACTAATCTGTCTCTCTTTAGGGGTAATCTTTATAAAGCTTATACACGCAGAGAGATATACAGATATAAGGGTTATTATTAATTATCGTAAGTGAATATCTCTGAAATACGTAATATAACAAATGCGGCAGTAATGGAACGTTATGTAAATACCGGAGTGATATCCAAGAGACCATTGTATAGAATAATTTCATTGAAAGCAATGTAGAACTTCGTGCTGAATATCCATATGCAAAATTAACTGCTATTATTAATCAGGAAATAAATCTATTTTATTTTTCTACCACGTATCTAAGTAGAGAAGCATTGCATTTCACCCAAAAATTGATACCTGGTATACAAAATTAGAGGCTCCCTTAATAAAAAAAACAAAACATTTTTCGAATAAGCCCCGTGCGTGTATTTCTAGTCTTTAAAGCCTACTTTTACTACTTGTGGCACCGGTGGAATACGATGGCGGAAGAAACTGGCTCCGCTTTGTCCACCACAAATCTCACATGCCGTCGCTTGGGATCGAACCCGGGCCGTCTAAATGAAACTGATCAAACAAATAAAGGTATTTGGGCTTGAGTTATATGAATTAATATTATATTGATTTATGGTTCCTATAATTCAGCATATACCTACAAGATGTAATGATTCCAGTGAAATATCAATATCGAATCTAATTAACATGCTAGATCTATTTGAAAACTCATTTACTTTAAACTGGATTTGTATAAGAATATTTTTAAAAATCTGATGTGTTCCATTAACATGACTTTCTCTACATCTCTGTAACAAATTATTCTTAAAATGCTTAGGCTTCTACTTACTTCATGCTAATCGAGAAAAAATTAGCAGTAGCCTTATTACTGGTTTCCTTGTAAGTAGAAGCGAAATAAGGGGTACCATGGGTTAAAGTGATGGTCAAAAGCTGGTTAGTCGCCCTCCGTAGTGTAATGGTTACCATACTAACTTCATATGCCCAAAGTCACGGGTTCAAACCGGCGGAGGACGTGGGATTTTTTTGGGTGTAAAAATCCTTCGCATGGCTTCCTTAGGAAGGGAAGTAAAGCCGTTGGTCCCGTGTCGTAGATTTAAGGCACGTGAAAGATCCTCAAGCATGTTACAGAGCGGTCTTTCACGCCCAATTTAGGATGGGACGCTGAGAACCACTGTAGTTAGAGAGCGTCCATAAATAACACTCCATGTCCATTTCAATTTCAAAAGTTGGTTGCTATATGACCAAAATTCCTTTGTTTCTACGGACAGGATTTGACAAATTCCTTTATGAGAAAAGTATAACTTATTTTAAAGGTGAAATCAAAAATAACTTAATAACGATAAACGATATAAATAATATAAATGTGTGTTTTAACGTGCTCTACATTTTTTGTGGGGCAAGTTTTTGTCCAGCTCTTACGGTTTAGCAGTTATGCAAAATTCCTAATAATTCATTAAGAATAAAGTAGTCTTATTTGTCAGGTAAATATCTTTAATATAAGAAATTTTAATCAAAATTGTTAGAATCATGTAAAGGGTAGTTTGGGGGGGGTGGATATTTCTCAAAATCTTCGTGTCGCATCCCTGGAAGATACTAAACTTAAATACCAACTTTGCTATTTTACCGACTTTGCGTTTTTGAGCTATTGTGTTCACAGACACACGGACACACGCGGACCTTTTTCTGAAAATGCTTGTTTCGGAGACCGGGAACCGTTAAACATATACTTCCGGTGAAATTTCGGTATCTAATTTTTGGGTTGAGTGCAATACCTTCTTTATACACTATGTACATAGTGGGTAAAGAGAAAGTAAAAATTCATCATGTGGCTCAGTCTTATTATAACAATAAATTTTAACAAAAAGATATGATTTAAATAACCATTAAGCTAAAGTTTTATGAAATGACGCTGTCATTGTGTATAATAACGGTATGCATTACAATAAGGTATCTTGCATAATGTGAATGTTTCAAATTTCACAGAAGTATCCCCCTTAATCACTTTCACAGTGTTACGACTTATCCACGTACATTCATTTAATGTATTGCATCAAAAACAAATTTCGTTAACAACCATGGTTGGTTGAATCACTGCAGAGTAGTTTATTTTATTTTTATTCTATTTCTCCTCGGGAATGGCTAAATTTAAATATGTTTTTTCTCTGCTTCCTTTTTTACGGCTTTATGTAGCGTAGCAGATGATGGCCTCATGTGGAGATGGCTACGTTGTTATGGAACCCTGCCGCATGATTTATCTGGTCGACGACGATTCGCATTGGGCTTTGGATTTGTGCAGTGATCCATCCATCAACCTATCCGTCCATTCAGTCATCTATCCATCCATCCATAAAAGCAGTTGGTCACAGGAAAAGTTTGCAAGCAGAAGCTCTTCCAGGACTTTGCATCTGATTTTAAATAACGAGGGCTTAGCACTTCAATATACGGCTTAGGGGATTTTTTTTTTATATTTGTTAGCCCATAAGGCCCAGAAAATTAAATTATATCTAGAGGGAACGTAAATATTTAAATTACAGAGATGTGTTGATGGGATGGTAAAATATTTATGAGTTGCTTTCTTCTTTTTTTAAAACATTCGTATAAATATGTTTCGGAAAACATACGCATTCCGCAATTTTGTGTTTTCATTGCCGACATTAAAAAGAATCTTATATGCTCCATTTTTACACGACTTTCTCTGCATATCTGTAATAAATTATTCTTTTTTTTTTTTTCGTAGTCGGCTTACCCTCCCCATATTTAGGACCGACACCCCTTAGGACTTAAAAGCAATGATGTCGGTAAGCCAAATGGCATGAAACCGCAGAATGAAGAACCTGGAACGAGTGATTGGCCCGTAGCAAGACATGAATGTGAGAAAGTGGATGATATGAAATGTAAGTGAAATAGATGATACGAAATTTGATGACTAAGAGGAAATAAGAGAATACTCTAGACTAAACCAAGCCCATGAATGCAGTTTTGTGCTATAATGCTCGCTGAGCGCGAAAGTTTATTTTTTTACTTTTTCTAGCACGTATATGCATACAATTTATATAATAGAGAAGGTATTGTATTGCACCCAAAATTCGATTTCGAGATTTCACGGATATTTTTTTGAGGTCCTCGAGGCCAAATAAAGCATTCATAGAAAAACATCCGTGCGTGTATGTGTGTGTTTCTGTGGACAGCATAGCTAAAAAACTATAAGATCGTAAATTACAAAACTTGGTATTTAATTTTAGTAACTTCCAAGGATGCGACAAAATTATTTTAAAAAATCTCTTCATGTTAACCCTTGACATGGAAAATTTTTGAAAAGTTTTCTCAAAAATGGCTCTAATGGTTTTTAATACCGTAATTTAAAGATCTTTTCAACACAAATAGAATGTATATCATGAATGTTTTGGGAATAACTTCTGAAGACATGCTCATCCTGGATTAATTTTTCAGATGTTGCATAACTGATAAACCGTAAGAGATTGCTAAACACATATTACACATAAAATATAGAGCTGGTTAAAGCACACAATTTATGGAACAAACTTTTTTGTTGTACTGACGGTTTCCGAGATATTCTGTGCTATTGGTTTCATTATTAGCTAAAAAAAAACAAACCTAGATAACATAAACCATGAGCAATTAATAAACCAAAAGTTATATAAAATCCTCAAATATTAATATCTTTAACTTACAATTACTAACCGTATATGAGCTCCATATAAATAAGCAATTAAAGCCTTTTTATAAACTTGGCGTAAACATATTAGTCTAATTAAAAAACCTACTAAGAAAGATACTTAAACTTTTCTCAAAAGTTAGATAATTTTTCTTTCGTCTGAAGTTTGCTTACTCCTGTTTTCAATTGTCTCACACAGAGACTGGGTTTTGAAAGGTTTCATTTTTTTTTTTTTGTTTGTGTAGATTAACGTCCTTTAACCTGGTTGGTCATATCGGACGACGAATGAAATTGGTCCATGATCTCGGGGTCCATGGAGCTTAAATTTACTCGACATTCGTCTTCTCACGATAAGGGAAAACCACGAAAGAAAAACCTTACTGGAGTAACTCACCCTAAGCGAGAACTCACGACCTGTTAAATATGAGGCAGACACGCCACCACCACACTACCGAAGCAGGCTAGGTTTGCTTATTTTTAGCCCTGTGCATTCCTTCGTTACTTACAAAGAAGCAAGCAATAAGACCGATTCTGTTAATGTTTATCTCGAATAATCTTTAATAAAAAAAATTGTTTCCGGAACCGCAATAGAAAGTCATGCGAATGAAACACAACAGACTTTTTTTAGAAGTGAGAACAGAAAGTCATGTGAATGTAATGATGCATCAAATGTTATCATTCCTGCGGCACAGATCTTGCAATTGCAGCGAACTTTAAGAGACCATTTCGATTTGAGAGTCTAGAAGTCTGAAATGCTCTCTTTATGCTTCAGGTTCTCATCGGTCATGTTTTGTGCTGAGCGTGAACATTTCATAACACGTAGGTATATACATACAAGGTATATAGTAGAGAAGGTATTGTATTCCACCCAAAAATTCTATGTCGAGGTTCCACTGGTAACATAAGTTTTGAGGTCCCTGTGTCCGAAAAAGAATTTTTAGAAAAAGATCCGTTTGTGTGTGTGTGTGTATGTGTGTCTGTGAGTAGTCTAGGGCAGCATAGCTCAAAAACTAAAAGTCCGTTAAACACCAAACAGGTCTCCTTAGCGCGGTGGTAGCGCAGCTGCTTACCAAGCGGGAGACCTGGATTCGATCCCCAGTACCGGCGTGGGGATATTTCCCCCGCTGGGAGACCTGGCCCGGGGTGCACTCAGCCTCGTAAGGTCCCTGGGGGGAGGGCCAATTGAGGAGCTAGATGATGGAGAAGTAGCGGCTCCAGATCATGAGGACCGCATTAAATGCCCGGGGGGGGGCCTCGTGGCCGTGACCAAGTCTCCAACACTGCACCCCATCCATGACGTCTGTAGTGGACCGAGATGGGGGACTCAGCGGCGGGTGGTAGCCAAGGTTCCCCGTGTGCTGTCGTGCCATGGAGTTATTATTATGTTATTATCCAGGGATGCGACACGAAGATCTTCAACTACCTTTATATGGTAAAACTTTCCACAAATTTGATTCTCTAATGATTTTAATTAAAATATCGTATATTAAAGATATTTACATGGCAAACTAAATGTAGGTATATATTTGTTATTTTCTGGGAATAGCCTCACGATGAAAGTTGCTGAATTTTGAATAACTGGTAAACCACATGAGATAGACAAAAGCTTAATAATAATAATAATAATAATAATAATAATAATAATAATAATAATATGTAGATCTCGTTAAAACATACAATTTGTCAGACGCATTTACTTCGTGGAGTTGACCATTTATGAGATAGTTCTTGTTGTTGGTTTCAGTTTTAAAATACTTGCACTTTACTCATACGTAAATTCGCCAACTCCTGGTCATACAAACAAAAGAACTCCAATCACATAGCAACCAGCTGTTAAAAGATTTGACAGTCGCTTTAGTCTGTGTATGCTGTAATTAGAACCATTTCTTCTAACGTTTATCTTGATTAGCATGAAGTAGATAGAAGAATAAGCTTTTTAATAGTAATTCATTACAGAGATGTAGAGAAAGTTATGGAACATATCAGATTTTGAAATGCCTCCTTTAAACTTCAAGCACTCATGGACAATGTTTTATGCTGTAATACTCGCGAATTTTTCCCCTTTTTGTACTCATGATTAAATCATGGTGGGAAAATTCAGTAATAAATGTAGAGCTCGCTAAAGTACATCATTTTATTATATACATTTTTATTGTGAATAGACCATTTTCGAGATACTCCTTGTTATTGGTTTCAGTTTTAAAATACTTACACTTTTCTCATATAGGACTTTATCAACTCCTGGCCATACAAACAAAAGAACTTCAATGAGATAGAAACCAGGGCCGCGCCGTGGCCGAGTAGTTAGACCACTAGCCTTGATTTAGTCGGACCGGGTTCAATCCCAAGCGACCGCATGTGAGATTTTTAGTGGACAGAGCGACGCAGGGGCTTATGGCCCTCCTATATTTAACTTCTACTTACAAGGAAGCAAGTAAAAAGACAATTTTTTTCTCGAACATCATGATGTAAATAGAAGCTTAAGCTTTTTAACAATATTTTGTTCCAGAGGTGTATAGAAAGTCATGTGAATGGAACACATCAAATTTTGAAATGCGTCCTTTAAGCCTCAGGCTCTTATGGATCAAGTTTTATGCTGTAATACTCGCTGAAAGCGAAAGTTTTCATTTTTTCTTCGTGATTGGATCATGATGGGAAATTCTCCAATAAATGATAGACTAAATGCGCAGCTAGTTATGGCCCTATAACGTGGAAGATGACCTCGGCGGGCCTTAAATCCCATACAGCGAGGTTATAACATTGAAGGTGATGATGTCCAGCGGATGAAATGGTATCGTACCCCACGCGATCGTAACGGGGTCACGACCTTGTCCGTACCCCGCCCCCCACTCGGTTAAGACACGCGGGGTATAAGTACCTCCATCACTTTCACCCTCAGATGCTGTTATTACGTGTGTGTGTTAGTGTGTGTACACGATGAAGTTGCTCAGCGCATTTTGTGGTGAGTTGGTCTTTTGTTAGGCTTCTTGCTTCATTATAACTCTGCTAAATGATACAGGAGTCTGTTTCTAATTAAAAGCGTGAACTCTGACTGCGATATTTCATAATTATTAAATACGAACCCAGCTATGGGCCTTTGCAATTTATGAGTAACTCTATTACACAAAAAAATACATGTTACATTCACGCGACTGTCTCTACTTACTCTTCAAAACAAAATATTCTTACTAAAGCTTATTACTTTCTCTATACGTACTATGTACATAGTGTATAGAGAACGTATGTATTGCCCCCAAAAATTCGATAACAAGATTTCACAGAAAATACATGTTTTAAGACTACCTGAGTCCAAAAAAAATGTGATGTGTTCCACCCACATGACTTTCTCTTCATCTCTGCAACAAATTACTGTTAAAAAGCTTATGGTTTTTTTTTACTTCGTGCTAATTGAGAAAAATTAGCAAAAATAGTCTTATTAATTGCTTTCTTGTAAGAGAGTACCTTAGGTTAAAGTGATATGCAAAAGCTGGTTGCTATAAGACTGAAGTTCCTTTGTTTGTATAGCCAGGAGATGACAAATTCTTGTATGAGAAAAGTGAACCTTTTCATAGCTGAAACCAACAACAAGGAATATCTCAAAAACGATCAACTCTACGAAAAAAATGTATGTGATATAAATTGTGTGTTTTATCCTGATCTACACTTTTTGTGTTCTAAGTTTTTGTCTATCTCTTAGGTTTTATCAGTTATGAAAAATTCAACAAAAGTCATCCAGAATAAAGAGGTCTTCAGAGGCTGTTCCCAGAAAATTCAAGATATATCTACGTCTTATTTGGCATATAAATATCTTAAATATAAGAGATTTTAATCAAAATCGGTAGAGCCATTTTTGAAAAAAATCCAAAATTTCGAAACTCTTTTCATGTAAAGTGTAATTTTGGGTAGGGGGATTTTCTTGAAAATCTTCGTGTCGCATCCTTGGAAGATACCAAACCTAAATATACACATGCACACACCAACACGCGCACACACGAACCACTTTCCAAAAATGCTTTTTTTGGATTCAGAGACCCAAGACATGTATTTCCGACGAAATCTCGGTATCGAATTTTTGGGTGGAATGCTATACCTTCTCTATAAACTATGTAAATAGTATGTGTAGAGAAAGTAAAAAGCAGTTCTAGAAAAACATCAGTGTGTGCGTGTGGTGTGTCTGTGAACAGCATATCTAAAAACGAAAAGACGGTTAAATATCAAACTTGGTATTTAAGTTTCGTATCTTCCAAGGATGCGATCAAGAAAATCCCCCCACCCCTAATTCGAAAAGTTTGTTTTTCTTAAAAATGACTCTAACGATTTTTATTAAAATACCACATATTAAAGACATTTCTATCACAAATAAAATGTATATCTTGAATTTTCTGGTAATAGTTTCTAAAGACCTGTTTATTCTGGATGAATTTTGCTTACTTTGGTATAACTAGTAAACCGTAACTAAACAAAAAATGTAGATCTCGTTAAAATACACAAGTTATACCACATACACTTTTTCGTAGACCTTACCATTTTAGAGGTATTCCTTGTTATTAGTTTCAATTGTGAAGTACATACTTTTCTCAGACGCAAGTGACCGTGTTTCATTTGTTCTACTCCTGGCCAAGCAAATAAGCGATTTGCAATGACAATCGCATAACGACAGCTTTTAAAACATTTGACGATCACTTTAGCCTAGTGCATTCTCTTAGTTCCATTCTACTTATAAGGAACTAAGTAGTAACATTCTGCTAATCCTTATCTCGATTAGCAAGGTGTTGAAAGAAGAATTATCTTTCGTAAGAAGTTTGTTTGTATAGTAGCTAGGGAAAGTCATGTGATTTTTTTCTATGTACTACATGCTAATCGACATAAGCATTAGCGGAAATAGTCTTATAACTCGCTTGCTTGTAAATAGAAGGGAATACACTTAGCTAAAGCTTGATATTGAATCAAATTGAACATCTGATAAATCTATTTATAAATTCAATATACCTGATGTTCAATGGTTTTTAGAGTTTTTGTGGACTTAGAGTTTTCGTCAATTAAATAAAGAATATGAATGGAAATAAAAAAATCCTATGGATATAGGATGGTTAAAAATTAGGAACTTAATTCAGTAAGATAAATAATTATCCCTATTTAGTGGAAACCAAATAGAGGTATATCGATAGTCAAATCTTTTAAAGCTATGTGATTAAAATTCGGTTATCTTTGTATGGCCAGCAGTAAAACAACAGAAACAGGAGTGACAAAGTCCCGTATGGGAAAATAGAAAACATTTAAAAATTCAAAGGGATATCCCGAAAATAGTTAGCTCCGTACAAAAAGTATATGACATATTGTGTGTTTTACCAGATCTACATTTTTATGTAGTAGGTTTTGCTTCTTTTTTCTTTTTTTTCCTACCAGTTATTTAAAAATCATTCAGAATGAACGGAAATTTAGAGACTATTCCCATTAATTTCAAGATATATTTTATTTTTTATGCAAGTATGTTTAATATGCGTTATTTTAATCAAAATTGTTAGAACAATAAAAAATGTTTGACAAAATGTTCACGTAAACTGTGTGGGATGAGGGTTTTCTTGATAACCTAGCGTCGCATCCGCGGAAGATGCTGAACTTATATATAAAATCTAGTATTTGACAGACCTGTTGTTTTGAGTTATCGTGTTCACTGACAAACGACACACATACCTACACAAACATACATACACAGACATATACACACAGGTTACCCTACAACGCCTATTACTGTGAAATCTCGATATTGAATTTTTGGGTGGAATGCAATTCCTTCTCTAGCTATATACTTTGTGTGTAAATATAATGTAGTACAATGTGTGCATATATAGTATTACATTCACATGATATTCTCTATCTATTTTTAAAGTAACTATTTTTTTAAAAGCTTTGTTCTTCTATCTATATCTCTCATACTTTTTCTACAGAATTAACCGCTTTTTATTCTTTTAAATTAAGTGATAATAGTATATCGGTTGTTACAATTTATATTTTTGTAGTATTTTGCGTCAATCGAATTAAAAATTTGTGGAAATGATTTTATTGTATATTCCCTTAGCTGTAAATACGAAGAGAATGGAGAATTTAGTCAAATTTGTAAGAGCTGGTTGCGTGTTTTTTAAAATTCCGTTCTCTTTCTCTGACCAGCAGAAATAATTAAAACCAAGTCTAACATACGTATCTTCGGTGAATCTTTTGGACTGTGGAAAGAAGACACACATAACCGACTTAGGCATGATAACCAGTTTTTATACTTTGTTTTTGAAATGTTCCGAAAGACTCTCCCAAAGAATAGCCAGCTCGTAACTAATAAAATAAATTAATTTAGAATAATGGTTATTAAGGTTGAGTCTAAAAATACAATTTCTGTTATTTCTGAGGTTTTTAAGTAAACATTTGCTGCACATGTTTCTTGCGATAGCGCTAAAGTATGAGCAACCTGTCATTAAGATTAATTTTCAAGACAATAATATCGTATAAAAACTGTTATAAAACACTGCAGCATTTTGAAAATACCTACTATACAGAAATTTAATTAGAAATTAATTCGTATTTTCTTCTTTCCACTAAATATTTTATTAAATTCTTTTAAAACGTTAATTTATATCGAAATAAACAGGGAAATAGTGGTTCTTTAGTGCCTATCAAAGAAACTGGCAGAATGTCATAAACATAGATTTCAAAAACCCCCCTTGTTTAAAATTAAGGTACTTCAAAGTAAAAGTACAATTTTTAAATCATTATTAGCTGTAATTGTATAATTATAGATGCATTTTTAAAATATTAGTATTCAAAGAACCCTAATTCGAATTTCCGCTGAATATTTTGTAAAATGAATAAACCAAATTCATATTTTATATAAGCTCATGTTAAATGTCCATCGTTTTTCAAAAATTAGTACACAATATCATGGGTTGAGTGCATTATATAATATCAAAAACAGAATTAGTTCTTATCCTTTGCTGAAAAACAGTAGTTGATATAAAATAAATTTGGTAGAAAAAAAACTAAATATTTATTATATAAAATATAATGATAAACTACATTTTCAACTTTAAGAAAATAAATGTTCACTATTAAGCAACAGAATGTAGAAATCAAACATAAAGTAAACTATTTTACTTCATGATACATTAATAATCTTTATCAAAGAATATATACCGTCAAAGACGTTAAAGGCATACTAGTATTAAGTACACCACACCATCACAGTAAATCTGCACAAGATGCGTGCTTACTATTACGCGATTTATGTATTTAAAACATCATTAACAGTAATTGTAGTATAGTTGTACCATAATCCGGAAATATTTGAGGACATGCAGAATGATGGGTCCGAAAATGACTTCCTATTTACAGTTGTAGGAAAGTGAAAGCTTTGAAAACAAAGAAAAAGTAATTCATTTAGGCAGCCTGCCCAGCAGGGAATTGGCAAAGGGCCCAGAAAATAATAGGATGTACCATCTAAAGTTAAACCTGTGAAAATGTATACATTTTTAAATATATTGTGTCTGCAAATAGACTTCAGTTTTTTATTTAACCAACTGGCGCAATTGAAGATTTGCCAAAAGACACAGAATACTTTAAATTATGAAATAATCAGATACAAACTAGAAAAAACAATAAGATAAGAGTACAAAGTCTAATAACAATAATACTGTATACGAATATAAATTCAAATTTAGTCATAGGAAATATATAGTTAACAATGTGTTTCCCATGAAGTTGGTTTTTGAAATTGGCTACAAAATATTTTATTATTTTTTGTGGCAATATGGGGTGGCTCCGTGGCTGAGTGGTTACACCACTCGCCTCCAATCTAGACGGCCTGGGTTCGATCTTAAGTGCCGGCTGTGGGATTTGTGGTGGATAAAACTACGTCTGAGCGTGTTTTCTCCGGGTCCTCCGGTTTCCTCCGCCACTCATTCTAGCAAATGATCCATCATCACCTTTCCTATCATCTATTTTGCCTGCATTTCATACCATCCACTTCCTCACGCTCATGCCTCACTACGGGCCGACCACTCCTTCCAAATTCTCCATTCTGTGGTTTCGTGCCGTTAGCTCCCCGACAGCCTTCTGACCCCTGGACACCCGCTTGTAAGTCCTAGGGGGAGTCAGATCTATATAATGGGAGGGTAAGCCGACTAATACAGCAATATGGTACTCTGTTGCTTTTTTTTTTTTTTTTCTAATTTTTATTTCCTCCAACATGAAACAAAATATTTTGATAGAAAACAACTTACAGCAAGTATTTGAATTTGGTATTTTTCTACAAAATCTGCGCTTGTTGGCACATATTTACTCATCTTTTCTGCATGAACCTCCTCAGGCAGTGAGGTTGTCTGTTCGAATTTAAATATTGGCTCTATAATTTCTGCCTGGTTCTTCTTTCGGTTGATGGGATGATGTCTATAAGCTTGTTGCTATCATTATCAGCGATGCAACTCACTTCTTCAAAAACGTCCATATATATTATATACAGACTGTTTCAAAACGATACCAAGCGAAGATACCAGTCGATTAGTTTGCACTTTGACTTGTCCGAAACTTTCAAACTCTTCTATTAAAGTTTAATGTGTGTTTAAAAATGTGTGTATCAAACCACCCCTACACCACGCGAATGGGACCTTCGCTACCAACCGCCATCTCTCTTGGTGTGGGCCAGGCACGTGCTATTTGGCTATGTACGAATGCGTAATCCATGGTGATTTTATGGCAGTTTTTGTATGTGCCGAATTTAGAGCTGAAAATTATATTCACGTATCACGTACGGTATGACCAACAATGACATCTTCGTTTGGTGTCGTTTTGAAACATCCTGTATATTGTTACATGAGTATATTATTAATAATGCCAGCATTACAATTATTCATTGTCGAATAATTTTAGGTCAAAGATTAATTTTAAAATAGAATGATTGTTTAATATTGACGGCGCTATGACCGAGTGGATAGAGCGCACGCCTCTCACCAAATCACCAATATCTCCATAATCATCTTTCCTTTCTTCAATTTCACCGTTATTTTATATCATCCATTTCCTCACTTTCATACGGGACATCGGGCTGAACACCCATCCTGAATACTCTCTGATACAGAATCTCTGCTCAGCAAGGTACTACGTACGAAGTTGGTAAGCAGAGAAAGAAAGAAAAACGATTTTTAAATATGAGGGTAGGCAAAATTAGGTAAGCAGTAATCAAATGTCAAGTATGGAAATAAAAGCATAATTAGAACTTTAGAAAAGCCTCTTGTGAATATTTAAACTGTTTGTCTTTAGTATTTACATATTGTTATAGTCTAAATTTAATGCTCAAGCACATTTTATTATTCAGTATTTTATTATTATAAATTTCTTGACATGCTCTCCAGTTGAACTGAATTATGTCATCAAGAACACGTGGTCTTTTGGCAAAATCCTTATATTTCAGAACATTCCTAAGAAAGAAATTCATAGAAATGAGATCCGGAGATACAGGTTGCCATTCATGACGACATGAGCCCGTTCATCCTAAGTACATATATTAAAATGTTGGGCAAGATTCTCTCACAGTTCATGCTTAATGAGCAGGAGCTCCAACCTGCTGAAAATAGAACTTGTCATAATTGTCTGCGCACTTCTGTATTCAGAGCTCTTCAATAAAGACCCAGAACTTATGTAAGGAAACAAATATAATTTTATAAAATAGCATGTAGGTATACAGACCACTTACTGGTATATTTAATGAATGATTAATGCTTTCGTGGTATACGTTGCTTTTTCCAGTATGTATGAACAAGCCAAAGCAATATATCATTTAAACGGTGACCCCGGCCGCGGAGGTTTGCGCTATTACTTATGCGCGGTTAGTTGTTTGGTACATTCTGGGGGAACTCCACACCACAGCCAAGGAATTATGCTTCAGACCCCAAAAGAATAGGATGACATGCGTGAGTCCATTGGGCAGTTGAAACTGACCGCTGGGAAAGAGCTGTCGTGTTCCCCAAAATAGACCAAGCAGTTCAGCTCAACTCTGAGAGCGCTAGGAACTAGCACCCCGGGTTTGATTAAACTCCCAAGTCCCACAAACGACTCCAGCGCCACCCTGCCACCGAGAGCTGCATTTCGATAGCGCATTCACCGCCACGGAGGGGCGCCATCATCGCAATCACGTTGATACACCCTGAAAGAGACAGGTTGGAATGAAATGGAGGTAAAATGAAGGGACAAGAATTTCGGAGGAATAAATAAACCTCCCCAGAATTCGGCTAGTAACCCGGGAAAACACTCCCAAGATGAGAAAAGTTTAATTATTCTAAACCTAAAACCAATACCAAGGAATATTTCGCAAATGGTTAATTCCACAAAAAAAAAAAAAAAAAAAAAAAAAAAATGTAGATGACGTAAATTGTGTGTTTGAATGATATCTACATTTTTGTGTTGTAATTTCTTTTCTCTCTCTTACGGTATATCAGTTATGTAAAAGTGATTCAAAATGAGGAGGATTTCAGATTCTTTTCCATAATATCCGAGATATATAGTTTATATCTCATATAAGTATCTTTAATATGTGATACTTTTAATTGTTTTCTCACAGAAACTGTGTGTAGGACAAGAGTTCGATAGGTAGTCAGACTGAAAAATTCAATGTTATAGCCGGGATTTGAACCACGGATCTCCCCTTTTCTAGCCGGTTGCTCATCTACTGAGCTATTTTCCCTTTTTCCCTAACAGTTTCTGTTTGATTGCCGTTTTTGTTGTTGTTCCGATACACACACACATTCACATTACACAAACGTATGCCCAAGGCGGGACTTGAACCCACGATCCCCTGCCCCACGAAGCACCAAAGCAATACCTTTGCGACGCAGCCATGGTGACCGGCAGACTGATAGCATCTGGCATATCGCTGCAAACATAGGTTTATCTCGTTTTATAAGTCTATATTTTAGTTTTAGAAATACAATATTATTTATATTTTACAAATTCGAGCGCTGTCTAAACATAGTATATACTACAAATGCTAAAAGTGCTTTTGTTTTGTGTATACGATTGCGAAATAAATCCTAATTTTTAACCCTTGCATCATAATCTACTATTTATCGTACGATATCTACTCGTAAAATAAAAACCCTTATACTAGTATCATAAATAAGTATGCTCGAACCCAAAGTTATTATTTAAATCGAAATACAATTTTATAACAATAGGTAACTGTTTATTTGTACTGATGCTGTTTGTTACTCAAATATAAGCTCCAGAAGTATTATAAGGTAGTAGTGGTTTGTAATGGACAGAACAGCCTTGACCTCTTTATTAAGTTGTAGGATGCAAATTCACTTCAGATGACTCATGGGGAATGCCCAGTTACACCCGCTGCTATAGGTCGAAAATGAGAACATATATTTCTAGTTAAACCGGAATGTTATTATGACCAACTGTAAGCGATAGTTCAGCGTCAACACGTTAATGCTTCTTTGATTACAAATATTTTGCAAGACAGAGGTGTTGCCATGGGCGTTAACAAGGGAAGTTAACTTTCATCGGATTTGCGTCATCAAGTGGTCCCCAATTTTACTTTTACTGTAACGTGTAGTTCAACAAGTCTCTCACTGTCCTTTTCAATCCTGATATAAGAAAGAACTATTGTTTACATTGATATCAATACCATGTCAGGGATTGCAACGGTTGCTAAATTTATAATGAAGAGTTTAAAGAACTGTTTGCAAATTTAGCATTATAATCATGTTAGTATCACAATGTTTACTTCCTCTTCATGTATTATGCGCATAGTACATAGAGAATGTATTGTATCCCACTCAAAAATTGGATGTCAAGATTCCACCGGAAATATATGTTTTGAGGTCTCCTGAGTCCAAAAAGCATATTTACAAAAATATACATACGCGTGTGTCTGTAAACAGTATAGCTCAAATATGTAAGGGCCGTTAACTACCAAACTTGATATTCATGATTGGTATCTTCCAAGGATGCGACACAAAGATGCTCATGGAAGAATTTTTGACAATTTTATTTTGACGACCGACTCTAACGAATTTGGTGAAAATAATGTTTTAAACATATTTACAACAATTATAAATTACACTTCTGGGAATAGCCTCTAAAGAACTTTTCATACTGGATGAACTTTACATAACTGGTAAACCGTGAGATTGATAAAAACTTACTATAAAATGTCCTTAAATTTATTAGGAGAAATTGGATTATTAAATAGAATAGTTAGTTGAATATGAATAGTTATATTATTTTTAATAAATGATACAATTTTTTCTACAGTTGACCGTTTCCAAGACATTCATTGTTATTGTTTTCAATTTTGAACCACGCCATTGTCTCAAACCGGAAGTCACCTTTCGTTTTATCTCTCTTTTGTTTTACTGCTGGCCGTGTAAAACGAACAGAGCTTCAATTGTTCACATAGCAACCAGCTCTTGATTGTCGCTTTAGCCTAGTGAATTCCATCATTTCACTTCTGCTTAAAAAAAGACAACAAAGAATAAGAAAATTTCCACTAATTTTGATCTCGATTAGCACGATGTAGATAAAAGAATAATCTTTGTTAAGAATAGTTTGTTTGCAGAGTAGGTAGAGAAAGTCATATAGGTATATGGAACACAACAGATTTGACTTTTCTATTTCAAGCGTCTCCAATGACACTAATTACGATTTTCTTATATAGTAAAGAGGTAACATCCTCTAGCACCCAAGATCACGGGTTTGATCCTGGCGGAGAGTGAAAGATTTTCACAAAAGTAAACATCTTTAGCATGGTTTCCTTCGGAAGGGTAGTAAACCGTTATAATAAATACATAAGATGTGCATTCCAATTATGTTTAATTAATTTTAATAAGGCATAATACTTATTATATGCTTATAGTATATTTATACTAACAGCTTCCATTTTGTAAAAGAAAACACAGCTTTCATGTGTCTCTATTTGTGACACTTTAACTATCACTTAACTTAACCCATAAATGAGTAGGCGCTCTCACCTCTAAACCTTATTTTTTCGCAAACGTTATTTCAACACTTTTCCATACTCAAAATATTCCACACGATGCAATTTTGGGCTAATATGTTTCAAATGCCATTCAAAAGTATGCTAAATAAAATGGTCATATGTGTTTTTCAAATTTGAGAAATCAATTATTACATTTTGAGAAATCAAGGAAAAGAAAATATAATTTTGCTGTGAAACTTGATATTTTTGTGAGAATATTTTTAAAAATTTCATCACGTGTCTCGTTTTATTACAACTAGAGAGAGAAATAAAGTTTATTTGTTTCAGCTTACCTTAGCTGGAGGCTATCAAAGACAAAGAATACCAGACAATTTTACAATCTAGGTCACATACATAAACACAAATGCATTAAATATATATACATATACTATATAACATAACTCCATGGCACGACAGCTCACGGGTAACCTTGGCCTACCGCCCGGCCTACCCCATCTCGGTCCATTACAGACGTCATGGATGGGGTGCAGTATTGGAGGGTGAGACGTAGTCAGCGCGTCAATGCGGTTCTCATCACCTGGAGCCGCTTCTCCATCAAGTAGCTCCTCAATTGGCCCCCCAGGGACCTTACGAGTCTGAGTGCACCCCGGGCCAGGTCTCCCAGCGGGGGAAAAATCCCCACGCCGGTACTAGGGATCGAACCCAGGTCTCCCACTTGGTAAGCAGCTGCGCTACCACCGCGCTAATAAGATGACCATACATATATTTGTTGTAGTTATTGACTAAAATTGATATATAAATTAAAGTATCATATACAATGATTTTTTAATATTGTGAGCGACCGTTTTAAAGCAGCTAAACCGATTTCTTTAATGAATTTTGAATCTAAATTAAATTGTTTACAAAATGTATAGCAAGTCTATGTAAAGTTCCTCTTACTCTTATCATCAGTCCTAACTCAAAGGTGGATTTCAGAAGGTATTTTCTTTAAAATAACGGATTGTAAGCACATAAATGTCATATTTCTCCTTATGAAAAGCTTCTAGTTGGTTTTCGGATGTCTCTTTTCTGACTATAGGATTAATAATGTGTCCATCAGAAGTCTGAGAGTATGACGATCATATCTATTCTGTGACATGATGATTATATTTAAATAACCATTCAAGCTAGAATTTTGCTACATGGAAAACATATTAATATTGTACAAGGGCAACACATCATTTGGCATAACTAAATAATAACGAAATATATGAACACAAAACTTTATTTACAAAGTTACAATACATTATTCTATTGCTCAACATAATCGCTATTATTATCACGGCATTTATTGTCACGTAGTATCGGTTTTTCAATGCAGTGTTATACTCTTCCAGCGCTAGAGTTTTGAGCCAAGATGTTGAGGTTTTCCCCGGTTGCGAAATCTTTTCCATCCAATAAATTATGTATGGAAACCAAATTGAAATACTGTTTTTTCTGAATTCTTTCATCAACTATTGCCTTCAATTCCTTCATAACGATTGATGATGTCTGGAAACATTGAAGTGTCGGGCACACTGGTTCTTCCTTGATTACTCGTAAATTAATCGCCATTTCCTCACCGAAGAATCGTTCACTGCATTGTCACAACACACTTGCAATATTTGCCTATAAAATTCGATTGGCATTCGAACATTCTGTGCATTCATAAAGACGAATAAGGTCTTTAGCGATGGAAAAGTATAACATCAGCATTAAAAAGCGGTATCACGCGAATAAATGTCTTGGCGGAATGGAAATTACGAATGGAGAGTGAAGGCACTGTAACTTTGTAAACGAAGTGTGTTGATCTTTTTTGTTATTATTTAGTTATACCAAATCGTCCGTTACTTTATGTATGACTCTCGTATATAATGACTGGTGCAAATTTTAACAATATGTCTAACATATTGTAGATTTTCCAAATCTCGCAAATGGATGTAAGAAGGTTGCAGGCATTATTTCTTAGCTAAACCACCAAAAATCCCTCTGCAGGTTATTTCACATCAACTAACCACATTAGCTGAATCTGGTGAACTAGAAAATGCCGTGCTATCTCGCTAAGCATTTCTATGTCCTGTGCTTGACATTCCTTTTCAAGGGGAAAAAAAAACAAAAAACTGTCGAGATCAGCGAGTGAAGTAGGCATCTCGCTTTTCGCGAGCATCCATGCGAACCGAAGGAGTTGACCCAATTCCGAGTTGCGTAACCCGGTCGTCCGGCGTCTGACAGGTTGAGACGCCCACGTCGCGTTTTACGTGAAAGTGGTCTTTGTGCAGCATTTCCATTCGGAGCAAATTCGCGTGGGTCACACCCAGGACCTTGAACCGCTGCCACAAATGGCACAATTTATTGGGGTCGATCGTAACTCATTCCGAATCGGAAAAGGGGACTGCAGAAAGCACTTGTGCTAAGCGTCATGGCGGATTGTACTTAAGTCATATATTTGTTAATTCATGAGCCGGTTTTATTCTCCTTCTCTTCCTCATTATAATTGTTCCTGTTATTCTCAACGAAGCACTAAATTTATTCAGAATGAAAAGGAAATTTCATCCTAATGTGTTTCATAATCTTTATGGCGCAACCTTTGCCAACACAAGGCTTGCCAACACTTTTTTTTTAATGATTTATTGATCGATCAGCGCATGTGCGCTCTACAGATAATTTATTTTAGACATTATTTACATGCATGGTACTGAATTACATTGGAATGAGGTAAGTCCCTATTGACTATTTCTGACAAACCATGGTGCATTCGCTGAGATTCGCGATATTTTGTTTCGATATATCTGAATACGTTTGATTTTGGAAGGACTAGTTCCTCCCCAAACTGGACAAAATGGAAATGGCCTGTTATTTATGAGCGCTCTTTAACTGCTTGGGTTCTCAGCGTCCCATTCTATATTGGGCGCGAAAGACCGCTTAATTTTGCTCAGAGGCCTCTCTTATCAGGCTTGAGGTTCTTTTACGTGCCGTAAATCTATGACACGGCACCCACAGCTTTACTTCCCCTCCGAAGGAAACCATGCTAAGGATTTTTACGCCCGAAAAAATCCATCGTCCTCCGCCGGGTTTGAACCTGCGACCTTGGGTATATGAAGTTAGAATGGTAACCATTACACCACGGAGGGCGACCCAAAACTGGACAAGCGTATAGTAACAGTGGTCTGAATAGTCATGTAAAGTAGTGTGTAGTTTTTTAGTTTGAGTGAAGATCTTTTGTTGAGCTTTTTGCCAACCCTTGAATTATCATTCCGGAAGATGACAAAATCTATATCCACAATAACATAATGAGAAGAGAATACATTGCGTTGTCTGTGTCTGTGCGTGTGTGTGTGTGTTCATGCGCACAAATATATAGGTGTCCTAAAATCAGATGATTACCACTTTTTGCATTTAAAAATAACCTTTCATGGATGTAACATTCACGAAATTTTTCTGAATGCAAACTGCCATTACATGAACAATTTCATGTTTATTATTTTCTCTAATTCGTACCTATTGTAGGGGAAGTATTGTTTTCCGCCGAAAACTTGTTGAGATTTCAATTTCATATTTTAGTTCAGGGGGCTTTATTGATAACTATTGCATGAATATTACATTTTGGCAGATGAAATTATATTTTTTTTATTTGGATTGTTAATCCTTTTAATATTAGGAGCAACATTTCTTTGAATCAATAATATAGGTTTTTGAGGACATTCATAATTAATAAAGAATTATTAAATTTATTACCAAGAATAGCATTATGGTGACTTATATTACCGCCTTGAAACCCCCAGACTAAAACATGTACTTTTACTTTCTCTCCACCCAAAAATTCTATACCGAGATTTCACAGAAAATATAGTTTTTGGAATTCCCTGTACTCCCCCCCCCCCCCAAAAAGGCACGTGGGTCTGTGAACACGATAACTCAAAGAAAAAAAAAGTTCGTAAAACCCCAATCTTGTTATTTAAGTTTAGTTTCTTATAAGGGTGTAACACGGATGTGTTGAGAAAATTTCTCCCTCTCCACACTTCCAAAAAAAGTAATTTAAACATATAGATTTTCTCAAAAATGGCACTAACTATTTTCATTAAAATACCAAATATTTAATGACAATTAAAATGTATATCTTGAATTTTCCGGAAATAGCTTCTTATTCTGGATGATTTTTTCTGAATTTTACAAAACTTGTAAACTGAAGAGACAAAACAAGAATTTAATACACAAAAATGTAGATCTCGTTAAGACACACAATTTGTGTCATATACATTTTTTCGTGAATTTAAACAATTCCGAGATATTCCTTGTTATTGGTCTCATTTTTAAAATACTTAAACTTTTCTCATACCCCATTCAGGAGAATGATGTACTTCATGTGCATAACTTTAGCTGTTTCAAGCATAAATTAGTCTTACAAAAGCGTATTCTTTTATCCCATCATGTTAATCGAGATAACAGAATTGGTCTTATTATTTGCTTCATTGTAAGTAAAAGGGAAATAAGGGAGTACACTAATGATAGTCAAATCTTTTAAAAGCTGGTCGATGTGCGACAATTGAGGTTCGGTTTGTTTTGCATGGTAACGTTTGAGAAATGTTAGGTGGTTTAAAACTGAAACCAATAACAACGAATATGCCAAAAATGGTCATCACTATAAGAAAAACGTATATGACATACATTATGTGCTTTAACGAGATCTACATTTTCTGTGCTTTAAGTTTTTGTCTGCCTCTTTAACCATTGTGCAAAATTCTCCAAAACTTATCTAGAATAAAGAGGTCTTCAAAGGCTATTCCCAGAAAGTTCCAAATATACATTTTACTTGCGATTTACGGTATTTTAATACAAACGTTAGAGACATTTTTAACAAAAACGTTATTTTAAAAAAATCTGATGTGTTCCATTCACATGACTTTCTCTATATATCTGTAAATTATTATTGTTAATAAGCTTATCTTTTATTAGGTCATGCTAGTCGAGAAAAATTAGCAGAAATAATCTTATTTCTTGCTTTATTGTAAGTAGAAGCGAAATAAGGGAGTACCATAGGTTAAAGTGAAAGCCAAAAGTTGGTTGCTATGTGACTGATGTTCCTTTGTTTGTATGGACAGGAGTTGACAAATTCTTGTATGAGAAAAGTATAAGTTTTTTAAAGCTGAAACCAAGAAAAAGGAATATCTCAAAAACGATCAACCCCACGAAAAAAATGTATATAACATAAATTGTGTGTTTTAATGTGCTCTACATTTTTATGGGTTAAGTTTTTGTTCATCTCTTACGGTTTAGTAGTTATGAAAAATTCATCCAGAATAAAGTAGTCTTCAGAGGCTATTCCCAGAAAATTCAGAATATACATTTTATTTGTGAGGTAAATAACTTTAATATACCACATTTTAATCAAAATCGTTAGAGCCATTTTTTAAAAAATAAAAAATTTCGAAAAAAGTTCCATGTAAAGGGTAGTTTGGGGTGGGGGGATTTTTCTCAAAATCTTCGTGTCGCATCCCTGGAAGATACTCAAATACCAAGTTTAGTATTTTACCGACTTTTCGTTTTTGAGTTATCGTGTTCACAGACACACGGACACACGGACACACACGGACCTTTTTCTGAAAATACTTTTTTTGGATACAGGGGACCCTAAAACATATATTTCTGGTGAAATCTCGGTATCGAATTTTTTGGTGGAGTGCAATACATTCTCTACATAGTGAGTATAGAGAAAGTAAAAAATCTGGTGTGTTACACTCACATGACTTTCTCCATATCCCTGCAACAAATAATTCTTAAAAAGCTTATACTTCTATTTACTATAAGCTAATCAGAAAGAATTAGCAGAAATAGTCTAATTACTCGCTTCCTTGTAAGCAGAAGCGAAATAAGGCACAACCGTAGGTTAAAGTAATAGTCAAAAGCTGGTTGCTATGTCAATGAAGTTCCTTTGTTTATATGGATAGGAGTTGACAAGTTCCTGTATGAGAAAAACTATACGTTTTTCATAGCAGAAACCAAAAAAAAAAAGGAATGTCACAAAAACGACGAACTCCACGAAAAAAATGTATATAACATAAATTGTGTGTTTTAATGTGCTCTACATTTTCATGTAGTAAGTTTTTGTCCATCTCTTACGGTTTAGCAGTTATTCAAAATTTAGTAAAACTCATCCAGATCATTCATCATTCTTCAGAGGCTATTCCCAGAAAATTCAAGATATACATTTTATTTTTCAGGTAAATATGTTTAATATACGACATTTTAATCAAAATCGTTAGAGCCATTTTTGAGAAAATCCAAATTTTCGAAAAAAGTTCCATGTAAAGGGTAGTTGGGGGTGGGGGAGTTTTCTCAAAATCTTCGTGTCGCATCCCTGGAAGATACTAAACTTAAATACCAAGTTTGGTATTTTACCGACTTTTCGTTTTTGAGTTATCGTGTTCACAGACACACGGACACACACACACACACACACACACACACACACACACACACACACGGACCTTTTTGTGAAAATGCTTTTTTTGGATATTGGGGACCCTAAAACATATATTTCCGGTGAAATCTCGGTATCGAATTTTTGGGTGGAGCGCAATACTTGCTCTATACACTATGTACATAGTGCGTATTGAGAAAGTAAATATCCATATAAAGTGTAGTTTGTGGCGGGGGGATTTTTTTTAAATCTACGTGTCTACTAAACATAAACACAAAGTATGCTTTTTAATTGTATTTTCATTTGTGAGCTATGCTGTTCACAGACTCACACACACACAGATACACACACGGGCCTTTTGCTAAGAATACTTTTTTCGGACTCAGGGGGCTTCAAATCTCGACATTGAATTTTTGGGTGGAATACAATACTTTCTCTAGCTACTATGACATTGTACATACACAGTATGGATGTAAAAATCTGATGTGTTCCATTCACATGACTTTCTCTACTTCTCTGTAACAAATTATTGTTAATAGGCTTATTGTCAAAAACTGGTTGCTGTGTGACTGAAGTTCCTTTGTTTGTATGGACAGGAGTTGGCAAATTCCTATATGGGAAAAGTACGTTTTTTAAAGCGTAAATCAAAAACAAGGAATATCTTAAAAACGATCAACTCCACGAAAAAATGTATATAACATAAAGTGTGTGCTTTAATGTGCTCTACAGTTTTTGTGTGGTAATTTTTGGTCTATCTCTTACGGTTTAGCATTTATGCAAAATTTCGTAAAATTCATCCAGAACAAAGTAGTTTTCAGAGGCTATTCCAAGAAAATTTAAGTTATACATTTTATATGTCTTTAATATACATATTTTAATCAAAATCAAAATATTCGAAAAAAGTTCCGTGTAAAGGGTATTTTAGGGCGAGGGGATTTTTTTCAAAATCTTCGTGTCACATCTCTGGAAGATACTAAACTTAAATACCAAGTTTGGTATTTTACTGACTTTTCGTTTTTGAGTTATCGTGTTCACAGACACACGGATACACACACACAAACACATACACGGACATTTTTCTGAAAATGCTTTTTTTGGATACAGGCGACCCTAAAACATATATTTCAGGTGAAATCTTGGTAAAGTACTTTTGGGTGGAGTTCAATACCTTCTGTATACACTATGTACGTAGTACGTATAGAGAAAGTAAAAATGAGCACACCTGTATATCAATACAAAGAGACGTTACGGATGAATGGGACGGGTATTGCAAGACACTGGACATCACAGTCAGCATACAAAAGGCTAAAGTGTAGCCTTAACCTGAAAACAAACGTGCTGCTTGATACTGAAAGGAAACTTGCTGTCAGTTTAATGCAATAACAGATACAGACAATATAGTAGCAAGTTCACAATTGTAAATTTGAACTAGATCACACTGCGAAGTAAAGGTGGGGTGGCCAAGAGTCTCTAGAATGGGCTTCGTAATAATTTCTAGGGTCGTTGTTAAATATTGTCACACCCAATGCCTGAATCAAGGGACCCGATTTACTGCGAGAGATTAAATTAGGAAAAATATACTTTTACTACAGTTAGGCGTGCATATAGGGATACAACTATTCCAGCTTGTGCAACAAGAAAGTAAACTGCTTGATTCAATTAAAAGGACGTGAATGGGTTAACAGAACTACTAATTTAACTTAGTCCTTAGATTTTTTTTTCTTTTTTGAAAAAAAAAAAAAATACAGTTCCGGAGGTTTATCAGGACTCCGGTGCTGTATTCTTTTTTTCTCCATTTTTTCCAGTTTCCTATATTTCCTTTGTAGACCTTATTATTCTTAACGTTTTCCATATACATACACAAACATAGACACACTTACAAACACAGAAACTCCTATGCCCAAGGCGGGACTCGAACCCACGATCTTGTGCACCACGAAGAGCCAAAGGGAGTCACTTTAGCGAGCGCGGCCACCGGGATCGGCTTCATTCAGACAGTGGGTGTGACATATTTGGTTTTGGGTATTGGTTACCGGAATTTGTTAAAAAATGGTGTAAATATCGTAGATTTTTTCTCTTATTTTTCCTTTGTAAAATTCGTCATTACGTGGTCTAACGGTTTTTGGTCTTAGGTTTTGAAATTTTTGGTTTCTCGATTATCCTATAACAGTTAGGGTGGGATTTGCCTCTTTAGTTGTGAAGATCACGAGGGGAATGGTCGTTTAACTAGGACGCCAAGTTTGGCTTCATGCCATGAAGAAACCTAAGATAATGCTATAAAGTACTATTTAAATTAGACATGTTGACCAGTGGCGGCTCGTAGATTAAAAATATAGGTGTTCACAAAATCAGCAATTTACCACCACCGCAGCCGCTACTGCTACCGCCGTCGCCGCAACATCAAATCCAGTAATATTAGAAACAATGATAGTGCCTAATAACAAGAATTATATATTTGTTACACAAATCATCGCCCATCCAGTATTGTAAATATGTTGGATTTCTCCGAGAGTTAACATCAATATGAGGTGATTTAGGGGTGAAGTCCTTTGATGCAGTTCATGTGAAGAATGGTATTTACAGTGAATAATATTTACATTGTTTGAATTAGTAATTAACACCAAATTTATTTGTATAGAAATTACACGCGCCGGTTTTTCAAATATGTAAACTTTTCTAACACTCGGTGATTAAAGTCTTTTATGCTGTTGACCAGTTTGTTCCTATTATCAAGCATGCCAGTGCTGAAAGTCGATTCTTTTTATTGTGGAAAAGCATATTTCTGGTTCTGATGTAGTCATGGTCGTAGTGATAACAATCTTCAGTAGCTCGGTTAATGTTGAGGTTGTTTTCTGCTATGAACTGCTTAACTCTCGCATAAAATGCAAATTACTAAGAAAAATAGCGCGTCTCACAAAGACTGCAGTTGCACTTACGGATAGTTTGAACTAAATCTCAAAGATAGCAGCACCTCCCGCTGATAAACAGATCCCTGGATGTGTTAATGTGCACGGTCGCACTGTGCTCATTTCTGGCTGTAAAATTCCAAGCTGGTTTGTTGGCCGCGCAAGCGCAGAACTGCTAAACGTTAGTAATACGCTGGCACACAGGCCTGTGCTACAAGCGTTGTTGTCACATCTCAGGTTCTCGGCTGTGTTCAATCTGAAGAGCAGAGCGCGGCATATTTAAACAAGTGGCACCGGATACCGCATTTTATTAAATGTTTCCTGAAATAGAAAAAGAAGATCCATTAAGGAATGTTGGAGGTTCACGTGCTCTTGTGCTCCTATACAGCAGCCGCCGCTGGTGTTGACTTTAAATTAGTAGTTCAGTTAACCCATCCACGTCCTTTTTATTGAATCATGTAATTTACTTTCCCTGTTGCACAAGCTACAATAGTTGTGTCCCTATACGCACCGAGCACGGATCAGAAAATCTTACTGGTGGCGCCACTCCGTGTCATGCTTTGTGTTTATTAGGAGGATAGTTAGAAGCGGAAGCCATGTGCGATGCAGGTATTATTTGTTGTTTTCTGCCTATAAAGCGCATACATTTGACTGAAAGTTCTGTTTCAAAAGGTCGAAATCTTTTTGTACACATCTGGAAATATACTGGGTACATATGCTGAACTGTGGGGATGTCCTGACCTTTCCGATGAAGTGAATGCTGCAAAATTTTGTTGCGGGCTTTCGTTCTCACTATGACCCTCAGAACTGAAAATAAAATATAAAGTATGAATAGTAATACGTACACACCAATACATACACAAAAGTTAATAATAATAATTGACTATTCGCATAATGTATCGTTTAATCTAATACTCACAGTATTTAGAGTTTCTACTTATTAACTTAAAAAACGTTAGCATTAATTTTTAAACAACATTATCCATGCTGCAGTTAATTTTTAAGCATGTGTTACTGCTTTAATGTACAATATAAAATTAATGTACTTACTTCTTTCGATGTACAGCTTGAATTCATAGATTTCTTCTTTGCTCTTCAGTTTTCCGCGTGGGAAAAGAATAAAAGGCAATAGCTGGCGAAGTATTCTTGTAGGTATTATTACATCCTGCAACACAGCATTATTGTTCCCTTTCCGTCTTCTTGTAGTCTTTACATTCGATACTTGACATCTTAGCACACGTTAATATTCTTATTCCACTGTCTCTCTTATCCTCTTGTTAGTAACCAAACTTGCCGCCAGAGTAGCGTGCACGGTGCGAATATGCTCCCCTAACTGTGGTAAAAAATATATTTTTCCTAATTTAATCTCTCGGAGGAAAGCGAGTCATTGATGCAGACAGTGGTGTGACAATATAACACTTGATTTGCACTCAAAAAGTATTTAATTACCAATCTTCCTTATTTAGTTGACATTAAGTTAGAAGCAAATTGATTGTAATCAGTTTCGACCTGTTAGTAAGATAAATACTTATCCTTATTTAGTTGAAATTCAGTAAGAAGCAAATTAATTGTAATCAGCTTCATCTTATTGTGGTTTTAACGATAGATGCTAAGAATGTCAGGCTGTAAATATTTGCTCAAAAATACATAAAACTAAGGTTTAATATAGAGAAAATTCGATGTGTGCCGTTCACATTACTTTACATTATTTACCATTCCCCGAACAAATTATTCTTACAAAACATTATTCCTCTACCTACTCCATGTTTATCAAGATAAAGATTAACAGATATAGTCCTATTATTTAGTTCCTTATAAGTAGAAGAGAGTTAAGGAATACATCAGGCTAAAGTGTTAGTGAAATCTTTTTCAAAGCTGTCGCTCTGCGATCGCGCTTGAAATTCGCTTCTCTTTGAATGACCAGGATAACATGAAAATCGGATTTAGACTTCCTGTTTAAGAAAATTACAAGTAATTTAAAATTTACTCAAATAACAAGCGGTACCTCGAAAATCGTTGGCTCTTCAGAAAAAAGTATATGACATAAATTGTTCGTTTCATCTAGATCTATATATTTTATGTAAAGAGAACCAGTTGAATAAAATTAAGAGGAAATGAAGGGACAGGAAGTTCGGGGAATAAAGAAACCTCCTCAGCATTCGCTAGCGACCCGTAAAACCCCCGAAAAAACATGAATGAGAGAGATCGGTTGTAGGGACCGAACCCACGATCTCCCGAATGCCATCCCATACTAAGCAATCTGGCTCGGTTAATGCTAGGTTACCACCTTCAAGGCGACTCCTCCGGGAGGCCTCATTAAGGAAACTGAGCGGTAGAACATCGCATAGAAAGCCAAAGACAGTTCGAATCCTGTGTGCACAGAATTTGATTTCACTCGGCCGGTGTGAAAAAATATAATCATAAATATATCCTAGATCGAGCAAGTAAGCTCCACCGTAACGCATGAAGTTTGCATTTAGAAACTCTCGGGTTCGATTCCCGGCGACCGCCCACTCTAAGTATGCGTTATTCAATTCTCTAGATTGTAGAATGATTCCTCTTCTACTATGCCTTTCCTCTATGTCCCTCATTCCTTTATCGCCATCTATTTTAGGTTTGAAGCACTAGGTGATGGCGTTCGCAATGTTGTGGTTGGGCGGTAAAGATGCTCTTTGTGAAGGTTTCTCCTTGGTGTCGGTCGAACAGCTCATGGTCACACCTCTGGGTGCATTTTCGCTGCAGATATCTTTCAGGGGACAACCAGGGTTATGGACTCTTAAGTGGGCTTAGGTAACATCATTTGTGTTCCATCTGGAAGCGTTATGAGCCTCTTCCAAGTTTGCATACATCGCCTTTTGGGTCTCCCCCTAGGGGGGAGGTTGCGACCACTTCAGCTGCTCCGAAGCGAGGGCTTCGGACCTCGAGCACACGTGGTACTTCTTATGTTACTAGAAGTATGTCAGGCCAAACATCCGATCTCCTTCCGAATGGGAGCTGTACAAATTGGGTTGGACTCGTCGGGGCAGTAGCTCTCGAAACCCATGAGCGGTGATTACTAGGTAGATTGTGAGATGCTTTAATGCTTAGTAGACAGAAACTAATGCATTTCGTTCCCACCGACGCCTTCGATAGACATCCCCACATGGAATTGTCGCGCCTAAGTGGTGTCAGCAAGGAACCGGTTTATAACATTTATAACGGCCTAATCGAAAACCCCACAGACTTGTTCTCTGGGGCGCCAGGTCACTGCAGTGTGGTTTATCTCACCTAGCCTCTCCCTTCCAGGAGCTCAAACAAAAAGAGCTACATGGCCTACTCCTGGTTACAAGATCCCCTCCGAATATGTACCTTCATCTTTATATAGGGTCTTCAAATTTGTTCGGCCTTTACCACCAGTCGTTTGTTCGCTCATGACTTCAGTACTACAAAGCGTGTTTTAACACGCATTGCCATTTAAAGAGAACTAAAGTAGAATGGGTGGACTTCAACAGTTTCGACGTCACCTCAGTGAATGGGATTTATATCGCAACTTTCCAATATTTATATTTGGAACTTTCGCTTGAGTCTGGTAAAATCGCAATAGCAGAATTTGTGCTGATAGGTAAGGTATTCTTCCAGTCCGGAATTAGCACTCAATCATACAAATTCTGCGATCTATAGTCACCTCCATCTCGCGTGCAAAAAAAAAAAAAAAAAAAAAATGGAGAAAAATAGTTTTGCATTGCCCAGTACGTCAACTTGTTTACGAAGGCGGCAATGAAATGAAATGGCGTTTTATTTATGGACGCTCTATAACTGCTGTGGTTCTCAGCGTCCAATTCTATATTGGGCGCGAAAGACCGCTAAATAAAATGTTGCTCAGAGGTCTCTCTAACAGGCTTGAGGTTCTTTTACGTAACGTAAATCTACGACACGGGACCCACGGCTTTACTTCCCTTCCGAAGGAAGCCATGCTAAGGATTTTAACGCCCGAAAAATTCATCGTCCTCCGCCGGGTTTGAACCCAAGATCTTGGGTATATAAAATTAGCATAGTAACCATTACACTACGGAGATGAAGAAAATAAATAAATGGCGTGTTATTTATGGATGCTCTTTAACTACTGTGGTTCTCAGCGTCCCATTCTATATTGGGCGTGAAAGACCGCTTAATTTTGCTCAGAGACCTCTCTATCAGGCTTGAGGTTCTTTTACGTGCCGTAAATCTACGATACGGGACCAACGGCTTTACTTCCCTTCCGAAGGAAGCCATGCTAAGGATTTTTACATTCGAAAAAATCCATCGTCCTCCGCCGGATTTGAACCTGCGACCTTGGGTATGTGAAGTCAGCAGGGTAACCATTACACCACGGAGAGCTACTACGGAGACGAAGTCGGCAATGCATACAGTCCAAGGTTCAATTTCGCACCTCCCTTTTGAGACAAGTGCTCGTTGAACTAATAATGACGTTATGCATTTAAACCCACTGGCGCTAAATCCAATAATTATAAAGACCCAGTACATCCTGATTTTGAAGTTACAAACTTCCCTTACAGGAGAAGTGAGAGGTTTCCTTGAAATTCCAAAAACTATAGCAACACAATATGCCAAGTTAAGGTTTATGTGTAACGTAAATACAGTTGAATGTTTAGGCATATAAACCACTATGATGGTTCCAACAATATAAAAATGATTTATTGCTCGATAACAGACTTTTACGTGCTCCCATGGAGTGATAAAACTTATCTGATGCTACTGAAAGCTGTATAAAAATGAATTATTATCTTAAACTCCATGGTCCCCTAATGCTCGGCGCTTGCTCCATCTTCCCTCCTTTCCCCAAATGTGGAGAGCATGTGTCTCACAGCGTGTGTTCTTCCAACGTTTAGTTTTTCCGGAGAGCAGCGACATCTAATTAATTTCTCGACCACATTTGTATAGTCTACTCACATTCTTTTCGGCTAGCAGAAGAAAAATCTGATTTGTTCCTTTCACATGACTTTCTCTTTACCTCTGAAACAAATTATTGTTAAAAAGTTTTTGTTTCTATTTACTTCATACTAATCGAGAAAAAATCAGTAGAAATAGTCCTATTGCTTACTTCCTTGTAAGTAGAAGCGAAATAAGGGAGTGCTATTTGTTAAAGTGATAGTCAAATGTTGGTTCCTATGTGACTGAAGTTCCTTTGTTCGTACGGACAGGAATTGTTACATTTCTGTGTGAGAAAAATATGCTCTTAAAGCTGAAACCAAAAACAAGGAGTGTCTCAAAAACAATCAACTCCACGAAAAAAATGTATATAAGATAAATTGTGTGTCTGAAGGTGCTTTACATATTTTGTGTTGCAAGTTTTTGTCCATCTCTTATGGTTTAGCACAATTCCGTAAAATTCAGCCAGAATAAAGTAGTCTTCAGAGGCTATTCCCAGAAAATTTAAGATATACATGTTATTTGTCAGGAAAATATCTTAAATATACGACATTTTAATGAAAACGTTAGAGCCTTTTTGAGAAAATCAAAATGTTCGAAAAAAGTTCCATGTAAAGGGTAGTTTTGGGTGAGGGGATTTTTCCCAAACTGTTCGTCTCGCATCCCTGGAAGATACTAAACTTAAATACCAACTTTAGTATTTTACCAACTTTTTGTTTTTGAGCTATCGTGTTCACAGACACACGGACACACACACACAGGAACCTTTTTTCTGAAAATGTTCTTTTTTTTGGATAGAGAGGACCCTAAAACGTGTATTTCCGGTGAAATCTTGGTATCGAATTTTTGGGTGGAGTGCAATACCTTCTCTATACACTATGTACATAGTACGTATAGAGAAAGTAAAAAGAGGGTGGAAGGACAGGTTCCTGCATCAAGCAGACCACTTCTCCCGCCTACAACCCTAGTCGAAAAGAATACGAATGTACTGTACAGTGTACATAGTAGGCAGAGAAGGTATTTTATTTCACCCGAAAATACGATAACGAAATCTCACCGAAAATACAAGTTTTGAGACACTCTAAAATAACACTTTTACTTTCTCTATTTAGTGCATACTATATAGGTAGAGAGCGTATTACACTCCTCACAAATAGGTCGTACCTGGCCGAGGGATAGCTCCAAGAGGAACGCATGCGGGATTTATAGTGGACAAAGGGGCGCAGGGGCGGATTTTCTCCGGGTTCTCCGGTTTTCCCCGCCATCGTATTCCATCTTTATTGCATGTAGCATCAGTGTCATCGTCTACGGCGCCATACGCAGTAAAAGCGAAAGTTATACACTATTGAAGCAACAACTTCATCCAAAAATCCCATACCGAGTTTTCGCCAGAAATGCACGTTTAAGGTATCCTAGATAAAAAGAATAAAATATAAGCATTTTTAAGAAAGGTATGTGTAAATGTGTATACGTGTGTGTGTGTGTGTGTGTGTGTGTGTGCGTGTGTGTGTCCATGTATCCTGTGCCTGTGAACACGATAACTCAGAAAAGTCGGTAAAATGCCAAACTTTTATTTTACAATAACTTCCAAGGATGCGATAAGAACATTTTGAGACATTTTATAAAAAAGTTATTTTACAAGAAATGACTATTATAATACAACGTGTTAAACACACACGCACAAATATATATATATATATATATGAGAAATAAAATATGAATATTTACATACCTATATTTTTTTTCTCTCAAACGAAAATTTGTTATTCCTTTCTCTTTCTTTTACTTATTATCTTGCTCATGTAAACACAACGAATTTCAATTAAAAATAACTGATTTTCAAAAATTTTAACTATTCTTTAAAGCCTAGTGCATTCCCTCATTTCTATTCTGCTTACTTCTAGAAGTAATTTTTATAAGAATAGTTTGTTGCAGAACAGATAGAGAAAGTTATGTAAATGGAACACATTCCGATTTTTAGAAAAAGGTCGGTGTGTGTCTATTTGTTAGTATGTGTCTATGTGTGCGTGTTCAGGCTGCGTAATGTAAAACCAAAAATTCCACCAAAAGTGATATTTCCAAGGATGCGGCACGAAAATGTTTAAGAAAATCCCCCACCCTGAAATACACTTTACAAAGAAAAAATGTCTAACATTTTGATTTTCTGAAAACAGTCTCTAACAATTTTGATTAAAATGTCATATATTAAAGATGTTTATATGGCAAATAAACTGTATGTTTTCAATTTTCTGCGAAAAGCCTCTGAAGACCTCTTTATTCTGAATGAATTTAGCTGCTAAACCATAAGAGGTAGAAAAAGACTTACTCTCACAAAATGTAGATCCCGTTTAAATACATAACTTATGTCATACATTTTGTTCGTGAGGTTGGTCGATTCCTAGATATTCCTTGTTATTGGTTTCAGTTTTAAAATATTTAAACTTCTCTCATACGGAAACTTGTCAACTCCGGTCATGCAAAGAAACAGATTTCAATCCCATAGCAACCAGCTTTTAAAAGGTTTGACTATCTTTTAGTTTAGTATATTTCCTTATTTACCTTCTACTTATAAGGAAGCAAGTAATTAGATCATTACTGCTAATGCTTATCTGGATTAGGATGAAGTAAATAGAAGAATAAGCTCTAACTCTAATTTGTTAGAGAGCTGTAGAGAAAGTCATGTGAATGAAACACATACGTTTTTTTTTTAAGTTAAATTTTTGGCTAGGTACCAATGTAATGTTGCATTTCTTAAACAGCCTTTGAAAATTGGGAATAACTTTTGATAATAGTCAAATTCGTTATATTTTGTGTTGTCATTCTTTATTGATTTTAATAAACTATCTTCTTTTTTATCTTTTGATTTTTCTGTTGTCTAAGTATACTGTAAATCAACTGACTGTTGAATCATTGTTGTTAAATACTTTAATGACATGACTTAATCTTGTTTGATATGCTTCTCTTATTAAGCTTAGATATTAAGCATGTTGATGAGTTTTTGGACTGCATTTATTATTCTTTGTGTAATTATTCATATGGGTAAGTTTTCTATACGAGGGTCAGCTGAAACGTTCGGGGCCTCTCAATGAAAAAAGCACTTTAATTGTTTTTGCTTAATTTCTCAACATAATCTCCAGAAAGACTAATAGATTTGTCAAATCGGTGTTCTAATTTAATTAAACCATCTCTGTAGTGCGATTTATCATGGTCCTCAAAATAGTGTTTACCGCATCAATGACCTCCTCGTTGGTGTGAAATCTTCGTCCTCCAATAAATTGTTTGAGGTTTGGGAACAGGTGGTGGCCACTTGGTGCTAGATCTGGCGAATAGGGTGGATTCTCAAGCAATTCTAACTTTAATTCGCACATTTTCCCCATAACAATGACTGAACGATGGGTCGGAGCATTGTCGTGATGAAACAAGACTTTTTTCTTTCTTTTTTGCCAAGTGAGGTCCTTTTTCTTTTCACCTCATCACTCAAGCATTGCAGTAAGCTTGTATAGTAGTCATCAGTGATTCTTTTACCTTTTTCCAAGTAATCAATAAAAATAACTCCTTGTACATCCCAGAAAACACTCGCAATAACCTTGTTAGCTGGCAAAATTGACTTTCCTTTTTTTTGGAATTGGTTCACCTCGCGCAATTCTCTGTTTTGACTGTAATTTACTTTCTGGAGTGTAGTGATGTATCCAAGTTTCATCCATTGTAATAAACTGTCTCAAAAATTCACTGAGATTTTTACGGTAGAGCCCCACATTCTTAACAGAAACAGTTTTTCTTTGCACCTTTTGATCAGATGTCATCAAAAGCGGCAGCCATCTTGCACAGACCTTGTGAAAGCCCAAAACATAACTTAAAATATTAACTGCACGTTCTTTTGATATGTTTACAGTCTCAAACAACTTTAATCTGCGGTCTTCCAGTGCTAAACGATGATTTTTTCAACTATCTCTGGAGTTGTCACTTCTACAGGGCGTCCAGATTGAGGCCCATCAATAGTGTTCGTACGTCCCATTTTAAACTCTGTAAACCACCTTTTAATCATTGAATATGAAGGGGCAGAGTCTTTCATTGAACTCTCCATTTCCTCCTTAATTTCTTTAAGCGTTAAGTCTTTCAAGTAGAAGTATTTAATCACTGCTTGTTTTTCCAAATCCTCCATTTTCGTGAAAACTCTAAAGTTGTCTTGTTTAAAATGTTGTCATTCGAAAACTAAACAAGCTATTGACCTGTACCTATGGATACAAGCTAGTCTGGTGTTAAACTTTACGATGCTATCGTCTAACTGGCCTAGTGACGCCATATCTATCTGAAGCCCGGGACTTATCAGCCGACCAATGCCAATTTTTAACACTATTATTTCTGAATGTCTTAAAATTCAACAATGAGGCATGTAGTTATTTTTTTTAAATTTCCATTGTGAACTTAATGTTTTTGTCCTGAAAATTTAAAACATTCAAAGATTTATCCATGACTTTGTTAGGGATGTTATCCGACACATCATCTACATATCTATACCATACTCTGAATATTTCTGGGTATTCTTATTACATACCTTATGCTTAGTACGTAAGTTCAGTATTTTCCAAGAATACACCTCGAAGATTTGGAGCTAAGTCCCCACAGTCAGTCTCCGAGTGGTTAGATCACTCCCCGCTCACCTAGATGGCCCGAGTTTGATCCCAAGCGACCGCATGTGAGATTTGCAGTGGACAAAGCGGCGCAGGAGCGGGTTTTCTCCAGTTTCTCCGGTTTCCACTGCCATCGCATTTCACCTATATTTCATATCATCCACTTCCTGTTCATGCCTGGCTACGGGCCGACCCCCTGCTAAAGTTTCTCAATTTTGTGATTTCGTTGCGTTGGCTCCCCGACATGCTTCTGACCCCTAGGCATTGGCTTGTTAGTCCTGGGGCAGGGGGTCAGTCCTACAAATACGGGGAGGGTAAGCCGATTACGAAACGGAACGAATTTTCCTAGGATACGTCACGAAGATTTGCAGGAAAATCCCCACAGCTTTCACAATCCACTACAGTCTGTCTATGAGGGGAGTATTGGGTAAAAGGAAACAGAGACCTATCTTCTCAAATAACCACATTCTAGTCTATTTTATAGGATCTATTATAATTATTGCTGTTCCAAATGGAATTAAAATTTTTATTTGACCTTCGCTAATATATGGTTAAAATAATTCATAGTCCTGATATTTTCTACATTTTGATTTTCTCAAAAATGGTTCTAATAGTTTATTTAATTGTACAAAATTCAACAATGTTAAAGATATTTATGTGACATACTAAATCTATGCCTTGAATTACTCAGAAAAACTCTGAGGGCCTGTTCATTGTTGGTGACAGTTGCATAACTGAAAACCATTAGAGATAGACAAATCTTTCTACACAAAAATGTAGAGGTTTTTAAAACACATAATTTATGTCAAATATATATATATATATATATATATATATATATATGTAGCCTTAAGCATTTCCATTGGTTTGAATTTCCCAATACTTATTTTTCGAATATGAGAAGACACAAATTGGTTTTTTATCACTTTCTCTATACGTACTATGTACATAGTGTATGGAGAAGGTATTGCACTCCACCCAAAAATCGATAGTGTGTCCGTGTGTCCCTGTGTCTATGAACACGATAACTCAAAAACGAAAATACTTTATTCTGGATTAAATTTACGGAATTTTGCATAGCTCATAAACCGTAAGAGATAGATAAAAACTTACTACACAAAAAATGTAGAGCACGTTAAAACAGACAATTTATGTTATATACATTTTTTCATTGGGTTGATCGTTTTTTAGATATTCCTTGTTTTTGATTTCAGCTTTAAAAAAAACAAACTTTTCTCAAACTGGAATTTGTCAATTGCTGTCCATACAAACAAGGCACATAGCAACCGGTTTTTTATTATCACTTTAACCTATGGTTCTGCCTTATTTCTCTGCTACTTACAAGGAAACAAGTAATAAGACTATTTCTGCTAATTTTTTCTCGATTAACATGAAGTAAATAAAAGCATAAGCTTTTTAATATAATTTTTTGTAGAGATGTAGAGAAAATTATGTGAATGGAATACATCAGATTTTTTCCTTCTATCTTTGTTTCTTTTATCTTTCTTTCTGCTAGTAAACTTTTAGATAGTGCAAACTGAAAATTCTACTTAGAGTCTCAGAAAAAATGCAAGGGTCAAATCTAGTCAACACGTCTTCGTACTAAGCAAACATTTAACTTTGGCGTACGGTATGACACCTTTGGTGTGCAAATCGCTTGGAATTTACTTCAAAGCAAGGTCATAAAGCAGGGAGTTAATTTGCTTCTAAACGAAGCTTAAGTGCGGTGTTTAAGTTGCCCACATTGTTGATCCTTATCGATTTGCGTTACAGGGATGATGTTGGCGGTTCTGGTGGCCGGGGAGGACAACAACAGGTGGGTGTGGTCTGGCTCAGGACGCAGCCTCACTTCCCCCTTCTATCCAGAGGAATCCGCTCAGAGACCACTATACAGGTAACCTGGTCCTTCATAGTCCTTATCATGCCTTGGTGATTATACAGGACGCTTCCATGTGTAAGTATTCCCTCTCGTCACATGGCTACTCTGTTACGAGGGCGACAATGAAACCTTTTAGAAAAACAAATAAGGATTAGCTTTACAAAATATCAACGGATACTAAGACTGAGTTTTAGGTGAAAATAACATTTTTTACTTTTACTTTCTCTAGCACGTAACTACAATGCAGATAGTAGGTAGAGAAGGTATTGTATTTCACTCTAAAAATTTGATACCGAGATTTCATTGGAAATACATATTTCGAGGACTCCTGCATCCAAGAAGGAAAGAAGAAAAAAACATTTGTAGAAAAAGAGCATAACTCAGAAAAAAAAACTTAGAATTTAAGTTTAATATCACCCATACAATACAATACACTAATTCATGTAGGAAAAGTAAAAATAAAATTCATAATGATGCATGTTTTAGAAACTTTTGATTTCTCAAAAATGGCTCTAATGACTTTGATTTAAATTAGCAAAACTTAAAAATACTATATATGTACATGAGGAATTAGACTCTACATTCTCTAGCACGTATGTGTGATGTAGATATTTGATATAGACGGTATTGTATTCCACCCAAAAATTCGATATTGACATTCTACCGCAAAAATATATTTACTGGATATAAATATATATATATATATAAGAGCAAAACTCAAAAACGAAAACTCTGTTAAATATCTAAGTTAGTATTTAAGTTTAGTATCTCTCAAATAATACAACACCGCCTCTAGTACATGTAGAGAGAGTAAAAATAAATCATAGTGCTGCCTATTTTCGAAACTTTGGTTTTGCAAAAATTGCACTAATGATTTTGATAAAAATTTAAAACAAAAAATAACATATAAGAGATATACACGTGACAAACTAGATTATTACTTTCTCTAGCACGTATGTGCAATATAGGTAGTAGATCGAGAGGGTATTGTATTCCACCCAAAAATTCAATACCGGGATTTCACCGGAAATACATATTTCGAGGGCTCCTGAACCTTAAATGTGTATAGGAAAAGAGCATGATTCAAATACGAAAACCCTATCAAATATCTAACTCGGAATTTTAGTTTAGTATCACCCAAACAATACAATAACTTCTCCAGTATATGTTGAGAAAGTAAAAATAATTTACAGTGCTGCATCTTTTCCAATTTTTTTATTTTTTAAAAATGGCTGTAATGATTTTGATTAAAATGAACAAATGTTAATAATATTATAGATATTAACATGACAAGACAAATGTAAAGTAAATGAATTTCAATTGTTTCACAAAAGACCAGATTTTTAAAATGTTACTATCCTTCAGCTTAGTGTATTTCCTTATTTTCCTCCTACTTACAAGGAAGCAAGTAATAAGACAATTTCTATCCTGATTAGCATGAATTAAATGAAAGAATAATATTTTTTAAGAATAGTTTGTTTCAAGAAGATAGTGAAATACGTGTGAATGGAGCACATCAGATTTACTAATTTTCCATAAGTGGTAAACCCTAAGAAATAGATAAACATTGCTTCACAAAAAACATGTACAACTCGCTAAAACACCATTTTATGTTCTATACATTTTTTGTAGAGATAACACTTTCCAAAATATTCCTTGGTTGCAGATTTAATCCACTTTTTTTCTTAAACAGGAATTTATCTTTCGTTTCATAGCTCTTTAGTTTTACTTCTGGCAAGCAAAGTGAACTGAATTTCAATTGTTTCACATAGCGACCAGCTTTTAAAAACTTTAGTATCACTTTTGCTTAGTGTATTTCGTTTTTTTTCCTCCTACTTACAAGGAAGCAAGTAATGTGACAATTTCTGCTAATGTTTATCCTGATTAACATAAGAATAAAAAGATAATATTTTTATATTTTGTAAGAATAGTATGTTTGCGGTCGCCCTCCATGGTGTAATAGTTACAATACTAACTTCATATACGCAAGGTCATGGGTTCAAACTCGGCGGAGGACGATGGATTTTTTTGGGAATAAAAATCCTTAGCATAGCTTCCTTCGGAAGGGAAGTAAAGCCGTTGGTCCCGTGTCGTAGATTTGTGGCAAGTAAAAGAACCTCAAGTCGGATAGAAGGGATCTTTCACGCCCAAAATAGAATGGGACGCTAAGAACCACAGCAGTTAAAGCGTGTCCATAAATAAAACTACACTTACATTTTACTTTCTCTATAGAAAAATGGAAATGACGTGTTATATTTTATGGACGCTCTTTAACTACTGTGGTTCTCAGCGTCCCATTCTAAACTGGGTGTGGAAGACCGCTTAATTTTGCTCAGAGGCCTCTCTTATCAGGCTTGAGGTTCTTTTACGTGCCGTAAATCTACGACACGGGACCCACTGCTTTACTTCCCTTCCGAAGGAAGCCATGCTAAGGATTTTTACACCCGAAAAAATCCATCGTCCTCCGCCGGGTTTGAACCCGCGAACTTGGGTATATGAAGTCAGCATGGTAACCATTACACCACGGAGGGCGACTACTTTCTCTATACGTACTATGTACATAGTGTATAGAGGAAATATTTTATTCCACCCAAAAATTTGATACCGAGATTTAACCGGAAATATATGTTTTGGGACCCCCTTAATCCAAAAAAAAAATTCAGAAAAAGGTCCGCCTGTGTGAGTGTCTGTGGACAGCAGAGCTCAAAAACGAAGAGACCGTTGAATACCAAACTTGATATTTAGGTTTTGTAGCTTCCAAGGATGCGACACGAAGATTTTCAATAAAATCCCCCATCCCTAACTACCCTTTACATGGAAAAATTTCCGACATTTTTGATGTTCTAACAATTTTGATTAAAATATCTTATATTGAAGAAATATACCTGACAAATAAAATTTTTATCTTGAATTTTCTGGATATAGCCTCTGAAGACTACTTTATTCTGGATGAATTTTACAGAAATGTGCATAACAGGGAAACCGTAAGGGATAAACAAAATGTTACTTAAAAAATGTACATTACGTGAAAACGTACGCTTTATGTTATATACATTTTTGTTTTTCGTGGAGTGGATCGTTTTTTAGATATTCCTTGTTATTGGTTTCAGCTTTAAAAAACTTTTCTCATACGGGAATTTGTCAACTCCTGTCCATACAAACAAAGGAACTTTGACTAATACTTGAGCCTATGCTACTTCCTTATTTCTCTTCTACTTGCATGGAAGCAAGAAATAAGACTATTTCTGCAATTTTTGCCTGATTAGCATGAAGTAAAAATAAGCATAAGCTTTTTAACAATATTTTGTTGCAGCAAGTCATGTGAATGGAACACATAAGTTTTTTTTTTCAAATGTAAATCTCAAGTGAATTTATGAGACTCCCATTTCAACGTAATCAATCCTGTGAATTATTGCCTTCGTGTGATCCAAAGGCATTTGTCTGAGATTGTCCATTGCATGTACCTAGACTTCTATGGGAATAGTCTGGTCTATTTTGGGAGACTGGGTGAAGACACGTGATGACCTAGGTTGAATCAATCTTCGGAAGCTAGTTCGGTGTTTTCCAGTGGGAAATTGGATTGGACAATGCTTACGTGAACTCTACTAGCAGACTGCCATCAGGAAGGTTACCTCTGTTTTCAACCTTCGGCTAATAATTAATGTGACTTTGCTTGCTTGGTTAAAATTCCAGCAACTTGCCAGGAGCGGCTTTTCTTCTTTGCTTTTTACAAATCTGTAGCGTCCTGCCCAATTAAATCTGGTAACTGTTCTTGTGGCGTGCTAAAAACAGTTCTTTTGACACAAGTCGTTAGTAGGTATATACTTATGTAAATAGCGCTGTATCGAGATATACCCCATTGGTAGCCTACTTATTATACCAATTTGAGCACTACTAATTCATTTTACTTTCTTTATACACTATGCACATGGTACGTGTAAAAAAAGTAAACAATCTGATGTGATGACTTTCTCTACATGACTTTCTCTACATGACTTTCTCTACATCTTTGCAACAAATTATTGTTAAAAAGCTTATGCTTCTATTTCTTCATGCTACTCGAGAACAAATTAGCAGAAATAGTCTTATTACTCGTTTCCTTGTAAGTAGAAGAAAAATAAGGGAGTACCATAGGTTAAAGTAATAAGTCAATAGCTGGTAGCTATGTGACTGAAGTTCCTTTGTTTATATGGACAGGAGTTGACAAATTCCTATATGAGAAACCTAAGTTTTTCATAGCTGAAAACAAAAACAATAAATATCTCAAAAACGATCAACTCCACGAAAATAATGTATGTAACATAAGTTGTGTCTCTTAACGTGCTCTACATTTCTTGTGCAGTAAGTTTTTATCTAACTCTTACGGTTTAGCAGTTATGCAAAATTCCGAAAAATTTGTCCAGAATAAAGTAGTCTCCAGAGGCATTTCCCAGAAAATTCAAGATATACATTTTGTTTGTCAGATAAATATATTTAATATATGATATTTTAATCAAAATCGTTAGAGCCATTTTTGCGAAAATCAAAATTTTCGAAAAAAAGGTTCCATGTAAAGGATAGTTTTGGGGGGGGGGACTTTTCTCAAAATCTTCGTGTCGCATCCCTGGAAGATACTAAACTTAAATACCAAGTTTGGTATTTTACCGACTTTTCGTTTTTGAGTTATCGTATTCACAGACACACGGACACACACACACACGAACTTTTTTGTGAAAATTCTTCTTTTTGGATATAAGGGACCCTAAGACATATATTTCCGGTGAAATCTCGGTATCGAATTTTTGGGTGAAGTGCAATACCTTCTCTATACACTATGCACATAGTGCGTGTAGAGAAAGTAAAAAAGCATTTTTAGAAAATTCTGCTTGTGTTTATATGTCTGTGGACAACATAGATCAAAAACGAAAATATCGTTAAAAAGCAAATTTGGTATTGAAGTTCACCACACTCCAAACCACCCTTTACAAGGAAATTTTGTTGAAAATTTTGCTTTTCTCAAAAATGGCTCTAACGATTTTGATTAAATACCATATATTAAAGATGTTTATATCGCAAATAAGATATTTTGAATTTTCCGGGAATAGCCTCTGAAGACCACTTCATTCTGGGTGAATTTGGAACAACCAGTAAACCTTTAAAATAGACCGAAACTTACTGTAAAAAATCTGATGTGTACCATTCACATGACTTTCTCCATATCCCTGCAACAAATAATTCTTAAAAAGCTTATACTTCTATTTACTTTATGCTAATCAGAAAAAATTAGCACAGATTGTGCTAATAGAGAAGTAAGTAGAAGCGAAATAAGGGATAGCCGTAGGTTAAAGTGATAGTCAAAAGCTGGTTGCTAAGACAATGAAGTTCCTTTGTTTATATGGATAGGAGTTGACAAGTTCCAGTATGAGAAAAGTATACGTTTTTCATAGCAGAAACCAAAAATAACGAATGTCACAAAAACGACGAACTCCACGAAAAAAATGTATATAACACAAATTGTGTGTTTTAATGTGCTCTACATTTTTTGTGTAGTAAGTTTTTGTCCATCTCTTACGGTTTAGCAGTTATTCAAAATTTAGTAAAATTCATCCAGAATAAACTACTCTTCAGATGCTATTCCCAGAAAATTCAAGATATACATTTCATTTGTCAGATAAATTTGTTTAATATCCGAAACTTTAATCAAAATCGTTAGAGCCATTTTTGAGAAAATAAAAATTTTCGAAAAAAGTTCTATGTAAAGGGTATTTGAGGGTGGGGGGATTTTTCTCAAAATCTTCGTGTCACATCCCTGGAAGATACTAAACTTAAATACCAATTTTGGTATTTTACCGACTTTTCGTTTTTGAGTTATCGTGTTCACAGACACGCGGACTCACGGACACACGGACACATGGACACACACACACACACACACACACACACACACACACACACACACACACACACGGACTTTTTTGTGAAAATGCTTTTTTGGATATTGGGGACCCTAAAACATATATTTCCGGTGAAAACTCGGTATCGAATTTTTGGTGGAGTGCAATATTTTCTCTATACACTATGTACATAGTGCGTATGGAGAAAGTAAAAATCTGTGTTACACCCACATGACTTTCTCTAGTTGTTCTACAAACAAACTTCTTACAAAACATTATTCTTCTTTCTATTACATAGTTCCTTATAACTAGAAGGGAACTAATGTAATATTATTAGTATCAATTGCGAAGGATTTATACTTTTCTCAGACGGAAGTGTCCGTTTTTCTTTGTTCTGCTCCTGGTTAAGAAGCGATTTGCAATGGCGTAGAAAAGCGACAGCCTTTAAAACATTTGACTATCACTTTAGCCTAGTGCATTCGCTTATTTCTGTTCTACTTATAAGGAACTAAGTATTACAATTTTGCTTACTTTTATCTCGATTATCATGGTGTTGTAAGAAGAATTATCTTTCGTACGAAGTTTATTTGTAGAGTAGCTAGAAAAAATCATGTGAGTGTAACATATCAGATTTTTTAAATAATAATTTGTAGAGAAATTGATGTGAATGAATCACATCATAGTTTTTTATTACTATTGCTATGTTAAATGATGTTAGGTCAATCACCTTAAATATATAATATATGACGTGATATAACCATGATATTTTCCACGACGCATATTAAACCGAAGGTCGGCCAGTGGCCGGGTTGAAATTGTGTGAGTTACCACAAACCGATCTCGGTGTTCAAGTAATGGATGATACTGCGGTGATACTCCACTTCGCTTCAAAAGGATGATGATAATGAAAGGAGCACAACAGCCGTCTCAGCGGGGGAGAAAATCTCCATGAATCGAACCCGGGTCCCCGCGTCAGAGACAGATGCGCTATCGCTGCATAATGGAGTACCATATATCTAGGATAGGTAGAGTCAGACTAGAAAACTCAATGCCATAGCCGGATTTGAACCACGGATCTCTCGATCTCTAGCGGTTGCTCTGCCACTGAGCTACCATAGCAACATGCCAGAATAGCATTGAATTTCTCAACTGACTCGCATGGTTCCCGGGAAACCACAAGGTGATCTCAAATTATTTTGAGTCTGACTCTACCGATCTACTCCTGTCCTATACACTGCTTGTGTGAAAAAACACTTAATCCAATACCAATTGACCATAATAGTTGACTATACTATGAATCCTGGGTCTAACATTGTAAGTCGCCACTGGGACTGTCATCCTAAAATAATTTGAGATCACCTTTTGGTTTACCGGGAGACATGCGAGTCAGTTGAGAAATTCAATGCTATACCGGCATGTTGCCATGGTAGCTCAGTGGCACAGTAACCGGCTAGAGATCGGGAGATCCGTGGTTCAAACCCCGGCTGTAGCCTTGAATTTTTCAGTCTGACTCTACCTGTCCAAATATTGTCCTACTCACGGCTTGTGTGAAAAAACAAACGGATGCCATATATCTATCTAGCTATCGATAGACAGATTAGACAGTCATACAGGTAGATAGACAGACACATCTTCCAAGGATGCAATACCATGACTTTCAAGAAAGTTTCTCTTGTCCCAAGGACTACACTTTATATGAAGAATTTCTCTTATTTTTGGTTTTATCAAAAATATTTCTAAAAATTTGGATTACGTTTAAAATATTGTCAAACGAAATATATGCATGTATTCAATTTTATGTAAATACCCTTTAAAGACCATTCCTTCCGATTGTCTGCGGTACCTATGAAGTAAATTAAAAAGCATAAAAATACCCTCACTCCGAACGATTTTATGCTATACAAAAACATATATTAAAGTAAAAAAGGAGAGGATTTTTGTCCTTCAAAATTTTGATCAGTATTTCAGTCCACACGCTTTCAAATTTTATATTGGATCTGTTTTTCCAAGTTCAACCAGGTAGGTCATAATATTGAACGAGGAATGAAACCGATGAAATGATGCTCAAGTGAACTCGGAGTCATTTGAGTTTAAAGTTACTCGTCATTCGTCTTTCAGGATAAGGGAAAACCCCCATAAAATCCTTATCCGGGTAAATCACTCTAACCGAAATTCAAACTCGGAACTGCTTGAATGCAAGGCAGGCACGTTAGCCCCACACTACAGAGGCGGGATTTCGATCTTTTGTTTCTCATCAACCCACGCAAAGAGTATTTATAACATTACGTACAGCAAACCTATAGCAGGCTTGTTTCTAAACATCTGACTGGCATACTTATTTTCCTATCTTTATGGATATAATAAAACAAAAAATCGCTTTAATAAACGTTTAGCATGATAAATAAGAAGTAGAAAGAATATAATTTTATAAATAAATTGCAGAGCACGTATGAAAGTAATTGATGTCTTTAAGTCGCGTAATAAAACACAAGAATTTTTATTATTCATATCTATTTTATTTTATTTGTGTTTGTAAAGCCATGCAAAGCCAAGTAAGAATATTTAATCTAAATGTCTTTCTTTATAGGCATCTTTATTGTGTTCTAGTATAAAAAAATCTAATGTGTTCCATTCACATGATTTTCTCTAGCTATTCTGCAGCAGATTTTTCTTACATAAGCTGGTCCATCTCTCTACTTCGTGCTAATGGAAATGGTGTGTTATTTATGGACGTTCTTTAACTCCCATGGTTCTCAGCGTCCCATTCTACACTGGGCGTGAAAGACCCCTTAATTTTGCTCAGAGGCCTCTCTATCAGGCTTGAGGTTCTTTTACGTGCCGTAAATCTACGACACGGGCCCCACGGCTTTACTTCCCTTCCGAAGGAAGCCATGCTAAGGATTTTTACCCCCGAAAAAATCCATCCGGGTTTGAACCCGTGACCTTGGGTATATGAAGTTAGCATGGTAACCATTACACCACGGAGAGACCGACTTCGTGCAAATAAAGATGGTAAGAAGAGGTATAAATGGTAGTCTTAATTAATTTCTTATAAGTAGAAGAATAGGAGTATACCTACACTAGACTAAAGCGTGTCAAATGTTTTAAAAGCTGTTGAGATCGAAATTAGTTTCTTTGTATATCCAGGAGTTGAAAAATTCCCGCAAGAGAAAAGTTTAAGTATTTTAAAACAAAAACCAATAACCTGGAAATGTTAACATTCGCAAAAATAATGTTTACGACATAAGCTGTGTGTCCTAACTAGATCTACACGTTTTTGTAGAGTAAGTGTTTGTCTATCTCTTATGGCTTACCAGTTATGGAAAACAGATCAGAATGAAAAGGATTTCAGAGCCTATTCCCAGAAAATTCAATATATATATATATACATATATATATATACACATATATATATATATATATACACATACACATTTTATTTGTCATGCATATATATTTAATATACGATATTTTAACCAAAATCGTTACACCATTTTTGAGAAAATCAACATTTCCGAAATGGTTTTCATGTAACGGGTAGTTTGGAGTGGGGAGGGAATTTCTTGATGCATCCTTGGAAGATATTAAACTTTAATAACAAGTTTGATATGTTACCCCCTTTTCGGGTTTGAGTTAACGTATTCACAGAAACGCGAACACACACACACGCACCTTTTTTCGAAAATATTTTTTTTTTGATATTGAGGACCATAAAATGTGTATTTTTGGTGTAGTCTCGGTATAGAATTTTTTATGAAATGCAGTAGCTTATCTACCTGCAATGCACATTCTATATACATGCTAGAGTAAGTAAAATCATGTAAAATCATGCAATTAATCTAAATTCCTTTCTCTTCTGGCGGTTATGTTGTGTTCTAGTAGGACCTGCTTAATAGTAGTAGTAGTAGTAGTAGTAGTAGTAGTAGTAGTAGTAGTAGTAGTAGTAGTAGGAGTAGTAATAGTAGTAATAGGAGTAGTAATAGGAGTAGTAATAGGAGTAGTAATAGGAGTAGTAATAGTAGTAGTAATAGGAGTAGTAATATGAGCAGTAATAGGAGTAGTAATAGGAGTAGTAGTAATAGTAGTGGTAATAGTAGTAGTAATAGGAGTAGTAATAGGAGTAGTAGTAGTAATAGGAGTAGTAGTAGTAGTAATAGTAGTGGTAATAGGAGTAGTTATAGGAGTAGTAGTAGTAATAGGAGTAGTAGTAGTAGTAGTAGTAATAGTAGTGGTAATAGTAGTGGTAATAGTAGTGGTAATAGTAGTAGTAATAGGAGTAGTAATAGGAGTAGTAGTAGTAATAGGAGTAGTAATAGGAGTAGTAGTAGTAATAGGAGTAGTAGTAGTAATAGGAGTAGTAGTAGTAATAATAGTAGTGGTAATAGGAGTAGTAATAGTAGTGGTAATAGTAGTGGTAATAGTAGTGGTAATAGTAGTAGTAATAGGAGTAGTAATAGGAGTAGTAGTAGTAGTAATAGGAGTAGTAGTAGTAGTAATAGTAGTAGTAATAGTAGTAGTAGCAGTAGTAGTAATAGGAGTAGTAATAGTAGTAGTAATAGTAGTAGTAATAGGAGTAGTAATAGGAGTAGTAGTAATAGTAGTGGTAATAGTAGTGGTAATAGTAGTAGTAATAGGAGTAGTAATAGGAGTAGTACTAGTAATAGGAGTAGTAGTAGTAGTAATAGTAGTAGTAATAGTAGTAGTAGCAGTAGTAGTAATAGGAGTAGTAATAGTAGTAGTAATAGGAGTAGTAGTAATAGTAGTGGTAATAGTAGTGGTAATAGTAGTAGTAATAGGAGTAGTAATAGGAGTAGTACTAGTAATAGGAGTAGTAGTAGTAGTAATAGTAGTAGTAATAGTAGTAGTAGCAGTAGTAGAAAATTCAAAACTATAAAATGTTGACGTGCGTTTGTTACTGTCATTAAAAATTCAAAAGTACGACATTGATCCGTTCACTAGTGTCGCATTATTGAAGTAAAAATAAAAGTAAATAAAATAAAATAAATCTGCAATATATCATCCAGGCATCTGGATAATTATGAATCCACATTTCAAATTTTTCATATGCTGTTTAGGTTTTCATACATAATTAATTTCAGTCATTATTACACAGTTTGAATCTGAACTTAATTAGACACTTAAAATCTAATTAATCTACACGGTGTTTCAAGCCTTGCAACCAACCCTGAAGAATGACAGATTTCACAGAATCGAACATTTCTGTCAACCAAACACTTACTTTCAACGTTTGGAGTTATGTATCTTTATTAGTAACACTGGCTCACTGGTGTATTGTTTAACAGTCATGCAACAGCTAGAGAACAGTTCAATATGGAAAGTTTTCTAAAAGTCTATCCTGAATACGAGTACATTCATTGTAAGTTCGTAGTACTGATTGCGGACCCGTTCAAACAGTCAGCCATATATCGAATTTCCACAAAAGCAACAATTCCACAACCAATTTCTCCTTGTTTTCAACTAGAGTGACATACTTGACATTTTTTACATGCCTTTACGTAAAGAAATCTAATAGGATTAAGCCAGGTGATCGAGCTGGCCATGCAACAGGTCCCCCTCTTCCTATCCTCTGCTCCCCGAAGGTGTTGTTCAGATGCCTATGTACGAGTATAACCTGGCGCTGGAGCACTTTTATTTTTGATATTTATATCTTTAAAATGTGGTTTGTTAATCAAAATCGTTAGAACATTTTTGAGAGAAAAACAACATTTTCAAAACTTTTTCCATGTAAATGATAGATTGTGGTGGGAAGATTTTGTGTCCAAGTTTGCTATGTAATGGTCATTTTGTTTTTCAGCTATACTCTCTCCAGACATTACACAGACACACACACACGGACCTTTTTTCTAAAAATCTTTTTTCAAACACAGGGGACCTCAAAACACATTTCCAACGAAGTCTCCACATAAAATTTTGGGGTGGAATACAATACCTTCTTTAGCTACTATGTACATTGTATGTGCATAAGGCTAGACATGATAATATTGGTTTACTTAAACTATTACTATTTACAACTAAAACTGGTTATAAGTTGGCATATTTTTCCCTTTCACTTATATTAATTACTAGAAGCCAGCAAAGTTGAACGCTGGTAGCCAGTATTCTGCATAATCTACACTTCAATTATATTTATAAAAGCTAATGAACCTTCCAAGATACAAAATAAGTCTTTATGTATATTTAATAAATAATTATATAACATTATTTTCACTTAAAAGACCTGTCAGTGGTTGTGCTACAATGCAGCATTTTCTCAACCTCATGCAAATGGCGGAGAAAGCAAAACGGCACTTCCATAGAATTCGTAGCCTCGCTATCGTGAAATTTACAGGAGAATTATTCATTCAGGGTTTCATGTTCAGCAGGAAGAATGAATTTTGGCTCATTCCATTAAAACCCACCAATCAATAGAAGTAATCTCTCAAATGCTCTGAACAGGCTGCAGTAGACTTGTTATATTTACAATAGGGAGCCTTTTGCCAGAGAGTGTACCGCAAGTGGAATGAGCTAGCAGAATTTATGTACTCTGGTAGAGAGCCAGGAATATTTGGCAAATGACATTGTTCTTTACTTTATGGACCGTAAGTTAGAATTTTTAGATTTCTTTACTATGATCGTCACGTTTTCTCCGCTTTACGTGGCGTTAACCTCTCTTTGTGGTGGTCGTGCTGCTGCTAATGATTATCATGACGTTGTTTAGCTTACATTTATTCAATTTTGAGATTACATAAAAATCAAGTTTAAAACACTTTATGTATTTTCAATTTCTATAGCACGTATGTACATACAATGTTCAAGTAGCTAAGGTATTTTAATTTATCCAAAAGTTCTAAGTCAATATTTCACCGGAAATATGTGTTTTGAGGTTCCCTGAGTCTTAAAAAAAGCATTTATAAAAAATGGTCAGTTTGCTTGTGTCTGCCTGCTTGTGTATGTGCGTCTGTGAACAACATAGATCAAAAACGAAAATACCTGTCCTTGGAAGATACCAAACTTAAATACCTCGTTTGGTTTTTAACGTTTTTGAGATATGCTGTCACAGAGATATATACAAACACACACACACACACAAACACAGATAAACAGGCAGACACTCACGGACATTTTTCTAAAAAATGCTTATTTTGGATTCAGGGGGTCTCAAAACATATATTTCCAGTGAAATCTCGGTATCGAATTTTTGAGTGCACAACAACACCTTCTCTATATACTATGTACATAGTACGTGTAGAGAAAGTAAAAATGATATGTTGCATTCCTATCACTTTGTCTACTTGCTCTGCATACAAAATATTGTTATAAAAGATTATTCTTTTACGTACATCATGCTAACCGAGATAAACAATAGCAGAAATTGTCCGTCTTATTACTTACTTCCTTGTGAGTAAAACAGAATTAAGTGTACAAATTAGGCTAAAGCGTCATTGAAATTCGGTTCTCCTTTCAAGGCCAAGAGTAAAATATAAGAGACATGAAACAAAATATAACTTCCCGTTTGATAAAATTGAAACCAATAATAAGGAATATGTCGGATATAGTTAAATTTGAAAAAAAATGTATATGACAAATTATGTGACCTGCATTTTTGTTTGCTAAGTGTTTGTCTAGGTTTTACGGTTTACCAGTTATACAAAGGCATCAACATGAAGAAGTTTTCAGGGACTATTCCCAGAAAATTCAAGATATACATTTAGTTTTTAAAAAAAAATATATCTTCAGCATGTGATATTTTTATATAAAAAATACGTTAAAGCCATTTTGGAGAAAATAAAAATTTTCTAAAAATGTCCATGAAAAGAGTAATCACATCTTTGTAAGACACTGAACCTAAATACCAAGTTTTGTATTTAACAGAGTTTTCGTTTTTAACTTATGTTGTCTATAGACATACACCCATACACAAAAACACACGGAATTTATACTGAAAGGTGATTTTTGGATTCATGGATCCTCAAAGCATGTATTTCGGTGAAATTTAAGTACCGAATGTTTTAATGGAATTCAATGTATATTCTTTGTCTACTGTGTACATCGTGCATACATGATAGCGAATAATTAAGCTTTAAATTGTAATGGCTGACTTCCGCCCAACGATCAGCTACCTGGCACTATGCCAGACGTTGCCAAATGTTCCCGCGATGAGGTTACAAGTGTGCTAGACTGTACTAAGGATAACTTACTAAAAAGTTATTTTAACCGACAGAATACCGGCCATGAATATTTTTTATTTTTTTCCCAGTGATGGATGCCACCAAGGAAAAAAGTCGGATGTTTTACATTCCTATGACTTTCTCTACATCTCTGTAACAATTTTTGTAAAAACTTTATTAATCGAGATAAACATTAGCAGATATTGTTTTATTACTTGCTTTCTCGTAAGTGAAAGAGAAATAAGGGAGTATACTAGGTTAAAGTCAAATACTTTAAAAAGCTAGTTTCCATGTGGTTTCTTTACATTGCCATGAGTTGACAAATTCCCGCATGAGAAAAGTTTTTAAAACTGAAGGCAATAACAAAGAATATCTCAATAATGCCAACTCCGCCAAAAAATACATATGACATAAATTGTGTGTTTTAATGAGATCTAATTTTTTTGTAGAGTAAGTTTTTTCTATCTCTTACGGTTTGCCAGTTGTGCAAAATTCACTAAAATGCATCTAGAATAAAGAGATCTTCAGAGTCTATTCCTAGAAAATTTAAGATGTATATTTAATTTGTCATGTAAATATCTTTAATATACGGTGCTTTAATCAGAATCGTTTGAGCCATTTTTGAGAAAATCAAAAATGTTCCAATTATTTTTCCATATAAAGGGTAGTTTTGGAGTCAAGGAAATTTCTTCAAAATCTTGGTGTCATATTGTTGGAAGATACTTATCTTAAATACTAAGTTCGATATTTTCTCGACTTTGCGTTTTTGAATTATCGTGTTAACTGACACATGAACAACCGGACTTTTTTTCTAAAAATGTTTTATAGGAGACCTTAAAACGGTATTGAATTGTTATAGAGTGCAATACCTGTTCTACCTACGTGACATGTATTATATAGAGAAAGTAAAAAGCTGCAGGGATAAAAATTGCTTATTACTTTCTCTATACGCACTATGTACATAGTGTATAGAGAAGGTATTGCACTCCACCAAAAAATTCGATACCGAGATTTCACCGTAAATGTATGTTTTAGAGTCCCCTGTATCCAAAAAGTATTTTCAGAAAAAGGTCCGTGTATGTGTGTGTCCGTGTGTCTGTGAACATGATAACTCAAAAACGAAAGTCGGTAAAATATCAAACTTTGTATTTAAGTTTAGTATATTCCAGGGTTGCGACACGAAGATTTTGAGAAAAATCCCCTCACCCCAAACTACCCTTTACATGGAACTTTTTTCGAAAATTTTGATTTTCTAAAAAATGGCTCTTAAGATTGTATATTAAAGATATTTATCTGACAAATAAAATGTATATTTGGAATTTTCTGGGAATAGTCTCTGAACGCTACTTTATTCTGGGTCAATTTTACGGAATTTTGCATAACTGCTAAACCATAAGAGATGGACAAAAACTTACTCTACAAGAAATGTAGAGCACGTTAAAACACACAATTTATGTTACATACATTTTTTTCGTGGAGTTAATTGCTTTTTAGATATTCCTTGTTTTGATTTCAGCTATAAAAAGCATACTTTTCTCATACAAGACTTTGTGAACTCGTGTCCATACAAACAAAGGAACTTCAGTCACATAGCAAACAGCTTTTGACCATCACTTTAACCTAGTGAAGCAAGTAATAAGACTATTTCTGCTATTTTTTTCTCGATTAGCAGGAAGTAAATAGAAGCATAAGCTCTTTAACAATAATTTATTGCAGAGTTGTAGAGAAAGTCTAGTGAATGGAACATATCAGATTTTTGTTGTTGTAAGTTCTCTGGTTGAAAACCTTTAAACGCCAATATATGAAAGGAATTAGGTATTATTGGTGATACATTTCACCAAAAGAAATCCTAGCTCGACCTGTAAAATCGATGTTTTAATGCCTTTGTTTAGTTATATGTGAAGATTTTTAATGTGCGCTGTCTCTCGGTGATTTTGTCTTTTCTTTGCCTTTCTTTTTCTTTCAAATCCTCTAGTTTCCATTTTCATGTTATGTTCCATTCTCTCTGCCTCTTTCCCTCCGTCACCATACTTTCTTCTCTCCCCATAATATCCGATATGACCTTTAAAATTTTAGTTAAAGTATGTTAGTGTATAAAATAAATTTAGACTGTCAAAGATAGAGTTGTAGGTCTGAAAACTTTATATTCTTACGATCTTGCTCTACTTTAAAAGTCTTTGAAATGACACTTCTGTTTTTACAGGCCACCAGCTCCTGTGTATGAGACGGTGGACTACACTCGGCCTCCTCCAATTCTGCCACCTACACGACCAGTCATCAACAGGCCACAACATCCTGGACCTCCACCTGGAGCTCCCGGTATCCTGACCGGACCTGTACCTTCCTGGGAACAAGGCCGCGAGGATAAATTTGCTTACAAGGATTATGAAACATGCAAATGCGTGTATGGTTTCAACTGCATTTCCCCGGGCATTAAATTTGTAAGTATTTCTAAGTGAGTTGGGAAAATGTATTTCTGGTAACTGGTTTAGAGAAATCGGAGGATCATAGTTCATATCTCACCACAGCATTAATTACTTCTTCTGCCACGTACAATATACACAGTAGGGAGAGAATGTATTGCTTTCCTTCCAAAATTCAATACAAAGTTTTCCCCACCGAGCGAGGTGGCTCGAAAGTTTCGTCTGTGATTGGCATTCCTGGGATCGATTCGGATGCTGGAGAGGATTATTCATTTCCTCGAACTACAGTACCTTCATTTCATCTTCTCTTCATCCCAACCGGTCTCTTTCAGGGTTGCAAGTGCCGACGAGAACTGCGGCCATTTCGTATAGGTGACTGCGCTCTGGAAATACAGCTCTCGACGGTGGGAGATGTTAGTGGTTGTCTGAGGACTCAGGTGGTCTAACCAGGGCGGAGCCACGCGCTCCTCGCGAACCCGCGTCGAAAAGAAAAACTGCTTGTGTACTGTTAAGGACCCTCAACGACGGATCTTTTCCTGTCCAGATGCCGGTCGCCATCTGAAATTACATTCTTCTCATCGTTCCTCCAAGGGGTCTGACGTACAAATACCCCACGGCAGCAGTGTGGAATACCTCTCCGTGACCTACACATACCAAGATTTTCCTTGAAATACAGTTTCAGACATGTTAAATAAAACTAAAAGTCTGATGTGTTCCATTCACCTGACTTTCACTACATCTCTGCAACAAATTATTGTTAAAAATCTTATGCTTCTATTTATTTCATGCAATCGACAAAAAATTAGCAGAAATAGTCTTATTACTTGCTTCCTTTAAGAAGAAGAGAAATAAGGGAGAACAATAAGTTAAAGTGATAGTCAAAAGCTGGTTGCTATGTGACTAAAGTTCCTTTATTTTAATGGATATGAGTTGACAAATTCCTCTATGAGAAAAGTACAAGTTTTTCAAAGCTGAAACCAAAAACAAGGAATATCTAAAAAAAACTACCAACTCCACGAAAAAAACGTATACAAGACAAATTGTGTGTTTTATGTGCTCTACATTTTTTCTGTGGTAAGTTTTTGTCAATTTCTTATGGTTTAGCAGTTATGCAAAATCCCGTAAAATTCACCCAGAATAAAGTAGTCTTCAGAGGCTATTCCCAGAACATTCAAGATATACATTTTATTTGACAGGTAAATATCCTTAATATCTGATATTTTAATCAAAGTCGTTAGAGCCATTTTTGAGAAAATCAAAATTTTTGAAAAAAGTTCCATGTAAAGGGTAGTTTGGGGTGGGGGATTTTTCTCAAAATCTTCGTGTCGCATCCCTGGAACATACTAAACTTAAATACCAAGTTTGATATTTTACCGACTTTCGTTTTTGAATTATCGTGTTCATAGGCACACTGACACATGGACACACGGACACACACACACACACACACACATGGACCTCTTCGTGAAAATGCTCTTTTTCGGATACAGAGGACCCTAAAACATATATTTCCGGTGAAATCTCGGTATCGAATTTGTTGGTGGAGTGCAATACCTTCTCTATACACTATGTATGCAGTACGTATAGAGAAAGTAAAAAAAAGATGTTACACGAAGATATCAGGAAAATCCTCTCTATTACCTTTACATGAAATATTTTTCGAAACTGCGAATTTCTCGATAATGGTTCTAACGAGTTTTACAATAAAATATATTAAAGATATTTACATGACAATTAGAATCTATGTCTTGAATTTTCTTGGAATAGCCCTTCATTCAAAATTCGGTTTGCATAAGTGGTAAACCGTAAGAGATAGACAAAATCTTACTATAAAGGAATATAGCTCTCGTTAAAAAACACAATCTTTTACAAACATACATATATATTTTTTTTTTTTTTTTTTTCAAATGAGAAGTCATTCTTTTCTTCTTCTTTATCCTGAAGGTGCTATTAAAGATTTAGTTATTGCTTTACCTTAGTGTAAATTCTTATTTCCTTTCTACTTATAAAGAAGTAACAAGACTTCTGTTAATGAATACCTTGACTGGCATGAAGTAAGTAGAAGAATAAGCTTTTGTAAGAACATGTTGCAGAATGGTTAGAGAAAGTCATGTGAAAGTAACACGGTGTTTTTTTTCAGTCTGATTCTATCTTTCCAAACTTTTTTATACGCGCCATGCGTAAAAAAATTCTGATGTGTTACACTCACATGACTTTCTCTAGCTGTTCTACAAAGAAACTTTTTAGAAAAGATTATTCTTCTTTCTAAACATTAACAGAATGTTATTATTACTTTGTTCCTTATAAGTAGGAGGGAACTAAGGAAGTGCACTAGGTTAAAGTGATAGTCAATTTTTTTTAAATTTATCGTTACGCAATTGCCATTGCAAATCGCTTCTTGGCTTGGCCAGGAGTAGAACAAAAGAAAGACGGGAAAACTTTCTATCTGGAAAAAGCGTAAGTACTTCACAATTGAAACAAATAATGAGAAATATCTCGGAAACGGTTACCTCCACAACAAAAACGCAAAGGACATTAATTGTGTGTTTTAACGAAATCTACCATTTCTCTAGTAAGCTGTCCATCTCTTATGGTTTAGCAGTTAAACAAAATTCCGCAAAATTAATCCAGTATAAAGAAGTCTTCAGAGGCTATTCCTAGAAAATTCAAGATATACATTTTATTTGGGATGTAAATAGCTTTAATACACGGTATTTTAATCAAAATCGTTATAGCCTTTTTGAGAAAATCAAAATTTTCGATTTTGTTTTCATATAAAGGATTTTCTTGAAAATCTCCGTGTCGCATCCTTGGAAGATATTAAACGTAAACACCAAATTTGGTATTTAACGGTATTTTCTATTTTTAGGTATGCTGTCCACAGACATACACACACAGATAAACACACTCACGGACCTTTATCTAAAAGTGTTTTTTTCGGACTCAGGGGACCCCAAAGAATATTGTTCCGGTGAAATTTCGAAATCGAATTTTTGGGTGGAATACAATACCTTCTTCTATCCATTATTTACATTGTATATGCAGGCTAGACAAAGTGAAAAAAATTGATTGCTATGAACGGCGTAATATTTGGTCAAATTGTGAAACTCGGGGCTTAACAATGATATAAACTAGTACAGAACACAGCTAATACTTGACTCCCAATGAATATATTTTGTGCTTACACCCCTGGAAGGGACGGATGACTTAAAAGTTGACGTAAGGCCGGTGCGGACGACAGCAAAGCGCGGAGCTCAACTTTCCAGACTTCTACACACAAGAGCGTTGCTCAAAGACGTCTCTCTAGCGGGTACAGGGAAAGCGATTCCAAGGGAGGCTTCTCGCTCGGACTTAAAGCACTTACAACACTGTAAGTCGTTACTGGGGTAAGTCATCTCAAATGTCTGTAGTTTACTGGGGAAAAACACGTGAAGTTGAGGAATTTAATGTCATTAAAGTTCAATTGGTTACAGAAACCACAGAGAAATGCAGGATCTGTGGCTCAAATCCAGGCTATGGTATTTTTCAGTCTAATTCTAACTTTCCAACCATGTCCTAGACTCTAGCTGTGTGAAAGAACAATTAATTTCTAGGATTAGTTTCGCTTTTGGTTTATCTGAAACTCTGAACTCACCACTCCAATTACTTGAAGTGCTTCAAGCGCCCCTTAATCGCGCATATCCGCGTTTTTTCCCCTTCGCATCACCCACCGCAACGCGCCTCTAATCACCTGGCTCTTTTTCCTTTTTTGTCCTCTTCAAAGCTTCCTGAATGTTAATTACAAGGCTTAACCGTCAACAAATTAAGAGGAGCGCCTAAAAGTGGAAGAATTTAGATTTGTAATTAGGAGTGCCAGATTAAAGAAGCCGTTTCCTGTTGTCTTTCTAAAGGGATAAAATAAAATTACCTGCCACCTTAAATGAAATCAAATTTGTGAATGTTAGCTACTCTTCCATGAAATGTCTGTGGAGTTCACATTCTTAAAGGCGTCAGTCTATAAAATAAAAATAAGGAATGGTATTTTTCTTATCTGTCGTAAAATTGTGTTTTATGAGTGTTTCTGTACCATTTTTGATATTGTCTTTTAAGCAGCTTTTATGCGTTTCCTAGATATGTTGGTGCAGTACTTACGATTTCCATTGCCTATGAACTTTAATGAGTCAAATATGTCATTCAGTGATCAATAACTGTGCTATAAATCAGCAGTGTGATCGCCTGCGGTGCCACAAGTGGGCGTTAAACACCATAAAACAATCTTATGTGTACCATTCACATGACTTTCTCTTCATCTCCGCAACAAATAGTTCTTAAAAAGCTTATATTTCTATTTACTTCATGCTAATCAGAAAACAAATTAGCATAAATAGTCTCATTACTTGCTTCCTTGTAAGTAGAAGCGAAATAACAGAGTACCATAGGTTAAAGTGATAGTCAAAATCTGGTTGCTATGTGACTGAAGTTCCTTTGTTTGTATGGACAGCAGTTGACAAATTCCTGTATTTCAAAGCAGAAACCAAAAACAATGACTGTCTCAAAAACGATCAACTCCACGAAAAAAAAAATGTATATAACATAAATTGAGTGCTTTAACGTGCTCCACATTTTTGGTGTAGTAAGGTTTTGTTCATCTCTTACGGTTTAGCAGTTATTCAAAATTCCGTAAAATTCATTCAGAATAAAGTACTCTTCAGAGGCTATTCCAGGAAAATTCAAGATATACATTTTATTTTTCAGGTAAATATCTTTAATATACGAAATCTTAATCAAAATCATTAGAGCTATTTTTAAGAAAATCAAAATTTTCGAAAAAAGTTCCATGTAAAGGTTAGTTGGGGTTGGGGGGATTTTTCTCAATATCTTCGTGTAAAAATCCCTGGAAGATACTAAACTTAAATACCAAGTTTGGTATTTTACCGACTTTCCGTTTTTGTGTTACCACGTTCACAGACACACACACACACACACACACACATGGACCTTTTTTCCGAAAATGCTTTTTTTAGGTAAAGGGGACCCTAAAACATTAATTTCCGGTGAAATCTCGGTATCGTATTTTTGGTTGGGGTGCAATATCTTCTCTATACACTATGTACATAGTTCGTGTAGAGAAAGTAGAAAGTAGCGTGATAAAATCCACAAGTATAAAACATGTCTTCCGAATGCACTATAGAACTATCACTACTCTTAATGTAAAGCTTTTGATGTGTTCAATTCTCATGACTTTCTCTAGCTTTTTCCTTACAAAAGATATTCTTTTATCTACGACATGCTGATCAAGCTAAACATTAGCAGAAATTGTCGTACAGCTTGTTTCCTCGTAAGTAGGAAGGGCATAAGGGAATACACTAGGCTAAATCACAGTGAAATCTTTTAAGCTCTGGTACTATTGAAGTTCGGTTCGCTTTGCTGGGCCTGCAATAAAACAAGAGAGATGAAACGAAACGTAATTTCCCGTTTGAAAAGAAGTTAAAGCTGTGTAAATTTGAAACAAATAACAAGGATTATCTCAGAAACGTTATACTCTACATAAAAACGTATATGACACAATTTATGTGTTTTAATTTTTATGTACTAAATTTTGTCTATTTCTTACTGTTTAAGCATTTCTGGAAAACTCATCCAGAATAAAGAGTTCTTCAGATTCATTCACCTCGGCCTAAAATAAGACCTAGGAAATAAAACTATTAAACAAGTGTCAACGTTTAAATGATAAAGCCAGAAAATAATCAATAATAATATTTTATAAAATAAGGGTTATCCCATTTATAACATATGATTCAGAAACATGGATAATGACAGCACAACACAAAAGAAGTATTCAAACTGAAGAAACTAATTTCCTAAGAACCAGAGCTAGATACACTATATTGGATAAAATAAAACAATGGAATACGACAAATAGAACAGAAGAATTAAACAGAATGAAAGAAAATATAATTAACAAAATTGCATACACTTACCAGCCACAAGGACAAAGAAAAAGAGGAAAAGATGGAAGGAGCAAGACTTTGGAGCAGGAACGGCCTAAATCGTGTTGTAGAAGAAGAAGAAATGGAAAATGTGCAATAGATGTGCAATATCGACGAATGAAAATCATTTTTCTTCAAAACTCTTCTTTGAAATGGAGGTACTATGTGCAGTTAATACACATTCAGAGTTCGTGTGATTTTCTCTATTGTTCTACAAACCAACTATTCTTCTGCCTATTTCGTGCTAGTCGGGATAAATGCTCTTATAACTTAATTTATTTTAATTGGAAGGGAAACAAAAAAATACAATATTCTAAAGCGATAGTCAAATCTTTAAAAAGCTGTCGCTATGCGATTGCCATGGAAATTCGGTTCTGCTTCCCGATCAGAAGTAAAACGAAAGAGAGATGAAACAATTGAGGAATAGGAGCATGAATGGATTCATAAAATAATTTACTCTTCTCCAATCCTTTGCTTTCTTTCCAAAAAAGCAAACAAACAAACAAAAAAAAGAAAAACAAACAAAAAATTTCAAATAAGCCTCATTCAAATATTTTTACTTTCTCTACACGTACTATGTATATAGCGTACAAAAAGATATTAAATTGCAGCAAAAAATTCGATACCAAGATTACACCGGAAATACGTGTTTTGAGACCCACTGAATACAAAGTGTGTGTGTGTGTGTGTGTGTGTGTGTGTGTGTGTGTGTGTGTGTCTTTAGGCAGCATAGCTCATAAACAAAAAGTTCGTTAAATACCAAACATGATACTCAAGTTCAGTATCTTCCAAGGATGCGAAACGAAGATTTTCGAAAAAATCCCCCACCCGCAACAACCCTTTACATGGAAACAAGTTCGAAAATGTCGATGTTCTCAAAAATGACACTAATGATTTTGATTAAAATCTCTTACATTTAATCTATTTACATGCCAAATAAAATGCATATCTTGAATTTTCTGGGAATAATCTCTGAAGATTTCATTATTCTGAATGAATTTTTCTGAATTTTGCATAACTGGTAAACCGTAAGAGACAGGATAATATTTGCTGCACAGAAAATGTGAATCTTGATAAAACACAAAGTTTGTCATGTGCATTTAGTTTTTGTAGAGTTGACCATTTTCAAGATATTTCTTGTCATTTGTTTCAGTTTAAAGTTCTTAAAACTTTTCTCATTCGGGAACTTGTCAACCCCTGGCCACGCAAAGCAATGGATTTAAATCCCACAGCAACCATATTTTAAAACATTTGACTATCGCTTTAGCCTAGTATATTCCCTTATTTCTCTTCTATTTACAAGGAAGTAAGTAATATACCTTTTTGCTAATGTTTATCTCGATTAGCATTGAAGTATATAGAACAGTAAGCTTACTAACAATAATTTATTACAGTGATGTAGAGAAAGTCCTGTGAATGGAACACATAGATTTTTTCATTCAAGCTATGTTTTATAACATCTAACATTGATTCGGTTTCTTCTAATCTCCTTGTTTTTACACGAACATTATAATGAAACTGTTTGTACCAAAGTTTGTCCCTATTAATATTAAATATAATAGTTCATAAAAGTAATATTTGAGAATCTGAAGCATTATATTCGCATTACTTTCTCTACTCTCTATCGTTTAATAATGTGTATGGAATCTATTTTTCTGAAAACTTATCTTCTATCTATTCATTTATTTTCAACGAGATAAGTCTTTGCAAAAATAGCTACATTAGGTATTTTGTTACAGAATACAATGTAATATAACTAATCAAAGAGAACACGATAGTCAAATGTTTAACAACTGGACATTGTATGACGTAAACATTCCATACTCTTTCTGTACAATCACGCGAAACAAATGCAACTCAATAAGACTTTAAAATAATGATAAAATATAAACAATTATAAAAATTAATAAATAATGTCTTGGAAATGACTTAGGTCGCAATAAATGTCATAGTATAAATTAGGTGTTCTAAAGAGGTCTGCATTTCTGTCCAGTAAGTTTTTATCGCTTAATGTATACAAGTTCTTCAGGATTGGTGCAAAATACCTTGCTATTCCTAGAAAGAGCAAAATATACTTATATTTGTCATGCAAATATTTTGAATGATAACTAAGCCATTTTTAGATTTTCAAACATTTTAAAAACTTTACCATATAAAGAATAGCTGTAAAAGGGTACATTTTGTTGAAAATTGTTTTATCCCATTTTTGATGGGATGCTGAATATGAATACTAAGTTTGGTATTTATCCAAATCTTCGTTTTTGAGTCTTGCTCTTCACACTCACAGCCATTAAGAAATACAGATCACAGATATAGAACTTTATCAAAAAATACGATATGTTCCATTCATACGACTTTCTCTGCCAGTTATACAAACTGTTCTTACAATAGATTAATGTGATAAACAGTAGCTTAATATTTGCTTGCTTGTAAGCAGAGCAGAAATAAGGGAATACTGTAAGTTAAAGCAGTAGTCAGATCTTTTTAAAGCTGGTCGCTATGCGATACAATTGAAATTGTTTTTACGTGACCAGGAGTAAAACAAAAGAGATATGAAACGAATGGAGACTCGTTTGATAAAAGCTTAAGTATTTTAAACATTAAACAAATAACAAGGAACATATCGGAAATTATTAACTCTTCAGAAAATGTATAAATGACATTAACTGTATGTCTTAACGACATCTACATGTTTTGAGTAAGTTTAAGATATATATAATGATTTACTATTTATAGCAAAGTAATCACGAAAGAAGAGGGTTCAAGAGGCTATCCCCAGAAAATTTAAGTAACATTTTCTTTATCATGGAAATATCTTAAACATGCGGTATGTCAAATAAAATCGTTAAAGTTATTTATTCCACGTGAAGGTTATATTGGGGTGGAGGATTTTCCTGCAATGCTGAAATGCTGAAAATTAAATATAAGTTTATTACTTAAGCGACTTTTCTTTTATGAACTATGCTGTTTATACACACACAGAAAGACACACACACCACTTACCTTTTTCTACAAATGCTATCTTTTTAATTAGAGCATCTCAAAACATGAATTTTCTGATGAAATATTGGTATCGTTATCATTAAATGGAGTACAATGTCTTTCCTAGCTACTATTTACATTGTATATACGTGGTCAAGAGAGTAGTTTTTTTTGAATTCAGGGTCCTCAAAACATATATGTGAAGTTTAGCTATCGAAATTTGGTAGTACGTTCTCTGCCTGCTATGTGCGTGGTAGAGAAAATAATAAACGATATTAGCTAGAGGAAGCCATTTGAATGTTACGCATTAGATGTTTTCATAAACACATTTAGTGCTTGAGTTCTAATTCAATATGGATGCGGTTTAATGAATGAGATGGTTCCCGCTAAAGCACGAAAGTGAGGTTAATGTTTGCTAGGGCAGTTAAGTGGCTGTGTTTCCGAAGGATCCTCCAAAATTAAACGTTTTCCGAAACCTTGTTTAAGGAAGCGACGTTCCGCTTCAGTTGCCATCGCTGATGCATGGAGCGGAAGTTCGCAGCAGCCTTCCTGAATAATACATGGCCATTGCATTGTCAGATTCCGTCGTTAAATGCTAAGCAAGCCGTGGAAGGTTTTATGGCCTCCTGCGTTTCCTTATAATGACGTTCTCCTGTTTAGGGCGTGAGTGTGTATCTTCTTTCAGCTTCTTCTGCTTTTAATTTTGCTAATTTCTTCCGTTTCTTTCTCTCAAGAGAGAAGGCGCCTTCATCAGTTTTCCTGCCGCTATAGAGACTCTTTAGGACATCTTATTTACTCTATACATACCTGGACAGAAGAAGAATTGTTGACTCGGTAATACCGAAATTAGCTTTATTGCTAATTCTAAATCCCAAATCTGATATAATTCATGCATATAGCTTTCTCTACCTGTTCCACAAACAAACGATATTACAAAGAAGTTGATTAATTATGTTTTGAAATATTTCATAAGTTAACATTCTGAATACATATTTGTTAATGTAAGCAACATTTAAAATTAATTTATTAATTGCCATGCCAACTAGCACTGTAAGCACTTGCAGTAAGAGTTTGAGATGTCACTGACACAATTAGAAAATGACATAACACTCAAGACAAGTGCTACTTCAAGTAAAGGATCTATCACAAAATGAGTGTATAACACGGCTTTGATCATATATTTTAGATGCAGCCTTTCATTTGTTCACATCAAGAATTCACTTTTACTTTCTCTACACATACTGTGTATATAGTGTATAGAGAAGGTATTGTAACGCACCCAAAAATTCGATACCGAAATTTCACCGGAAATACATGTTTTGGGGGCCCCTCAATTCAAAAAAAGCATTTCTAGAAAATGGTCCGTGTGTGTATGTGTGTGGACAGCATAGCTCAAAAACGAAAAGACCGTTAAATACCAAACTTGGTATTTGTGTTTGTTATCTTCTAAAGATGAGACACGAAGATTTTCAAAAAAATCCCCCTCCCCAAACTACCCTTTACATGGAAAAATTTCGAAAATTTTGATTTCCTTAAAAATGCCTCTAATGGTTTTGATTAAATTCTCTTATATTTAAGATATTTACATACCAAACAAATGCATATCTTGAATTTTCTGGGAATAGCCTTTAAAGAACTCTTTATTCTGGAAGATTTTTATTGAATTTTGTATAATTGGTAACCCGTAAGAGATAGACAAAAACTTACTACTTACTACACACGATAAAACGCACAATTTATGTCGTATGCATTTTTTTCGTGGAGTTGGTCTTTTTTGAGATATTCGTTGTTATTGGTTTCAGTTTTAAAAAACTTATACTTTTCTCATTTATGAATTTGTCAACTCCTGTCCATACAAAGGAACCTCAGTCACATAGCAACCAGCTTTTGACTATCCCTTTAACCTCCCTTATTTCGCTTCTTTGTACAAGGAAGAAGTAATAAGACAATTTCTGCTATTTTTTTCTCGATTAGCATGAAATAAATAGCAGCACACGCTTTTTAATAATAATTTGTTGCAGAGATGTGGAGAAAGTCATGCAAGTGAAACACATCAGTTTTTTCCTCTATTGTTATAACTGTAGTAATTTTAATTATATTTATAGTTTATTCAAATATCTTATGAAGAGTATAACACTGTGGAATACTCCGTAGAGGGCTGTCTCGTTGCACAGTCTGCGTTGTTCACTTTGCGCACCTCCAGGTATATGGTCTTACGCATGCTCTTGCCCTGCGTGCCTGCGGCCTTCTGTGGTTCCTCGCTTCATCCGTTTCCCCTGGGTGGGTGGTGTTAGTCGCAGCAAATCTCTGAGACCACAACACTAGTGGTGTTGTTCACCCTATTATATTACAATGTTTTAGTTCTGAGTATTCTAATACGCCAGATTTTCGTGTGGCACTCTCTCAATCTCTCTGTCTCTCTTTCTCTCTCTCTCTCTCTCTCTCTCTCTCTCTCTCTCTTGTGTTATATAAAAATTTAGATTGAACTGAAAGCACTAGGGACTCTTCCGAGGATTGGATTATAATTGTACAAATAAATAAAATCTGAATATCCTGCCTCGGCACCTTGGTTGCTATACCGGGGCATATATCCAAACTTTATATTTATTTCCCAAAAAACAATACATAACAATTACAATATATATATATGTATATATATATAATTTTTTCAGATAACTTAACCTAATACAACTTATAAAGCAAATTAAATTAAAATAACACAATAAGAAAAAAGAATACTACATCAAACTAAATAAAATAAAACAATAATAATTTAGTTCCAAAAATGAGAAAAAAATAAGTATGTTTATTACAGTAACTAAAACTAGACGACAAGGAATAAGTTTAAGCAAAAATAATAAACGTATAACTACCCTTCCATCTAATATTTAGGAAGCCAGTAAATGTAACTGGTAACCTATTACACCTAACTACAAAAACTAACTTCTATCCTCTGGAACCCAGCGGAAAATGTGCTGGAAAGCAGCACTCACCTAATATATTAGCCTTTGTATAGTAAGTTTCTACTAGTTAAGTTTATTAGTTCCACAAAAGGACCTTTATTATTTTTTTTTCTTATTGTTAATATTGAGATTATTACTATTATTATTAATATTATATTCATTTCTCATCTCACTTTGTTTATTTGAAATATTAAATAAATAAATGTATTCTCTCAATTTAACCTTTTAGTAATAATTACTTGATTTCTTTATTTTATAATTTACTATAATGAAATTTTTTTACTAACCTACTTTACATATAATCACTAATAATTGTACAGCTTGTAATCGTTATATTATATAACGTACTTTTCAAATCCTTATAAACGTTCTGTCAATCTAGCCTACCAATTTGGCAGCCGACGTCACTCCCATATGCGGACGACAAAAATGGACTACCATCCAGCCGATAGGGGATAATGAAGGGTGTAATAACCTACCGCAAGAACTAGAAAAGGATCATTGTAATAAATACATAAGATGAATTTCCCTTAGAATGCTGGTTTTCATGACCTACCGCAACCTGTTGTAGTTCCTCAAATTTGTCAGATAATGAGAGGGGGACCTCATAGAAAGGATCTAAGTCAAACACATTCCGCGTTTAGGACAAAAACATCACGCTACTACGCCACGGCACAGGTCCCTTGTAAACATACCCTAATGAAATAAATGTGTTATCAATATAGTTCAAGTAAAGCTTGTGGTAATGAAATAAATGCGTTATACAATATAGTTCAAGTAAATATGCGGACCCTTGTAAACATATCCTAATGAAATAAATGCGTTATACAATAAAGTTCAAGTAAATATCCGAGCTGGTTTATCTTTATTACCTAGCTTAACCACCAACTGACCAAAACCCAGCCAGCGACAACCCCCTGTTCAAAAGAGCGATATAACAGGTGAAATATTTATACAGAGGAGGCCTCAGTTCTGGATAGGTAGAGTCAGCCTGAGAAATTCAATGCCATAGCCGGAATTCGAACTATGGATCCCGCGGTCTCAAGCCAGTTCTTGTAGCCTCCATGGTAACATGCAGCACACCGTTACATTTGCCATGTTTCCCGGTATACCATAAGGTGATCTCAAATTATTTTGAGATGAAATACCCCAATGGATACTTACAATGGCGTAAGTACCCTACCGGGCTTCATAGTTTAACCAAATATTTGGTTATTTAATGCCAATTAATTGTTTTTTTTTTCCACTAAAGTCATGTGCAAGATACAAGTTGGAGTCAGACTGAAAAATGCAATGCCATAGTGACATTTGAGCCACGGATCTCCCAGTCTTTAGCCTGGTGATCTAACTGCTGAGCTTCCATAGCAACAAGCCAGCATAATATTAAATTCCACAGCTGACTCCCATGTTTCCCGGTAAACCACAAGATGATCTCTAATTATTTTGAGATGACATGCTGTAATGACGACTTATAATGTTGTAAGTACTGTAAGTCCAGGGCTTCATAGCTTACTACTACATCAATTAATGTTAATTAATTGTTGTGTTTTTGTTGAGTTTTTTTTCTCACACAAGCCGATTGTAGGAAATCGGATCTACTTCTAAGAAGACTTCATCACGGTAGGTTTCAACAAGGCATAATTATAAAATGGCAATTCTTAAATTGTTACCAGCGAAGGTTTTGTTTAGTTATTCTGTGCACACAGACCTTTCTTATCACTGCTTTAAAGCATTACTAGTACTAGAGAGGATTCTGAGAAGAAGCTTGGCCTTCAGCATTAGCTATAGCAGCTGACTTCTAATGCACACGTGCTGGCCCATGCGAAGCATGAGACGAACTCTGCTGACGTCATTGATGCACTTTCGTCCGCCGGCGAACATTCAAATACTGGCCCGTGGCAAACCACAAAAGCTTGGTACCTTTTTTTTTCGTAACTACTTATGGCACCGCAGGCGGTGACATTGATGATACATGAATGATAATGGATCACCGGTGGAATGCGATGGCGGGGGAAACCGGAGTACCCGGAGAAACCAGCCCCAGCGCCACTTTGTCCACCACAAATCTCACATGCGGTCGCATGGGATCAAACCCCGGACGTCTAGGTGAGAGGCGAGTGGTCTAACCACTTGGCCACGGCGCGGCCTAAGCTTTGTACTGAAGGCTAAGTTATTTGCTCAGCGAATTGTAGGAACCAAATTTAAACACACATAAACGTTATATAAATTGCAGACTAATTTTTTTTTCCCCCGGGTAACATATAGTAAATCAGTAAAAATATCAACTGAAGTTACTGTTTCAACTGCTGAGGTGCTCTCTCTCTCTCTCTCTCTCTCTCTCTCTCTCTCTCTCTCTCTCTCTCTGTTTTTTACCGTTCTCTCTCCTTTACCGTGCTCTCTTCTTTCTCTCGCTCTCCCACCGGGTTACTACTGCGAATTCTGGAGAGGTTTCTTTATCCCACAAAACACCCTATCCTTTCATTTCATCTGTATTTCAGGCAACCGGTCTCAGGATTGTAAGTGCCGGCGAAGACTTTGGTGGTGCTGGCAACCTCTGGTGGAGGTGACTGCGCTTTGGAAATTCAGCCCTCGGAGGAAAGATGGCATTGGAAGTCGTGTGTTAATGTTCTCAAAATGGTTCTAACGATTTTATTAAAATATCGCATATTAAAGATGTTTACATCACAAATAATATGCATATCTTAAATGTTCTAGGAATATCTTTTTGCTGGGAATACCTCATTATCCTGGAATATTTTTTCTGAATTTGCATAACCAATAATCACCAAGAGATTGAGAATTTATTTCATATACGCTTTCTTTGTAGAACTGACCGTTTCTGAAATACTAGGTGTTATTGGTTTCAGGTTTAAAATACTTCTTTTCTTAAACCCAACTGTACCTCAATTGTTCCACATAACGACGAAATTTTAAAGGATTTGCTGCCGCTTTAGGGTACTGTATTCACTTATTTCCCTTCTACTTAAAAGGAATCAAGTAATAAGACCAATTATGCTAATATTTATCTCGATTAGCATGATGTCGATAAAAGAATAGTCTTTTGTAAGTAAGTATTTGGAACAGCTGTAGAAAGCTATGTGCATGGAAGACATTAGATTTGTTTTTATTTGGCTTAACATCCTTTAACCTGGTCATAGCGGACGATGAATGAAATCGGTGAAATGATGCTCAAATGATCTCGGGCTCTATTTAGCTTAAAGCTATTCGACATTTGTCTTCTCAGAATAAGCGATACTCCCGAAAAAGTCAACAGGTATCTTATGCGGGTAACTCACTCTAACCGAGATTCGAATTCGCGACCGTTTGAATGGGAGGCAGACACGCTACCCTCGCACTACCTTGGTGGGCTATTATTATTATTATTATTATTATTATTATTAGTTATTATTTTATTTCGTAAAGTTTCTACATGCTCCACTACTTGTGTAGTACATGTTTTCATTTTATTTTATATTCGACCTTTTGCTCTGAAGGGTTAAGTCTGTTACGTTATTGTTTCCATTTATTTATATTTACTTTTGACACTTATGTTGTGTTCACTGTTATACATTGGTCTTTTCTAACAGTTGGAAATCTAGGGAGTTTACATATATTTTAAAAAACATTTTAATTGGAACTGATGTTTGCACTGTCAGTTTTGTTTTCTGTTTTAAGTCACTGTTTACTAAAGATTTTCTTTCACTTTTCTGTGCAATACACAAATATTAGATGGTTCACTGTTTGAGGTCCTCTTCCACATGAATACTCGGGATTGCTTGCTATCCTAGATATCTGTTGATGTTTCCTAGGCCGGTTACTAACTTTATTATTATCCATATTATTGTTATTATAGTTCTATCGAGCTTTCTTTTTGTTGGTTTCGGTCATCTAAAACCATGTGAATATTTCTATATGTTACGTTTGTTTTATGCAACTGTTGTGTTATGGTTTCATATATTGGTATATATTATGTGTAAGTTTTCCGTGCCTGCCAGTAGCGTCCAACATGCTTATAGCCCTACATTCGCGGTGGTAAAGAGTCGCGGTAAATGCGCTTCATTTGGTCATGGTGTAGATGGAGTACCCTGGAAACGCTTGTCCAGGGTACTCCATCTACACCATGACCAAATGAAGCGTATTTACCGCGACTCTTTACCACCGCGAATGTAGGGCTATAAGCATGCTGGACGCTACTGGCGATACTTAAGGCAAGACAGCTGAGATCTGAGGAGGCTGCCAATATAGAAGGGAGGGTGGAGGAGTAAAATGAACTAAACAAAAGTGACTACAATATTATAAATACATATATATTATGTCATACTTAGGCCACTGTTGTGTTATGGTTTTATATATTGGTATATATTATGTGTATATATTTCTTTTAAGTGTAATTATCTATTATATGAGGGTGCATTTATGAAGGTGTACTCTTTGCTGTACATTTAAATTGCTGTAATTGAATATCTTTGTATTTTTATTTTCGGGTTTACTCTTAATTCTTTATGTTTGTTTTAATATTGCTTTCGATTGTATTACCTTTGTCTTTTTGTTTTCGTGCTTACTCTTTTAATTATTTGTTGTTGTTTTAAGCGAAGAGGAACTTAAGCTTCAGGTAGATAAGTTGGCCAGGGAAGTGGGTTGAAACCGGAACCTCCCATTACTGCGGTGCTACTCGTTTGATGGCCATTTATTTTAATTTTCTAAAATATATGCCATTTATTTCAGTTTATTTGTTTGAGAGTTAGTCGCTTTATTATACCGCCCACACTACATTGAGTTTCACATTGGTCTGTGTTTCGTTGCTAAGCTGTTTCTCTGCCAATACATTGGCACATGTTTATCTGCAGTTTATTTCTTAGCCCGGCATGGACCCTGTCTGCCACCATCTAATCAGACAGAACACGTGTTTGCACGATGACTCACTCAGTCTACATTTGCGATGGAGGTACTTTCCACTAAGTAGATCTTCCAGATCCCCTACATTTCAAATGTAAGCATGATGGATTAAAACGAAACAGACATATTTACTGTCTCGTCTTTCATCTTCTTCTTAGCTGTGACGTATGTTTCCGTCAAGCCATTTTAGTTTACTCACTGAACGTGTCATTTCCACCACCCACTTGAAGTGAACGCTATCCACTCATACCATTGCAGTTAGTTCACGTTCTATCCGTGAACTGGTTAAAGATAAAATTATGTAAATCCGTGTTACTGAAAAAATAACATTCCTATAAATAACATGCTATGATTAAACGAAAATAAACGAGGTCGTGATTTATACACATTTAAGAAACGTTATGCTAGATGTCTACAGTAATTGAACATAACCTTTAAAAAGTAGATCAAGGAAAAACTTAATGTAATTTTAGTGCCTCTTAAACGTCATAAACAAATAAATAGCATATATTTTGGAAACTTAAAATATATGTTGCATTTATATTACTTTCTCTAGATGTTTCACAAACAATTTTTTTCTTTTATCTAAGCCATGTTAAACGTGAAAAGTATTAGTAGCATTGATTCTTATTATTTTATACAGTGTTTAATTATACTATGGCACCACAAGGGATGACACTGATGATACATGGAATGAATATGGAGCACCGGTGGAATGTGATGGCGGGGGAAACCGGAGAACCCGTCCCTGCGTCGCTTTGCCCACCACAAATCCCACATTGGTCTTACCACTTGGACACGAAGCGGCCTGATCTTATTACTTGCTTCCTAGTTAAGTAGAAGCGAAATGAGGGAATACACTAGGCTAAAGTGATAGGCAAATATTTTAAAAGCTATCGCGAAAAAACTCCACGAAGAAACGTACATAATATAAATTGTGTGTTTTAGCTACATTTATAATTTTTGTGTAGTAAGTTTTTTGTGTACCTCTCACGGTTTACCTGTTATGCAAATTTCAGCAAAATCCATCCAGAATGAAGAGCTCCAGATGCTATTCCCAGAAAATGCATAATACCTATACATTATATTTGTAATGTAAATACCTTTAACATTCGGTATTTTAATCGAAATCGTAAATTCATTTTTGAGAAAATAAACATTTTCTAAACTTTTTTCATGTGAACTGTAGTTTTGGGATGGGGGATTTTGCACAGGATCTTCTTTTTTGCATCCTTGGAAGATACTAATACCAAGTTTGATATTTAATGGACTTTGCGTTTTTGAGCTATACTGCCCACAGACACACACGGACATTTTTCTAAAAATGATTTTTTTCAGGTGTTTCCGAAACATGCATTTTCGGTGAAATCTCGGTATCAAATTTTTGGGGTGCAATACAATACCTTCTCTAACGATCATGTACACCCTACATCCGTGCTAGAGAAAGTAAAAACAACATTCTTATAAATAGCATGCTATGATTAAACTAAAATAAATGGTGATTTATACACGTTTAAGAAATGTTATGCTAGATTTCTGTTGTAATTGCATACAGCCTTTAAAAAGTAGGCCAAGAAAACACTAATTTTCGTGCCCCTTAAACCTTATTAACTTAAACAAATGGCATACATTTTGGAAAACTAAAATACAAGCCCATAAAGCGATTGGCATCGCAATAATGAGAATTTCCGTCTTCAACTCCCCCCCCCCCCCGCGAAAAAGAACATATCAACAGCATTGAACCCTACGTTTTTATCTTCATATTCATCACCGTTATTTAAGCATTTACCGCAAAGAGCTATAAATCTCCGTGTTGATATCGACTGCCATCAAATTGTTCGGACCAAGCGAAGAACAGGAAATATTTGGAGAAGAAAAATATAATTCATCTTTTTACACTTTTGTCCCGAAAGATTTAGTTGTTCGCTTTATTTTTCAAATCATCCTGGTGAATGATGGATATCCGGGTCTTCCGCATCGAATATTTAGCACACTTTCTCATATTTCTTTAGATCATTTCCGTATCACCATGAACTTCCTTTAGCTGCAGTAAGTTTCTGCGGGTTATAACGACGAGCATTCGAAAATCCAATATAAACTTTCGGGAAATAGAAGTTTAATATAGTTATAGCTTGAGCTTCAATTTTCATTCCATAGTGTAGATGTATAATTTATATGCAACAAAGTGGAATTATATACCTCTCATCCCAGAGTACGAGTAAAGTTGTATTACACAGTTCGTTTTGAACAATCACAGAAAGCACAGTAACAATGTGTTTCATCTGAAACTTACACAAAGCCAAGGAAAAATGCAGAGGAAACCATTACATCTTAGAAAAAGATTGATATCAAGCTACGCTATGGCAAAGCGCAAACGGTCTTTGCTTCCTGGGTCTTTCTTTGCTTTCTCTAAGCATCAGACATTCTTTTCAAATCAACTTACATATAAGGTAGAACTGTTCGTTTAAACAATGATCCGTTTGAAGTTAAACTCATTTAGAAAATAAAATTTGATACATATAATACATAAATTGTATTCTACCAAAAGTATATCATATCTAACCTTTACGTTGGAAACATTTCTCATATGCGTGTGAGAATGAGTGAGTCAGTGATCAGTATAGCTCCAAAACAAAAAACAAAAAAAACAAAAAAACAAAAAATGAAAGGGCGTGTTATTTATGGACGCTCTTTAACTGCTGTGGTTTTCAGCGTCCCATTCTAAATTGAGTGTGACAGACCGCTTAATTTTGCTCAAGGCCTCTCTATCAGGCTTGAGGTTCTTTTACGTGCCGTAAATCTACGACACGGTACCAACGGCTTTACTTTCCTTCCGAAGGAAGCCATGCTAAGGATTTTTACACCCGAAAAATCCATGAAGCCGCGACAATGGGTATATGAAGTTAGCATGGTAACTATTACACCACGGAGGGCGACTCCAAAACTAAAGGTCGGATAGATACAAATATAGAATTTAAGTTCAGTACCTTACAAAAATGTCACAAGAATATTTTCAACAAAATCTTTAAATGGAACATTTTTCCAACTTTTTTATTTTCTCAAAAATGGATGTAATGATTTTTAATAAATTATGAAGAGGGATATTTGGTTTCAGGTCTCACCTAAAATAATTGTTTTTTCTTATTTTTCAAAAATGTCTTATTGTTTTTTTCAACCTCACTTTAAATCAATAGCAACGTCCGCTATTGCAGCTAGGTATTAAATATAATATTATTCATTGCCTATATGAATCGTATTATGCAGAGAATACTAACCCTTATCAATGCCACTTAATGTTCAGGTACACATTCTCAAATGAATTACCTTTACAAATAAATTAATACTATTGTCTCCGCTTCTTTACAGGGTCACTGTGACGAAGGAAAACAGTACTGTTGCTACAACGCCAAGGAAGACAGAGGACCAGGGTATGGGTCTGGCGTCTCCAAGCCTCCACCCTTTATCAACAATAATAACCCCAACCGCCCTCCACCAGGTTTCCCCATTGACAACAACAGGCGCCCAGGAGGTGGTTATGGCGGTGTCGGAAGCGGCAACTATGATCGTCCTGCAGTGCTTGTAGGACCTGGTGGTCCCACCGGAATCATTGGAGGTGGCAATGGGCCGTATGGAGGCACAGACGATGATCTCTTCCAGAACAGACCAATAGACAGACCAGGATATGGTCCCTTTGTAGATGATAATTTTCCAAGACCACCGTACAATCCTCTCGCCAGATCTGCTCTCACAGACTCCAAGAAGAACGGCAAGAAACTTTAACCGCGCAGTTGTCAGTGGTGTTATCCATTAAACCTTTTTAATATACTAATTAGGGCTAAAAGCCAGAATAGCCCTGAAAGAATTCTGTAAATAGACAATGTATTATAGTGTTGTTGAGTATTGTGTCGAATCTCAAATGTGAAATGCTGATGTTTCTCGTTTATTAATAAAATAATTTATTATAGTATTTAATAATTTAATGACTGGCCAGGCGGTTCAGGGGGTTTCGTCTGTAAATGGCATAGTTCCTAGGCTCGATCCCTGGCGATCCTATTCTGTGATTCTGGAGTTCTCCGTGTTTTCTGGCTGTCAAGGCGCATGCAGCTGTGCTTTTCAACTAGCACGGTTCCTCTTCCTTTTCTCAGTTCGTCTCCTCCTTCACTTCATCTTTCAGGTCTTGTTGATGGTTAGGTGGGCTGCAGGCAGTTGGTGCGGATGCATACGATTAATGAAAAATATTCTTCACTTGCCGGGCTAAGAGCTTCAAAATGGGATCGTAAGGTTAGCTCGTCTCCTTCTATCGACGCTGTGGTTCCTCGCCAGTGTACCCGGCATTCAAGCTGATAATACGAGTAGTTAGAAGGGACTTCTGTGCGTATCTGTCCTTGCTCTTTCCGATTCCTAAATGCCAGACTGTGTGTACCCTTTCGCATCACCCCTTCCACCCAAGGGATGGCAGCAACTCAAGACCGCAGTGAGCTTACCCCTCCGTTCCTTGCTTGCATTCCCTAATAATTTAATAGGTATTATTTATATCCAAAATATTCCCAAGTACATCACAATGAATTGTTGTTTTCAATGGCGAAGGAATTATCAAAATACGTTGGCAGTTTTTGAGATTACTTTACAAACACAAACGCAAATACACCTACACACTAAATATGTTCTCTCTTTATTATATCGATATAAATGGTCACGATTTAGCAATTAACATAGCAAAACAAAATACAGCACCTAATAAAAACATATTTTAACAACTCACAATTAAGAAAGTTTTTCTTTGTTGCCTTTAAATCTGGCATGAGGACAACAAGCCAATTAGGGAGGGAAGATGAGTCACTCACTCCACATTCTGTTGTGGCGAGGAATAACGTACTTGTTTTGCTAAACTAAAGAGTAGTGGTGCATCTGTTGTCCACTCTGCACGCCACTAATAAATTCTTCGCTGGTATTTAAAGTATTTTATTTATATCAGCTTATGCTTCATACAAAAATTATTGCAATCGCCTTCTGAAGTTAGGAACAGTATATAACGTTCAACTTTATAAATGTTTCTCCATCCTTTGTGTGTAAAATTCTTACAGTGAAATTCTTACCCCTGATTTTTTTTTTCTTTTAGCTATTAGCCACAATATTCTATACATTTCACATAATACATTCTCTCTGGAGGTTTCATGGGATGCATTTGATTTCAATTTGAGTTCGCTAAGCCTAAATTGTCTCTCCAATCTAAGACAAATGGATTTATAAATATGCTCCATCTGTATTATAAATAAATGTTACGTATCATTTAAATATATTGTATATGTTTTTAGAATATTCAGAGAGGAGCAGGAATTACCCCTACACTGCGCATCTCTAGGGGGTCGTAATGTCAGAGGTGCTCACACCTGCGAGAGGGAAGAGGTGGCCTCACGGTTTAAGGTGAGGAGGGTGTACATTTGAGATACGGGACTATAAATTAATACACTAAGAGTACGAGGACACGAAGGCTTTTGCTATTCAGTAGATGCATTCAGTTAGGGATGAAAAGAGAAGAAATCCAAAGTGATTACCCAAATTCCATTTAACTAACCTGATTCATTGTGATTCCTGAAGTCAACGTCCGTTCGGTGGACGTCGGTTCGTATTTTTTTTTTTTTTTTGTGACTTAGTTATCGAATATGTTATGTAAAAACCATGCTTATGCCTGCTTTGCGTTTTGAGGACACCATTATGTCAGCATTAGGACATATTGCCACTAATATCGATTGCTGAAACTGTTGCAACATCACCTCTTACTAAATATAACATAATTTATTCAAAATGACCATATCAGGTACCCTACAATATTAAACCGCATCAAATAGATTTAATTTGCATGAAACCTTACGGATAAGTAAGTAATAAATACTAAATAAGTAAAACAATAGGATTATTTCCTGCTTTTAGATTTTCTAAATATTAACGAAGTACCTCCCATCACTTTAAATACACCAAGGTTCGCTATATCCTTCCTTATATAGAGCGTTTCATACTGAAACATTGCATATGTGCAATTTTAAAACTGCTAGCTTTTGCAACTCACAACGTATTCTCTCTGTCACTCTTTATGAAACAGATGTAGCGAGTTCGAACTCGTATTTATCACTGAATAAGGAAATCCGAAGCACAGTGAAGTAGGGGAGGAAGTTAGGCAACGACGGCTTTAAAATTAATTTTCCCCATGCCTGTTTTGTATATTATAATTACTGTCATTAGTAGTATGTGTTAAACTTTTGCTGTGAAACAGTGAAATTGTAAATTAAGCGAAAGTAGCCGATTCGCATTGTATTTGTGGTGCTGATACCAACGTGAATATCAAAATTGCAGCTTATTTCTAGCTTTTAGTTTATATGTTTTGGTGACGATTATATATTTAGGAATCTGGTGATAAGATAGGATATATTACTGTATTGGAGTGGCAAGATTGTTTTAGTATGAATAATTGATTTTTCAAAGTCCTATGAGTTAGTTTTAATAGTGGTGAAACTTACTCTTCGCAGTATTTTTATTCTGGTTACTTCTCTTTTCGTACGTTCATCTTAAGTTCATGTGAATCAAATATTACTACCTTTAGCACAGCTATTTACAGTGTAGTTGGGGAAAGGGATTGGGATTATTAAGCGTTAGAGCCCAGCACGATAGAGTGAGGGTATTTTCGAAGGGCGGCCTAAACTGAACTGCAGGAAAAGTGCCACCATGGTGTCTTCCCTAACATATTCAAAGCAGTTCATCTCGGTGCGAAGACACTAGGAGCCCGCGCCATGTGTCTGACTGAACTCACCTAGTCCCATAGACAATATAACGCCACCCTGTTGCCGAGAACAGCATTTCCAAAGCGCATTTACCATCATGGAAGAACGCCAACACCGCAGTCTCCTCAACACTTACAATCCTTATGGAGATTGCAATGAAATTTGGATGAAATAAAGGGGCAGGAAATCGGGGAAAATGAAGAAACCCCCGATAAAGCTCTAGATTAGAGAGATGGACTGCGGAATTCAAACCCACGATCTCCCAAATGCTAGTCTCAGACGAAGTGCTTGAGCTACAAAGAAATTTATGTTTCTATTATTTCATCTTATTCTGTGTGGTACGTAGGGAATTCTGTGTTGTTTTTTTTTGTTATGTTTTTACCTTCTCTAGCCCCGTATGTACAATGTACATAGGGATACAGAAGTATTACATTCCACCCAAAAATTCGATGTCGAGATTTCACCGGAAATACATGTTGTAGGACCCCCTGTGTCCATAAAAAGCATTTTCAGGAAGTGTGTGTGTGTGTGACTGTGTGTGTGTGTGTGTGTGTGTGTGTGTGTGTGTGTCCGTGTGTCTGTGAACACGATAACTCAAAAACGAATAGTAGCTAAAATACCAAACCTGGTATTTAAGTTTAGCATCTTCGAGGGATGCGACACGAAGAGTTTGAGAAAAATCTCCCCACCCCAAACTACCCTTTACATGGAACTTTTTTCGAAAATTTTGATTTTCTTAAAAATGGCTTTAACGATTTTGATTAAAATATCGTAAGTTAAAGATATTTACCTGACAAATAAAATGTATATCTTGAATTTTCTGGGAATAACTTCTGAAGACCTGTTTATTCTGGATGAATTTTGCTTAATTTGGCATAACTAGTAAACCGTAAGAGATAGACAAAAACTTACTATACAAAAAATGTAGGATTTTTTAAAATACACAAATTATGTCATATACATTATTCTCGTGGAGTTTACTGTTTTCAAGGTACTCATTGTTATTAGTTTCAGTTGTGAAGTATTTATATTTTTCTCAGACGGGAGTGTCCGTTTTTCTTTTGTTCTACTTCTGGCCAAGAAAAGAAGCAATTTGTAATGTCAATCGCCTAACGACAGCTTTTGAAACATTTGACTATTGGTTTAGCCTAGTCTATTCCCTTATTTTCTTCCTACTTCTACGGAACTAAGTAATAAGAACATTGTGCTAATGAGTACCTCGATTAGTAAGGTGCAGAAAGAAGAATACTCTTATGTAAGAAGTTTGTAGAAGAGCTAGAGAAAGTCATGTGAGTGTAACACATAAGATTTTTTACTTTCTCTAGCCCCATATGTACAATGTACATAGGGATAGAGAATTATTGTATTCCACCCAAAATTCGACACCGAGATTTCACCGGAAATACATGTTTTAGGACCCCCTGTATCCAAAATAAGCATTTTCAGAAAAAGGTCCTTGTGTTTGTGTGTCCGTGTGTCCGTGTGTCTGTGAACAAGATAACTCAAAATTGAAAAGTAGCTAAAATACCAAACTTGGTATTTAAGTCTAGTATCTTCCAGAGATGCGACACGAAGATTTTGAGAAAAATCCCCCCACCCCAAACTACCCTTTACATGGAAATTTTTTCGAAAATGTAGATTTTCTTAAAAATGGCTCTAACGATTTTGATTAAAGTATCATATATTAAGGATATTTACCTAACAAACAAAATTTTATATCTTGAATTTTTTGGGAATAGCTACTGATGACCTGTTTATTCTGGATGAATTTTGCTTAATTTGGCATAACTAGTAAACCGTAAGAGATAGACAAAAACGTATTAGCTAAAAAATGTAGATCTTGTTAAAATACACATGTTAAGTCATATGTATTTTTCTCGTGGAGCTTACCGTTTTCGATGTATTCATTCTTATTAGTTTCAGTTGTGAAGTACTTATACTTTTCTCAGACAGGGGTGTCCGTTTTTCTTTTGTTCTACTCCTGGCCAAGAAAAGAACCGATTTGTAATGACAATCGCATAACGACAGCTTTTAAAACATTTAACTATTGGTTTAGCCTAGTGTATTCTCTTATTTTCTTCCTACTTATACGGAACTAAATAATAAGAACATTGTGCTTGTGAGTACCGCGATTAGCAAGGTGCAGGAAGAAAAAGAATCTTATGTATGAAGTGTGTAGAATAGCTAGAGAAAGTCATGTGAGTGTAACGCATTGGATCATTTTTTAGCGTAACGTGCTATAACCTGGTGGGTTTATGTCGGACGATGAATGAAATTGGTGTAATGATGCTCAAATGATCTAGGGCTCCGTGGAGCTTAAAATTGCTCAACATTCGTCTTTTCAGAATAAGGGAAAACAACGAAAAAACCTTGTCCGGGTAAGTCACCATAAGCGAGATTCGAACTCGCGACTTATTGAAAGTGAGGAAGACACGCCACCACCACAATATCCAGGCGGGTCATTTATTTTATTGTATTTATTTATTTTACCTTGCATTTAAATTTATTTCTGACTTTAATATCAAGGTTTGGAGTGTTTAGAAAGTTATGTTTCAAATATTATGTCACGTGGTATACGTTATTGGTATTTCATAAAACATTCCCCTTGGGAGATCTGCTGCGCTAGAAATTCAGTGAATATTTTTGAATACTTACATAGTCATTTTCACATTTTAATAAATATACTTTTTCCAAAACTTAATATTATATAGTCATATTTGTTTAAGTAACACTTCAGTTAATATAAAAATTCGACCATTTACATACTTTTGCTCTTTGTTACTACTGTAGAAATAAAATAAATTGTGCTCCAAAAAAAAAATTATGTGTTACAATCAAATAACTTTCTCTACACCTCTGTGACAAATTATTGTTTAAAAGCTTATTCTTGTATCTGCATCATGATAATCGAAATAAACATTAGTAGAAAATGTCCTAATTACTTGGTCCCTTGCAAGTAGAAGGGGAAAACTCTAATGTGTTCCGTTCACATGATGTCCTCAGGCTGTTCGGTAGACAAACCTTTTATTCAAAAGATCAATGCGTTATCTACATCATGTTAATCAAGATAAACATAAGCAAAATTAGTCTTATTACTAGCTCCTTATAAGTACAGGGGAGATAAAATGCACAAGCTAAAGCGATAGTCTCGTCCTTTTAAAGTCGGTCGCTATGTGAAATAATTGAAATTCCAATCTCTTTGCTTTCCAGAAGTAAACAAATGAGAAACGAGAAAAAAGATTGTCTTCCCCTATGAGAAAAGCTTTAAGTGCCTAAAATTGAAACTAATAATCCGGAATTCTCGAAAACGGTTAACTCTACAAAACAAAAATGTATATAAGATAAATTGTATGTTTTAATGATATCCACAGTTTTTGTGTAGTAAGCTTTTGTGTATCTCTTACGATTTGCCAGTTATACAAAAGTCATCCGGAGTGAAGAGGTCTTCAGAGCTATTCTCAGAAAATTCGAGATATATTTCGTTTGTCATAAAAATCTTAAACATATGGTACTTTTATCAAAATCGTTAAAGCCATTTTTGAAAAAATCAAAATTTTCGAAAAATGTTGCATTTAGTTGGGGTAGTTGGGTAAATGGGAATGGGGGGATTTTCTTGAAAATCTTCTTAACTACCAAGTTTGGTATTTGACAGTATTTTCGTTTTTGAGCTATGCTGTCTAGAGACAGACACAGACACGCACATGGACATTCTTCTAAACAGCTTTTTTTTTGTTTCAGGGGGTCTTAAAACATGTATTTCCGGTGAAATCTCGGTAACGAATTTTTCGGTGCAATACAATACCTTCTCTATACAATATATACATAGTATGTATAGAGAAAGAAGTACAAATGTATTAAACTAATATTTTATATTTAACAATACAGAATGTTATTTTTCAATTGTCATATGCATGTTTCCCAAAGTGGTGAATTTGGGGCTTGGGAATTGAGAGAAGTTGTATTCACCATCTTAACTCTATTTTTGTATATATTAAAATTATGCAATATCTGAAAATGATGTAGGTTTTATGTAAATATATTACAATGGAACAAGCAAACAGTTGGCTGGTTGGTTGGTACATTCCGAAGAGTGTTCAGAACTACAGCCACCTACGGTTATTGTGCGTCAGACGCCAAGAACAGAGGTTGATATGAGAGTATTATCGACGGACGGCCGAAATAGAACCTCGGAGAATGAGCTACAGTGGGGATCTAAACAGTTCTACATCTCGATGCGGAGAGCGCTAAGACCCCGCGACTAAGATCCGACTGTACACGGACTACACACGTCTCCTGCGTCACCCTACCGCTGATAGCTGCATTTCAAAGCGCATTCATCACCGCGGTACAGCACCACCATCTCAATCTTCGTCAACCCTGGACGAGACCAGTTGCTATGTGATGGTATTGAAATTAGATTCTATTTGCACGCCAAAAGAGATGAGCATGTACAAATGACGTCTTACCAGTTTATAACACGGTAAATATTAAAAAAAATCTGATGTGTACCATTTACATGACTTTCTCCATATCCCTGCAACAAATAATTCTTATAAAGCTTATACTTCTATTTACTTTATGCTAATCATAAAAAATTAGCAGAAATAGTCTAATTACTCGCTTCCTTGTAAGTAGGAGCGAAATAAGGGACAACCGACCGTTAAAGTGATAGTCAAAAGCTGGTTGCTATGTCAATGAAGTTCCTTTGTGTATATGGATAGGAGTTGATTAGTTCCTGTATGAGAAAAGTATACGTTTTTCACAGCAGAAACCAAAGATAAGGAATGTCACAAAAACGACGGACTCCACGAAAAAAATTTATATAACATAAATTGTGTGTTTTAATGTGCTCTACATTTTTTGTGTAGTAAGCTTTTGTCCATATCTTACGGTTTAGCAGTTATTCAAAATTCTGTAAAATTCATCCAGAATAAACTACTCTTCAGAGGCTATTCCCAGAAAATTCAAGATATACATTTTATTTGTCAGATAAATATGTTTAATATCCGAAATTTTAATCAAAATCGTTAGAGCCATTTGTGAGAAAATCAAAATTTTCGAAAAGAATTCCATGTAAAGGGTATTTGGGGGTGGGGGGATTTTTCTCAAAATATTCGTGTCGCATCCCTGGAAGATACTAAACCTAAATACCAAGTTTGGTATTTTACCGACTTTTGAGTTATCGTGTTCACAGACACACGGACACACACACACACACACACACACACACACACACACACACACACGCGGACCTTTTTGTGAAAATGCTTTTTTTGGATATTGGGGACTCTAAAACATATTTCCGGTGAAATCTCGGTATCGAATTTTTTGGTGGAGTGCAATACTTTCTCTATACACTATGTACATAGTGCGTAAGGAGAAAGTAAAAATTAAAACCAATAACAATAAATATCTCGGAAATGGTTAACTCCACAAACAAAATGTGTGTGACATAATCTACAGTTTTTGTGTAATATGTTTGTGTATATGTTTACGGTTTACCAATAATGCAAAAGTAATCCCGAATGAATTCAGAGATTATTTCCAGAAAAGTCAGTGTATTCATTTTGTCTGAAACCTCGTTAAATATGTAATATTTTAATTATAATCGTTAGAGCTATATTTGAGAAAATTTAAAGTTTTTAAAAGTCCAATGTAAAGGATAGCTGGAGGTTGAATATTGTTGTCGCATTCTTAAAAGGTGCAGAACTTAAGTATTCAAGTTTGGTATTTAATGGACTTTTCGTTTTTGACCTACAATGTCACACATACACACAGGCAGAGAGAGAGAGAGAGAGAGAGAGAGAGAGAGAGAGAAGATACACGACTTTTTTTTATAAAATTTGTTCTTGGTTGGGGGTCTTTAAAACAACTGTACTCAGTGAAATATCGGTACGGATGTTTGTGTGGACAGTAATACATTTTCTACCCACTATGTACATTGTATGTGGTAGAGATAGTAACATTACTTAACTATGGGATCTGTATATAAACTAATCTTAATTTTCACCAATTTGGTTAGTTGGTTGATTGCTGCGTTATAGAGGGGATCCACATTTCAGCCACCATAGGCTTAATGTGGTTAAACCTCAAGGGGATATAATGATATGAAAGTATTCGACTTGCGGCCGAAACCGACCGCGGTGAAAGAGCCACTTTAGAGGATCCCTAACTTACGTAGCTCAAGCAGTTGTTTGTGTCAACACGGAGAGCGCTAGAAGAGTGGTTGAGCCTTTCAAGTCCTACAGACGAGTCCATGCCGCCAAGAGGTGCATTTCTAAAGTGTATTCACCTCCATTTAAGGGGCGCTACCACCGAAGTCTCGCAGACATCTAACCCTGAAAGAGACCGTTGGAATGAAATGGAAATGAAATGAAGGTACAGGAAGTATGAGGGAATGAAGAAACCACTCCATCTTTCACCTAGTTACGCAGGAATATCCCGAAAAAAGTCATGGCCAGTCCTAGACGAAACAACTGAGCCATAAAATTTTGTGCAACCTCTCAAATTCAGTAAGTCGTAATTTTAACGAAATTTCAGCTTTTGTATTATAGAATACACTTACAAACGCTAAATCCTTTCCAGATTCAAATGCCGGCTTTGCTACTACTAATTACAAAGTTACCCTGATACCCACAGCACAATTTTCTGACTACCACCGTAATAAGTCAATGTTTCCCAAAGGAAAGGCAGAAACAAGAGTACTGGGAGCTAATTATCTTTAGCAGAGAGAAATATGAACAACGGAAAGCCCTGGATGTCATAATCACCGCTGCATTCTTTTGTTTTCATCACTATATTACTCGGTGGAAGTTAGCAACACACTAGGGAAGCCAACCAAAGCAATTTCAGGAATACTGTAATCAGAAACGCAATAAAAAGAACAAGCCAATCACAGTGGTCTATAATTTGTATTGCGGTCTGCTTAGGAACATATGACACAAGCCGATTTCCTGTTGTAACGTGATCAACTAGAATCGGATGACAGCTTGACAATTTCAGTGCAGCCACTACAGCAAAATGTTCGTTCAGAAATCGCTCTGGAAGGGCTGATACCTTGTCTCGAAAAAAATCTGATGTGTTCTAAACAAATGAGAATCTCTAGTGACTCTCCTATTATTGCATATAATGCAACGAGAGTATAATGGTAATAATTAAAATATATTTTTCATAAATTTCAAACCAACTCTTATTTGCAATTGTATTCAAGCTTCACACGACATAACTGTAATGTAATCACAGTAGTATTTTAAAAATGTGTACAATATAAAATTTTAAATTCACTGCCTGTGTTTCTTAATAGAAATATACCTTCATTACACATTTCGTTTTGGGTATTTTTATTGTTTTATATTTATTTATTAGCTCTTCAAAATCCAATGTTATAATTTTTATAATTACATTTATTTATTAATGTACTTACTCTTGTAGCTAAACGTCCTTTAACCTAGTTGGTGATATCGGACGATGAATGAAACCAATGAAATGATCTCAGGGACCATGGAGCTTAAAGTTACTATATGTCATTCGTCTTTTCAGCATAAGGAAAAACACCGAGAGAGAGAGAGAGAAAAAAAAAAAAAACAACCTTAAGCGAGTTATTCGGGAAGGTCCATGTGTGTATGTGTGCGTGCGCGTGGACAATATAACTCAATAACGAAAAGTGCGTTAAATGCCAAACTTGGTATTTAAGTTTAGTAAGTTTAGTATCTCACAAGGATGCGACGCGGAGATTTTCAAGAAAATTGCCTTCACCCAAATTACCCTTCACATGGAAAATTTTACGAAAATGTTATTTTCTCCAAAAAGTTCAAGTGATTGAAATTAAAATGCCGTATATTAAAGGTATTTACATGACAAATGAAATGTATTTCCTGGAAATAGCCTCTGAAATCTTCTTCATTCCGATTGACTTTTGCATAACTGATAAACGGTAAGAGTTATACAAAAGCTTTTTATACAAAAAAGGTAGATCTCGCCAAAACACACAATTTATATCATTTTACATTCTTGTGGTGGAGCTAACTATATCCGAGGTATTCCTTGTTATTAAGGTCAGTTTAGTTTTCTCAAACAGCAAGTCATTCGTGCTTGTTTTCTTTTACTCCTGATCAAGCAAAGAAGCGAATTTCAATGAAAATCCTATGGGGACAGCTTTTAAAACAGATGAATATGGATTTAGTAGTGCTCTCCCTTAGTTCACTTCTATTGATAAGAAACTAAGTAACGAGACCATTTTTACTTTCTCTATACGTGCTATGTGCATAGTGTATAGAGAAGGTATTGCACTCCACCAAAAAATTCTATACCGAGATTTCACCGGAAATATATGTTTTAGGGTTCCCTGTATCCAAAAAAAGTATTTTCAGAAAAAAGGTCCGTGTGTGTGTCCGTGTGTCTGTGAACACGATAACTCAAAAACGAAAAGTCGGTAAAATACCAAACTTTGTATTTAAGTTTAGTATCTTCCAGGGATGCGACACGAAGATTTTGAGAACAATTCCCCCAACCCCAACTATCCTTTACATGGAAGTTTTTTCGAAAATTTTGATTTTCTCAAAAATGGCCAAAACGATTTTGATTGAAATTTCGTATATTAAAGATATTTACTTGACAAATAAAATGTATATCTTGAATTTTCTGGGAATAGCTTCTAAAGACCTGTTTATTCTGGGTGAATTTTGCTTAATTTGGCATAACTAATAAACCGTAAGAGATAGACAAAAATTTACCATATAAAAATGTAGGCCTTGTTAAAATACACAATTTACGTCATATACAAAATAAAGGGCTACGACAAAATAAAGGGCACAGTCTTATAAATGTTTCATCTCATTACAAATTTTCCGTCATTATTTATATATTAGCAATAATAGTTTATCATAAATAAAAACATTGAACTTTAGTATGTGATCTGATGTGTTCCATTCACATAACTTTCTCTACATCTTTGTAACATATTATTGTTAAAAAACTTATATCTACAGGCTGATTTACATAGAACTGACACATTTCTTTCATAAATTGGTTCAAAGCGTGTTATGCTAGCGACAACTTATTATACCTAAATTGTAGAGGAATTTTGGGAGATTATTTACCTTTATAGCAAATGTTGAAAATGTCCTCCATCCTGCATAAGGTTCAACTCAACACGTCGTTCCATGTTACTGGCCACTCGTTGGAGGACTCTGTTGTCAATAGCTTGAATCTCCTTTGTGATGTGCTTCAGATCGTCCAATGTCTGGGGACGTATGGCGTAAACCCTGTCTTTTAAGTAACCCCATAGAAAGAAGTCCGGCAATGTCAAATCCGGAGATCTCGGTGGCCACAGGTTCCTGGAAATTATCCGGTCGTCAAAGAAACTTGCAATTAGGTTCATGGATTAATATGATGTATGGCATGTAGCGCCATCTTGCTGAAAATATCCTTGAATCAGCTCTACATCATACTGCATTTTCACGTTGCCTACAAGAAGAAAATGTCGAAACAGCTACCAACAATGCAATTAGGAATGAAACATAAACATCTGCACATCTAGTGACAAGGAATCGAAACTCCAGAATATTCTGCTTGATTTGGTGCTAAAATTGGGTCATTGAATGAATTTCCAACGGAATAATTAAAGAAAGAAATGTGTCAGTTCTACATAAATCATTCTGCACTTCATGCTAATCGAGATAAACATAAGTAAAAATCGTTCTTATAAGTAGATGGTAAATAACGGGATACACTAGGAAAACGATAGTCAAATCTTTTAAAAGCTGATTGCCAAGTAGTTGATATGCGTCTCTTTGCTTTGCCAGAAGTTGACAAATTTCCGAATGTGAAAAATGTAATTATTTTAAAACTGAAGCCAATAACAAGGAATATCTAAAAAATGGTCAACTCCACGAAAAAAAATCTGATGTGTACCATTCACATGACTTTCTCTACATCTCTGTAACAAATTATTCTTAAAAAGCTTATACTTCTATTTATTTCACGCTAATCAGTAAAAAATTAGCAGAAATAGTCATATTACTTGCTTCCTTGTAAGTAGAAGCGAAATAAGGGAGTACCATAGGTTAAAGTTATAGTCAAAAGCTGGTTGCTATGTCACTGAAGTTCCTTTGTATGGACAAGAGTTGACAAATTCCTGTATGAGAAAAGTATAAGTTTTTCATAGCAGAAACCAAAAATAAGGAGTGTCTCGAAAACGACTAACTCCACGAAAAAATGTATAGAATATTAATTGTGTGTTTTAACGTGCTCTACATTTTTTGTGTAGTAAGTTTTTGTCCATCTCCTATGGTTTAGCAGTTATTTAAAATTCAGTCAAATTCATCCAGAATAAACTACTTTTCAGAGGCTATTCCCGGAAAATTCAAAATATACATTTTATTTGTCAAGTAAATATCTTTAATATACGAAATATTAATCAAAATCGTTAGAGCCATTTTTGAAAAAATCAAAATGTTCGAAAAAAGTTCCATGTAAAGGGTCGTTGGGGGTGGGGGAATTTTTCTCAAAATCTTCGTGTGGCATCCCTGGAAGATACTAAACTTAAATACCAAGTTTGGTACTTTACCCACTTTTCGTTTTTGAGTTATCGTGTTCACAGACACGCGGACAGATGGACACACGGACACACACACACACGCACACACGCACACACACACACTCGGACCTTTTTGCGAAAATGCTTTTTTTTAGATAAAGGGGACCCTAAAACATATTTCCGGTGAAATCTTGGTATCGAATTTTTGGGTGGAGTGCAATACCTTCTCTATACACTATGTACATATTGCATATGGAGAAAGTAAAAATGTATATGACACACGGTACATTGTGTTGATATAAATTACATGTTTTAACGTGACATATTTTGTTCTGTGTGGTTGTTATGGGTGTGTGAATATGTCTTTGAACAACATAACCCAAAAACGAAAAGTCGGTCAAACAGCAAATTTGATACATAAGTTCTCCAATTTTCATGAACGCAAATTGAAGATTTTTAAGATTTTCCCCAACATTTACCAAGTAAGCAAAAATCATACAGAATGAAGCACGCTTCAGAGGATATTAACAAAGTTATAGACATGCATTTAATTATTTTCATCGTATACATGTGGTATTTTAATCAAAAACGTTAAAGCCGCATTTGAGAAAATAAAAGAAGTTCGAAAAATGCTCCACGTAAAGTGGGTGTCTTGTCGTGTGTAGGACAATAATTGAGATATTCTTATTAGTCAGGAAAATTGCAAGTCAGCTGTGGAATTTAATGTCGTATAAGCATGTTGTCATGGTACAAACAAGATGTAAATCGGAAGATCGCAGTTCAAATCCCGGCTATGATATTGGATTTTTCAATCTCGCCCTATCATTGCTACACACAACTTGGTAACCACTCGGCCACATACGCATATAAATCGAAGCATACAGAACAAATGTTTATACAATATAAAGATGTTGGGTAAGTATGCCATATTACTTTCCGGAGCAGCCGAAAAGCCTCTAAGAACTGCAGGCTTTTAGCGCGCCAGAACGGAAGTTGGGAACCCCTGTTTTAGTAGGTCGGTATAACAAGGCTGCTGTTTTATCGACGTGTCAGTGATTTCTTCCTTACATAGTTCCAAACTCAGCCGTGGTAATAACTGTAACAAGCAGGCACTCTGTGAATATTTACAATATCGGAGCTTTGTTAATAACAATTACAGATTAGAAATTATCCTAATAAAATGTCTCCTCTTTCACTGTGTAGAACCTGCACTAAGTGGAAATGCTTACACAGGTAAGGTAGGTAAGTATCAACATTTATCAGTAATAAATCAAATGCTGTAGGTACTCTAAAAGGAATGGGATATTAGAAAATAAATCTAACATAGACACACACACCTTAACCTTCTTCTGCCCACATAATTCCTTATAGTCTCTCACAACAAGTTATTTTTACATTACAACATAATTATTACGAATACTTTCATCTTAAGGAATGTGGATTTGATTACATGAGTATCCTTCTTTTCGCATATTGTAATTATTTTGTCAGTAAAAACACAGATGGGGAAAAATAAGAATCCTGTAAGAGATTTGTAAACATTACAGCATAATGTAACCTTATAAAACTTAAATGCACATATAAAATGAATATTTCGAACACTGGCAATAAAAGAAAAACATATGTGCATAAATTGCGTAGTAAGCTTTTTTACTTTCTCTACACGTACTATGCACATAGTGTATAAAGTAGGTATTGTAATGCACCCAAAAAATTCGATACCAAGATTTCACCGGAAATATATGTTTTTGGTCCCCCTAAATATAAAAACCATTTTTGGAAAAAGGTCCTTGTGTGTGTGCGTATGTGTGTTTGTGTGTGTGCGTGTGGTGTGGACAGCATAGCTCAAAAACGAAAAGTCTGTTAAGTACCAAACTTGGTATTTAAGTTAAGTATCTCACAAGGATGCGACACGAAGATTTTTAAGAAAATCCTCCACCCCCAACTACCCTTTACACGGAACATTTTTCGAAGATTTTGATTTTCTCAAACATGACTCTAACGATTTTGATTAAGATATCGTATATTAAAGATATTTACCTGACAAATAAGATGTGTATCTTGAATTTTCTGGGAATAGCCTCTGAAGACTACTTTATTCTGGATGAATTTTGCATAGCTACTAAACCGTAAGAGATGGACAAAAACTTAACACACAAAAAATGTAGAGCACGTTGAAACACACAAGTTATGTTATATACATTTTTTTCGCGGAGTGGATCATTTTTGAGATATTGGTTTTAGCTTTAAAACATTTATACCTTCCTCATACAAGAATTTGTCAACTCCTGTCCATAGAAACAAAGGAACTTCAGTCACATAGCAACCAGCTTTTGACCAATACTTTAGCCTATGCTACTCCTTTATTTCGCCTCTAATTACAAGGAAGCACGTAATGAAACCACTTCTGGTAGTTTTTTCTCGATTAGTATAAAGTACAGGAAAGCATAGGCTTTTTAATTTTTTTGCAGAGATTTAGAGAACATTATGTGAATGGAACACATAAGATTTTTTCGACATTTAGCGAAACCTAATTGGCCATCAAGGAAGAGAGAATGACCGAGATTGAACACAAATATGAAACACACCACAAGCACCCATGCCCAAGGCGGGACTCGAACCCGTGACCCCCTGTGCCGCGAAACAACAAAGCTAGACTCTATAGCGAGCGAGTTCATCGGAGGCGTCCATGCTGGAATTTAATGAGATCCATTAAAGTGCAGCTAATAAACATATTACTTCATTTAGGCATGATCGAGCATAAAGAACGTGGAAATAATTAGATAAGGTTCCGATTTACAAGTTTGTAACACTCTATGTTCGGCAAGAGATTGAATAATATTTAAAATTTCGTGAAAAGTATCATCTTCGGCAGGCATTGGGAATTAGACTTTTCACTCAGTATTGAAATATGTATTATTTTAATATCTTATGCAATGAATTATTATTGTCATTATTGTTATTACTATTACTTTCTTTACACGTACTATGTTCATACTGTATAGAGAAGATATTGAATTCACCCAAAAATTTGTTACCGCGATTTCACCGGAAATATATGTTTTCAGACACCATGAATCCAAAAAAGCAATTTTAGAAAAAGGTAAGTGTGAGTTTGTCTGTGTCTGTGAATGTGCCTGTGTGTATGTGTCTCGGACAGCACATCTCAAAAACTAAAGGACCGTTAAATACCAAACTTAGTATTTCAAAGATGCCACATGAACATTTTCAGAAAACACCCTCATTATGTCGAACATTTTGATTTTCTCAAAAACAGCTCTAATGATATTCATTAAAATTACGTAACTTACAGATATTTGCATGCCAAATAAAATGTATATTGAATTTTCTGGAACAGCGTCTGTAAACCTCTTTATTCAGGATGAATTTTACTGAAATTTGCATAACTGGTAAACTGTAAGAAATAGACAAAAACTTACTGCACAACAAATGTAGATCTCGTTAAAACACTCAATTTATAACATGTACATATGTTTTTGTTGAGTTTAACATTTCAGAGATATTTCCTATTATTAGTTTAATTTTTTAATACTTAAAATTTCTCTCATACGGGAATTGTAACTCCTGGCCATGCAAAAGAAGCGAATTTCAATATATAGCAACTAGTTTTTAAAAGATTAGACTATTGCTTAGCCTAGTGCCTTATTTTCCTACTACTTAGAAGGAAATAAGTAATACGACCATTTCTGCCAATTTTATCCTTAGCATGAAGTAGAGAGAAGAATGTGCTTTTTAACAATAATTTGTTATAGAGATATAGAGGATATATGTGAATAGAATACATAATTTATTATTAAACATTTAGCGGGTTTGTATACATGCTTCAAAGCATTTTTCTGATCCCTTAATAGAGGTGGCTTTTCTTCTCCAATCTCACGAAGGCAAAGATTGGATAAGAAGGGTACATGAAATACGAAAAATCCCAAGCCAGGGATCTTTGGCTTACCATGTCGGCGCTCTAACCACTTAGCTACCTTGTAGTTCCAATACGTGACTTGAATTCCCTTAATCCGATCCAGTACACTAGAAAGTCATCCCAAAGGAAGACTTGATCCCTGAGAGGCCATTCAAAACATTGAGCAATCCATATTCAGATTGTTTGTTAAGTAAACAGGGTTTTCATTTCAAAAATTTCCACTCTAAACAACAATGAATTAAATGTAACGTAAATATCTCAATTTCAATTTAAATATTACTTTTATTAAGATATTTAGTTTTTAATATTGAGTTTAAATTTAGACGGCACTGTGGTTGGGTTATTAGACCGCTCGCTTCCCTTCAAGACGGCCTTGGATCGATCCCAAAGGCCCACATATGGAATTTGTTGTGAACTACGAAGCGGCGTCTGGACAGGTTTTCTCGGAGTCATCCAGTTTCCCCCGCCACTCATTTCACCAATTGCTCCATCATCACTTTTCCTATCATCCATTTCGCTTGCATTTCACACCATCCACTTCCTCGCGCTCATGCGTGGCTATGGGCCGACTACTCGTTCCAAGTTCACTATTCTGTGGTTTCGTGCCGTTGGCTTCCCGACGGGCTTTTGACACTTAAGCATCCAGTCTTGGGGTATCAGTCCTAAAATACTGAGAGGGTAAGCCGACTATAAAAAAAAGTAAACATTTTAAATTTAATTTAATTATTTAAACTTAGATAATGAGGGGAAACTTAAAACTGGTCTTAATTGGATTTTAGATTTCACTTCCTTCACCCCTAGCCATCCCCACTTTGAAATTTCAAATGACACTCCTATATTTTTCCTTTCCTTCACGTACCGTGCACATAGTCGGAAGAGAAGGTATATATTTCACCCAAAAGTCGATATCCAGATTTCACCGAAAATATCCCTGAATCAAAAAAAAAAAAAAAAAGTCAGTGTTTGTATGTGTGTCTGTCTCTCTATACTTGGACAGCATAGCTCTAAAAAAAAAAAAAAAAAAAAAAAAAAAAGAGCGCTGAATACCAAAATTGGTATGGGTGGAATGCAATACTTCTCTATACACTATGTACATATTCCCCCGAATTTGTCTGTGTGTACGCGTATGCCTATAGGCAGAATAGGTCAGGAAAAAAATTCGTTTAATACCAAACTTGGCATGTAAATTAAGCAGCTTTCGAGGGTGCGGTTCTAATATTTTTAATAAAATCCCCCCAACCCCTAGCTACCCTTCACAAGGAATATATTTCGAAAACTTTGATTTTCTCAAAAATTAAAATGCTATATCTTTAAGATATTTTCATGATAAACGAATCTCTTTTTGATGACTTTTGTGTATCCTGTAAACTGTAACAGACAGATGAGATGTTTAAAAAAAAATAAAAAAATGTCATATTTTATTGTAGTGTTAACCCTTTCCAATATATTACTTGTTATTTATTTCAATTTTAAGCCAGTTAAACATCTCTCAAACGAGAAGCCATCTCTCGTTTCATAACTCTATTGTTTTACTCCTAGCTATTTAATGAGAACGAATTTCAATTGTTTCGCATAGCATAACTTTTAAAGGAGTTGACTGTCTCTTTAGCTTAGGGTTTTATAAACCCTTTCTTCCTTTCTACTTAGAAGGAGAAAAGTAATGAGACCATTTCTGGTTACGTTCCTTTTGTAAGGATATTTTATTGTGAAACAGATGGCGAAAGTCATTTGAATGGCTTTTGCTGAGTTTTGTAGCTCATCTATTGCAATTAGGTAGCCTTTGTCAAGAATAGTTTAAACATAATGACGGTAACACAATTCATAGCATTCGCTACGCTTTGATATTATGTTTCTTTCAGTGCTTTCCTGCAATTGTAAGCTGCCATATATGGCTTTAGTAAAAAGCCGTGACTATAAAATGATGCATTTGTATGCAGAAGCTACCCCGGTTGTATCATTTGCAATCTTGTGAAGGTTTCACTGTGCAAGGCCACCATATAAAGAACTTGCTCTGAAGTTATAGCAAGACTCAAACTTACACCAACATTCTTGAAGTTATATAAACGTTGAGTAATCCAGATGCTGCTTAAAAGCTGTAGTAGTAAATCAATAAATAATGGAAGGACACATCGGAGCGGTAGAAGATATACATATCTTTCTTATTATTAAAATATTTTGTGGGTATGTTTACAGTGAAAAAAAAACAGCGAACAGTTAAACTAATTAAAGAAAACTGATGTGTTACATTCACATGACTTTCTATAGATTGCAATAAAAAATTATTATTAAACAGTTTATTCAGAAGAATAAGGTGTTAGAAGAAATGCATAGAAATATAATTTATCATAACTGAGATAAACATTAGCAGAAATTGACTAAACTACTTGCTTCCTTATAAGTAGGAGGAAAATAAGGGAATACACTAGCTAGGATAAAACGATAGTCAAATATATGTTTGAAATCCCTTTCTATGCAGGGCCAGGAGTTTACAACTTTCCGTGTGAGAAAAGTATTTTAAATCTGAAACAAACAACAAGGAATATCTCCGAAATGGTCAATTTTTCGAAAAAAAGCATATATGGCATAAATTGTGTGTTTTAACCTGATCTGTATTTAAGTACTTGTCTATCTCTTACGGTTTACCAATCATGCAAAATTCGCCAAAATTCATTCAGAATAAAGAGGTCTTCAGAAGCTATTCCCAGAAAATTAAAGATATACGTTTTATTTGCCATATGAATATCGTAAACATGTGTATTTTAATCAAAATCGTGGGAGCCATTTTTGAGAAAATCAAACTTTAGAAAAAAAGTTCCATGTAAAGGGTAGTTGGGAGGATTTCCTCGAAAATCTTCGTGTCGCAACCTTGAAAGAAAACAATCACACAGACACGTACACACAGACAGAAACACACGCGGCTATGTTTCTAAATTTTTTGGCTTCAGGGGGTCGCAAAACATGTATTTCCGTGAAATCTCGGAATCGAATTTTTCGATGCATTACAGTACATTTTCTATACACTATATACATAGTACGTGTAGAGAAAGTAACAATCTGATGTGTTACATCCACATGACTTTCTCTACATCTCTACAATAAATCATTGTTAAAAAGATTATGGTTCTATTTGCTTAGTGCTAATCGAGAAAACATTAGCAAAAAGGGTCTATTGCTTATTGTAAATAGAAGGGAAATAGGGAGTACCGTAGGTTAAAATGATAATCAAATCTTTTAAAAGCTAGTTGCTATATAATTAAAGTACCTATGTATGGACAGGAGTTGACACCAATAATAAGGAGTATCTCAAAAACGATCAACCCCACGAAAAAAATGTATATAATATGAATTAATAAAAAGCTTCATAATGCTATTCGGGGTATCAAATTTATTAAACCTTAATTAACTAATAATCTTCGTCTACCCCCGCGGAAGATTTACCTTTTTTTAACATTATTTCTTGCAGGTATATCCAGAATTATGAGCTACAGAAGAACACACAGTTAAACTCTTTATATTATTCAAGATCTTCTCGGGCTTCTAGCCAGGTAAAAACCTGGCTTGACACCAACGTTTCGAAGAAGTGCATCTTCCTCGTCTTCAGGGTGAACTGATGGTTTGAGCTTGCGGAGACTGGTATTTATAAGAGCTGGGATGAAGCTAACATCTGATTGGTTAGCGAGATATTATGTTTTTTTTTTTTTTTTTTTTTTTGGAAAGGGGAGACAGAGAGAGAGTTGGAGGGTTGAAAGAATGGCTTATCTCGCCATTGGGTGAAGATTAGAAGGGAGAAATCGGGTGAGATAGGAAAGGAACAGTGAATGGGGAATGATGGAGTTCCGCGATAGCACCTCCGTGATTATTGGTAAAGTTGATGTTGCTGCAGCACATGGGGCTGCAACAAGGAATGGCTTATCTAGTCTGTAAACATGACCCGAGGGCCCTGAGTACAGCGCTAGGGAGTCTTGGGTGAGCTTTAGTACTGATGTCTGGTGTTGCGGGTGTGTGTGAGAGGGCATGATTTGGTGGTAAGGTCCTGAAGAATCCGATGGTGACTATTTGCAATTTGCTCGGCTACATTGTTGACTGTCAGTTCTTGGCTGTCAAGAACTGCAGTATAGCACTTATTGATGTCCTTTCGGGTTCCTTTGAGTAGGTCGTCCAGAAATGTGAGGCGTAGTGGTAGTTTTGCAGTTTGAACATAGAGGTCCTGGTTGGCCTCCAAGATCCTGGCGTTTACGTCGTGGATTTCCTGTAGCAGGGTGTATAGGACGTCCAGCTCCAAGAGGAACTCAGACGTGACCTTTTTCTGGGCTATGGCATCGGTGTCTTGACTGTTGGCTGTAGAAGTGGTGTGGGTGTCTGAAATGGCTGCGGTCATGGTAGTGAGGGCTTCTTCCAGCGTGTTCAATCGGCCGCTAATGAGCAGGACCTCTGAGTGCAGGTCCTGCACGGCGTCTTTAACGGCGCTGTCGGATGGCGCTGCTGCCTGTGGAGTGTTAGTGGCGGCAGGCAGGTGATGGGTGATGGAGTCTTCCGTCTGCGTCGAGGTGGTGGTTGTTGAAGTCCTCGCCTTTTTGTCTATGGGTGTGGCGGCAGAGGCTGGTGTCAGGTGGCGGCGGCTGCGTGGGTAATAGGGGCACTGCGCCTGTCCTGTGAAATGACCAGGGCCATCACAGGTGGCGCAGTACCGGCGTCGAAATCTGAGATCATGAGCTGCGCATTCAGCTGTCAATCTGGGCGCCCCACAGTAGTGGCACCGTGGGGGCTCAGCGCAGGTGTCGGTGGTGTGGCCGAATGCGCAGCAGCGGCGACATGGAAGCTGGCGACTACCTCTGCTGGCCTCAACTGTGTGACGGCGCCCACAGATGAGCAGACCGTCAGTCAAGGCTGCAGTGTAGTCGGTTGCGTCGGAGAATTCGAGGCGCACCAATGGTGTTGGACCCCTCGAACTAGTGATACGGGAAGCCCGTATCACTGAGGGCCACTGGTGGCGAGCTGCTGCGGTGAAGAGGCGGTGGGGGAGGTCCAGCGGAACTCCCCGGATCACCGCGCTGTGCCTCACAGGAAGCACAGGTTGGTTGGGCTGCGGCGGCTGAATTGTACATGGCTCGGTCACAGCGGCGGTGGATGATTTGCTGGCCGGCAGGTGCGGCTGCAACTGCCGGCATTCTGCGGCGGCTGGAGGCGGAAGGGTGGCACTGCTCTCAGCCGAGAGGGCCGGTTGGTGCTCGGCTGTGGCTGCGGCGACTGGAGGCGGAAGAGTGGTACTGCTCTCAGCCGAGAAGGCCGGTTGGCACTCGGCTGTGGCTTCGGCGGTGTATGAGGCGGTTTGGTTTCGGCGTTTCTGCTTGGGCGGAAGTGAAGGTGGCGCTGAGGCCGGCAACTGCGGCAGCAGTTGCCGGGAGCTTACGGCAGCGGCGACCGGCGATTGCGTTGGCGGTTGCCCGGCAAGAGCGGGAGCTAAAGCCGGGGAAACCGTCCAAAACGCACTGCCATTCCTAGGTGATGGCGGCGGCGACTCACCCGGTTCAGGTGACGGTGAGGTTGCGGCGGTACACTTCTTCTTTCGGCGACCTTTCTTCGTCATCTCTGCGCCACCTTAAGGACTAACCCGAGCTGGCATGCCCGGAGTGTCGGGGTCTCCCAGGATGGGCCTACCGACTAAAAAACCCCTCCACCGGTATTGGAAGGTAAGGATATTGCGGTACCGCTGTTGCACCCGCGCAGTAAAAGGTGAAGGTAAACTGGCCCGCTGTGCGGCCGCCAGGGGTGAGGGTTGTGCTAGTAGACCGGCTTGACCGAGGCCCAGCCGGCCCCTGTAGCGAATTATAGGTGAGGAAATTATGGGTGGTTGGGAGTTGTTGGTGAACATGGGATTGGAAGTGTAGGGAGAGCTGCCACTCTCTCCCTGTGGTGATGATGACGGCACTGGATATTGATGGTGAAGTTGGTGCTGCAGCTCTCGGACACCCACGACCGAAGCCTCAAGAGACCCCAGCCGCGGGCACTGGTCGTGTAAGTGATGGGAGTTAGTGGTGGTGTCTGCCAAGTTTAAGGTGACTCTTCCGGGTGTACCCTTGCTCTGATTGGAATTCTCTGAGCAATTGCTGCGGAGTCTTAGGCTGCTGAGGGAATGTTCCTTCAGCTACCTGCTGTTGATAATTTTGGGCGCTGGCTATCCGGTTGGATAGCTCAGCGGTGGAGGCCTGTAGAGTGGAGATGGCGGCGGTGTTGGCAGCTTGTAGGGTTTCGATCCTGGTGGACAGGTCGGCGGCTGTAGTCTGCTGGCTGGTGGCTGCTGCGTCGTTAGAAGCTTGTAATTCCTGTAGCTTCTGTGTGAGGAGACTGCATGTCTCTTCCAGGGCAGCTAGTCGAGCGCCGACGTTCAGGATCTCCGCGTGGAGGTCCTGAATGGATTCTCGCGTCGCTGCGTCTGTTGAGAGTGCAGGAGGTGAGGCCTCAGTGGTGGTTGTCTGCGGTGGAGTGGTACGGCGGGCAGAAGTTGGTGATGAAGTGCTGCTCCTTGGGTAGAGAGGGCACTGGGCTTGCCCTGTGTAGTGTCCTGTGCCACGACAGGTGGCACAGAATCGGCGGCGTCGGCGGAGATCAAGCCCAGTGCACTCGGTGGTGGTGGAGTTGGTACCGCAGTAGTGGCACCTCGGTGTCGAAGAGCAGTCTTCAGCTGTGTGGCCGTAGGCACAGCAGCGTCGGCAGGGCCGATGGCGTTCCTGTCGGCTAGCCTCGACGACCAGAAGTCGCCCTAATAAGGGCAACCCTGACGCCAAGGCAGCTTCCAGGTCAGCCTGGTCCTGCATCTCCAGACGGACGAGCGGCGTTGGTCCCCGGTCGCAGTAAATGCGGGTGGCTCTCAAGCATGAAGGCCACCGCGACTGCACGGCGGTGAGCAGATGCCGGGTGGTAAGGTCCCTAGGGACCCCCCGTACCACGGCACTGAACCGGGGCGGCGTCGTAGAGCTGGGTGGAGGTGTCGGTGGCGGCTGTGTTGGCGGCAACTGCGGCTGCAGTTGCGGCGAGACTGGTGGCGGCCGGCGGCGAGGCAGGGCTTGCCGGGACCGGTAGTGACGGAGAAGCTGCCTCCTCGGCGGCTGCCGAGGAAGAGGCGACGGGTGCTGCCTTAGCAGCGGCGAGTCTGCGCAGTCTCTTCTTGGTCATCTTGACGAGTCGAAGAAGCCCTCTTTTTAAAAAAAATATTCTCTCAAAAATGACTCTAATGATTTTGATTAAAATATATTATATCTAAGATATTTGTATGACAAATAAAATGTATATCTTCAGTTTTCTGGGAATGGAATCTGAAGATATGTTTATTCTGGATGATTTTTCGGTAGTTTGCATAAATTGTAATCCTTAAGAGATACGTAAAAATTTAGTTAACAAAAAGTGAAGATCTCGTTAAAACATAATATAAAGAATAAGAACTATAGCTTTCCTGGCGACGTGTTAATTCAAGATCTTCTCGGGCTTCTAGCCAGGTAAAATCTTGGCTTGACACCAACGTTTCGAAGAAGTGCATCTTCCTCGTCTTCAGGGTGAACTGATGGTTTGAGCTTGCGGAGACTGGTATTTATAAGAGCTGGGATGAAGCTAACATCTGATTGGTTCGCGAGATATTATGGTTTTTTTTTTTTTTTTTTTTTTTTGGAAAGGGGAGACAGAGAGAGAGTTGGAGGGTTGAAAGAATTGCTTATCTCGCCATTGGGTAAAGATTAGAAGGGAAAAATCGGGTGAGATAGGAAAGGAACAGTGAATGGGGAATGATGGAGTTCCGCGATAGCACCTCCGTGATTATTGGTAAAGTTGATGTTGCTGCAGCACATGGGGCTGCAACAAGGAATGGCTTATCTAGTCTGTAAACATGACCCGAGGGCCCTGAGTACAGCGCTAGGGAGTCTTGGGTGAGCTTTAGTACTGATGTCTGGTGTTGCGGGTGTGTGTGAGAGGGCATGATTTGGTGGTAAGGTCCTGAAGAATCCGATGGTGACTATTTGAAATTTGCTCGGCTACATTGTTGACTGTCAGTTCTTGGCTGTCAAGAACTGCAGTATAGCATTTATTGACGTCCTTTCGGGTTCCCTTGAGTAGGTCATCCAGAAAGGTGAGGCGTAATGGCAATTTTGAAGTTTGAACATAGAGGTCCTGGTTGGCCTCCAAGATCCTGGCGTTTACGTCGTGGATTTCCTGTAGTAGGGTGTAGAGGACGTCCAGCTCCAAGAGGAACTCAGACGTGACCTTATTCTGGGCTATGGCATCGGTGTCTTGACGGTTGGCTGTAGAAGTGGTGTGGGCGTCTGAGATGGCTGCGGTCATGGTAGTGAGGGCTTCTTCCAGCGTGTTCAATCGGCCGCTAATGAGCAGGACCTCTGAGTGCAGGTCCTGCACGGCGTCTTTAACGGTGCTGTCGGATGGCGCATCTGCCTGTGGGGTGTTAGTGGCGGCAGGCAGGTGATGGGTGATGGAGCCTTCCGTCTGCGTCGAGGTGGTGGTTGTTGAAGTCCTCGCCTCTTTGTCTATGGGTGAGGCGGCAGAGGCTGGTGTCAGGTGGCGGCGGCTGCGTGGGTAATAGGGGCACTGCGCCTGTCCTGTGAAATGGCCAGGGCCATCACAGGTGGCGCAGTACCGGCGTCGAAATCTGAGATCATGAGCTGCGCATTCAGCTGTCAATCTGGGCGCCCCACAGTAGTGGCACCGTGGGGGCTCAGCGCAGGTGTCGGCGGTGTGGCCGAATGCGCAGCAGCGGCGACATGGAAGCTGGCGACTACCTCTGCTGGCCTCAACTGTGTGACGGCGCCCACAGATGAGCAGACCGTCAGTCAAGGCTGCAGTGTAGTCGGTTGCGTTGGAGAATTCGAGGCGCACCAATGGTGTTGGACCCCTCGAACTAGTGATACGGGAAGCCCGTATCACTGAGGGCCACTGGTGGCGAGCTGCTGCGGTGAAGAAGCGGTGGGGGAGGTCCAGCGGAACTCCCCGGATCACCGCGCTGTGCCTCACGGGAAGCACAGGTTGGTTGGGCTGCGGCGGCTGCGTTGTACATGGCTTGGTCACAGCGGCGGTGGATGATTTGCTGGCCGGCAGGTGCGGCTGCAACTGCCGGCATTCTGCGGCGGCTGGAGGCGGAAGGGTGGCACTGCTCTCAGCCGAGAGGGCCGGTTGGTGCTCGGCTGTGGCTGCGGCGACTGGAGGCGGAAGAGTGGCACTGCTCTCAGCCGAGAAGGCCGGTTGGCACTCCGCTGTGGCTTCGGCGGTGTATGAGGCGGTTTGGTTTCCGCGTTTCTGCTTGGACGGCAGTGAAGGCGGCGCTGAGGCCGGCAACTGCGGCAGCAGTTGCCGGGAGCTTGCGGCAGTGGCGACCGGCGATTGCGTTGGCGGTTGCCCGGCAAGAGCGGGAGCTGAGAAACCGTCCAAAACGCGCTGCCATTCCTAGGTGATGGCGCGGGCGACTCACCCGGTTCAGCTGACGGTGAGGTTGCGGCGGTAGTCCTCTTCCTTCGGCGACCTTTCTTCGTCATCTCTTACAAACGACCAACGACGACCACCACCACAGATATTATGGCCTGGTATTTAAGATGACTGAGACATGGGCACGGACTTCGTAGAAAACTATTTATAGCAGTTATTCGGCTAATGTTTTGTGTTTGAGCACGCACCTGCTAGAAATTAAGTCTTGGAAAACTGCAGGTACAGGATTAGGTGTTAAGGCTCTTTATCATCGGTGTCCATGCTGAACTTAATTGTAGGCCAGAATCGCGATTTAGATTATTTGTTTCAGATGAGATGGCTAAAGCTTCTTTTACTCTCCTTTCCCAGTAGTTCGAACACTTTGCCACTATCTTGGTGTTAGTAAAGTTAGCTCTGTGGCTCTGTTCTATACAGTGTTCAGCCAGTCCAGATTTTTCGGGTTGCATAAGCCTTATTGATCTTTGGTGTTCAGAAAAGCGTGTGGCAATAGTGCGTCCTGTTTGGCCAATGTACGCTGCGCTGCATTCGCAAGGAATGTGGTAGACACCAGGTACTCTGAGAGCTAAATTATCTTTAACTGGCCTGACCAAATTTTTGATTTTAGGTGGTGGCTTATGGATGGTTTTGACATTATATTTGTAGAGTAGTCTACTAATTTTTCCCGAAAAATTGCCGGTAAACGGTATATAGGCTATGGCGGCTGGCTTGTCTTTTTGTTGAGTGTTCTTGCTGGGGTTTCTTTTTCGTCCGGCTCTTTTCAGCGCTGATGTGATGTCCTTGGCTGAATATCCATTTTGTTGGAGTGTGAATTTTAGGTGTTGAAATTCCATTTGCAGATTATCTGGGTCTGATACAGAAACTGCTCTATGTGCCAATGTGTTTAGAATGCCCATTCGTTGTGACTTATGGTGGAAGCTGTTTGCGTTGAGATAAAGATCCGTGTGTGTAGGTTTTCGGTAGACGGCATGACCAAGAGTTCCGTCCGCTTTTCTGGTAACCAGAATGTCCAGAAATGGGAGGGAAGCATTTTTCTCAACTTCCATTGTGAACTGTATTTGTGATCTAAGGCTATTTAGGTGTACAAGAAAATCTGGAAGAGTGTGCAGTCCATGTGGCCAAATTACAAATGTATCATCTACATATCTGTAAAAATGTGTAGGTTTTAATGGGGCTGTGTTAAGTATTTCATGCTCCAGAAACTCCATATAGAAGTTGGCAATAGCTGGTGACAGAGGAGAGCCCATCGCAACACCGTCTGTCTGCTCGTAGTAGGTGTTGCCATACAGAAAATAAGTGGAAGTAAGTGTGTGACTAAACAGTGCAGTAATACCAGGTGGAAAGTGTTCTGACAATAGTTGTATTGTTTCCGCCAGGGGAACTCTGGTGAAGAGAGATACCACATCGAAACTAACTAACAGGCCCGATGGCTTCACTTTGATGTTGTCAAGAACTTCAGCGAATTGTATAGAGTTCTTCACATGGTGTACACACTTACCTACTATTGGTTGCAGCAGATGTGCCAGATGACGAGCTAGGCGATAGGTAGGGCTGCCAATAGCGTCCACTATGGGCCTTAGAGGTATCCCAGGCTTATGGATCTTCGGCAGACCATATAATCTAGGAGGTATGGAGGCAGATGGCGAGACCGTCTTTTGAACATCAGGAGGAAGGCTGGATTTCTTAATTAGCTGGATGGTGCGTCTTTCCACAGAGTTGGTAGGATCCTTTTTAATGGTTTTGTATGCAGGATCGTCCAGCAGTTGTTGAACCTTTTCTTGGTATTGCACGGAAGAGAGGAGTACCGTGGCGTTCCCTTTGTCAGCTGGTAAAACAACCAAGTTGTCGTTTTTTCGAAGGGAATGTAAGGCTTTACTTTCTTCTCGGCTGATGTTTGAAGTAGGTAGGGTTGCCTTTTTGTAAGCTCTTGCTACCTCACGGCGTATTTCTTCTGCACTTGCTGATGGAAGTTGACAAATGGCGGCTTCAATAGAACTGATGGTGTCTGCCACTGATATTTGCCTAGGCGTGGGAGCGAAGTTGAGCCCTTTAGCTAGAACCGAGGTGGTAGGTTCGTCTAGCTGGATATCGGTGAGGTTGTAGATGATACGATCGGTGTCCAATGGTGGTACAGGTTCATTCTGCTTAGATAGACTTGCAAATTTCTTAGTTTGCCGCTTAGTGCAACGCAGTAGAGTAGCATTGCCTTGTGCAAAAGAGGAGTGGTCGACTCTGTCCCAATCTAGAGGTGAAAGCTTGCTAGAAAGAAGCCAAAAGGATTCCAGTAATTTTTGATCAACGATAGACAGTTCATGTCGGGTATGCTTGATTCGTTCCCTTACCAGGGCTAAGCTGGCGCGTCTAAGTATTTTAGATGTTGAGGCATTTTTCACTGGGTAACGAAGTCTCACAAACTTGGGCGTAATTTCTTTGTCTCGGCACCTGGATAAGAACGCCAAGGAGCTGAGTAATTTACCTTTCTTTTCGCGTAGGTCTTGATGTTTCTTAATTGCCTGGTACATTTCTTTCCCGTAAAGGAATTTAAAATAAGAACTATAGCTTTCCTGGCGACGTGTTAATTCAAGATCTTCTCGGGCTTCTAGCCAGGTAAAAACTTGGCTTGACACCATCTTGAATTAACACGTCGCCAGGAAAGCTATAGTTCTTATTTTAAATTCCTTTACGGGAAAGAAATGTACCAGGCAATTAAGAAACATCAAGACCTACGCGAAAAGAAAGGTAAATTACTCAGCTCCTTGGCGTTCTTATCCAGGTGCCGAGACAAAGAAATTACGCCCAAGTTTGTGAGACTTCGTTACCCAGTGAAAAATGCCTGAACATCTAAAATACTTAGACGCGCCAGCTTAGCCCTGGTAAGGGAACGAATCAAGCATACCCGACATGAACTGTCTATCGTTGATCAAAAGTTACTGGAATCCTTTTGGCTTCTTTCTAGCAAGCTTTCACCTCTAGATTGGGACAGAGTCGACCACTCCTCTTTTGCACAAGGCAATGCTACTTTACTGCGTTGCACTAAGCGGCAAACTAAGAAATTTGCAAGTCTATCTAAGCAGAATGAACCTGTACCACCATTGGACACCGATCGTATCATCTACAACCTCACCGATATCCAGCTAGACGAACCTACCACCTCGGTTCTAGCTAAAGGGCTCAACTTCGCTCCCACGCCTAGGCAAATATCAGTGGCAGACACCATCAGTTCTATTGAAGCCGCCATTTGTCAACTTCCATCAGCAAGTGCAGAAGAAATACGCCGTGAGGTAGCAAGAGCTTACAAAAAGGCAACCCTACCTACTTCAAACATCAGCCGAGAAGAAAGTAAAGCCTTACATTCCCTTCGAAAAAACGACAACTTGGTTGTTTTACCAGCTGACAAAGGGAACGCCACGGTACTCCTCTCTTCCGTGCAATACCAAGAAAAGGTTCAACCACTGCTGGACGATCCTGCATACAAAACCATTAAAAAGGATCCTACCAACTCTGTGGAAAGACGCACCATCCAGCTAATTAAGAAATCCAGCCTTCCTCCTGATGTTCAGAAGACGGTCTCGCCATCTGCCTCCATACCTCCCAGATTATATGGTCTGCCGAAGATCCATAAGCCTGGGATACCTCTAAGGCCCATAGTGGACGCTATTGGCAGCCCTACCTATCGCCTAGCTCGTCATCTGGCACATCTGCTGCAACCAATAGTAGGTAAGTGTGTACACCATGTGAAGAACTCTATACAATTCGCTGAAGTTCTTGACAACATCAAAGTGAAGCCATCGGGCCTGTTAGTTAGTTTCGATGTGGTATCTCTCTTCACCAGAGTTCCCCTGGCGGAAACAATACAACTATTGTCAGAACACTTTCCACCTGGTATTACTGCACTGTTTAGTCACACACTTACTTCCACTTATTTTCTGTATGGCAACACCTACTACGAGCAGACAGACGGTGTTGCGATGGGCTCTCCTCTGTCACCAGCTATTGCCAACTTCTATATGGAGTTTCTGGAGCATGAAATACTTAACACAGCCCCATTAAAACCTACACATTTTTACAGATATGTAGATGATACATTTGTAATTTGGCCACATGGACTGCACACTCTTCCAGATTTTCTTGTACACCTAAATAGCCTTAGATCACAAATACAGTTCACAATGGAAGTTGAGAAAAATGCTTCCCTCCCATTTCTGGACATTCTGGTTACCAGAAAAGCGGACGGAACTCTTGGTCATGCCGTCTACCGAAAACCTACACACACGGATCTTTATCTCAACGCAAACAGCTTCCACCATAAGTCACAACGAATGGGCATTCTAAACACATTGGCACATAGAGCAGTTTCTGTATCAGACCCAGATAATCTGCAAATGGAATTTCAACACCTAAAATTCACACTCCAACAAAATGGATATTCAGCCAAGGACATCACATCAGCGCTGAAAAGAGCCGGACGAAAAAGAAACCCCAGCAAGAACACTCAACAAAAAGACAAGCCAGCCGCCATAACCTATATACCGTTTACCGGCAATTTTTCGGGAAAAATTAGTAGACTACTCTACAAATATAATGTCAAAACCATCCATAAGCCACCACCTAAAATCAAAAATTTGGTCAGGCCAGTTAAAGATAATTTAGCTCTCAGAGTACCTGGTGTCTACCACATTCCTTGCGAATGCAGCGCAGCGTACATTGGCCAAACAGGACGCACTATTGCCACACGCTTTTCTGAACACCAAAGATCAATAAGGCTTATGCAACCCGAAAAATCTGGACTGGCTGAACACTGTATAGAACAGAGCCACAGAGCTAACTTTACTAACACCAAGATAGTGGCAAAGTGTTCGAACTACTGGGAAAGGAGAGTAAAAGAAGCTTTAGCCATCTCATCTGAAACAAATAATCTAAATCGCGATTCTGGCCTACAATTAAGTTCAGCATGGACACCGATGATAAAGAGCCTTAACACCTAATCCTGTACCTGCAGTTTTCCAAGACTTAATTTCTAGCAGGTGCGTGCTCAAACACAAAACATTAGCCGAATAACTGCTATAAATAGTTTTCTACGAAGTCCGTGCCCATGTCTCAGTCATCTTAAATACCAAAAAACTCGAGGACGCAGCGAGATGCCGAAGAGGAAGCAACAGCGCAGACCAGCAGCTCCTACAGCAGCCACCGCTTCTCCGGCAACCGCCGGTAGGAAGCGCTCACAGGCATCTCCACCACCTGCCGTTACGCCGGCAGTGAGCGCTGAACCTTTGCCGCGCTCACCATCACCACTGCCGCAGACCGCCGCCGCTGCCTCACCGGCAGCCAACACTTCATCGCCGCCACCGCTGAGCTCCACACCGCCGCCGCCCCGGTACAGTGCCGTGGTTAGGGGTGTCCCTCGGGATCTCTCCACCCGGCACCTCCTCGCCGCTGCTCAATCTAGATGGCCTTCATGTTCGAGGGCCACTAGAATTATCTGTGACCGGGGCCCGACACCACTAGTTAGGGTGGAGCTACAGGACCGATCAGACCTGGAGGCTGCCTTGGCGTCAGGGTTGCCCTTATTAGGGCGACTTCTGCACGTTGAGGAAAGCAAACAGGAAAGACACCGCCCCTGCCGTCGCTGCTGTGCCTACGGGCACAGCCAAGAAAACTGCTCTTCGCCGCCGAAGTGCCACTACTGTGGCACCAACTCATACACATCGGAGTGCACTGGGCACGACCTCCGCCGCCGTCGCCGGTTCTGTGCCACCTGCCGTGGCACAGGACACTTTACTGGCCAGGCCCAGTGTCCCCTTTACCCGAGGGACGGGCGCACCACTCCGCAGCCAGTACAATCACCGCAGACCCAACACACAGACGCCACACCACCTCCAGCTTCTATTGACACAGCGACGCGGGATGCCATTCAGGACCTTCATGCGGAGATCCTGAATATCGGCGCTCGCTTAGCTGCGTTAGAAGAGGCCTTCACCAGCGTCATCTCCAGGAAGCTACTGGACCTGCAAGCTGCCACCACCGCCGCCATCTCCACTCTGCAGTCCTCCACCGCTGAGCTGTCCAACCGGATAGCCAGTGTCCAAGTGCAGCTACAGCAGGACCACCCACATCAGAAACACCATTCCGCCGACCAGTTACCATACAACAACCCGCTATACAACACTCCAATATCAGCAAGCGGTTTATACAGGTCCGAGCAAGCACGACAACACCGAAAACACCAGCAGATCCACTCAGAACACTGAGTAAACTCACCGAAAATCACCATTCATCTTCACCAACCACTTCTCCAGAGGGGCACTCAGGGCGCAAGTCATGTGTGTCCACTGGCTAAATTCACTATCACTCGCTGTTACTGCCACTGGCAGGCAGCAATCACAATCACCAGAAATGCGCAGGTGCTTAATGCGGTACTGCACCAGAGAGGCATGGGCCTCCTACTTCCGGTGGGGGTTTTTTGTGAGTAGTGCCACCCTGGTTCGAGTCCAGGGTGGGGAGTCTCACACTCCCAGGCTTGCCTGGGGTTAGGGCGTTAGCTGTCTTTTCCCCCATCATCAATAAAAAAAAAAAAAAAAAAAAAAAAAAAAGCCATAATATCTCGCGAACCAATCAGATGTTAGCTTCATCCCAGCTCTTATAAATACCAGTCTCCGCAAGCTCAAACCATCAGTTCACCCTGAAGACGAGGAAGATGCACTTCTTCGAAACGTTGGTGTCAAGCCAAGTTTTTACCTGGCTAGAAGCCCGAGAAGATCTTGAATTAACACGTCGCCAGGAAAGCTATAGTTCTTATTCTTTATATTATGTTTTAACGAGATCTTCACTTTTTGTTAACTAAATTTTTACGTATCTCTTAAGGATTACAATTTATGCAAACTACCGAAAAATCATCCAGAATAAACATATCTTCAGATTCCATTCCCAGAAAACTGAAGATATACATTTTATTTGTCATACAAATATCTTAGATATAATATATTTTAATCAAAATCATTAGAGTCATTTTTGAGAGAATATTTTTTTTATTTTTTCCATATAAAGGATAGTTTGTGGTGGGGGGATTTTCTTGACCTTTTCCAATTTCTTTTTCGGTCTCAGGGAACCCCAAAACATATATTTTCGGTAAAATCTCAACAATGAATTTTTGACTGGAATTCAATACCTTCTCTATCCACTATGTACATTATACATGCGGGCTAGAAAAAGTAATAAAGAACATATATCGTTTATTTTTATGAGATCTAAATGTTTATGTAGTAAGTTTTTATCTATCTTTTACGGTTTACCAGTTATGCAATAGTCATTCAGTGAAGATGATTTTAGAAACCCTTCACAGGAAATTCAAGATATACATCTGCTGTCATATCAATATCTTTAATATGCGGAATTTTAGTCAATTTTGACAAAATAAAAATGTTCGAAAACATTTCCATGTAAAGGGTAGTTTGGAGTAGGGGGATATTCTTGAAAATCTTCGTGTTCCATCCTTGGAAGATACTAAACTTAAATACCAAATTTCGTATTTAACGTCTTTTGATTTTTGAACTAAGGTGTTCATAGATACGTACACAAACATGGAACTTGCTCTAGCCTTTTTACTTTCTCCACATGTCCTATGTACATAGTGTATAGAGAAAGTATTGTAATGCACCCAAAAATTCGATACCGAGATTTCACCTGAAATACCTGTTTTGGGTTCCCTGAATCAAAAAAAAGCATTTTTGGAAAACAAATCTGCGTGTGTGTGTGTGTGTGTGTGTGTGTGTGTGTGTGTGTGTCTGTGGACAGCATAGTTCAAAAACGACATAAAAACGTATATTAAAGACATTTACCTGACAAATAATATAATGTGTATATCTTGAATTTTCTGGGAATAGCCTCTGAAGATTACTTTACTCTGGATGAATTTTACGAAAGTTTGCATAACTGCTAAACCGTAAGAAATGGACGAAAACTTACCGCACAAAAATGCAGAGCACATTAAAACACACAATTTGTGTTAAATAAATTTTTTCGAGGAGTTGATCGTTTTTTAGATATTTCTTGTTTATGGTTTCAGGTTTAAAAAACTTGTACTTTTCTCATACATGAATTTGTCTGCTCGTGTCCATACAAACAAAGGAACTTAAGTCAGCTATGATACTCCCATATTTCGCTTCTACTTACAAGGAAGCAAGTAATGAGACTATTTCTGCTAATTTTTTCTCGATTAGCATGAAGTAAATAGAAGAATAAGCTTACTAACAATAATTTTTTACACAGAAGAAGAGTCGTGTGAATGGAACACATCTGATTTTTTTTATTTTGGGGATCCTCAAAAGTTATATTTGCGAAGAAATCTCAACACTGATTTTTGGGTGGAATAGATACAATATTTTTCCTGTCTACTATATGCATAGAGCATGTAGAGAAAGTGAAAAGTGGCTATGGTGCACGTTCCTAATACACCGCTCGTAAACGACTCAACACAAGATTAAATAGCAGATTCTGGAGGTTTTAAGAACACAGTGCATACCTGAGTATATAAATGAGGCATTCTAGGTGGTTTCGTTGGAACCGCTGTGCGGGTAGCAAGGGAAAAAATAAATACTGGGGTTCCATTTCAAACCACTAAGCCTGAAGGGGTTAAAACAGTGACATTCTTTACAGGAAACAATTAACATGAAGGTACTGTGCATTGCAGATTCTGCGGCAAATACGAGAGCCATCCATAAAGTGACGGACGATAACTATACAACAACGAAAGTATCGGCACAGACTATCTGCAAAGTTACAGTACCTTAGTCTCTTTTCAGAGTTCAATAAACACCTTGTAATCAATGTAATCGTCACTGATGACAAAGGATTTATTGTCACAAGGTATCGGTTTTTCAATGCAGGTGCTATACTCTTCCACCGCCAAAGATATGAGCCAAAATCTCACTGTCACTTTGAGGTTTGGAAATCTTTTCCATCCAAAAAAGTCATGTACGGTGTCCAAAGTAAAACACCGGTCATTCTTAATTCTTTTATCAACATTTGCTTTCAATCCTCGATAACAATTGATGAACTTCCTATCCAATCTTTGGCCGCGCCGTGTCCGAGTGGTTAGACCACTGCCTCTCACCTAGAGGGCCCGGGTTTGATTTCAAGTGAGCGCATGCGGGACTTGCAGTGGAAAAAGCGGCGCAGGCTGAAGGAGTTCCATAAATAGTTTTATTGTCTTATCAGTTAAAAAATTGCTCTATTTTTTATTAATTTCCTGCTTATTTCACAATAATTCTTTCATTCAGTCCATAATTATTATCTCCACATTTATTGGGGCTATTGGTGGATTTAATCAAATTTCTATTCGTAAAATTCTCTCCTTCTCTAGTTTTTTAATAAATGAATTTAATTCGGGGAATATAATTATTTTTATCTAATTATAAAAATATTTGATATTTTATTTTAAAAGGGATTTTTTTCCGGGTTCTCCGGTTTCCGCTGCCATTCCATTCCACCGTGCTCAATCTTCATTCCATGTATCATCAGTGTCAACGCCTGTGGTGCCATTTGTAGTAAAATCAAGCGTAAAACACTATCAAAAAATATTCCGGTCTTTATTGTACATACTCGTAAACTATGCACCATTTCCTCACTGAAGATTCGTTCATTGGATTATCAACATACATTGCGTTATTTACCTATAAAGTTAGATTGGCCGAACATTTTGGCGGTAGTTCTTTGGCGGTAGAAAAGTATAACATCAGCATTGTATAACAAGTGACAATAAATGTCTTGACATAATGGAGATTATGTTGAGAAATAAAGTAAGGTACTGTAACTCTGTAAATAAAGTTTTATGTTGATATATCACATCTTTATGCCAAATCATCACTCTCTGGATGATCCTTATATATTGAAACAGTAAATCATATTGTCAGTAATTGTGAAGCTTTGGCTCATTCTAGACACAGGTATCTCAGATTTCATTTTGGGAATGAGCTTTTGTGAGCGCTTCCTCTGACAGAACTCTATCTGGTTATTAAGGAAGGCATCATCAATACGTAGCTCTAGGGGGGGCGGGTTTTCTGCATAGCTCCCCAAATTGAAAGCTGAGCAGCGGAATTCTCAGTGGCGTTTCCTGCACTTACAAATGCATATGAAGTGTTGTAATTATATTGTTTTATGGAGGTCTGCTCTCATATGCTTAATACAGTATAATTATTAGTATTATTATTACTAAATAATAGTGTTAACTATTTTCAATATGGCAAGACATGATTAAATTGCGCACTGTAAACTAGGACGAAATGCGATACAATTATGTGCACAGGCAATGAGTAAAATGCTATTTAATAAAATCAAGGTGATAATCTGTAGGCTAAAAGAGAAAATAAACAAGTTTTAAGTCTGGACAGCAAGAACAGGTATAACTGTAAAATATACAGTACTTAAATCCACAAATGTAACTTTTAATTGATCCAGCGGAAATTTACTTCCAGCTCTCTTCCCTTTGGCATTGGTCATATTATAGCATATGGAGGTTAGTATACCTCAGCATTGTATTATTGATAAGCCTGTAATAGTAGTTATAAGTCTTAAGATTCATTAGATCATTTGGGTAGGTTCAAACATTGTACGCCAAGTTGGGCAACCAATAGCAGGTTTGGGCTCCGTTGTGTCAAGCACCACGCACGCGAATGGAGCAGCTTGACGGTGTTGGGAAAGCATATGGGGGTTAGTTAGTATAAGCATTGTTTTATTAAGAAGCCGGTAATGGCAGTTATAAGCCGTTATCTTAGTTGGGTAGGTTCAAATACTGTACGCCAAGTTGGGCAACCAATAACAGGTCTAAGTACGTCTCTGTCCAGCACCGCACACGCGCATAAGGCAGCTTGACGGCGTTGGACAGAACGTTTTCCAAACAGCGTGGACACATTCTGCCAGGAAATGGAAGAAGACGGTGATTATTAGATTAAGATGCATAAGGTAAATTCAATAAACGGTTAATGAATAGTTGCTGTTTTCTTGGAGTAGTACCAGCATCCCCTTTAGTGACGTTTCTTCTTACAAACAATGTAATCTCGGCATCCTATACACGCGAAGTGAGTCGAAGGTATTATGTTTGTGGAAATACATATTATATTTGGATGTTGCTGTTGTTGACCGGTTGCTGCAACAATATTGATTCACATGACAAGACGAATAATGGAACTACTGACCAAACTGTTTTATTACAAACTAAACCAGCACCATTATCTTGTGCTGTGACTTAAATACATTTCCTCACAAGAAGGTTAAAGCTTTTGGTGATGATGACCTGCTCTTTAACGTAGTCACCTCGATGGTAAATGAAAACTATCCGAAAAGATTAAAAATAAAAATGAATTGTTAATCAGAAGGTACAGTAGCCTGGGACTCTAACGTCATTACTTGCAGCTGGTCTTACAGAGCTTACAGTTTTGATTGCTTTTAAATGACCAATGTGACATATCATGGAAGGAAGTGTTAGTAAAATTAAGTAATAGCATTACCAATTGCTTTAATATATTTATTTAACAGCTACTTTTACAATTTTCTCAAAAGTGGTTGCTCAGAATGAAGAGGTGCGTATAAAAATGAGCTCCAATCAAATAATGCACGTATTCAATGGCATATCTTGTTGATATTTTGGCATACAGAGATAGAATGTTCAAGGCAAGTACATTTATTGCAAATTTTACAAACTTTTTTTCTGTTTTTTGCTTTTGCACTCCACAGGCATCCTCTTGAGCTTGCAGTTGATTTAATTTTGCAAAATCTTGCAATACTCTATCATTTATTTTGCCAGACATATTGACAATGGCCCTTGCTGAAGATAGGCTTGCAGAAGTCCAAAACAAAGCTGACACAAGAACCACTAGGTTCACGTTTAACCTTTTGCTTCATCAATCAGCTGCATAATTCTCTGCTCTTCTGCATTGTAAGAATATGTCTCGATGCAGTTACAATACTTACAAGGCACTAAAATAAGTTACCAAGCACTAACACTAAACAAAACAAGAATCACCAGGTTCACGTTTAGCCTTTTGCTTCATCAATCAGCTGCCTAATTCTCTCCTCTTCTGTTTCGTACAAATACAGTTTGCCATGATACAGTCACAATACTTACAAGGTACTAAAATAAGCACTAACACTAAACAAAGCCATACATGCGTGTACACGAGTAAGTAAGTAACAAAACTAACATCAGTGCTCGCGGCTCTTCTGTGATACCCTAGAACTGTCTCTTAAAAACTAAGCGGAAATGTTATTGTTGAAATACCAAGTATACCAAACGACTCCTGTTATGCTCATTTAAAAGTACTAAAGAACTTGAAGAAATGGCTTGGTGGAAGAAGATTTGCCAACAATGAAGAGATAGAGTCTGCAGTTGATGGCTATTTTGCAGATCTCAATAATTCTCACTATAAACAGGATATCGAAGTTATTGAACATTACTGGGAAAAGTGTCTCGAACTGAAAGGAGACTGTGGAGAAATGTTTGTGCTTTCTTTGTTAGTTCGGGTACTTCTGGGACAGCCCTAGTACATATATTCAGTTTACTGGGAATAGCTTCTGAAGAATTTTGCAATCCGGATGGCCTTTATACAACTGGTACTGCAAGAGATGGACAAAAAGTTATTACACAAAACATGTTGACCTCGTTAAAATACACAATTTATGTTACATACCTACATTTTTTGTAGAGCTAACCATTTCAGAGATATTCCCTGTTATTGGTTTTAATTTCTAGAACACTTAAACTTGTCAAAAAAAGTAAACCCTCGTCCATTTCATATTTATTTTGTTTTACTCCTGACCATGGAAGGAGAAGCAGACAATCGCATAGCTACAGATTTGAAACGTTTGGTTGTCGCTTTAGACTGGTGTATACCTTTATTTCTCTAAAGGAACTATAAGGGGACTCTAAGGGACTAATTAGTAAGACAATTCCTGGTAATATTTATCTTGATTTGTGTTATGTAGATAAAAGAATAATTATTTTTAAGAATAGTTGGAGAAAGGAATGTGAAGGGAGCGAATCAGACTTTTCTCCAAGGTTAACTGTAATGAAGTAAGTAATAATAAAATAAATGTTTTAAATTGCCAAGCGAGATTATCCAGCTGCACAGCTAGGGTTTTGCACATCGCGGATCCCTCGCTTAATTAACGTAAGCCGTTCATTTCGCTCACATGACTTTTAAATTTCCTCCGCAAAAATGCTTCCTCTACTGAAGACAATAAGTTGAATAGGAGCCAAGCTAATAAGGCCTTCAAAACTGAGAGGCAATTTTTACTTTCCCTACACATTCTATGTACATAGTTTATAGAAAAGGTAATGTATTGCACTCAAAAATTCGATACCGAGATTTTAACAGAAATATATGTTTTGAGACCCCCTGAATCCAAGAAAAGCATCTTTAGAGTGTCCGTCTGTCTATCGGTGTGCGTGTATGTCTCTGTCTGTCTGTCTGTATGTCTGTCTGGGGTACCATAACATAAAAACTCTAAAACGAAAAATCCGTTAAGCGCCAAACTTGCTATTTAAGTATATTCCAAGAAGCGACACAAAGATTTTAAAGAAAACCCCTTCACCCCTTTTACATGGAAATATTTTCAACATTTTTATTTATTTTTATTTCCCAAAAATATTGTATATTAAACATATTTACATGACAAATAAAATGTGTATCGTAAATTTCTTGGGAATATTCTGTGACGTCCTTTTCATTTTGAATTACATTATATATCTGGTAAATCATAAGGAATAGTTACTATATATGAAATGTAGACTTTGTTAAACTACACAATTTATGTCATATGTAAATGTTTTGTAGAGCTAACAATTTCTGAGATATTCCCTTTTATTGGCTTTAACTTTAAAATATTTAAACCTTTCTCAGCCCGGTAGCCCGCATCCGTTTCATATTTGCTTTATTTTGCTCTTGAACGAGAAAAGAGAAGAGAGTTTCAATGACAATCGCATAGCCATAGCCTTTGAAAAATTTGACTGTCGCCAAGTGTATTCCCTATTCAGTTTCTGCTTATAAGGGAATAAGTATTAAGATCATTTCTGGTAATGTTTATCTTCATTTGGTTATGTAGATAAAAGAATAGTCATTTTTACTTTCTCTATACGCACTATGTACATAGTGTATAGAGAAGGTATTGCACTCCACCCAAAAATTCGATATCGAGATTTCACCGGAAATATATGTTTCAGGGTCCCATTTATCTAAAAAAGGCATTTTCGGAAAAAGGTACGTGTGTGTGTGTCCGTGTGTCTGTGAACACGATAACTCAAAAACGAAAAGTAGGTAAAATACCAAAATTGGTATTTAAGTTTAGAATTTTCCAGGGATGCAACACGAAGATTTTGAGAAAAATCCCCCCACCCTCAACTAACCTTTACATGGAACTTTTTTCGAAAATTTTGATTTTCTCAAAAATGGCTCTAACGATTTTGATTAAAATTTCGTATAATAAATATATTTACCTGGCAAATAAAATGTATATCTTGAATTTTCTAGAAATAGCCTCTGAAGAGTAGTTTATTCTGGATGAATTTTACGGAATTTTGAATAACTGCTAAACCGTAAGAAATGGACAAAAAATTTACGGCACAAAAAATGTAGAGCACGTTAAAACACACAATTTATGATATATACATTTTTTTTCGTGGAGTTCGCCGTTTTGGAGACATTCCTTTTTTTTTTTTTTTTTGTTTTGTTTCTGCTATGAAAAACTTATACTTTTCTCATACAGGAATTTGTTAACTGCTGTTCATACAAACAAAGGAACTTCAGTGTCATAGCAACCAGCTTTTGACTAACACTTTAACCTGTGGTACTCCCTTATTTCGCTTCTACTTACAAGGAAGCAAGTAATATGGTTATTTCTGCTAATTTTATACTGATTAGCATGAAGTAAATACAAGTATAAGCTTTTGTAGAATAATTTGTTGCAGAGATGTGGAGAAAGTCATGTGAATGATACACATCAGATTTTTAAGAATAGTGGTTTGCAGAATAGGTAGAGAAAGGTATGCGAAGGGAACGCACAAGATATTTCTCCAAGGTTAGTAGGTGTAATGAAATAAGTAATAATAAATGTTGTAAATTACCAAGCAAGATTATCCAGCTACACAGCTGGGATTTTGAACATCGCAGATCCCTCCGCTTATATAATTTAAGCTGCTCATTTCGCTCACAAGGCTTTTAAATTTCCCTCGCAACAATGCTTCCTCTGCTGAAGACAATAAGTTTAGTAAGAGCCAAGCTATTAGGCCCTTCGCAGCTGAGAGGTAGCCTTTTTTTCTGTGTGAGGAACAACTTCCTGTCGACAGAAGCTTAGACAACAAAAAAGTGTCAGTTGGCACTAAAAGTAGGCAATAAATACGAAACTATATTGTGTTCTTGCCTCCTAATTCCTTCAAGTTTAAATTAAGTGAGGCCAACCTCTAGAAGTTGGTACAAGGTGCGCCAGGGGTGACCAAAAGTTGTTGTCACTCTAATTAATGGTTTGCAGGTGAAGTTTTTTATGTCCACAGGGATCTCAGAACAATAAACTTCAAATACATTAAAATGCATGCTGTAGAAGCAGAAGGGGAACATGTGATCCGTTACGACGAAACTGGCATCCTCTCCTCCACTACTCATTACTACACACGTTTGCACCGTGAAGCAATTGAGATCTATAACACCAACAATTTCAATAGGAAAGAAGAAATATTCAGACTAAATAAAACTTGGCACCCAGCCTTACAGAACAGACCAAACAAGAAAGCACGTACACCAATCAGACACAACACGGACACAGGGGACCGCAATCCGGACCAATCAGGTCATGCGAGGGCGGTACCTCCCACACTATATAAGCCGAGCGCTCCAGACAACTGTCCAACTCCCAGTACTACAGCACGTGGAGGCCTGTGCAATCCGGCTTGCCGTCGCCGGGCTAGACGCGCTGCTGATAGCTGCATATGACCCACCAAACCACCGCTTCCATGAAGCGGACTACACCACCCTACTCAACCTTCACCCAGTGGTATGCATCGCAGGAGATCTCAACGCGAAACATGCCCTCTGGCACAGCCGCACCAACAACCCCCGAGGCCGCGGGCTCTACCGCCTCATCAGCGACAACCCCGCCCTCGTCGCGCACGGACCGAGAGGACCTACGTGTCATCCGGCTCGCGGCAGACCGGATGTTCTTGACATCATAATCACCAAGAACACACCATTTCATCTAGACCTCTCGGCGGTCAACGAGTTGGACTCCGACCATGACCCTGTCGTGGTGGATACAACCGAGACCGTATCAGCTCTGGTAACACCAGACTGGATAAATGAGATCGACTGGGACGCAGCCGTCCTAGACCTAAACCAAACCGTGAACCCGCGACCGCGCATCGATTCCATCGAAGCGCTGGAAGCGGCAGCCACGGCCTTCTCCCGCCAACTCCTGAATGTGGTACGCGCGCATACCTACCGCATCCCATCTAACAAACCTAACCCGAGAACCATACCGAAAGCTGCTAAAAGCCAAGGCAACCGTACGGAAGCTATGGCAGCGCTTCCGCCATCCCAGGATCCAAGCAGTGTACCAGCGGTTCAAATCCCTGGCAAGGCGCCTGCTTCGCGCGCACCGCAAAGCGGCCTGGGAACACACAATGGCACATATAAACCTGGAAGAGAAACAACCCTGGAGGATCATCCGATCCCTCAGGAAAGACAAAAGTCAGTTTCAGCATCCCATCCATGGCACCCGTGGGAGACTCTCTTTTGAGCCCCAGGATAAAGCCACGGATTTCGCAGATTATCTGGAGTCCCAATTCGAACCCCGCGAAGACCCCCAGGACGAGGACTTTACTGAGCTCGTGGAAGCGACGGTAGACTACCTCTATGAGGAGCCCCCGCCGCCCCATGAGGAGATCCGCATTCCTTTAGTCACCCCGAAAGAGGTGGCTTCCCAACTCAACAACCTAAAGCCTAACAAAGCCCCTGGACATGACGGCGTTACGGCGCCTATGCTCCAGCACCTACCCAGAAAGGCCGTAATCCACCTGACACGGATTTATAACGCATGCCTGCACCTACGTCACTTTCCAACGTGTTGGAAGGAGGCGAGGGTAGTATGCATTTTGAAACCCGGCAAGGACCCGGTCTTCCCGTCAAGCTACAGATCTATTAGCTTACTTCCGATCGTCTCGAAAGTATTCGAGTGGTTACTCCTACCTCGCCTCACCCCTCTCTTCGAAGAGAGACTCCTACTCCCGGATCATCAGTTTGGTTTCCGTACTGGACATTCCACAACCCTGCAGTTGCTGCGATTGGCTGAGAAGGCTGCCCTGGGCTTCCAGGACAACTTCAAAACAGTCGCGGTACTCTTGGACGTGGAAAAGGCCTTCGCCACCACGTGGCATCAGGGACTCTTGTACAAGCTCAAGAAATCCCTCCCCCCTACCTTCACCTACTTAGTAGCTTCCTTCGGGACCGCACTTTCAGGGTGAGGGTGGAGGGGAGGCATTCCACAGTCAGACCCATAGCGGCGGGAGTGCCGGAAGGCAGCGTGCTGTCGCCGATACTCTTTGCTGCCTAAATGTCCGACTTCCCCACAGAACCCAGTACAGTTACGTGCCAGTATGCCGACGATGTCCTCATAATGGCGCGTAACAAGAACGCCCGATATTGCTTCCCCCCGCTACAGAGACAGCTCCAGGCCATAGGCAGATGGAGTGAACAGTGGCGGATGGCCATCAGCCCGCAGAAGAGCTCAGCTCTACTGCTGGCTAAAGTCCGTGGCTGGCGACCGGAGAGGTCGCTGAGGTTGCGGCGGCGGCGGATCCCCTGGGTCCGCACCGCCAAATACCTTGGAGTCCTCCTCGACCGCGGCCTTACTTTCACTCCACATGTCAGGGAGAAGGTCGGTTTGGGACACGCTGCCCTACGGCAGTTGTTTCCCATCTTCCGCTCCACCATGCCTACACACCTAAAACTACGGCTGTACCGCGTAGTCATCCCGCCCCTGATGCTGTACGGCTGCGAGGTCTGGGGTTCGGTGGCTCGTTCCACCATCCGCAGGCTGCAGACCGTGCAGTACAGGGCATTGAGGATGATATATGGCACAGACCGCAGAATCCCGTCCCACATTCTCCATTCCCATTCCGGAATCCCTTACATAGTGGACGTTGTGCGAGAAAGAGCTCGCACAATATACACTAAACTTGCTCCCCACCCAAATCCCCAGGTGAACACTCTCGGTCTTTACGACCACACGCTGCCTAGGAGACGCGTAAGCTACCGCCTTCCCAAGGACGCCTTGGGATGGTAGTTTTCCGGCCGCCTCTCCCTTTACAGTTCTACCCGCCAAGTTAAGCAGCATCGGGCCCGGTCCCGACTTGGACGGGTGACCGTCCAGTTGTACTCCGACCAGATCTGCAACACTGGCTTCCCCCACCCCGTACCTATATCCCTTCAGTTCCCCCGCTAGCCGGCACTGCTTTCCTTGACAGCCCGCAAGCGGCTGGCCAAGGTAAGCAGCATCGGGCCTGGTCCCTCTCTGGGTGGGTGACCACTCAGGTAGGTAAGCCAGCCCGCGCCGGCTGCAGAGGGAAACACCCTGCCCACATTACTTCGACACAGACAAAAACGCTTGCATAAGACTACATCTTTTATATCACACGGGTAAATCCGCGAGAAAAGCGGATAGGTACCGTGGTGATTTGCCCCCGTCCGAGTACACTCGGGCGACTAGTTCCTGCTCCTGGCTCCTGGCTCCAACGTACCAGTCGCTACTGAGAGATCACGGAGATGTACACGCCACTGATGATGCCTGCCGCAGACGCAGGCGAAACGTCTGGGGAACGAGGGGAGAAGCCCAGTGGACCACGGCCTACAAGCCCGGTTTGCTTTCTATAAGTGAAACTTTAAATTAATTCTTATGCACTTCAGGATCGCACCCTCTTCATTCATGACAGTGGTTACAATTAGCGTGTCTGATTTGCATCTCGAAGCGCCCAAAATCAAATTTAAGAAAACCTGATGTGCTCCATTCATATTACTTTCTCTACATCTCTGTAACAAATATATTGTTAATAAGCTTATTCATCTATTTACTTCACGCTAATCGATATAAACATTAGCAGAAACTGTTTTGTTACTTAGTTCCTTATAGGTAGAAGGGAAATAAGGGAAACACTAGGCTAAACTAATTCAAATGCTTTAAAATTTGGTTGCAATGATACAGAAACACCATTCTTTTCGTGGCCAGGTGTTGACAAGCTCCCGTATGTGAAAAGTTTAAGTATATTAAAATTGAAACCAATAAGAAGGAATATCTCAAAAAAGTAAACTCCATGAAAAAATAATATATATGGTATAAATTGGGTGTTTCAACGAGATGTACATATTGTGTACAGTAGGTTTTTGTCTATCTATTACGGTTTACAAGTTATGCAACATCTAGCAAAGTTCATTCAGAATAAAGAGGCCTTCAGAGGCTATTCTCAGATAAATTCAACAAACAGATTATATTTGTTGTGTAATTATTTTTAATAAATGGTGTTTTAATAAAATTGTTAGAGAAAATAAGAACTTTCGAAAAGTTTTCCATGTAAAGCGTAGTTTGTGTGGGGGATTTTCTTTAAAATCTTTAAGTTTAGTATCTTGAAAGATACTAAACTTAAATACAAAGTTTTGTTCTTCACGGTATTTCCGTTTTAGATCTGTGCTGTCCAAAGGCAAACACACACACACACACACACACACACACACACACACACACACACACCTGCGCACATAAACACACAAGGTCTTTTCTAAAAATGCTTTTTGCAGACTTATGGGACCTCAAAACATATTTTTTGTGAAATTTCTACTTTGAATTTTTGGGTGGAGTACAATATTCTCTACGTTGTACATACGGGCTAGAGAAAATGCAAATCTGATGTGTTCAATTCACATGACTTCCTAGCTGTTCCATAGATAAACTATTTTTACAAAATGTTATTTTTTTGCCTACATCATGCTAATGGAATAAAACATTAGCAAAATTGCAAGTAATATTACTTGCTTCCTTGTAAATAGAAGGGAAATTAGGGAATACACCAGGCTAAACCGATAGTCAGATCTTTTGAAACCTGGTCACTATTTAAAACAATTGAAGTTTGGTTGCTTTGCATGGGCAGCATAAAACTAGAGATATGAAACAAAATATGATTTCCCGTTTGAGTAACGTTACGTATCTTAAAACTGAAACCAATAACAAAAAATGTCTCGGAAACGGTCAATTTTACAAAAAAGAAGAAAGGAAAAATAAACGTATACGAGATCTACATTTTTTATGTTGTAAGTTTATATCTATTTTCTTACGGTTTAGTAGTTATGCAAAGTTCAGTAAAATTCATCTCGAATAAAGAGGACTTCAAAGGTAATGCCCAGAAAATTGAAATGTAAATATGTTTAATATACGGTAGTTTAATCAAACTCCTTAGAACCATTTTTGAGAAAAACAAAATTTTCAAAATATGTTTTCATCTACAGGGTAGTTTGAGGTGGAAGATATTCTTGAAAATCTTCGTTTTTCATCTTTTTAAGATTTGTAACATAAATACAAAGTTTACCATTTAACGGTATTTTCCTTTTAAGCTAGCCGACCACATACATCACGGATCGTTTTACATTTTCTAGCCCGTCTGTATACATAGTGGATAGAGAAGGTATTAATTCCACCCAAAATTCGATCCCAATAAATTACTGCAAATATATGTTTGAAGGTGCCCTAAGTCCGAAAAAAACATTTTTAGAAAAATGTGTCTGTGGACACAATAGCTCAAAAATGAACAGCCGGTTAAATACCAAACTTGGTTTTTTTATTCAGTGTCTTCCAAAAGTTCGACATGAAGGTTTTTAAGACAATTCCCCACTCCCAACTGCCTTTTACATGGAATATTTTTCGAACATTTTTATTTTCTAAAAACTTCTCAAGCGGTAACATGCAAAGCGAATTGAACCTCCATTGTCTCACATAGCGACGAGCTTTTAAAAGATTTGACTGTCGCTTTAGCCTAATGTATGACCTTATTTCCCTTCTAATTACAAGGAAGCAAGCAATGACATCAATTCTGATAATATCCATATCGAACAGTATGTCGTGGATAAAAGAATAATCATCTGTAAGAATATTTTGCATACGGTACAGCTAGAGAAAGTTATGTAATAAATTATCAGATATTTTCTAATCTGATCTGATGTGTTCCATTTGCATGACTTTCTTTGGCTGTTCCCCCGAGTCACTTTTTCAAGTTTGTAAATAAAAAACGTCACTTTGGGCCACATCTAGTGAATACGGCGGATGTTGTAGTAATTTGAACCTTAATTCAACAACTTTCACCATCGAAATTACACAGGTATGAACCCTTGGATTGACCTGGTGGAAGATAATATTTTTCTTTAACAGATGAGGGCGTTTTTTTTTTTTTTTTTTTTTTTCTTGATTTCTCGATTCAATCGGTGCAATAACGATATGTAATACTCTCCATTTAGCGTTCTTCCTTTCTGCAAGTAATCAATGTAGATGATTCCGCGTGCATCTCAAAAACCTTAAGCCATTACCTTGTCTCCACCGTTGCCTTTTTTGCCTTTAAAAATCCACTGTTTCGAATGCACTGTTGTTTCTGGAGTGCAGTAGTGTATCCATGTTCCACGCATAGATATGTATCGACGCAGAAACTCCTCAGGATTGCGACGGAAAAGCATCAGACAAGCTTCTGAATCTATCACATGATCGCATTTATTCCCTATTAAGATCAAACGTAGCACTCATCTAATTTTGGTGCAAAATAGAGAACACTATACCTTGTGATATGTGTGTGGACTCTACTATTTCGCTAACTTTGATTCTTCGATCACTCAAAATCATATCCTGGATTTTGTCAATCATTTCGAAGAAATACTGGACGTCTGGAACTATGTTCATCATTTGTGGATGTACGGCCACGTTTACATTTATATACCCAATTGTATATTGCTGCAAATTCAGGAGCAGATGTGCTATGAACCTCATCCATCTCGGTTTTTATTTCTTTCGGTGATAAGCCTTTCTATAGAAGTATTTAATCACCGAAACTCTCTTTTTTTTTTTTTTTTTTTTTTTTTTTTTTGCCCCTTCATCTTTAAATAAGCACAAGATTGTTGATTGAATCACTTATGACAACGAAACCACGCGATGGTTGTACCTGAAACTTCAACTTCCATCTGGTAAGTGATGACAGTTGCTATATTTTCCTGATGCTACGAATGTAATTTCTTGGATTTTCTAGGGATTTATTGAACGCCCTTAGTATAATTATTTTGATATTAACACATAGGCTGTTTATAGTGTTAGTAAGGCGTTTAGGGAAACCTGTACAACATAATTTTAAGCACAAATAGCTCAGAAAATGCATTTATTCGTTTAAGGTGGTACGTTGAAGGAGTGCATGGCAAAGGATGGTGTGTTTTCTAAGAGCAAGCATGTGGTTGCTGGGGTTGCAAGTGAGAAGGGAGAGTATTGGATTTCCTGTCTGTGGTCCAGCTCCCTCTGCAATAAACATTTGTAGTGGCAGACTGTCTGTCGTCTTGTTAATTAGGTTTAAAGTGTAGCGGTTTTCTGTGTACATCCCCGGGGTGCACCGCCCTCCATATGTACTAGAAGCAAACACCACGGAGAAGCACAGAAAGGAGTGAAGAATAGGAAACAAAGAAGGAAAGGAAGTAGGAGTAAACAAAAACTGACAGTAATGAGAAAACCAAAGAGCCAAAGAGCGAAGCATAAAAACAGTTACCAAAGTCTGCACCAACACAAAAAAAAAAAAAAAAAAAAAAAAAAAAAAAAAAAAAAAAACAGAAAAGAAACAAATGTGTAAAGACGAACAGTGCTAAACAGGAAAACGCTGCTCTTATATTAAGGTGAAGGTAAAACAAAACAATCTGATGTGTTACATTCATATGAATTTCCTACTCCACTCTTCAGCAAAGTAATTATATCACCTTGTGTTAATCGAGACACATATTTGCGGAAATTGTAATTTTATGTACCCTTGTAGAGATACAAGAGGAAAATAGAAATACAGCAGACTTAGTGACAGTTAAATATTTTATAAACCGGTCGCTGTGTGATGGCTTTGAAATTCCGTGCTCTTTGAAAAAAATTATTATGATTTTTTAGTTGAGAAGGAATTATGTATTTCACAAATTATACTTATAATAAAGAATCTCAGAGGAATAATTACTCAATAAAAAGTTACTCGACATAATTTGTATTATTTAACGGGATGTACATATTTTGTATCGTAAGAAGTTGTATATCTCTTATATTTTAACGGTATTTTAATTGTTAGAGTCCATTTTGGAAAATCAACATTTTCGAAAAATGTTCAAGAAAAGGGATTTTCTTCAAAACCTTGTTGTTGCATTCTTGGAAGATACCTTCAGTACCAAATTTGGTATTTAACCGACTTTTCGTTTTTGAGCTATGCTGTCCACAGACACACATAAACACACATACGGACATTTTTCTAAAAATACCTTATTTTGTATTCTACGTATCATAAAACATGTATTTTCTGTGAAGTCTGCGTATCGATTATTTGGGTAGAATACATTCTATCTGTAAAGTAAAAGTAAAAATGATAGCTCGTTTTAACACACAATTTAGGTCCTATATAGGTACACTTTTTACTTTTTTATACAGGAAGACCTTCAGGAGACTACACGATGCAGGCGTCTTCAGAGTCGAGTGAAACAATTCTTGGCTCGACGACCCGCCATTGAAGCTGACCAGAGGTGAATGATCCGTCTTATCAGGCAATCCTCTGATGTCTAAGTGAATACTCTTGCTATAAAGCAAGAAGCCGCCCCATCCGTCTGGACTCAGTAGAAGGCGATGGGTTTTTACTTTCTCTACACGTACTATGCACATAGTATGCAGAGATGGTATTGTATTGCACCCAAAATTTGATACCGAGGTTTCACCTGAAAAACATGTTTTTGTGACCCCCTGAATCAAAAAAAAAAAAAAAAATGTTTAGAAAACATGTCCTTGTGGTGTGTCTGTCTATGTATGTGTCTGTGGGCAGCAATGCTCAAAAACGAAAAGTCCGTTAAGTAACAAACTTGATATTTAAGTTCAGTATGTTCTTAGAATACGACACGAAGATTTTCAAGAAAATCTTCGCACCCTCAACTACCATTTACATGGAAAAAACTTACAAAAACTGATTTTCTCAAAAATGGCTCTAACAGTTTTTATTAAAATCTCTTATATTTAAGATTTTACATGGAAAATAAAATGTATACCTTGAATTTTCTCGGAATATGCTCTAAAGACGTCTGCATTCTGAATGAACTTTCTTGAGTTTTGTAAAACTAGAAAACCGTAGGAGATAGACAAAAACGTACTACACAAAAATGTTTAGCTCTTTAAAACACACAATTTAGATCATATAGTACATTTTTAATTTCTCTAGCTCCGTATGTACAATGTACAGAAGGATAGAAAAGTATTGTATTCCACCCAAAAATTCGATGTCGAAATTTCACCGGAAATGCATGTTTTACGACCCCCTGAGTCCAAAAAAGGCATTTTCAGAAACAGGTCGGTGTGTGTGTGTGTCTGTCTGTCTGTCTCTGTCTGTGTGAGTGTATGTGTGTGTCTGTAGACCGCATAGCTCAAAAACGAAAAGACGGTAAAATACCAAACTTGGTATTTAAGTTTGGCATCTTCTGAGCATGCGAAACAAAGATTTTCATGAAAATTCCCCTGCCCCTAACTATCCTTTACATGCAAAAATTTTCGAAAATTTTGTTTTTCTAAAAAGTGGCTATAACGATTTTGATTAAAATACCACACATTATTTCCATTTCTATCACAAATAAAATGAATATCTTGAATTTTCTGGGAATAGCTTCTAAAGACCTGTTTATTCTGGATGAATTTTGTTTTATTTGGCATAACTAGTAAACCGTAAGAGATAGACAAAAACGTACTATACAAAAAAATGTTGATCTTGTTAAAATACACAAGTTATTTCATATACATTTTTTTCCATGGAGCTTACCGTTTTCGAGGTATTCCTTATTATTAGTTTCAATTGTGAAGTACTTATACTTTTCTCAGACGGAGATGACCATTTTTCTTTTGTTCTACTCCTGGCCAAGCAAAGAAGCGATTTGCAGTGACAATCGCATAACGACAGCTTTTTAAACATTTGACTATCACTTTAGCCTAGTACATTCCCTTAGTTCCCTTCTATTTATAAGGAACTAAGTAATAAAATTCTGCTAATATTTATCTTGATTGGCGTGGTGTTGAAAGAAGCATTATCTTTTGTAAGAAATCATTTGAGTGTAACACATCAGGATTTTTTTTTTTTTTTTTTCGTGGAGTTGACTATGAGATTTTCCTTGTTATTGGCCTCAGTTTTAAAACACACTTTTCTCATCCGGGAACTTGTCAACTCCTGTCCATCCAAAGAAACAGATTTCAATCCCATAGCAACCAGTTTTTAAAACATTTGACTGTCTGTTTAGCCTAGTGTATACCCATATTTCCCTTCTACTTATAAGGAACTAACTGGTGTTTATCTCGATTGCATTAAGTGGATAGAAAAATAAACTTATTTACAATAATTTTCTACAGATTTGTAGAGAAAGTCATGTGAATGGAGCACATCAAATTTTGTTCTTTATTTGAAATGATTGTTTTTGGAGCCTAGCATACTTGAAATTGAAATTGTTTCGGAAATATTACCCAGTATTTTAAAATTCTTACAAACCATTATAGAGAAAATCAATTCCATCTTGCATGATTATATTACTTGGAGACATTAATGCTTGTATGGAAACACACAATTTGAATAATTGTTAATTGACGAGCATACATTTAATGTAAATGGACAAAATACCGATAGATTTGGTGATATAAAATAAGTTTAGAGTAATGAACATATTCCTTCCGCACAAAATGTCATGGATACACGAGGGAGGCTAAATCTATCCATTCTTTTATATACCTTTTAATATGTAATGAAAAATTACCTGAAGTGGTTCTAGCACCATAACTTTCATATAGATATGTAACTTTGAATAGAAGAAAATCATTAGTTATAATTATTTTTGCACAAGCTAATAACAGGTAACGAAGATGATTTAGGATGATATACGTACAGTCATCAATAAAAATAATGTAAATTAAGGGAGTATTTACAACACCAAGGAAAATTTATATACATGCTACAGTATTAGAAATAAAATTCTAATGTGCTTCATTCATATGGATTTCTCTACATCTCTGTAACAAATTTATTGTTAATAAGCTTATTCTTCTATCTACTGCATGCCAATTGCGACAAGCATTAGCAGAAATAGTATTATTACTTAGTTACGTACAAGAAGAAGCAAATAAGGGAACTCACTAGGCTAAACCGATATCAAATGTTTTAAAATACGGTTGCTATGGAATTGAGATCCGTTTCCTTGTGTGGCCAGGTCTAAAAAGTTCCCGTATGAGAACAGTTGTAAATATTTTCAAACTGAAACCAATAAGAAGGAATATCTCGAAAACGGCCAACTTCATGATAAAAAGAAAATGAAAATGAAAAGTTGCCGACATAAATTTTGTGTTTTAACGAGATCTACAACCTTTGTGCAGCAAGTTTATGTCTATATCTTACGTTTACCAGTTATGCAAAATTCAGAGCAATAAAACCATCCAAATTAAAGAGGTCTTCAGAGGGTATTCCCATAAAACTCAACATATGCATTTTGTTTGTCATCAAAGTATCTTAAATATTAAATTTTAATCAAAATCGTTAGAGCCATTTTTGAGAAAACCATAATTATCTAAATGTTTACCATGTAAAGGTAGTTGGAGGAGGGGGAATTTGTTTTGAAAATCTTCGTGTCGCATCCTTGGAAGATACTGAAGTTAAATATCAAGTTTGGTATTTAACTTTTCGTTGTTGATTTATGCTGCCCACAGACACACAGGCAGACATTTTTCTAACATGCTTTTTTGGATTCAAAAAGTACCAATATATATTTTTCCGGTGAAATCTGAGTATTGAATTGTTGGTGCAATACAATACCTTCTCTACACAGTAAGTGCGAGTACGTGTAGAGAAAGTAAAAACTGAATTTATCTATCTTGGATATAGTATATAATTTTTTATGGAGTTGATATAAACGCCAAATTATTAATTTTCAATAAAACAGTGGGGAAAATAGTATCTTAAAACCAGTTTTGGTACAAAACCACAGTCATTTAAAGTTGTGCAAAACTTCAGCAAGATAATATGGTCTATGCTATGGCAGTGGGGCTTGATCCTAAAGAAAAGATATCCATGTGAAGGACCGCGGGTTACACTAAATGGTATTTAGAGGCAACTAAGTCTGAAGATGCAACCAGTTCTGGAATATGAATAACATTAGCAGAACAACTGAAGACACCGACTCTACCACCGGGTGATACCCACTTGCAGAGAAATAAATCCATCCATCCATCCATCCATCCATCCATCCATCCATCCATCCATCCATCCATCCATCCATCCATCCATCCATCCATCCATCTCCATAGAATGGGCCAAGAGCGCATTCCAAAGCTGTCGTGCAGTACATTCCTAGGGGAAAGAGATCACGCGTCCCGTGAGGTCGTAACAGACCCGATGACTAACTCGTACTTAAACAAACCAAGATTATTTACAGCTCATAGTGTCTACCCATTCACGATTCCCTCTTCCTCTACCATTCCAATCATCACCAGCATTTGTCTAACTTCCATGATCTCTCATTTGGATCACTCCACAACAGTTGTGTTCTTCCTCTCTTCTTCCGTTGAGAACGTTGTCAGTTAAAATAACAATACATCGACAATTCATTGTCCCATAGAGAAGAAGAAACCGAGTATGTCTACTCAACTTGTCTCAGTTACCTTACATCATTAAATATCAAGCTTACATCTTTTATAAGATTAGATAACCTTAAACCCGGAATGTACATATTACTTGCTTCTTCTCGAATCACCAATTTATATCGTTGGTCAACAGTCGTTCCAAACTGGCTTGGAATGCGCAATGTTGTATAAATCACTGATACGCCCACTCATCACATATGTAATTTCTGTGTGAGGTGCAGCCAGCAAAGTGCATATTCATCGACCACTGGTTCTACAAAATAAATACATTCGAACTGCCATAGATTCTCCATTAAGAACTGGGAATTCTTCGTTACAGCAATACATTAGGGAACTAGCTGTTTTCCAAAGAAAGACCTGCTGTACTTCGAAAGCTCCCACTACACCAGATACTATATACCACATCAATACGGTCGACGTTACCAGCTTCCTACTGTTCATCTTCGACGAACTCAGGAACTATATGTTTCTTATTATACTCATATGTAAACAAACTATAAGTAAAAAGCAGGTTGTATCTAGATACAACAAATGAAAAACTAGCAATTTTTTTCTGCAACAACGTTTTCAAATCTCTGGAGCTCAGAAATATCACATTGGAACCAAAACCCGAAAGACAACAAGGTTAAAAGAAAATTACCACAGGAAAGTCTACTCAGCCAATCCGATGAGAGCGACTTTTCTCATCTTGAATAAATAGCTACAGCATGTTATATATGTTATACACACACACACACACACATATATATATATATATATATATATATATATATATATATATTTAAATATAGCTTTCTTTTCATTGCTTAATGTGTTACTATAAATATACTGTCAATATTGTATTTCATGTTGTATGTTCACTATATTATTATTTATTAGTAGATGTTATTTAACGTATCAGTGAATATGTTATCTAAAATACACATTTTGTTTTTTTAGAATTGAGATTACTTCAGGTCCACCTCAGTATGAAATTTGTCACGGCCTGTAAAGTACTACTGCTGATCGATCAAAAATAAACTAGGCATTTAAAAAAATAATCTTAAGTCCTAAAGACTAACAGATATATCTTATTATCCCAAGGGTCGTCTCCTTAGCGCGGTGGTAGCGCAGCTGCCTACCAAGCGGGAGACCTGGGTTCGATCCCCAGTGCCGGCGTGGGGATTTTTCCCCCGCTGGGAGACCTGGACCGGGGTGCACTCAGCCTCGTGAGGTCCCTGGGGGGCCAATTGAGAAGCTACTTGATGGAGAAGTAGCGGCTCCAGGTCGTGAGGACCGCATTAACCGGCCGGGAGGGGCTCGAGGCGCTGACCACGTCTCACCCTCCAATACTGCACCCCATCCATGACGTCTGTAGTGGACCGAGATGGGGGACGCAGCGGCCGGGTGGTAGGCCAAGGCTCCCCGTGAGCTGTCGTGCCATGGAGATATGTTATTATCCCAAGAGGGCAATAGTTGATGCAAAGTGTAACTGCTACTGCTACTGCTACTGTTTTGTATCTCTAGAACTCTAAGATCAGAGAAAGGCATTTACTCACCTATTGTAGTGATGACTATGATGGAATAGAACAATGCACCGGCGAATGTCCACTGGATGACGTTCTCGTCCTCAGTGCCATCCCAACCGTCGGATTTGATGGACCGCAGTAGATCTTGCTCAAAGGATTTGAGTCGATCCCGCACCTTACAAGTCCAATTCTCCTCTTTCAGGACTTCTGTCTTTTGGAAGAGTGTCCAAAGGTCCTCTGTTACATTGAGACGGATTTTACTGATATTTCGTTTCACCTATAAACAGAACGAAATTATCAATGTAGTCATTTTGCTGCAATGCATCATGGAGTCGTAAAGAAGACAATCAGTTGTAATTAAGAATTCGTTCGAGCAAAACCCGAAATTACCCAACAATAACTTACCCTTTACATGGAACAATTTTCGAAACTTTTTATTTTAGCAAAAATGGCTGTAAAGATTTTGATCAAAATTCTGTATATTAAAAATATTTACATAATAAATAAAATGTATGATTTGATTTTTTTGCAAATAGCGTCTGAAGACTTTTTTTTTATTTATTTATTTAAGGTCACTTTATAACAACAGAGGTAATCAGCGACCACAGTATTCTTACAAGATCAATGTATATAGAAACATTTTGAAGACCTCTTTATTCTGAATAAATTTTGCTAAATTTTACACAACTGTAAACTGTGAGAAATAGACCAAGTGTACTACGCAAAAATGTACATCTCACTAAAACACAATACACGAGTATGTCAGATGCATTTTTATTTTCTCCATACGCAATATGTACATAGTGTATAGAGAAAGTATTGCACTCCACCAAAAATTCGATACCGAGATTTCACCGGAAATATATGTTTTAGGGTCCCTTATATCCAAAAAAAGCACTTTCACAAAAAGGTCCGTGTGTGTGCGTGCGTGTGTGTCCGTGTGTCCGTGTGTCTGTGAACACGATAACTCAAAAACGAAAAGTCGGTAAAATACCAAACTTGGTATTTAAGTTTAGTATCTTCCAGGGATGCGACACGAAGATTTTGAGAAAAATCTCCCCAATCCCAACTACCCTTCACATGGAACTTTTTTCGAAAATTTTGATTTTCTCAAAAATGGCTCTAACGATTTTGATTAAAATCTCGTATATTAAACATATTTACCTGACAAATGAAATGTATATCTTGAATTTTCTGGGAATAGCCTCTGAAGAGTAGTTTATTCTGGATGAATTTTACTAAATTTTGAATGACTGCTAAACCGTAAGAGATGGACAAAAACTTACTACACAAAAAATGTAGAGCACTTTAAAATACACAATTTATGTTTTATACATTTTATCGTGGAGTTCGTCGTTTTTGTGACATTCCTTATTTTTGGTTTCTGCTATGAAAAACGTATCATTTTCTCATACAGTAACTTGTCAACTCCTATTCATATAGACAAAGGAACTTCATTGACATAGCAACCAGCTTTTGACTATCACTTTAACCTACGGTTGTCCCTTATTTCGCTTCTACTTACAAGGAAGCGAGTAATAAGACTATTTCTGCTAATTTTTTCTGATTAGCATAAAGTAAATAGAAGTATAAGCTTTTTAAGAATTATTTGTTGCAGGGATATGGAGAAAGTCATGTGAATGGTACACATCAGATTTTTACTTTCTCTATACACACATGTACATGGTGTATAGAGAAGGTATTGCACTCCACCCAAAAATTCGATACTGAGATTTCACCGGAAATATATGTTTTTGGGTCCCCAATTGTCCAAAAAAAGCATTTTCACAAAAAGGTCCGTGTGTGTCCGTGTCTCTGTGAACACGATAACTCAAAAACGAAAAGTCTCTAAAATACCAAACTTGGTATTTAAGTTTAGTATCTTCCAGGGATGCGACACGAAGATTTTGAGAAAAATCCCCCATCTACCATCTACATGGCACTTTTTTCGAAAATTTTGATTAAAATCTCGTATATTAAAGATATATACCTGACAAATAAAATGTATATCTTGAATTTTCTGGGAATAGCCTCTGAAGAGCCGTTTATTCTGGATGAATTTTACTGAATTTTGAATAACTGCTAAACCGTAAGAGATGGACAAAAACTTACTACACAACAATTGTAGAGCGCATGAAAACACAATTTATGTTATACACATTTTTTTCGTGGAGTTCGTCGTTTTTGAGACATTCCTTATTTGTGGTTTCTGCTATGAAAAACGTATACTTTTCTCACACTAGCCATATAAACAAAGGAACTTCATTGACATAGCAACCAGCTTTTGACTATCACTTTAACCTATGGTTGTCAATTATTTCGCTTCTACATACAAGGAAGCGAGCAATAAGGCTATTTCTGCTAATTTTTTCTGATTAGCATAAAGTAAATAGAAGTATAAGCTTTTTAAGAATAATTTGTTGCAGAGATATAGAGAAAGTCATGTGAATGGTACACATCAGATTTTTGCTTTCTCTAGCCCCATATGTACAATGTACATAGGGATTACGCAGTATTGTATTCCACCCAAAAATTCGATACCGAAATTTCACCGGAAATACATGTTTTAGGACCCCCTGTATCCAAAAAAAAAGCATTTTCAGAACGTCAAGCCTGATAGAGAGGCCTCTGAGCAAAATTCGGCGGTATTTCACGCCCAGTATAGAATGGGACGCTGAGAATCATAGCGGTTAAAGAGCGTCCATAAATAAAATTCCATTTACTTTTTATAGGTAGCGTCAAACTGAAAAATGCAATGCCATAGTCGGGATTTGAACTACGGATCTCCTGGTCTCTAGCCGGTTGCTCCAAACACTGAGCCTCCATGACAACTTGCCGGCACGGCATTAAATTCAACTGACTCACATGTTTCCCGGTAAACCACAAGGTGATCTCAAATTATTTTGAGGTGACGTACCCCAAAGGCGACAAGTACTTTTAATTCTGTACCGAGATTTCACCGGAAATACACCTTTTATGGACTCCGGTATCCAAAAAAATTGGAAAAAGACCCATGAGTGAACATATGCCAGTGTGTCCGTGTATCTGTGAACACGATAACTCAAAAAAGGAAGAGTCGTAAAATACCAAACTTGGTATTTATGTTTAGTATCTTCCAAGGATGTGACACGAAGATATTGTATTAGATGCCCTCACACTCAACTACCCCTTGCTTGGAAAAAATCCCGAACTTTTTGATTTTCTCATACATGGCTTCAATGATTTTAATTAAAACACCATATACTAATAAAATGCATATCTTGCATTTTTTGGGATATCCTCTAAAGATATCTGTATTCTGGAATTTAGTTGGATGTTGGATAACTAGTAAACTGTAAGAGATAGACAAAAACTTACTAAACAAAAAATGTAGATCACGATAAAACACACAATTTATGTCAAAGATGTACAGTTTTTTTTTCGTGGAGTTGACCACTTTTCAAATATTTCTTGTTATTGTTTTCAGTTTTAAAATACCTGAAATTTTTCAACTCCTGCCAATGCAAAAAGCGGATTTCATCCACATGGGAACCAGCTTATAGAAGATTTGACTATTGTTTTATCCTAATTATCTCATTATTTTCTTTCTAAAAACGCCAAAGCATTTCTGCTAATGTTTATCTCGATTAGAATGAAGTAGATAGAAGAATAAGCTTTTTAACTATAATTTGTTACAGAGTGTAGAGAACGTCATGTGAATAGAACACATCAGATTGTTAAGAAAAACCTTTCCCTAATATAAAACTTCACTGCAGTAGTTTCACACCGTTGAAAAACTAAAGCTTGTTTACACAAATTTACATCACAGATGAACCTAAATGCATATGTAACAGCTCTCAGCGAACCGTGTTAAAGTAAGGACACACGACTAATAGCGAATGTGCCTACATGAAGATTGAAAAACTTGGCCAGTTACCAAGTGACTCGAAAATAAAGATGTGACAAGGTTTTCTAAATATTGTAACGTAGATATACCTTAAATATAATTAACTCTAAATGCCTTCACAAACATATCACACATCAGAAAATTATGTAACGAATTAGTAAACTAACTGTAAAAGATATTGTTCTGTTGTAATTAAACAAATAAATATGGCTAAAATTTTATATTTTAAACAAAAGATGTAACTACTAGAAAATTCTGATACCGATTAGCGAACCAAGAGCAAATTTCACAAAGACATATACATCAAACAATAAGAACTCCAGTTTTTTAACCCAGAGTCGGAAGCCAAATTCGTCGTCAGTTATAACGGTGTAATTACTGATCTTCAAAACAACGTCAATGCTCATTTGAAATCATTGGCGGCAACATTTTTTGAAGCGGTTATTGCAAGGCTTGTGCACAGGTACAATAAATGTCTCAATCTTTTCGGTGATTATGTTGAAAAGTAAGCATAAGTGTACAAACCTTTTAATAATAAAATAATTGTTTTCTAGGAACTTTTCTTTTATTTGTAGCATATTGGAGGTTGAAGAAAAACGGCTCTCGTATATGGCTTATCCTTATCAACCTATAAAAAACACGAAATGGCCAGCGTGGCCGGTTCAACAAGAATCGAACCAATGACTTCTAGAATGCGATATAATTGCTACACACTTGGTTTTCCCCCTCTAAGATATTTAGGTACACTTTCGATGTCAACTGCCTAAAAATAAAATATTACATGACTAGACGATAGAATCCATTGAATGCTAATGAGAGAACAACTTTTTGCTCTATTATGTAACGTTGGTCTTCCTTTCTTTGCACTGTTGGCATGGTTCGTGAGAATTGATATGTATAACGCCACTGTTACAAACAAGGAAAAAGAGTTAATCACCCACCAGAGGTTACCTGCCATTGTTCTTGCGGTAATAAACCAATAAGGAAAAGCAATTCTTAGAATTACTATCTAGCATTTGTATTCTAGTTATGTGCAAGAGAAAAAAAACATAAAATATATTTCTGTCACTCAGAGTGGCCAAGTTTTATGAAATATTACTGGAGATAGGTGAGGAAAAATGAGGACAAGGTTTTACGCATGATAATAGAATTGTCAAGTTTTCAACGGAAATTGTAGGTTTAAAAAATTGTTTCAATAAGATATATAGCGTTTTGTTTGGAAATACTCATACTATCCATAAAATTCCGGGAAGTTCAGGATTTGACTATCAGGTTTTAAATAGAAATTGAAGGTTTAGAGACAGTTTCATAATATATATTGTGCTTTGTTTCGAAATACCTAAGCGATCCATAAAATTTCCAGAGATTCCAGGTTCGACTGCCAAATTTTCAGCACAAATTGTAGATTTAAACTATTCACAGAATTTCAGAGCTTTCGAAATTCTGTTAGGCTTTCAACAGAAATTAAAGGTTTAAACGATAGTTTATGGCGCTTTGTTTGGAAATACCAATACGATCAATAAAATTCCGGGAGCTCCCAGTTCAACTGTCAGACTTTCAACAAATATTATAGGATTAAACGATAGTTTCAATAATATACATATATGGCGCTTTGTATGAAAAATACCCATATGATCCTTAGAATTTCGGGAGGTCCCGGGTTCACTGTCAGGTTTGAACAGAAATTATAGGTTTAAACGACAGTTTCATAAGATATATCGCGCTTTTTTGGGAAATATCCATTCTATTCATAGACTTTCGGGATGTTCAGAGCTACAATGTCATGTTTTACACAGAAATTGTAGGTTTACAGAGAGTTTCAATAAACTATGTCGCGCTAAGTTATACGATGCATGGAATTAAGGAAAATCTAAAAAATTGTAGATATACATACATATTGTGCTTTGTTTTGAAGTTCATATACAATCCATAGAATTTCGGGAGGTTCAGAGTTCCAATGTCAGGTTTTACACAGGAATTGTAGGTTTACAGACAGTTTCAATAAGCTATACGATACATAGAATTTTGGGAGGGCTCGGGTTCAACTGTTAGGTTTTACACAGAAATTGTAGATTTAAGGACGGTTTCAATCAGATATATCACGGTTTGTTTGAAAATATTCATACAATCCGTAGAATTTTTGCCGGTCCAAAGTTCGACTGTCAGTTTTCAAAAGAAATTGTAGGTTTAAAGACAGTTTCAATAAGATACATCCAGCTCTGTTTGGAAATAAACATACGAGTCACAGAATTACGGGAGGTTCCGGGTTCGATTCCCGACAAACGCCTACTCTAGCCAATGGGACTTTTCGGATGTTTACCTGGATCGTAAAAAATCTCATCCACTGAATCCCTGTCCATCCCTATCGTTCCATTAATTATTATTTCATTCATCCCTCAACACATGTGTTATGTTACTATGTTGGAGGTGTCGGCGATGGTATTTCGGTGTAGTGTGACAGGTTTTCTCTGCATCTTCGTCCCACGACCTTTGGCTTGTTGCCGATTTGTAGGCATCCCCCTCTTGGTATTTATTTTTAATTGGAGGGGGAAAATCCACCAGAGGATTTGACCTTTATGAAGGGCAGGAGCCAAGGGTCTTCGTGTCAGATTGTCAGGGTGTCGTGTATTTCGAAATTGAAGGGTTCCTGTCATCACTCCTGTATCTGATCGCCCTGTGTTTTCTCATCTCATCTCTCCCTCCCGTATTGGTGCCGAGTTCATTTCGTATAAACCCTATCCCTATTCACAGAACTTCCAAATATTACGGTCGCCAAACTGTCCCGTAATTGCCCTATACAGATGTACTTTCAAGAGTTACAAAGCTCAGCAGGTTGTTTCAGGCTAAAACCAGTAAGTGGCCGGTAAGCTATGCTATATTACATTTTTTTACTTTCTCTACACGTACTATGTACATAGTGTATAGAGAAGGTATCGTAATACACCCAAAAATTCGATACCGAGATGTCACCGGAAATATATGTTTTGGGTCCCCCTGAATCCAAAAAAAAAGCATTTTTAGAATAATGTCCGTGTGTGTCTGTAGGCAGCATAGCTCAAAAACGAATAGATCGTTAATCCCCATATACCCTTTACATGGAACTTTTTTAAAAAATTTTGATTCCCTCAAAAATTTCTCTAATTATTTTGAATAAAATATCGTATATTAAAGATATTTGCCTGAAAAATAAAATGTATATCTTGAATTTTCTGGGAATAGCTCTGAAGACCACTTTATTCTGGATGAATTTTGCGGAATTTTACATAACTGCTAAACTGTAAGACAGTGTTTCCCAACCTTTTGAAGTTCACGGCACCCTTGGGAATAACATTAAACACCAGGGGCACCCTTCCTTGAATTAAAAGAAAATTAGGCTTAATATGTTAATTTATTGAAATATTATATAATAATAACGTACACCATAACATAATACAGCAAACTTTACTACAATCACTGAGTAAAAATACATTAATAAATTTTGTTCGATTAATGATTAATGTGAATCTTGTGATTAATGCTTAGAGCACAGATATGTGATGTCGGGTCTTACAGTTGACAGTGAAACACGCAAATCATCCTCAAGGTTATTCAGTCTATTTCTTGCTTTGCATTTTATTGTCACCATAGCAGAGAAGGCTTGCTCGCATAGATAGGATGTTGAAAAGGGCAAAAGTCCGTTAATTGCTTTCTTCATTAGGTTAGGGAACTCCTCTCTCCGTTGAAGCCAAAAACTAGCCACCGACGCCTCACTCTTGGTGAACTTACCTTTGAGTGTGGAATCAGCGCAAAGATCAATAAATTCATCTCGTTCGCAAGCAGTGAAATCTATTTCCTCTGCACTATCTACGAAATCAAATGGTGAGAAAACCCAGTCGAGATTCGTAGTGGAAATAGTTGGAAAGCACGCATCTATTGCATCTTGCAATCTTGATAAGTGATCACAAATGCGGTCTTTCAGTTTACCCAGATCTTTATCTCCTGCCACATTAAGAAGAGATGGAAAGTTCGACAAATCTCCTTTTTGAACTGCAGACTTCCAAGAACTAAGTTTTCTTTTAAAGCCTTTCATTTTATTGGTTGAGGAGATTATTGTTTCATGTCGACCCTGCATCGAAACATTCAGTTCATTCAGCTTATGAAAAATATCTGCCAGATACGACAGTTCAAAACACCAAGAATCACTCATGAAATGTGTCTTGATTTTCATCCTTAAAAAAAGTTTTTAGCTGTTCTTTAAGTTCGAGAAACCGGTTCAATACACGACCCCGCGACAACCACCTTATTTCTGTGTGAAGTAACAAAGAGGTATGAGCTGCATCCGTTGCGCGACATAACTGTTCAAAAATTCCGCACTTTAAAGGTCGAGACTTCATATAGTTCACCATTTTCACAACTTGGTTAAATACTTCAGCAAAATCTTCATTACACGCTTTCACGACTAATGCAGAAAACAGTGAGTTATAATAATGGATGGATTTTCATTGAGAGCTCTGGCAGTAAAACCTTTAATTTTCCCAGACATAGATGGTGCACCATCTGTACATATACCACAACAGTCTTTCAATGAAAGATCATGGTCATTGAGATAGGAATTAATAGAAACGAAAATATCATAGCCTGTGGTTGTAGTCTCCAGCGGTCTACAGAACAGAAACTGTTCACTAATATCTTTTTCATCAATATATCTGATAAAACCAAGGAGTTGCTGTTTGTCACCAATATCGAGACTCTCATCTACTTGCAAAGCAAATGTTCTATAAGTTTTTATTTTCTCCGTGACTTGTTCGTTGATATTGCATGACTTTTCAGATATCCTGCGGCTGATTGTGTTGTTGGACAGAGGAACTTTCGAAATTTGATTAGCTGCTCCTTCGCCAAGTATTGTTGAAACTATAACTTGACATGCAGGGCCAATGATTTCCTCTCCAAGAGTATGAGGTTTCTTTTTTTTAGCTATCAGTTCGGCATCAAGAGCAGTATCGCCTATGGTCATTCTCTTTACCATTCGCACAGCTGTTTTCTTCTCCCCTTCTAATATATGTGAAAAATACATTACACTTTTCTGTGACACACTAGGATGCTTTGTTGTTAGATGCCGCTTCAGTTTGCTAGGTACCATGGCCTCGTTGCTAAGTGTTTCGCCACAAACTAAACACACAGGGATAGGGTTTTCCTCGTTGTTATTCCACTTAAATCCATACGCTACGTAACTGTCCTGGTATGTTCTTTTCTTTCGTTTGTCTTCTTTATGTGGTGAATTCGACGGTCCGGGAGAAACTGCAAGATTTGGCTTATTAAAGCAAGCAATAGGAGCCGACTGTTCACTTTCACTGTCCTGGCGTTTACGTTTAACAATGAACTTATCCATAGCTAAACACCGTGAATCAACGCGAGGAAGACAACTGAAAGCGCCAAGCGGCGTACACATTTATATATTCATCTGTCGAAGTCTCGGGAATGTTCGTGAGGAAGCGAGTAGTTTCGGGAATGTTCGGCAGGGTATAGCTGTAATACCATCTGTGGGATACTAGTATAACTGAATTATTGAAATGAATCGACCACTATCACCATCTGCGGTGCATGAGAGTAATTGATTTGACTTATTTTATTTCAAGAACCTTACAAGACTTAAGGCTTCAGTAGAAGGTATTTTTTGTTTGTTTATCTCAATATCTCGCGGCACCCCTTAGCCAATCACACGGCACCCTAGGGTGCCGGGGCACACCTGTTGGGAACCGTTGCTGTAAGAGATTGACTAAAGCTTACTACATACAAAATGCAGAGCACATTAAAACACAACATTTATTTTATATACATTTTTTTCGTGGAGTTGATCGTTTATAAAATATTTCCTTTTTTTGTTTGTTTCAGCTTTGAAAAACTTATACTTCTCTCATACTGGAATTTGTCAACTCCTGTCCATACAAACAATGGAATTTTAGTCACATAGCAACCAGCTTTCGGCTATCACTTTAACCTATGGTACCCCCTTATTTCCCTTCTACTTACAAGGAAGCAAGTAATAAGACTATTTCTGTTATTTTTTTCTGATTTACATGAAGTAAATAAAACCTTAAGCTTTTTAACAATAATTTATTACAGAGATGTAGAGAAAGTCATATGAATGGAACATATCAGGTAAATTGTTTTCTCTTCCTCCACACTTTGAAACTTTTCACTTTTTCTCACTATCTTAGTAGGGAGTAGTTTTAAGTGATAAAGCGTGTCGTTAATTGTTTTAAACGTGTGTCAATTGCATACTCATAATCAGTTTTAACGTTGTTCGCGTTCTAGCAAACAATCCATCAACTGTCATATAATCTTCACTTTAACGTGTTTTTACATTTAAAAGCGTATTCTTCAAGGCCAGTCTAAAGTTAAATAACCATTTGAATGTGTTTCCTAATCTCATTCTAAATAATTTGAAATAGTTTATTGAGCTGTGGCACATAACTTTTATAACATTATAATAAAAGAGACTTTGTAAAAAGCATTCTGTCTGGAAGTTGTATAGAATAAAATCTGATGTGTACCATTCACATGACTTCATCTACATCTCTACAACAAATTACTCTTAAAAAGCTTATACTTCAATTTACTTCATGTTAATCAGACTAAAGTAGCAGAAATATTCTTATTACTTGGAACCCTGTTGCTCTGTTTGCTTTGTTTCTTGCTGGTTGCTATGTCACTGAACTTCCTTTGTTTGTATGGAAACAGTTGACAAATTCCTATATGAGAAAAGTATAAGTTTTCATAGCCGAAACCAAAAAGCAGGAATGACTCAAAAACGATGACTCCACGAAAAAAATGTATATAACATAAATTGTGTGTTTTAACGTGCTCTATATTTTTCGTGTAGTAAGGTTTTGTCCACCTCTTACGGTTTAGCAGTTATTAAAAATTCCGTAAAATTCATCCAGAAAAAAGTGGTCTTCAGAAGCTATTCCCAGAAAATTCAAGATATACAGTTTATTTGTCAGGTAAATACCTTTAATAAACGAAATTTTAATCAAAATCATTAGGGCGATTTTCAAGAAAATCAACATTTTCGAAAAAAGTTCCATGTAAAGGGTATGTTGGAGTGGGGGGATTTTTTTCAAAATATTCGTGTCGCATCCCTGGAAGATACTAAACTTAAATACCAAGTTTCGTATTTTAGCTACTATTCGTTTTTGAGTTATCGTGTTCACAGTCACACGGAAACACACACACACATACGGCCCTTTTTCGGAAAATGCTTTTTATGGATACAGGGGTTCCTAAAACATGTATTTCCGGTGAAATCTCGGTATCGAATTTTTGGGTGGAATACAATACTTCTCTATCCCTGTGTACATTATACATACAGGCTAGAGAAAGTAATAATTGATGTATTCCATTCACATGACTATACATCTCTGTCACAAATTAATGTTAATAAACTTATTCTTCTATCTATTCATGCTAACCGAGATAAACATTTGCAGAAATGGCCTTAATACTTAGTTCCTTATAAGCAGAAGGGAAATAAGACAGTACACTAGGCTATACCAACAGCAAAATGTTTTAAACTGTTGTTGATACGAGCTTGAAATTCGTTTCTTTGCGTGGCCAGCAGTTGACAAGTTCCGTAGAGAAAAGTTTTAAGTATTTTAAAACTGAAACCAATAACAAGGAATATTTAGAAAACGGTCAACTACAAGACAAAATGTATATGATATATATTGTGGTTTTAAGTAGATCTACATTTTCTGTGTAGTAGGTTTTCGTCTATCTCTTACGTTTATCACTTATGCAAAATTAAGCAAGCTTTTCCAAAAACTCAAAATATACATTTTATTTGTTGTGTAAATAGCTTTAATACCAGCTATTTTATTCAAAATCATTACAGCCTTTTTTAAAAATATCAACATTTTCGAAATTTTTGGATCTAAACGGTAGTAGGAGGTGGGGAAATTTTCTTCAAAATCTTCGGATCGTATCCTAGGAAGATAATGAACTTAAATGTCAAGTTTGGTATTTAACGAACTTTTCGCATTTGAGCTATGCTGTCCACACACACACACACACACACACACACATATGTAAACATGTATGTCAAAATGCTCTTTTTGGATTCAGAGGGTCCCAAAACACGCATCTCCAATAAAATATCGGTAGCGAACTTTTGGCTGTAATACAGTACATTCTCTATACACTATGCACTTGTAGATACGTGTAGACAAAGACGTATTTAATTTTCTTAAAATTAGCGTACAAATATTTGTAAATTCAAAAGAATAGTTTCGCATCTTGAAAGTTGCTGAATTTAAATGTTAGTTTTGATATTTAATCGAATTTCTGTTTCTTAGCTTTCCAGTTCACTGACACACGATCCTTTTTCCAAAAATGAATGAATGAATGTATGTATGTATGTATGTATGTATGTATGTATGTATGTATGTATGTATGTATGTATGTATGTATGTATGTATGTATGTATGTATGTATGTATGTATGTATGTATGTATGTATGTATGTATGTATGTATGTATGTATGTATGTATGTATGTATGTATGTATGTATGTATGTATGTATGTATGTATGTATGTATGTATGTATGTATGTATGTATGTATGTATGTATGTATGTATGTATGTATGTATGTATGTATGTATGTATGTATGTATGTATGTATGTATGTATGTATGTATGTATGTATGTATGTATGTATGTATGTATGTATGTATGTATGTATGTATGTATGTATGTATGTATGTATGTATGTATGTATGTATGTATGTATGTATGTATGTATGTATGTATGTATGTATGTATGTATGTATGTATGTATGTATGTATGTATGTATGTATGTATGTATGTATGTATGTATGTATGTATGTATGTATGTATGTATGTATGTATGTATGTATGTATGTATGTATGTATGTATGTATGTATGTATGTATGTATGTATGTATGTATGTATGTATGTATGTATGTATGTATGTATGTATGTATGTATGTATGTATGTATGTATGTATGTATGTATGTATGTATGTATGTATGTATGTATGTATGTATGTATGTATGTATGTATGTATGTATGTATGTATGTATGTATGTATGTATGTATGTATGTATGTATGTATGTATGTATGTATGTATGTATGTATGTATGTATGTATGTATGTATGTATGTATGTATGTATGTAAGTAAGTATACTTTCCTCATACAGGAATTTTGTCAACTCCTGTCCATACAAACAAAGGAACTTCAGCCACATAGCAACCAGCTTTTGACAATCACTTTAACCTGTAGTACTCCCTTATTTCACTTCTACTTACAAGGAAACAAGTAATAAGACTATTTCTGCTAATGTTTCTCGATTAGCACGAAATAAATAGATGCATAGACATGTATATTTTGCAAGAATTTTGCGGAATTTTGCATACTTGGTAAACCATAAGAGATAGAAAAAAACAGCACACAAAAATATAGAGGTCGTTAAAACACACATATTATGTTGTATAAATTTTTTGCGTGGACCTGGCCGTTTTCGAGATACTCCTTTTATATATATATATATATATATATATATATATATATATACTTCAAACAACTCGTGTGTAGGTTCATTTACGTTTGATTTAAATGATTATATTTTCCTCAAACACATACACTCTTAGTAATACTTCCAGACCCTTTGGGGGATATGGAATAATTCTGACTAAAGAAAAATTGCCTTTCTCAGTCGGGAATCGAATCCGAGACCTCTGGGTTAGAAGCCAGCTCGCTGACCACCCGATCATGGAGGCAACCACTGCTTGTTGTTGGATTAAGTTTTACAATAAAATTTCCCAAACATAGGAACTTTTCAACTCCTAGCCACCCAAAGAAATGAACTTCAGTCCCATTGAAACCACATTTAAAAAACATTTACCTGTCGGTTTAGCCTAGTATATTCCTTTATTTCCTTCTATTTATAAAGAACTAAATAATGAGATCATTTCTGCTAATGTTTATCTCGTTTAGTATGAAGTAGATAGAAGAATAGGTTTATTAAGAATAATCTGCTACAGAATGCAGAGAAAGTCATGTGAATTGAAATAACATATTTACTTTCTCTACACGTACTGTGTGCATAGTGTACAAAGAAGGTATTGTATTGCCCCAAAATTCGATACCGAGATTTCTCCGGAAATACATGTTATGGGTACCCCTGAATCCAAAAAAAAAGCATTTTTGGAAAAAGGTCCGTGTGTGTGCGTGTGTGTGTGTGTCTGTGGACAACATAGCTCAAAAACGAAAGGACCGTTAAATATCAAACTTGGTATTTAAGTTTGGTAACTTCCAAGGATGCGACACGAAGTTTTTCAAGAAAATCCCCCACCCCCAACTACCCTTTACATGGAACTTTTTTCGAAAATGTTGATTTTCCCAAAAATGGCTCTAACGGTTTTGATTAATATATCGTATATTAAACATATTTACCGGACACATAATATGTATATCTTGAATTTTCTGGGAATGATCTCTGAAGAATACTTTATTATGGAGGAATTTTGCATAACTGCTGAACCGTAAGAAATGGACGAAAACTTACTACACAAAAAATGTACAGCACATTAAAACACACAATTTATGTTATATATTTTTTTTCGAGGAGTAGATGTTTTTTTTTTTTTTTGTTTTTTTTTTTTTTTTAGATATTCCTTGTTTTTGGTTTCAGCTTTGAAGAACTTGTACTTTTCTCATACAGGAATTTGTCAACTCTTGTCCGTACAAACAAAGGAACTTCAGTCACCTAGTAACCAGGTTTTGACTTCACTTTAACCTGTGATACTTCCATATTTCGCTTCTACTTACAAGGAAGCAAGCAATAAGACTATTTCTGCTAATTTTTTCACGAGTAGCTTGAAGTAAATAGAAGAATAAGCTTATTAACAATAATTTGTTACACAGAAGTAGAGAAAGTCATGTGAATGGAGCACATCAGATTTTTTTACTTTTAGAGTGAATGCAAAATATCATAAACATCTGAAGTTAATTGGTTGGTAGTGACTCTTCAAATAGACTGTGTCAGACACAGGTCAGCATTTGGTCACCCCTGCTCCCCGGAATCGGTGAATCCCCATGCGTTGTTAAGCAACAGTCGTTGATACTTAAAACGTGTTTGTTGAGCTATATATTGTGAGCAATTCAAGGACAACAGTGATGACCGTGTGTCTTTAACCGGACTATTTCATTGCGGCAATGTTTCTTTCCAAAGTCAAGGGCATCCAGTCTTGCAGACAAGATGCGTGAGAGAAGACATTAAGTTTTGTATTCCTATCAATTACAGAAACTCGTTTGTGAAAAGAAGAAGGAAAAAAAAAAACAAGTTACCATCGCTACACCTATAATGGGAAGGTATTCCAACATGCGAACGCGGTTATATCGAGAGATTAAGCGAATTCTGTTTGCAAAAATCTACCTTACTAGAGAATACTTTTAACTTTACCTTCTAAACTAAAGATTGAGTAGATATAATCGGAGAATTTATTCTTAATTTATGCATATGCACATATCTGTCTTTTTATCACTATCGTACTAATATTAAATATAAAGACAAATAAGACTTTCTCTAGCAGTTCAGCAGACAACCCTTTTATTAAAAAGATTAATCTGTTACGTACATCATGTTAATCAAGATAAACATAAGCAGAATTAGTCTCCTTACTTTCTTCCTTGAAAGGAGAAGGGAAATTACGGAATACACAGGCTAAAGCGATAGTTAACTCCTTTAAAAGCCGGTCGCTATGTGAAGAACAATTGAAAATCCATTCTTTGGGCTTTCAGGATTAAAAAAACGAGAAATGAGAAGAAAGATGTCTTCCCGTTTTAGAAAAGTTTAAAACGAATTATCTAAATTGAAAACAATAATCCGGAATATCTCGAAAAATCTGATGTGTTCCATTCACATGACTTTCTCTACAACTCTGCAATAAATTATTGTTAAAAAACTTATACTTTTATCTATACCATGCTAATCGAGATAAACATTTGCAGAAATTGTGGTTATTACTTGGTCCCTTGTAAGTAGAAGTGAAAAAATCTGATGTGTTCCATTCACATGACTTTCTCTACAACTCTGCAATAAATTATTGTTAAAATGCTTATGCTTCTATTTACTTCCTGCTAATCGAGAAAAAATTAGCAGAAATATCTTATTACTTGCTTCCTTGCAAGTAGAAACGAAATAAGGGAGAACCATAGGTTAAAGTAGTAGTCAAAGATTGGTTGCTATGTAATTGAAATTCCTCTGTTTTTATGGGCAGGAGTCAACAAATTCCTGTATCAGAAAGTATGTTTTTCAAAGCAGAAATGAAAACTAAGAATATATTAAAAATGATCAACTTCATAAAAAAATGTAAATGACATAAATTGTGTGCTTTAACGTGCTCGATATTTTTCATGTAGTAAGTTTTTGTCCATCTCTTATGGTTTAGCAGTTATGCAAAATTCCGTAAAATTTATGCAGAATAAAGTAGGCTTCAGAGGCCATTCCCAGAAAATTCAAGATATACATTTTATTTTTCAGGTAAATATCTTTAATATATGATATTTTAATCAAAATCGTTAGAGCCACTTTTAAGAAAATCAAAATTTTCGTAAAAAGTTCCATGTAAAAGTTGGGGTGGGGGGATTTTTCTCAAAATATTCGTGTCGCATCCCTGGAAGATACCTAGCTTAAATACCAAGTTTGGTATTTTACCGACTTTTCGTTTTTGAGTTATCGTGTTCACAGACACACGGACACACTGACGCACGGACACAGGGACACACACACACACACTCGGACTTTTTTCTGAAAATGCTTTTTTTGGATACAGGGAACCCTATATTTGCGGTGAAATCTCGGTATCGAATTTTTGGGTGGAGTGCAATACCTTCTCTATCCTTTTGTACATTGTACATACGGGACCAGAGAAAGTAAAAAACTAATATGTTCCATTTACATGATTTTCTCTAGCTGTTACGCAGACAAATATTTTAATCAAAGCATTAGACTGTGTTCTACATCATTCTAATCAAGATAAACATAAGCAGAATTAGTCTTAGTACTTTTTTCCTTGTAAGCGGTAAATAATAATGGAATGCACAGGCTAAAGTGATAGCCTCATCCCGTAAAAACCGGTCGCTATGTGAAACAATTGAATTTCCAATCTCTTTGCTTGCCAGAAATAAACAAAGGAGAAACGAGAAAAAATATTTCTTCCGCTTTGAAAACTTTTTAACTGGCTTAAAATTGAAACCAATAATCCGGAATATCTCGAAAACGGTTAACTCTACAAAAAAATGTTTTGTATATTTTAATGAGATTAAACTTTTTGTGTAGTTTTTTGTATAGGTATCTCTTACGGTTTGCCCTTTATACAAAAGTCATTCAGAATGAAGAGAAGAGGTCTTCAGAGACTATTCCCAGAAAATAACAAGATACACATTTAGTTTGTCATAAAATAGCTTGAACATAAGGTATTTTAATCAAAATCGTTAGAGCAATTTTTGAGAAAATAAAAAAAAATCGAAAAAGTGTTCTATGTAAACGGTAGTTGGAGATGGGGGATTTTATTGAAAATCTTCGTGTAGTATCCTTAAAAGACAGCAAACTTAAATACCAGGTTTGGTATTTAACGGTCTTTTCGTTTTTGAGCTATGCTGCCCACAAAAGCACCACACACCCACAAACACACACTGACAGACACAAACACACACAGACAGGCAAACACACGGACATGTTTTATTTTTTGTTTATTAAGGGGGTCTCAAAACATGTATTTCCGGTGCCATACATTACCTTCTCTATACACTATGTATATAAAAGTGTAGAGAAAGTAAAAATGTATATAATATTAACTGTGTGTTTTAAAGAAATCTACATTTTGTGTAGTAATTTTTTGTTTATCTCTTACGGTTTGCCAGTTGTACAAAAATTAACCGGAACAGTCAGGTCCTCAAAGACTATTCCCAAATTGCAAGATGTACAATTAGTTTGTCATAAAAATATCTTAAACATAAGGCATTTAAATTAAAATTGTTTGAGCCATTTTTGAGAACATCAAAATTTTGGAAAGGGTAGATGGGGGTAAAGTGCTTTTCTTGAAAAACTTCGGGAAGATATGTACTGAACTTAATTATCAAGTTTGGTATTTAACGGTCTTTTCGTTTCTGAGCGCATACACACACGCACACACGCAGAGAAACAAAAATAATGTCGTGTTATTTTTGGACGCTCTTTAACTCCTGTGGTTCTCAGCGTCCCATTCCAAATTGGGCGTGAAAGACCGCTTAATTTAGCTCAGAGGCCTCTCTATCAGGCTTGAGGTGCTTTTACGTGCCGTAAATCAACGACACGGGACCAGCGGCTTTATTTCCCTTCCGAAGGAAGCCATGCTAAGGCTTTTTACACCCGACAAAAACCATCGACGAGTTTGAACCCGCGACCTTGGGTATACGAAGTTAGCATGGTAACCATTACACCACGGAGGGCGACACAGAGAGATAGACACTCACAGATAGACACATGGATATTTTTCTAAAAATGCATATTTTATATTCAGGGGGTTCCAAAACATATATTTCGGCGAAATCTCGGTATCGAATTTTAGGAGCAATGCAATACCTTCTCTATACCCTATATATAGTGCAGGTAGAGAAAGTAAAAGAGGCACATATATACATGCCTGGTGTGTAGAGTAATATTCGGACAACGCATAATTCCTATTCCCCATAAGAGAAAGCAGAAACGCCAGAAAATATATAAAATCAGGTAAAGGAAATAAAATAAAGACGGAATATTTAATAGTATAGAGAATATAAAGAGCTACATATAAGCATATTGATGTACTGCATTTACATAACTTTCTCTACATCTCTGTAACAAATTATTGAAGGGAGAAGGCTAAAGTGATAGGCCCACGAGCTCGGAAGAAATTTCACTTCAAATACTCTTACAAAAGACTCTTGACTGCCTCCGTGGTGGAGTGATCAGCGAACTGACTTCTTACCCGGAGGTCCCTGGTTCAATTCCCGGCTGCGGCGGGAAATTTTTCTTTAACCAAAAATATTCCACATTCCCCATAGAGTCTGGAAGTATGAATGTGTGTGTGTTTAGTAATATAAAGTTTAACCTAATATTCTGAAACTACAGTTTCACAAGTCAAAGCCCCCGATATGACCATTGATGTTAAATGGGGCTATACAAATGAAAAAAAAAAAAAATCTTCTTCTATTTACCTCTTGCTGATCAAGATAAGCATTGGTCTTATTACCCTTTTCCTTATAAATGAAAGGGAAACATGGCAATACAATGGGCTAACACGGTAGTAATTTTTTTTTAAAGCTATCGTTACACAATTATGTTGAAAATCAATTCTCTTTGCATAGGGGCATAAACGTAGTAGTCCATAGTTTACGTGTTGAATTGCCTTCTGCTCTGCCATTATAAATTGAAAAACAAAATGGAATATATGAGTATAAAAATCTGATGTTGCACTCACATGATTTTCTCTACATCTCTGCAACAAATTATTCTTAAAAACTTATACTTCTATTTACTTCATGCTAATCATAAAAAATTAGCAGAAATAGTCTTATTACTTGCTTCCTTGTAAGTAGAAGCGAAATAAGAGAGTACCATGGGTTAAAGTGATAGCCAAAAGCTGGTTGCTACGTCACTGAAGTTCCTTTGTTTGTATGGTCAGAGTTGACAAATTTCTGTATGAGAAAAGCATTATTTTTTCATAGCAGAAACCAAAAACAAGGAATGTCTCAAAAACGATGAACTCTACGAAAAAACATTATATAAAATAAATTGTGCTTTTTAACATGCTCTACATTTTTTGTGTGTTACGTTTTTGTCCATCTCTTACGGTTTGGCAGTTATTCAAAATTCCGTAAAATTCATTCAGAATAAAGTACTCTTCAGAGGCTATTCGTAGAGAATCCAAGATATACATTTTATTTGTCAGGTAATGAGCTTTAATATACGCTATTTTAATCAAAATCTTTAGAGCCATTTTTTATAAAATCAAAATTTTCGAAAAAATTTCCATGTAAAGGGTAGTTTGGGATGGGGGATTATTCTCAAAATCTTCGTGTCGCATCCCTGGAGGATATTAAGTTTGGTATTTTACCGACTTTTCGTTTTTGAGTTATCGTGTTCACAGACATAGGACACACAGACACACACACGGACCTTTTTCCGAAAATGCTTTAATTACTTTATCTACCTCGTACACAGTTGCTAGAGACCAAAATCTAATGCTAAAATTTCACTGCAAGTACATGTTTTGAGTTCCCTAAACCTCAAAAAATCAAAAAAACCTCAAAAAACTTTTTCTATATCAAACTATTCTTGCAACATATTTTTTTCTATCTACTTCATTATATAATATATACATATATTATATAATATTTGGTGTTAGCATTTGCAAAAATACTTTTATTATATACTTCCTTGAAAATTTTCAAGAGTAAGAGAAATGGAAATGGCGTGTTATTTATGGATGCTCTTTAACTGCTGTGGTACTCAGCGTCCCATTCTATACTGGACGTGAAAGACCGCTTAATTTTGCTCAGAGGCCTCCCTTGTCAGGCTTGAGGTTCTTTTACGTGCCGTAAATCTACGACACGGGAACAACGGCTTTACTTCCCTTCCGAAGGAAGCCATGCTAAGGATTTTTACACCCGAAAAAATCCATCGTCCTCCGCCGGGTTTGAACCCGCGACCTTGGGTATATGAAGCTAGCATGGTAACCATTACACCATGGAGGGCGATAAAGAGTAAGAGAATACATATGGATAAGCGGTAATAAAATCTTTCAAGAGCTGGTTGCTTTGTAATGCATTGATATTCTATTCTTTCTACTTGACTAGGAATTTATACAGTAATATCTTTTCTGTCTCCTGTGGTTCACTAGTTATGCAAAGGTCATCCACAATGAACAGGACTTCAAGGCTATTCCCAGAAAATTCAGGATATACATCCATCAAAATAATAAATATATTTTAATAAAAATCGTTAAAGATTTTATTTTCATAAAATAAAAATATTCGAACAAAGTTCTATATAAGGAATAGTTTCGGGTGGGGAATTGTTTAGAAAATGGAGTGTTGCATTCTTTGAAGACGGTGAACTTGAATATCAAATTTGATATTTAACCGATTTTTCGCAAATACACATATACACGCACGCAGACCTTTTCTAAAATGCTGTTTTATTTAGATAATGTAAATGTATATTTACAGTATATGTACATGATAGAGAAAGTAAAAAGGTATGTACTTACGTGTATGCATATGTGTCCATGTGTCTATGAAAAATATAACTCAAAAAAGAAAAGTCTTGGTGTTTAAGTTCAGCCCTTTGGAAGAATGCAAAGCAGATTTTAAGGAAAAGCTTCCGACTACCATTTCCAAGGAATATTTTTCAATTTTTTTTTTCTCAAAAATAGCTCTTGCGATAAAAATAATGATGTTAAATTCAATAAATCTTTATTGGTTAATAGTCTTCGTAATATTCAAGAAGAAATAACTACACAGATATTTTATCTCCAAATGGAAAGGAAATAAAATGTTAGTATCATAATGCTATGAGGTAATAAAAAAATATATCTGACTTTTTCTGGGTTAAACAAGTCCATCATCCTTGTAAGTCAAAGAATTCCCGATTTTAACCTTAAATATTTTGAATTGAAGGATTTATTCAGCTTTGAATGAACTACCAAGTAAGGCCCTCCATTGCAGTCAGCAAATATCGGTTAAAACGTTCCTCTTAAAGCAATTTTGATACTCATACGCTCTGGTAGCTGTATATGCAGCAAGACTCAAGTTGTTCCATCTTAGTTTCTCGCCTGAAGTTCGAACATTGCACGACACAAGTACTTGATCGTTCACGGAGTCCATTAGAATGGCATACATATGTGTGGCGGGGCAGGGAAACAGACGGAGTGGTTGGAGAAATATTAAGAATCGCCTCTTTGATATTAACAGATAGCAAGTAATAGATGGAGAAGGTTACGTTGAAGGTTAAGTTAAAATCGGAGTGGAGTATGGAACATACAACAAAAGAAGCACAAAACTCATTAGGCAGGGATTCGCATGGATTGTGCAAGGAGCATGGAAAATTATAAAAAATACTGCCGAAAATTGTATAAATACCTTCCCAATTTACCAGTAAGGAGGAATGGAGAGAAAATTATTTACGGCGATCCGATACAGAGAGTTGGACATGTTAGACGCTACTGGCAGACATGGAAGACGTGGAGGGTTTAAGAAAATTTGTGCTTAAGCCGAGATAGCTAGGTCTGAGATTGCTGATAGCAGGGAAGAGGTAAGCGGTAAGAGCTAAAAAGTGATGATAGTGCTTTATATATGTATTTTATGTCATCTTTTTCGGTCATTGTTAGAGTTGTGTTTATATATTTCTCTTAAGTGTATTTTTTACTATTGTGCTGCTGCGTCGGAATACAGTTCATCATTTAAAGTGTGTTGTAAATATTTGAATACAAAATAAGTATATTAAATATTTGTATTTTTCACGTTTACTCTTTTTGTTATTATTATTTATATTATTATTATTATTTTAATATTACTTGTTATTTTGTGTGGGCCCGTCAGATTGATGAAAATCTGTGTAAATATACTGGTATTTAATTAAATGCATTTATTCATTCAATATACTACGCTGCGCTGTAATTCCAGGACTTTGAGAACGTTCGGAAAGAACGTCTACCATGGCCATAGTTTTTGTCCTAAAGCAATGAAATTTTGCACAGTTAATAGTCTTACTATATTCTATGACTGTCCTATTTTTAAGTAATTTTGTCAACAAATAAAGAAATTACACTACATTGGAATTTTCAAAACATCAAAAAACTTACCTACCTTTTCTTAGTAATTCCTTTTGTGAAGTTGCTTGTAAACAAGTGTACATAAAGTATTATAATTATGCTATATTTTGGCGCACAAGTTTTTTCTCTCTCTTCCTTCAATGATTTTTAAAGTATTTTTCAAAGTATGTCATTTTTTTATTTCAAATTATTATGTATTTCATAACACAATACCTATAAAATCTAAATCAAAAGAAAACTAGCTGCGCCAAAATACTAACAGTGGACTGAAATAAGTGTGTACAAAATGTCATTTCAATATCTCAAATAGTTTCCCAGATAAAGGTACATAAGTGTGAAAAATTATAAACCTGAAAAAAACGAGAAAAGTAAATTTTGTTTGATTGTTTTATTTAGGGAGTGATCTACATATCTTAGATACTGCCTAAAATCCACCATAACTTTATCAGCTTCTTCTTCCTGGTCAGAAACTAAAGAAAGATGTCTTCTAAATATTTATGTTTGCCTGAAAGAATTGTAGAGAAACAAGGGATCAAAACTGATATTCAAGCAGAAAAAGTGGGCGTGGCATGGCAATTCCTAACTTTTTAATTTATTTGGAACACAAGGAAATCGAATAGGGTTATAAACCTTTGGGAACACAAATCTCCATGTATTAACAATTAATTAGTGAAATAAAAAAAATTAAAAATTTTTAATTTTTAGGCTACGGCCCCCTTAAGGAAGACAGAAACTAGTTTACTTTTTTCCGTGGCTAATATCTGTGCTGCACAAAAATCAGGTGAACAAAATCACTCAAATCATCTCATTCAAATTTAGAAAGTTATTCGTACTAGTTACAGCATAAACGCATTATTCGTTGTGCTGAAACTAAGCCCATGGAATCACTTGATAAATAATGCAATTGTTACAGAATTCTCAGTATCATAAACCAGTTTTTCAGGTTATACTTCTTACCAATATTCCAGGAAAAACCGTTTTGGAAACATTGCTTCAAAGTAAGCCCATTATTTTGTTACTGTTTGTAAACAAAGTCGTATTTCCTGCTTGAAATTAAATCTCTGACGTATGCTACCTTGAGTAGAGATCGTCGGCCATTATACACGTTTTCCTCTTCATGTCTGTTGCAAGGTATGTAACCTTGATGGCTGTGCTTCACATGTGTTGTCTCTTTCTGTCCAGTCCATGACCTTCTTCAGTGTTGTGCACGTAAGAGATTGTTATAATGTTACGGAGCTGTTTTGTAACTGCGAAATGAGACCATGTTTCAGAAGCTAATGATCTAAAAACACCGAACATTTTCCTATATACAAGAACCGTTCAATAAATCCTCAGAAAAAAGACAGAAAAACAAACTATTTTGGTAGATTTTTTTTCAACATAGGCTCAGTTGAATGAACATCAGTAAACTCATATAAGTAATTACATGACAAGGAAAGTTAAGACTGAGCAGTATTGATTGGTATTTGTGTAACAGTTTGCTTTTATTGATAAGTAATGCCTTGGGAAATTTTCAGTAAAAATCTTATGTGTTCCATTCACACGACTTTCTCTACATCTCTGCAACAAATTATTGTTAAAAAGCTAATGCTTCTATTTACCTCATGCTCATCGAGACAAAAATTAGCACAAATAGTCTTATTACTTGCTTCCTTGTAAGTAGAAGCAATAAAAGGGAGAACCATAGATTAAAGTGATAGTCAAAAGATAGTTGCTATGTGACTGAAGTTACATTGTATGGGCTCGAGTTGACTAATTCTTGTATGAGAAAAAGTATAAGTTTTTTAAAGCTGAAATCAAAAACAAGTAATATCTCAAATAGGATCACCTTCAGGAAAAAAGTTATTTTAACATAAATTGTGTGTATTATGTGCTGTACATTTTTTGTGCGGTAGGTTTTTGTCCATCTTTTACGGTTTAGCATTTATGCAAAATTCCGTAAAATTCATCAAGAATAAAGTAGCCTTCAGAAGCTATTTCCAGAAAATTCAAAATACACATTTTATTTGTTAGGTAAATATCTTTAATATACGATATTTTAATTAAAATCGTCAGAGCCATTTTTGAGAAAATCAAAATTTTCGAAAAAGTCCCATGTAAAGGGTAGTTGAGTGTGGGGAGATTTTCTTAAATACCAAGTTTGGTATTTAACAGTCTGTTTGAGCTATGCTGTCCAAAGACTCTCCCCCCCCACACACACACATACATACACACACGCGCGCGCGAGCGGACCTTTTTTCATAAATGCTTTTTTTGGATTCAAGGGGACCCAAAGCATGTATTCCCGGTGAAATCTGGGTATCAAATTTTTGGGTGAATTACAATACACTGTGTACATAGTGGGTCTATAGAAAGTAATTATGCGATTTAATGAAATATTCATTTTCTGTAGTGTACGTTTTTGTCTATCTCTTACGGTTTAATGGTTATTCAACATTTAGCAAAATTTATCCAGAATAAAGAGGTCTTCAGAGATTATTCCCAGAAAATTCAAAATATACCTTTCGTTTGTGATGTAAATATCTTCAATATACGGTATTTTAGTCAAAATCTTTAGTCATTTTTGAGAAAAAGGAAATTTTCAAAAGTTTTCCATGTAAAGGATAGTTTGAGTTGGAGGGGAGGTATTTTCTGGAAAACCTTCGTGGCGAATCCTTGAAAGATAATAAACGTAAATACTAAGTTATATATATATATATATATATATATATATATATATATATGGTAGAGTAAAGCGTTACGCTAGAAAGCTCATTTATCAACAAATTACACAAGCAGCAGGAAGGAAAATATGCAACTAACAAGTCGAAGTGAATCGAAACTAAAACTAAAGTCTGGACTATGTTTTTCGCAGGTCAAGTTTGACAATAGAAAATTACTTACAAATTAAAAAGGTTCACTAATAATAACAATATATATATATATTTATTATTGTTTGCTGAAGGGATCGCTGACTCCTTAAATAGAACAGGTCTAAAAATAGGGCAAACAAAGGCCTTTGTGCGTTTCCCCGTAAGACTTCTCGGACCTTCTTTATCCCTAGGCCAGAACATTCTGCTTTCAGAATAATTTATTTCTAAATGGGTATAACGCAATGCTCCCGTAATTTCTAAGACCGGAATTTTCGAAACCTGGTTATGGACTATACAATGGGCCGACAAGCAAAGGTAGTGAGTTAAAGATCAATCTAATAAGTGACACTCGTTAAAAAGTGATGTGAACGCAGTGACTCAGTTATTTGTGCACCAAATGTGTAAGTGTTTTATTACGTTAAGTACTCTAGTGACCAAACGAGTAGATTATATACATATATGCATACATACGTATATATAATACTATAATTTAAAACATTAGCTTAATGTGGCTAAAACTTTGAACTATAGTATTGCTATATCCAACATGCATTTACTTATGCGCACATATATTGGATTTGACGGGGGACACACCGAATACAAGATACAGTTTAAGCATTTTTAAAACCCCGAAAATTTTAATAAACGCTTAATATATGCATTTTGCTTGGGGCGAAAATACCAATTAAGTCTACGATAACACATTGCAGGTTTACCTTTTTAGATAAGGAGAAACAAGCAAAGGTGCTAAGTGGTGTTTACCACTACACACAAATGTTAGTGGGTAACACTAGTGATTAAAAATTAGCTTAGTTATCACACTGCATTAAACACCGCAAGTTACATATTTATGAGAACACGATTAAATAAAAATGCTAAATACTTTTATACAAGCATAATTGCTCGGTATATGACACTGAGTGTGCAATTTAAATCGGATGTGCTCCATTCACATGACTTTCCGTACCTGTTCTAAAGCAAACCATTATTACAAAAGATTATTCTTGTATCCACTTTATAATAACGTGATAATCATCTATCAGAAACGTTCTTATTACTTAATTCTTTGAAAGTAGAAGGAAACTAAGGGAAAACACTATGCTAAACGATAGTTTTTTATAGCTGTCCTTGTATGAAGAAAATGAAATTCGGTTATCTTTGTATGGACAGGAGGAAAACGAAAGAGATGAAATGAATAGAGATGTTACGTTTTAAAAATGAAGCCTCTTAAAAACTGAAACCAATAAGAAGGAATATTTCGAAAATGGTTCACTCCACCAAAACAAAAACAAAAAAGTATATGACATAAATTGTATATTTTAACGTGGTGTACATTTTTTATTAAGATTTTGTCTAACTTTTACGGTTTGCAGGTTTATTAAATGACCTCCAGAATGAAGAGGGCTCCAGAAGCTATTCCTAGAAAATTCGACATTTGCAGGTTGCCATGTAAATATCTTTATATGTTTAATAAAATCGTTAGAGCGATTTCGAGAAAATCAAAATCTTCCCTGTAAAGGTTAGTTTGGGGTGGGGGATTTTCTTCAAAATTTTCGTGTTGCATTCTTGAAAAATGCTGAACTTACAATACCAAGTTTAGTTTTTAACGGGATTTTCAGTTTTAAATTATGTTAAAAGATTTTTGTGTAAGGTCCAAAGCATCAATTCAAGAAATGTCGAGCAATTTTTTGAAGTTTTGAGACGGGTGGAACAATTTGACTGTGCGATATTTTTACGTAATACAATAAATCAAATAACGTATATCTTGCAAAGTATTTATACAATTGTAATGAAATTTGGTATTAAGATTATTATATAAGAATGCAATAAGAATAGATTTTTCTAAAAATAGCTATTCAAATGTCTTGATTCTATATATTTTTTCTATGAAATACAGAAATAATCCGAAAAATTCTCAGGTAAACCATAATTGAATTTCATACGCATGTTATCATTAGCATATGTTATTATAGCCCTGTCATCTTTTATCGCTTTCGGTTGAGTATCATTGTTATAGTGAATTTATTTGCTCGATATTAAACTGCTTGCCTGCTGGGGAGCAAACAAGTTTTAATCTCGGTGACTCCATCAAGATATCTCCTCTTCTAAGAAAAAAACTTGTTTTAAGCTCTCCTCACGTGGCTACTCTGCACGTGACTTCAGAAATGAAAAAAAAATTTCCTCCTGAAGCTGATGCGTTTTGCGTATAAATTCTCGCCGTTTCTAACCCTTTGGTATTCCAACTCCTAAGTTTGAAGCGAACAAGAGAAACATCTCCATCTACCAGATTCTGAAACGTCTGCAGCACGTTAACAATGAAGGGGTATTGTTTCATCTTTGCATTTCTGCTCGTCCTCGCCATCGGCACTGAGGTTGCTCTTGGTGACTGCCTGTCCGGAAGATATGGAGGACCTTGTGCAGTTTGGGACAACGATACGTGTCGCCGAGTCTGCAAGGAAGAAGGACGCAGCAGTGGCCATTGCAGCCCCAGTCTCAAGTGCTGGTGTGAAGGATGTTAGGGTGAAAAGTGAAACATTTATCTAAAAACATTTCAAAACATGGACTCCTGAATGGTCATTGCAGAAACAGTCTCAAATACTTATGTAGACAATGCTAAAGTGAAATATGTAACTAATATCATTTCATAATAAACTTCATCTCTTTTAACTTGATATTTTATGATGTTCATAGAACCCAGCTTTTCCTAACGTGTTCCTTACATCCTTGGAAAAACGTAAACATGAAGTTTTAAATATATAATATTTCTCCATACTTCTGAAATGTACATTGTATATTAGGTTTATAGTACACGAATTTCATGATTTTATTTTTCCTTAACTTCTTTTCAGAAGATCAAAACCTTTGAAATAAAAATAATTAAGTTTTATACTCAGAAGAAACAATACTTGAAAGTCAGTAATCAGTTCATTTGTACGAGATACTTAAATTTTTTAAAATGTATATTCTTTTATCTTAAGAAAAGTATATTTACATTAATATAACATGAAATTAACTTTAAATATAAGTGAAAATTCACAGAAATCTGTTCATGAGTTGTTCTATAAAAGTTCTGAATTTTTCGGAAAATTGTAAGGTTATGATTATATACAGAGATTTTCTAAACCCAAAACTGCTTAGAAATTAAAATGAAACATTCACGCGACTTCCTTTACACATAGAAAGCTCACACATATTTTCATATTACAGAATATACATAAGAAAACATTCTTCTATCAACAATACAAATTCCACTGTGTGTTTTTACTTAGCAATGCTTTCAAATTAAATAATGGGTGGGTGTTTCTAGGAAGATCATGTATGTTTCACCCTGTTAAAGAGTTTTTTGCTATTGAAAGAAAAAATACCAACAAACTTTCAAGCTGTTATTTAAGTGACATCTAGCGGAAGATTTCGAAAATGGCTAACGCTACAAAAGGCTTGTATTTTAATGATCTGCTCTTTTAGGTTTTGTTTATATCCCATGACTTTCTAGTGATATAAAACTTTACAAATGGCTTTACAAAACTATACAAAATATGCATAATGAGCACTTAAGAGATATTCTCAGAAAATTCTAGCTGCACATATAATTTGTAACATTCATATATAAAGATTATTATATTTTGAAAAATGTTTATACAAAAAGATTTACAGCAAGATTTTCTTTAGGCTCAAGCAATTAGTTTTAAAATGTTTATCTAGCATGCTTAAAAAGTGTCTGAAAGAGGAATAGAATTTGAAACTTAGCCTTGTTTTGTTTTTATTGTATTGTTTACAGATATACAAATATTGGAAACAAATACAAAGCACATACGTAGGTTTTCTTAAAACGTTTTCTTTTTGGATTCAGTGGAACACAACAGCTTTATTTCTGATGAAACAAATCTTTTAGAATTACGTAGAATATAAGTCTTCCTCTAAAATATATTTAAAATTTAGAAGCCAAAAACAAGGATTGTTTAGAGCTGCTAACCATATAAATGGAGACGAGGAAGAAGTTTTATAAACCCATAAAGAAAAATGTCTATAGAAAAACTGATTCTGGGACACAGGATGATAGCTTCTGTTATGTGACAGAGTGAAAAATAAAAATGATCTGTAAAAGTATGTACAAATATAAATAACAAAATTATAACTATTACAATATTAACAGACAACAAAATAGAGAAAACTAAGGAACACAGTGAAATTTAAAACTTCCAATATATATTTCCCGAAAAGTGTACTCAAATTCTATTGTTATGCCATATAAATATCATATTAAATTCAAATTGGATAATTCATTTTCAAGACATAAATTATTAAATACATTTTATTGTGTAAATATACTGCATAGTCAAAATTATCACGATCCTCAAAATTTGAGAAAATTCGTTGACAATCTTCGATTTGGAGCACTGCAACACACACAACTTTAAGTGGTGTTACTTCAATCTCCTATTACTGAACTATGACAATATGTTTAAACAGTTAGAAATCTTTATCTCTAAAATTTGTATTTTTGTATGAAAAAAAAAACAGCATTTTAAGAAAAAGGTGCATGTGTGTGCTTCAGTGTATCTGTGAGCACGATAGCGAAAAAATGAAAAGTTGGTAAAATACCAAACTCGTTATTTAATTTGGTATCTTACAAAAATAGAAGAGGAAGATTTTAAGGAAAATCTCCCCACCACAAACTAACCTTTATATGGAAACATTTTGGTTTTCTGAAAAATTGCTCTGACGATTTTGATTAAAATCTCATACATTAACGATATTTACAAGTGAAATAAAATTTATTACTTGAATGTTCTGGTAATAACCCTTAAATACCTGTTTATTTTGGATCAATTTTTGCTTAATTTTCCATAACTGTTACACCATAAGAGACGGCCTAAAAACTTACTACACAAAAATGTAGATCTCGTTAAAACTCACAATTTATGTGATGTACATTTTGTCATAGATCTGACGCATTTTTAGATGTTTTTGTTATTATTCAATTTTAAAAACATTTCTCATACGAGAATTTGTCAACTCCTGGCAATGTAAACAAACAGATTTCAACTACATGGCAACCAGCTTTAAAAAGATTTTACTATCGCTGTAGCCTAATGTATTCCCTTATTTCCCTTCTAATTATAAATAAGTAAGTAATAAGACAATTTCTGCTAATATTTATCTCAATTACCATTAAGTAGGTAGAAGAATAAGAGTTTTAATAATAATAATAATAATAATAATAATAATAATAATAAACAGTTACTCAGATGTAGAGAAAATCATGTAAATGAAAGTAAAAAAAAATTCATTTACACTAATTTTTGCTTTTCACAAACGCCTCTAATGACTATGATAAAAATGAGACACGTTTAAAGTATTTTATGCCCAATGAATTCCAATTGTGAATTTTCGGGAAGTAGACTTGAAGTCCTCTTAATTCAATACAGCTTTTGCATAACTTATAAACCGTAAGAGACAGAAAAAACGAAAAAAATGTAGATCACTTTAAATCTCATACTTTGTGAATTACATTTTTATTTTCTCTATACGTGCTATGTATATAGTGTATAGAAAAGGTATGCACTCCACCAAAAAATTCGATACCGTGATTTCACCGGAAATACATGTTTTAGGACCCCCTGTATCCAAAAAAAGAAAAAAAAAGCATTTTCAGAAACAGGTCCGTGTGTGTGTGTGTGTCTGTGAGCATGATAACTCAAAAACGAAAAGTCGGTAAAATACGAAACTTGAGTATTTCAGTTTAGTATCTTCCAGGGATGCGACATGCAGATTTTGAGAAAAATCTCCCCACCACAAACTACCCTTTACATGGAACTTTTTTCGAAAATTTTGATTTTTTAAAAAATGGCTAACGATTTTGATTAAAATATCGTATATTAAAGATATTTACATGGCAAATAAAATTTATATTTTGAATTTTCTAGGAATAGTCTCTGAAGACTACTTTATTCTCGGTCCATTTTACGGAATCTTGCATAACTGCTAAACCGTAAGAGATGGACAAAAACTTACCACACAACAAATGTAGAACACCTTAAAACACAAAATTTATGTTATACACATTTTTTTCGTGGAGTTGATTGTTTTTGAGATATTTTGTTCTTTTTAAAGACATACTTTTCTCATACAGGACTTTATAAACTCGTGTCCATACAAACAAAGGAACTTCAGTCGCAGAGCAACCAGCTTTTGACTATCACTTTAACCCATGGTACCCCCTTATTTCGCTTCTACTAACAAGGAAGCAAGTAATAAGACTATTTCTGCTAATTTTTGCTCAATTAGATGAAGTAAATAGAATAATTTGTTGCAGAGATATAGAGAAAATCATGTAAATGGAACACATCATATTTTTTTAGTTAGTCATATCCGAGATGTTCTTTGCTATCGATTTAAGTTTTTAATTACTCATACATATATTTCTCGTGTTCATCAAATGGAACTGAATTTTATAATCATCACAGAGCGACCGGCTCTTAAGAGATTTACTATTGCTTCAGCCTAATATTGTCTCTTATTCCTGCATGTCTACAAAGACATGTGTAATAAGAGCATTTCTGTAACTTTGTATCACTATATACGTGAAGTAGATAAAAAGATAATGTTTTTCATTCACATGACTTTCTCTACCAATCTACAACAAACTATTCTTACAAAACTTATTTTTCTATCTCCTTTAGCTAACAAATAAAAGTTAACAGAAACTACAAAGGAAATAAGGGAGCACACTAGGTTAACATGATAGCAAAGTTTCTAAAATCTAGGCGCTATGTGATGCAACAGACTCTCGATCTGTTGCTTTACCAAGATGAAAAAGTGAATAACGACTTCCCATCTGAAAAAAGTCTAAATATTAAACATATTTTAAAACCAATAACAAAGAGTATCTTCACAAAATAGTATATGACGTAAATTATGTGTTTTAACGAGATCTTCATTTTTATTTTCTCTATACTTACTATGTACATAGTGTATAGAGAAGGTATTGCACTCCACCCAAAAATTCGATACCGAGATTTCACCGGAAATATATGTTTTAGGGATGAATTTTACGGAATTTTGAATAACTGCTAAACCGTAATAGATGGACAAAAACTTACTACACAAAAAAAGTAGAGCACGTTAAAACACACAATTTATGTTATATAAATTTTTTTCGTGGAGTTGGTCGTTTTTGAGACATTCCTTATTTTTGGTATCTGCTACGAAAAACTTATATTTTTCTCATACAGGAACTTGTCAATTCCGATCTATATAAACAAAGGAACTTCATTGACATAGCAACCAGCTTTCGACTATCACTTTAACGTATGGTAGTCCCTTGTTTCGATTCTACTTACAAGGAAGCAAGTATTTCTGCTATTTTTTTTTTTTTTCTGATTAGCATACACTAAATAGAAGTATAAGCTTTTTAAGAATAATTTGTTGCAGGAATATAGAGAAAGTCATGTGAATGGTACACATCAGATTTTTGTATAGTCAGTTGTCTTATCTCTTACGCTTTACTATGTGGAGGTCATCCACAATGAAGACAATGAAGATTGTCGTCCTCCGTCGTGTAGTGGTTACCATGCTAACCTCATATACCAAAGGTCACGGGCTCATACCCGGCGGGGGACAATGTATTTTTTCGGGCGTAAAGATTCTTAACATACCTTCCTTCGGAAGGGAAGTAAAGCCGTTGGTCCCATGCCGTAAAAGAACTTCAAGCCTGATGAAGAGGCCTCTGAACAAAATTAAGCGGTCTTTCACGGCCAACATAGAATGGGACGCTGAGAACTACAGTTGTTAAAGAGCGTCCATAATAAAATTCCATTTCATTTCACAATGACGGCCTCAAATGCTATTCTCAAAAAGCTCAAGATATACGTACATTTTATTTGTAATGTACAGTCTTTATTATCGTTAGAGCCATTTTTGATAAAATCGAAATTTAGAAAAAGTCTTATATATAAAGGGTAGCTCGGGGAAAGCGTACTTTGTATATTTTTATCGCATGTTTTGGAACATATGGAATTAAATACCAATGGTACTTAACCAACTTTTCGTTTTCAGTTATTAGGTTCTCAGACCTCACAGACACAACAGAAATTTTGTACTCGGCTGCTCTCAAAACTGTGTTATTGGTGAAATCCCAGTATCGAAATTTTGGATGGAATGAAATATCTTATTAATCTATTGTGTGAATTACATCACATACGTGGTAGAGAAGGTAATAAATCTTGTAAGGATAGCTTGATGCAGAAGAGGCAGAGAAAGATACTTGAAGATGTTTTTACTTTCTCTACACGTATTATGTATATTGTGTATAGAGAAGGTGTTGTAATGCAACCAAAAAATTCGATACCGAGATTTCATCGGAAATATATATTTTACGGTTCCCTGTATCCAAAAAAAAAAAAAAAAAAAAAAAAAAAAAAAAATAAATACATAAAAAATAACAAAGGGTCCGTGTGTGTGTGTGTGTGTGTGTGTCCGAGAGTCCCTGTGTCAGGGTGTCCGTGTGTCTGTGAACACGATAACTCAAAAACGAAAAGTCGGTAAAATACCAAACTTGGCATTTATGTTTAGTATCTTCCAGGGATGCGACATGAAGATTTTGAAAAAAATCCCCCCACCCCAAACTATCCTTTACATAGAACTTTTTTTCGAAAATGTTGATTTTCTTAAAAATGGCTCTAAGGATTTTGATTAAAATTTCGTATATTAAAGATATATACCTGACAAATAAAAGGTATATCTTGAATTTTCTGGGAATAGCCTTTTAAGATTACTTTATTCTGGATGAATTTTACGCAATTTTGAATAACTGCTAAACCGTAAGAGATGGACAAAAACTTACTCCACGAAAAATATATAGCAGGTTAAAACACACAATTTATGTGATATACATTTTTTTCGTGGATTCATCGTTTTTGAGTCATTCCTTACTTTTGGTTTCTGCTATGAAGACATACTTTTCTCATATAGGAATTTGTCAACTGCTTCCATACAAAGGAACTTCAGTGACATTGCAACCAGCAAGGAAACATAGCAACAAGGGACCAAGTAATAAGACTATATCTGCTATTTTAGTCTGATTAACGTGAAGTAAATAGATGTATAGCTTTTTAAGTGTAATTTGTTGCAGAGATGTAGAGAAAGTCATGTGAATGGTACACATAAGATTTTTTGGTATTGCATTCCTTGTTATTGGTTTAAGCTTTAAAATACTTATACTTTTCTCATGTGGGAATGTGTCAATTCCTGTTCATACAAAGAAACGAACTTCAAGTACATAACAAACAGTTTTTACTAACTCTTTAGCCTATGGTACTTTTACTTAAATGGAAACAAGTAATAAGACAATTTCTGCATGTTTTTCTCGATTAGCATGAAGTAATAGAAGAATACATTTTTAAACAATAATTTGTAGTAAAGATGTAGAGAAAGTCATGTGAATGGAATACATTAGATGTTTGGAAAATATCCATGTATGTATTTGTATGTATCTGTGGGCAGCATAGCTCAAAAACAAAGAGTCGTTGAATACCAAACTTTGTATTTCAGTTCAGTATCTTCCGAGAATGCAACACGAAAATTTTCAAGCAACTTCCCCACCCCTAACTACTACCCCTTGGAACATTTTATGAGAATTTTTAAGTGATTTTTATTTAGATGCCGCATGCTTAAGATATTTTCATTACAAAAGAATTGTATATCTTTAATTTTCTGGGTATAGCCTCTGAAGACGTATTCATTCTGAATGACTTTTGTGTAACTTTTGTATAATTGGTAAATCGTAAGAGGTAGGCAAAAACTTACTGCATAAAAATATAAATGTAATTTAAACACCCAATTTATAACAGTTACATTTTTTGCAGAGTTAAGCATTTTTTTAGATATTCCCAGTTATTGATTTAAGTTTTAAGATACTTAAACTTTTCTCAAGACATGGCCTCACTTTTGTTTACTCCTAATAAGCAATGAGATCTGAATTGCATTAGTTTCACTTAGCAACCAGCTTTTAAAAGATCTGACTATCACTCTATCCTTGTGCATTCCCTTATTTCCCTTCTACTTACAAATTAGCTAGTAATAAAACCAATTCTGGCGTTATTTATGCAGATTAGCATGACTAGATAAAATAATGGTCTTTTTTAAAGAATGTTAGAGAAAGTCAAGCGAATGGCTCATATGAGATTTTTAATCAGTAATAAAGCATATGGTTTCTTGCAATTCAAATTATAAAGTCTGCAATTTCATTTTCTGCGTTGACAATATTGTTAAATTAAAAATCTGGTGTGTTCCATTCACATGACTTTCTTTACATCTCTGCAACAAATTATTGTTAAAAAGCTTATGCTTCTATTTACTTCATGCTAATCGAGAAAACATTAGCAGAAATAGCTTTATTATTACTTGCTTCCTTGTAAGTAGAAGCGAAATAAGGGAGTACCTTAGGTTAAAGTGGTAGTCAAAAGCAGGTTGCTATGTGACTGAAGTTCCTTTGTTTGTATGGTCAGGAGTTGACAAATTCCTATATGAGAAAAACATTTTAAAGCTGAATCCAATAACAAGGAATGTCTCAAAAACGATCAACTTCACGAAAAAATGTATATAACATAAATTGTGTGTTTTAACGTGTTCTACATTTTTTGTGTGGTAAGTTTTTGTCCATCTCTTCAGAGGCTATTTACACAAAATTCAAAATATGCATTCTATTTGTGATGTGAACATATTTAATACACGGTATATTAATCAAAATCGTAAAAAGTATTTTTGAGAAAATCAAAATTTTCGAAAAATGTTTCATGTAAAGAATACACGGGGTGGGGGGATTTTCTTAAAAATATGGTATTTAATCGACTTTTCATTTTAAGCTATTCTATTCACAGACACACCCGCACGTTTTTCTAAAAATGTTTTTTTTCGGATTCAGGTGACCTTAAAACATATATTCCCGGTGAAATTTCGGTATCGAATTTTTGAGTGGATTACAACAGTCTATTTCCATTATGTACTTTGTACATACGGGTTGGAGAATGTTATATGCTTCGTTTTATTCATGGGAGTCCCAAAACAAGTTTCTCGTGAAATCTCAGTATCGAACTTTTGGATGGAATATAATACCTTCTCTATCCACTGGTTACATTGCACATAAGGACTAGAGGAAGAAAAAGTATTTGTTAACATTTTGGGCATTGGTTCTTATGTATTCCAGTTCTTTCGGACTGTGGAATTTCATCCATGCGTGCGTGGCCTCAGGCTTTCCTTGTTGACTGTCTCGCATTCACTTTCATATGCTCTCTTTCTAACATATCCCTTGACCTTGATCTGTGTTATTCCCCAAATACGTGTATAATAATCTGATTTAAGGCCCTAACAGAAACTACCATCCATATTTCAAAATGGGCGAGACCAGTTTAGGGCAGTTATTTTGCGAGCTATATAACTCGTTTAGCCGAGTGTTTTGCTGGCTCCCACGGCCACGCTATCTAAAGTACTTCGTTTTGGTGCTTCGTGGCGCTGGAGATCGTGGGTTTGAGTCCACTTGGGCATGGTTGTTTTCGTGTTTGCATATATGTATATGGATATTAAAAGCAAAAACTGTAATGAAATAGAAAACAAAAGGAAACTTTTAAGAAAATGGTAAAAGGTAAAATAGAGGAAAAACAAAAAAGGAATACATGCCAAAGTCGAGAAGATCTGATGTGTTCCATTCACATGACTTTCTCTACATATCTGCAATAATTATTGTTAAAAAGTGTAATCTTTTATTTACTTCATGCTAATCGAGAAAATATTACCTGAAATGCTTTGATTACTAGCACTCTTATATGAAGAAATGAAATAATGGAATACCATTGGATAAATCGATAATCAAACCTTTTAAAAGCTAGTTTCTATGTGATTGAAGTTTCTTTGTTTGTATGTCCAGCAGCCGACATGTTCTAGTATGAGTAAAGTATAAATATTTTAAATTTGAAACCAATAACAGGGAATATTTCAAAACTATCAACTCCACGAAAAAAAATGATATAACATAAATTGTGTGTTTTAATGAGCTCTATATCCTTTGTCTATCTCTTACGGTTTACCAGTAATACAAAATTCCACAATATTTATCCAGAATAAAAATGTCTTCAGAGGCAATTCCCAGAAAATTCAAGATATACATTTTATTGATCATTCAACTATTTTAATATGCGATATTATAATCAAAATCTTTAGAGCCATTTTTGAGAAAATCATAATTTTCGAAAATTTTCCCATGTAAACGGTAGTTAGGGGTAGAAGGAATTTCTTGAAAATTTTTTGTCGCATCTTTGAAGGGTAATACAACAATAATATATCTTTTACCCCTTTTAATTATTACACAAATTCTACTTCTAACTTTAGAATCTACAGTAGCTATTATCCAACCTTATGTATTTGCAGTCTTAAGAACACTTTATTCAAGAGCCGAGAAAGGAATTTGAACTTAAATACCAAGTTTGAGATTTAACGGACTTTTCGTTTTTGAACTATGCTATCTACACACACTCACACGCACACACAGACCTTTATCCAAAAATGCTTTTTTTGGATTCAGGGTCACAAAAAAACATGTATTTCCGGTGATATCTTGGTATCGAATTTTTGGGTTCATTATAACATCTTCTCTATAAACTATGTACACAATACGTGCAGAGAAAATAATAAATAAAAGGAACAATATAAATGAGTCTGCGTGAATGTATCTTACTGTCTCTACTATGTTTATTAGTTTCTTTACCATTTGCTAATAAACTTTCTATTTTAATAAACATCTAAAGAATATTTACACAAAGCAAAAGCAGTTAATTGTCATTTTGGTCTGAATACAGGATCCCAAGAGGATGGCTGATGGCTCAGTTGGTAGATTTTAAGTCTGCTGTGCTACGGTCATGGGTTCGATTCCCGCCTGTGGGGTAGGGAATTTTTCTCTAACTCAGATTATCCCCTAACCTCCCATGTTTGACTACTATGGCCATTAGTGTCCTTATAAAAACAAAGTCCACGAAATACACCACAGCTTAAACCATGTAAAAGCAAAGCAATAAAATAAGATTAGGGTACATAATCCAGGGAATAAAACTACTGATCGTAAAAGGCACAGTTCCGCTAAAAACTGAATAAAAAAGGAGCAAATACACCGGAAAGGTTGAGTAAAAACCTGGGTTAAAAGAACTAGGAATAAAACATTTAGAATCCAAGAAACGCCGCTCCGTTAAAAACTGTCACAATAAAAGAAATCTAAATTATTATTGGGAAAGTCACCTGAGATAAAAAGCACAAAATCTTCTCTACCGCTCTGTGGTCATCGGCAAGAACCTCCTCAAGGGTAGCTAGCTGCGAAGATGAACGAAGGACTGCTAAAGTTACATAGCCATAGGATCATGCAGTTCAAAGACGTGTATGAATGGAACAATAAGAAAATAGTACAGAAGGAGAATAACTAATCAATATTCATATTTTAGAAACTGCTTCTATTATATAACAAGAGTCAACTAAATAGGGACAACACTTAAAAAATGGCAAAATAATTGAAAAATCTAAAGCAATTATAACAGATATATCGGGAGGGGTTGCCTCAGAAAGTATTTAAATAAATTATGTGTTACAAGGAGGTCCGTGAGATAGGGTTTTTCACTTTCTCTAGCACGTATTTACACACAAAGAACAAATTAGCTAGCGAAGATATTATATCTAATATTTTTAAGTCTAGATTTCACCGGAAATACAAATTTTGAGGTCCCCTGAGTCCGAAAAAACAATTTTTAGAAAGAGGTCTATGTGTGTCTGTGGACATCATAGCTCAAAAGCGAAAAGGCCATTAAAAGCAAACTTGATATTTATGTTTAGTATCTTTCCAGGATGCGCACGAAAAATTTCAAAAGAATTCCTCCAACACAAACTACCGTTACATTGAAAAATATTGGTTTTCTCAAAAATGACTATAACGATTTTAATTAAAATATTGTAGATATATTAAAGGTATTTATAATCAAAACAAAATAAGTATTTTAACTTTCTAGGAATATCCTCTGAAGACCTCTTTATTTTGGATGAGTTTTGCAGAATTTTATATAACGCTTAAACCATAAAATACAGACAAAAATAGTCGCCCTCCGTGGTGTAATGTTTACCATGCTGACTTCATATACCCAAGGTCGCGGGTTCAAACCCGGCGGAGGACGATGGATTTTTTCGGGTGTAAAAATCCTTAGCATGGCTTCCTTCGGAAGGGAAGTAAAGCCGTGGGTCCCGTGTCGTAGATTTACGCACGTAAAAGAACCTCAAGCCTGATAGAGAGGCCTCTGAGCAAAATTAAGCGGTCTTTCACGCCCGATTAGAATGGGACGCTGAGAACCACAGCAGTTAAAGAGCGTCCATAAATAACACGCCATTTACATTTAGACAAAAATATATGTTTCTTCTGACCGGTTTCGAGATATTCCTTGTTATTGGTTTCATTTTTAAGACAGCTAACTTTTCTCAAACAGAACAATGCAAAGCGAACCAAACCGCAATTGTTTCACACAGCGACCGGACTTTAAAAGATTTGACTATATTTTCTAATGCATTCCCTTATTTCTCTTCTGGTTAAAATGAAGCAAGTAATAGGACTAGTTCTGCTAATGTTTATTTCGATTAGATGGTGTAGATAGAAGAATAATCTCTTGTAAGAGCTTTTGTAAGAATAATGTATAAATGGATGAGATAGAGAAGACTATGCGAATGGAATACAACAAAGTTTTAGAAAAAGGTCCGTGTGTGTTTGTGTCTGTGTACAGCAAAACTTAAAAACGAAAGCACCTTAAATGCCAAACATAAAAGTAGGTTTAGTATCTTTCAAGGAAGTTACATGAAAAGTTTCAAGATCATACTCAAACCACAAACTATCCTTTACATAGAAACATTTTTGAAAATGCCTCTAGTTATTTTGATTAAAATACCGTATATTAAAGATATTTACATCACAAATAAAATATATATTTTGATTTTTTGGGGCATAGCTTCTGTAGATCTCTTTATTCTCGATGACTTTTGTAGAATTTTGTACAACGGTTAATCCGTAGGCTGTAGACAAAAACTTACTACACAAAACTGTAGGTCTGTTTAAAGCACATAATTTAAGTCATATATTTTTTCTTGTACAGCTGACGTTTTACGATATATTCCTTGTTATTGGTTTCAATTTTAAACTGTCTATCTTTTCTCAAACGGGACTATACAAAGAGAATAGAATCACAATTGTTTCACTCAGCCATTGCTTTTAAGAATTTACTATTGCTTCAGCCTACTGTATTCTTTTATTTCCCTTCTACTTACATGAAGTAATAAAACACATTCTACTAATGTTTATTTATAAAAAGAATAATCTTTTGTAATAATAATTCCTTTGTGGAACAACTAGAGAAAGTTATGTGAATGGAAAACATCAGAATGTTTTTTTTATATATCTCATATGGCTTTCCAGTTATATAAAGCTTTACAGAATTCTTTGAGGAGAATTTCACAAGCTGTCATAATTTTATTTTTATATAAATATTTTAAACATATAAACTTTTAATTACAATTATTAGAGTAATACAACATTTTGAACATCTTCCATGTAAAGGGTAGTTTGAAGTGGGGAAACTTTCTAGAAATTCTTCGTAATAAACCTATTTCATATTTATCGAAAAGGTCGGTTTTGGGCTGTGCTGCTCACAAACATACACAGGGATAAGTTTCTAAAATCATTTTTTGAGTTTCTGAGACTGTAGGTGTGCCTATGTAAGTGAACTGCAGAACTCCAGAACAAAATGTTCAATAAACATCAATATGCTATATGATTACATTTTCCCAAACAAGAGTGCATCCTACAAACACACTTTAATGTTAGTCATATTGCTTGCTTTACTACGTATAGAATTTGCGGAAGTGTTATATTCCACCAAAGAATTCGATGTGCTTCGAACGAATATTTATACATCCCTAAATTAAATTAAAAAAAAATCTACTAGGGCCGTTTTTGTCAACACCCGATAGGCTATAAATAAAAGAAAAGTTCATAGAAAATAATTATTTTATTACTATAAGTTTTGTACACCTATGGTTACTTTTCAACATAATCATCGAAAAGATTGAGACATTTATCGTGCCTGTGCACAAGCTTTGCAATATCCGCTTTGTTGCCGCCAATGATTTCAAATGAGCATTGACGTTGTTTTGAAGATCTTCGTTGGTTTGAGAGTGCTGCCCTCTTAGCCACGTTTTCAGTTCAAGGAAAAGGTGAAAGTCACTGGGTGCCAGGTCAGGACTGTACGGCGGATGATCGAAAATGACCCATTGAAATTGTTCAAGAAATCGATGGGTTGAGCCAGCAGTGTGTTGACAAGCGTTGTCATGGATCAACGAAATTCCTGAAGTCAGCATTCCTCTTCATTTGTTTTGAATGCCTCTCCGCAGACGTTGTAAAGTACGAAGATCTTCAAAACAACACCAATGCTCATTTGAAATCATTGGCGGCAACATTTTTTGTAGCGGGTATTGCAAAGCTTGTGCACAGATACGATAAATGTCTGAATCTTTTCGGTGATTATGTTTAAAAGTAACCATAAGTGTACAAAACTTTTAGTAATAAAATAATTGTTTTCTATGAACTTGTCTTTTATTTATAGCATATCGGAAGTTGAAATAAAAACGACCCTCGTATATAAAGGTCAGTGTGTGTGTGTGTGTGTGTGTGTGTGTGTGTGTGTGTGTGCGCGCGCGCGAGTGTGTTTTGTGAACAGCATAAAACCAAACAGATAGCCGGTTTTATGTGTTTTCTTTTTGTCGAGTTTACAATTTCCGAGATATTCCTGATAATGGTTTTAACCTTCGTTTCCTTTTCTCAAGCAAGAAGTCGTTTTTATCTCTCTCTCTCTCCTCTTGTTATGCAAAGAGGATAAAATTTCAAGGCCATCACATAGTGAATAGCTTTTTAAAGAGTTGACTGTTGCTAAGCCTATTTTCCCAAAATGTTTCTCTCGATTAACATGAACTATGGAAAGATAGGCTTTTGTAAGAATAGTTTGTACAAGAATGAGTAGAGAAATTCATCTGAGTGGAACTTATGATTTTTGTTTTTGTTTCGCTTCGAAAGAGCTTTTTACTAAAACGGTGTGGGGTGAGTTATTTGTTCCTCCATACGACCTCCAAATTTATTCCTTCGTGCTTCCGATGAACAATTGTTTTCTCATGCTAAGTGTAAGCAATAGTTACAATTTCAGGGTAAAATGATTGGTGACTTAGATACGTGGATAATAGTTTAATAGGCTTTCAATTGCCTTACCTCATGATTTTTGTATATATTATAAGGGTGTCAGTGAATTTATTCTATATGGAGAATTTGCACACGGACACATTGTTTGTTGGAAAAAAGTAAACGAAATTAGACACACGGACCTTTTTCTAAACATAATTTTTTTTGGATACAGGGGACTCTAAAACGTGTATTTCTGGTGAAACCTTGATATCGAATTTTTGGGTGGAATGCAATAGGTGCATTTTCTATATCTACACTATGTACCTAGTGCATGTATCATTTTCTTAAACTAAATACCGTAAATAAAGCGTGCGTATATATCTCATTTTGGTTTCGAATTTTATCAAAAGTGCAGGTGTAAAAATATTACTTTCTCTACACGTAATATGTTCTTAGTGAGTAGAAAAGGTATGTAATGCACCCAAAAATTCGGTTCCGAGATTTGAATTCCCTTGAATCCAAAAAAAGCAGTTTTAGAAAAAGGTCCGTGTGTGCGATTTTGGACAGCATAGTTCATAAACGAAAACTCCGTTAATACCAAACTTGGTATTTAAATTTGGAACCTTCCAAGGATGCGATACGAAGATTTTCAAGAAAATCTCCCCACCACATACTGCACTTTACATGGAAAAAAATCTAAAAATTGCCATAGCGATTTTGATTAAATCTCTTATATTTAAGATATTTACATGCCAAATAAAATGTATATCTTGAATTCCTTGGAAATAACCTCCAACGTTATTCTGAATGATTTTTATTGAATTTTGCCTAACTAGTAAACCGTAAGAGATAGACAAAACACTTACTGCACCGAAAATGTAGATCACGATAAAACTCACTATTTATGTCATATTCATTTTCTTCGCAATTGGCCGTTTTAGAGATATTTCTTGTTATATTGATTTCAGTTTTAAAATATTTAAATTTTTTTTTCATACGGGAACTTGTCAACGCTTGGCAACGCAAAGAAAAGGATGTAAATCCCATAGCAACCACATTTTAAAACATTTGACTGTCGGTTTAGCCTAGTGTATTCTCTTATTTCCCTTCTATTTGTAAGGAACTAAGTAATAAGGCTGTTTCTGCTAATGTTTATCTCATTTAGCATAAAGTAGATAGAAGAATAAGGTTTTTAACAATAATTTATTACAGAGATGTAGAGAAAGTCATGTGAATGGAACACATCAGGTTTGATTTTGTTAAGGTTTACCACAGTCTAATGGCTAATGTTGTTGATGTAAATTTTGTCAAGAAAGATTCGAACAAAATCTCTGTCCGCTGATGTTTACGACGGTATTAACTTAGTAGGCAGCTCGAGGGCTGTGCAACCACTACGCCTTTTGCGTTCCGGGAATTCACTAAGAAATCCACTTTGCAAAAGAAACCTGTTTTTGGTCATCATCCTCACGTGGCGTGTGCCGCGTGTGACCTCTAGAGACGCAACTATTATCCTTGTTCGCACAAGTATAAATTCACATCCACTCGCCTTCTTCGGCATACCTACTCTTTAGTTCGAAAGGAACACAACATCCTACATCTACCAGATTCTGAAACGTCTGCAGCACGTTAACAATGAAGGGGTATTGTTTCATCTTCGCATTTCTGCTCGTGCTCGCCATCGGCACTGAGGTTGCTCTTGGTGACTGTCTGTCCGGAAGATATGGAGGACCTTGTGCAGTTTGGGACAACGATACGTGTCGCCGAGTCTGCAAGGAAGAAGGACGCAGCAGTGGTCATTGCAGCCCCAGTCTCAAGTGCTGGTGTGAAGGATGTTAAGGTGAAATGCGAAACATTTATCTAAAAACATTTCATAACATGGCCACATGAATGATCATCGCAGAGTGAGTCTCAAGTATTTCTATGAAGAATGTTGATGCGCAACTTGAAATTTGTACCTAACTTCATTTCATAATAAAGTTCACTATCTCACATTTTGTTTGGTGTTATTTGTTATGCTTCTAGTACAAAACTCCCTAATATATGTAATGTATTATTTGAAGGAATGCAAGGGTGAACAATCCGCATATTTATAAGGTATGTAATGGTGCATTATTAATTTAAGTTTCAGGCTATTTTTTTCAGTTTTCAGAATACTATACGTTTTGCATTATATTGTTGCTCGCTATTTAATATACTCCGAGTGAATGCTCCAAAAGATTTTTAACTTAATATTATAATTTCTGTTCATGGTGAGACATTTTAAAATCTAAGGTATCTAAGGTATAACAAAAGATATTTCACACATTTTTTTATCCAAAACAAATACTTATATTACTATATTTTAACTTAAGCACACTGATAATTTTATCACAATAATCAATTATTATTTATTTATTTATCCTGGTAGAAGTTAAGGCTATAACGCCTTCTCTTTCTATCTACCAGGCAATACATTAAATTCAATACAGCAATAATACAATGAATAAAGAACAAAAATACAATTGTGTACAACTTAATAAAAAACAGATATAAAAAGGTGCAACATATATACTGAAATAAAAATAAAAATAACTGTAAACAAACTTATTTTAGATTGTCTAGTCAAAGAATTTTCAAATATCAACTATTGAATATATACTTTTGAAGCAATAACCAGTATAAAACAAATGGCACAACTCAGAGTGATATTTGAATATGCAGACCTAAAAGTTGCAAAAAATGCAAATAAAGTTATTTGTTTTCTTTTTCTTGGAAAGTTTAGCAGTAATAGAGAAATATCATTGGTTAAATAACAAAATAAGCAAAATCTCTTGCATAACATTTTCAAGACAATTCCTGTTTTATTATCCTTGCGTTACACTAGTTTACAATAAGAAATAAAAAGTTTTTAAAATTAACTGTCGATAAGGTTATAACTATCACATTCAGCGATGTTTACATAAAACTTGCTATGTATAAAATATTATATTTGAAGATGCTTAAAATGCATTATATTTTTGGAGCTCAGGAATCAATTTGTGTATTCAGATTTAAACAGATCATACTGGCAATTCTTGGATTATTAACATTTTAATTCAAGAAATGCCTCATAACTATGCAAAAATGTTGTTGTTTCATAAAGCTGTTTGCAAACAGCAACACATCTATTTGGTAGGCTTTCTAAGTTTACCAGTTTTATACAAAGGGACTAGTCAAGCAATTTCTTATCATTGTATGGTTTAAAGAGCAGCATTATTGCATTTTAGGGATTCTTCCAAATAGTTTCTTCTTCAAAAGCTTGCTTACAATATTTCATTTATTTATTGTGTTTTAATTAAAACGTAAAAGATATTGTGTAAAATTATACGCTTCATAACTGCACGGAAAAAAAAAGATCCCGGAAAAGAAGATCCTGTTCTACGTATATGAAAGATTTTGTGGCTGCAAAATTCAAATCAAAAAAATCTGCTGATGAATCTGTTCCTCTACTATTATTTTCATGCATAAAGCAAAGTACTGTGAGAAACATTATTAACGAATGTTCAAAATACAACAATCTAGATAAATAAGCAAATATTCGACAATCAATTAAATATATATGGACTTCTTATTTATTCATAATTAACACATTTTAATCATAAACAGTAAATATTTCTCAATTAGTTTTTCTTTAAAACATTCCAATAATGTTTATAATATGATAATAATTACAAAAATGACAAACAATTTAAACATTTTATTTGGGGGGGGGGGTATAATACATTCCTTAGACCATAATAGTTTTAATAGTTTAGCTAAAGAATCTCGATTTCAAGCTAATTTCATACAAATGTTGGTTTTTGTGTGAAAGTATTTTTGAAAATGCCCCCCCAAATTAAAAATCAAGTTACTCAAGAAAAGTCAATATTTTCAAAATACAAGTACAGAGGAATTATATACTCTATTTGTAGTGCTTAATATCGCTGAAACTAAGTGGTAGCGTTAAAATCTTTTTTCTTAATGTTTAAATTGTTTAAAATTATTTATTTAACATTATTTCATGCGTACTGATTATACTGTGCTAAGTTTTAAGGCAACAAAAATAATTATATAAGTATTTCTGAGTATTTTATAAAATAAAGCGAGCTAAAACTATTTTTCAGCAGAGAAAATTCATTAACTAGGAATAAAGAAAAAGTAAATTCATTTCTTTATCTTATTTACTATTTATTTATTTTTTGTAGCTTAACGTCTTTTAATCTGTTGGATCATATTCAACACTGAATGATATCGGTGAAATGATGGTCAAATGATCTCGGGCTCTATGAAGCTTGAAGCTATTTGATATTTTGTCTTCTCAAGGTAAGGGGAAACTTAAAAAAAATAATAACACAAATAAAAATATATAAAATTTCTTATCTCGTGGAACTCACTCTATGTGAGATTCGAACTCACGACCTCTTTATTGTGTGGCTATTCAATATTTGAACAGACAACTACGATTGTTAGAAAAACAAAACAAAAAAATGGTATAATTTCCAAGCGGTTTAAAAGTAACAAAATGACAATGTAGCTTAAATCGCATTGGTAAATTATTTTCAATGATATGCATAAAGTACAGCTTCATTCGCATTTATGATAAAACATCAAAGCTATTTCTTAAGAAAGTTTTATTACTTTCTCTAGCCCCATATGTACAATGTTCATAGGGATAGAGAAGTATTGTATTCCATCCAAAAATTTGATACCGAGATTTTACCGCAAATACATGTTTTATGACCCCCTGTATCCATAAAAAGCATTTTCAGAAAAAGGTCCGCGTGAGTGTGTGTCCATGTGTCTGTGAACACGATAACTCAAAAACGAAAACTAGCTAAAATACCAAACTTGGTATTTAAGTTCAGTATCTTCCAGGGATGCAACACGAAGATTTTGAGAAAAATACCCCCACCCCAAACTACCCTTTACATGGAACTTTTTTCGAAAATTTTGATTTTCTTAAAAATGGCTCTAACGATGTTGATTAAAATATCACCATTAAAGATATTTACCTAACAAATAAAATGTATATCTTGAATCTTCTGGGAATAGCTTCTGAAAACCTGTTAATTCTAGATGCATTTAGCTTAATTTGGCATAACTAGTAAACCGTAAGAGATAGACAAAAACTTACTGTACAAAAAATGTAGGCCTTGTTAAAATACACAAGTTATGTCATGTATATTTTTCTCGTGGAGCTTACCGTTTTCTAGGTATCCATTGTTATTAGTTTCAGTTGTGAAGTACTTTATACTTTTCTCAGACGGGAGTGTCCATTTTTCTTTTGTTCTACTCCTGGCCAAGAAAAGAAGCGATTTGTAATGACAATATCACAACGACAGCTTTTAAAACATTTGACTATTGGTTTAGCCTAGTGTATTCTACGGAACAAAATAAAAGAAAATTGTGCTGATGAGTACCTCGATTAGTAAGGTGCAGAAAGAAGAAGAATCTTATGTATGAAGTTTGTGGAATAGCAAGAGAAAGTCTTGTGAGTGTAACACATCAGATTTTTTTAAAACAATAATTTGTTTTAGATCGCCAAAGGATCGTCGTAGTTTAGAATACAAAAGAAATAAAAAAATCTGATATGTACCATTCACATGACTTTCTCTATATACCTGCAACAAATTATTCTTAAAAAGCTTATGCTTCTATTAACTTCATGCTAATCAGTAAAACATTAGCAGAAATAGCCATATTATTTGCTTCCTTGTAAGTAGGGGTGAAACAAGGGAATACCATAGGTTAAAGTGATAATCAAAAGCTGGTTGCTATGTCACTGAAGTTCCTTTGCTTGTATGGACAGCAGTTGACAAATTACTGTATGAGAAATGTATAAGTTTTTCATAGCAGAAACCAAAAATAAGGAATGTCACAAAAACGACGAACTCCACAAAAAATGTATATAACATAAATTGTGTGTTTTATCGTGCTCAACATTTTTTGTGTAGTAAGTTTTTGTCCATCTCTTACGGTTTAGCAGTTATTCAAAATTTAGTAAAATTCATCCAGAATAAACTACTCTTCAAGATATACATTTTATTTGTCAGGTAAATATATTTAATATACGAAATTTTAATCAAAATCGTTAAAGCTATTTTTGAGAAAATCAAAATTTTCGAAAAAAGTTCCATGTAAAGGGTAGTTGGAGGTGGGGGGATTTTTCTCAAAATCTTCGTGTCGCATCCCTGGAAAATAATAAACTTAAATACCAAATTTGGTATTTTACCTACTTTTCGTTTTTGAGTTATCGTGTTCACAGACACACGGACACACGGACCTTTTTCCGAAAATGCTTTTTTTAGATAAAGGGTACCCTAAAACATATATTTCCGGTGAAATCTCGGTATGGAATATTTTGGTGGAGTGCAATACATTCTCTATACACTATGTACATAGTGCCTATAGAGAAAGTAAAAAAAAAAAAAAACTTGTATTTGATGGTAGTAGTTTAATATTTTTAAATTCGAAGACTAATGAAACAATTACACGAATGCAACAATAAATGCCTAAATCATTAAGTTATTAAAAGAAGCTAGTGAAAAGTTATCTTATGATCATCAGCCAGCCATCCTCAGCCAACAGAGTTTGAAGTTATAACTCTGTGATAACTGAAAGCTAAATCTAACAGTTAGCCATTTTATTCCTTATCAAAGCTAAAACTCTACCCAAAATTTATATCGGCATTTGAAATTAAATACTCGTTTCGGGCATCATGAAAAATATTTACAAAAAGTTCTAATGTATTGCATTCAAATGAATTTCTCTACATCTCTGTAAAAATTATTGTTAAAACATCTATTCTTTTGTCTACTTTATACCAAAGGAGATAAACATGGCAGACATTTTTTATTATTTACTTTCTTGTAAATAAAAGGGAAATAAGGGGATACATTAGGCTAACGCGATAATAAAATATTCTAAAAGCTGGTTGTCATTTGGATAAAATCCGTTGCTTTGCATCGCTAAGGGCTGAAACCATAAACTCGGAAAAGGTCAGCATAAATTGCAAGTTTTAACGATAGTTACTTTTTTTGGAAAAGCTTTTTCTATGTCTTAAAGTTTACCAGGTTTGAAACATTCAGCAAAATAAATCCAGAATAAAGAGGTCTTCAAGGCTATTCCCAAAAAATTCACGATATTTATTTTATTTACCATGTAAAATTACTGTATATTAATCAAAATCGTAATTTTTAAAAAATGTTCCAAGTAAAGTGAAGTTAGAGCTTCGGCAATATTATTCAAAATTTTCGTGTTGTATCCTTAAGAGATACTGAATTTAAATGCCAAGTTTGGTATTTGACGAATTTTTACAATCTCTGCATGAACTATGCATGTGCATAGTGTATAGAGAAGGTATTACATTTCACTTCCAAAATTCTATACCAGATGTCACCGGGAATACACGTTATAGAGCCCCCTGTATCCAAATGAAAGTATTTTTAGAAAAAGGTCCGTGAATGTGTGTGTGTGTGTGTGTCCGTGGGTCCGAATACCTGTGAACACGATAACTTAAACACGAAAAGTAGGTAAAATACCAAACTTAGTTTGTTCTAGAAAAATTAGTAGAAAGTTATTAGTTAATTCCTTGTAAATATAAGGGAAACAAGAGGGTGCCATAGGCTAAATCGATAGTTAAAGCTTCTAAAAGCTGGCTGCTATGTGATTGAAGTTCCTTTGTTTGTATGGAAAGGAGTTGACAAATTTCCGGCTGAGAAACTACAAACAAGGTATATCTCAAAAACGGTTACCTCACGAGAAAATGTATACAACATAAATTGTGTATTTTAACGAGCTCTATATATTTGTGATATAAGTTTTTGTCTATCTTGTACGGTTTACCAGTGATGCAAAATTCCGCAAAATACATTCAGAATAAACATGTTTTTAGAGGATATTTCCAGAAAATTGAAGATATACTTCAATTAGGTACAGGAACTCCATTACGCAACTGAGGCCATCTGTCATTGATAATGCTAAGAGTGAAGCTATACATGGAAAACAATTCCATGGAACACGACGGACTACGTTATTGAGAAGTCAATAGCAATAAACAGAATGGCACAAAAGGCAAAAATGCAATAAATGTTTATTTATGAAAAATTTACTCAAATAGGTAAGAAAATTGAGAATATAAGTACACAATGATTCATTTTTATCAAAGACCGTCTCAATATAAACTGGATATTCTGGCCATGTTAAGCATGCGGCAAAACAGTGAAAGAAATAAAAGAGAAGAATAAGAAGGAAAAAAATCAGCTTATGCAAGGTGTAGAAAACTACAGCTTTGAAAATGAATGCAGGAAAAAACAAACCTGATAGTTTCCTTTTTGACTGTTTAATAACAAATCTTGCATCCTCAACTTGAAATCCAGACCCTGGTATTAGCTAGACTAACAGTTTCCTCTCTCCCTCCCCCGACCCCAGCGCTGTAATGCTGAGAGCGTAAATTTATGTTCTGGGCTTCTCATACATATCTGATTTCTTTCCGTTCAATCCATGACCTTCACTAGTGTTATTTCCTACGTGTAATTATGCGTATGTAGTGCTCAAACGATGAGAACATGCGAATGAATTCCAAAACAAGAGGCACTGAAATAATTAGGATAAATAGTAAATATTTTTTGTACAGAATAAAGAAGGTATTGTATTGCACCAAAACATTCGATAGCGAAATTTCAACGAAAATATGTTTTCAGACGTCCTTAATCCGAAAAAAGTATTTTTTTTAGAAAAATATCCATGTGTGTGTTTGTTTGTCAGTGTGTTTGTGTGTGTGCGTTTTTGTGTTTGCGTGTGTGTCTGCAAAAACGAAGAGTCCGTTAAATACCAAACTTGGTATTTAAGTTTAGTATCTCCCACGGATACGACATGAGGATATTAAAAAAAAAAAAATCCCACACCCCCAACTACCCTTTATATCGAAAATGTTTCGAAAATTTTGATTTTCTCAAAAATGGTCCGACAATTTTCATTAAAATATCGTATATTAAAGATATTTACATGAAAAATAAAATATATATCTTGAATTTTCTAGAAATAGCCTCTTAAGACATTTTTATTTTGAATGAATTTTGCGGAATTTTGTATAACTGGTAAACCGTATGGGACAGACAAAAACTTCTTAACTAAAAGTGTAGATCTCGTTAAAACACACAATTTATGTACATGCATTTTTACTTTCTCTACACGTACTATGTGCATAGTGTATAGAGAAAGTATTGCGTTCCACCCAAAAATTCGATACCGAGATTTCACCGGAAATACATGTCCTGAATCCAATAAAAGCACTTTTGGTAAAAGGTACATGTGTGTGTGCATGCGTGAGACTGTGGACAATAACGAAAACACCGTTAAATACCAAACTTGGTATCCTGCAAGGATGCGACACGAAGATTTTCAATAATATCCTCCCACCCCAACTACACTTTACACAGAACTTTTTTTCGAAAATTCTAATTTTCTCAAACTTGGCTATAATGATTTTGATTAAAATATCTATATTAAATATATTTACCTAATAAATAATATGTATATCTTGAATTTTCTGGGAATAGCCTCTGAAGACTACTTTATTCTGGATGAATTTTCTGCAATTTTGCATAACTGCTAAACCGTAAATAATGGACAAAAACTTACCACACAAAAAATGTAGAGCAATTTTTTTTTTTTTTTTTTTTTGGCGTAGTTGTTCGTTTTCGGTTTCATCTATGAAAAACTTATACTTTTCTCATCTAGGAATTTGCTAACTCCTGTCACATAGCAACCAGTTTTTGACTATCACTTTAATCTATGGTACTCCCTTATTTCGCTTCTATTTACAAGGAAGCAGGTAATAAGACCATTTCTGCTAATGTTTGCCCAATTAGCATGAAGTAAATAGAAGCTTCAACAATAATTTGTTGCAGAAATGTAGAGAAAGTCAAGTAAGTGTAACACATTTTTACGTGGTGTTGACTGTTTTTTTTAGGTATTCCTTGTTATTGGTTTAAGTTTTAAAGTACTTATACTTTGCTCATTGGAAATAAGTCAACATGACTGCCTCCGTGGTCGAGAGGTCAGCAAGCTGACTTCTCCCCCGGAAATATCGGGTTCGATGCCCGGCAGGGTTGGGGATGTTTTCTTTAACTAGTATTTTTCCCTATCCCTCACAAGGTCTGGAAGTGTGCGTATGTGTGTGTGTATATACACACACATTTTAGATTTTAAAGAGGGTTAAATAAATGAAACAATTATAAAAAAAAGTTGTCAACTTCTGGCTGGACAAATAAAGGAACTTTAATCACATAGCAACTAGCTTTTAAAAAATTCGACTATCGCTTTATCCTAGTGTATTCCCTTATTTTCCTTCTGATTACAAGGAAGCAAGGAAGCATATTTCTGCTAATTTTTTCTTGATTAGGATGAAGTAGATAGAATAATAAGTTTTTTTAACAATAATTTGTAGCAATAATGTGATTGGAACACATATTTTTTTTTTTTTTTTTTTACAATTATAATGTTGTTGGAAGATAAGGTTATCCATATAAAGTTCACATTAAATGCCCTTCAACCTTTTTTCAGACTCTATAGCCTTCCTTAGCCTTTTATTTTCTGCGGTAGTGCTTTTTCTCAAAACTACCTATAACCTACCTAACCTTATATTTGAGTACATCCTACAAGACACAAATATAAAAAGCTGAGTGTTCCATTCACATGACTTTCTCTACCTGCTCTACAAACAAACGATTCTTACAAACGATTATTCTTTTATCTACTTCATGCTAAACGAGATAAACTTTAGCAGAAAAGGTCTTGTAACTTTCTCTTCTAAGCAGAAGGGAAATAACGAAATACACCAGGCTAGAGGGAAAGTAAAATCTTTTAACAGCTGGTCGCTATGTGAACAATTGAAGTTCGGTTCGCTGTGCATTGCCATCAGGAAAACAAAAAGGGAATGAAATGAAAAGTAACCCTGTTTGAGAAACGGTCACGAGATTTAAAATTGAAACCGATAATAAGGTATAGTTTGGAACACCACAACAACAAAATCAGTTGTGTTCTATTCACATGACTTTCTCTACCTCTCTGAACAAATTATTGTTAAAAAGCTTACTATTTACTTCATGATAATCGAGAAAAAAATTAGCACAAATAATCTTATTACTTGCTTCCTTGTAAGCAGAAAGGAAATAAGGGAGTACTATAGGCTAAACTAATACTCTAAAGCTGGTTGCTATGTGACTGAAGTTTCTTTGTTTGTATGGACAGGAGTTGACAAATTCCTGTATGAAAAAAGTATAAGTTTTTCATAGCTGAAAACAAAATAAGGAATATGTCGAAAACGATCAACTCCACGAAAAAAATGTATGTAACATAAATTGTGCGTTTTAAGGTGCTCTACATTTTTTATATTGTAAGTTTTTCTCCATATCTTACGGTTTAGTAGTTATGCAAAAATCCATAAAATGCATCCAGAATAAAGTAGTCTTCAGAGCCTATTCCCAGAAAATTCAAAGTATACATTTTATTTGTCAGGTAAATATCTTTAACCTACGAAACTTTAATCAAAATCGTTAGAGACATTTTGAGAACATCAAAATTTTCGAAAAGAGTTCCATGTAAAGGGTAGTTTGGGGTGGGGGGATTTTTCTCAATATCTTCGTGTCGCATCCCTGGATGATACTAAAGTTAAATACCAAGTTTAGTATTTTATCGACTTTTCGTTTTTGAGTTATCGTGTTCACAGACACACGGACACACTGACACACACACACACACACACACAGACACACACACGGACCTTTTTGTGAAAATGCTTTTTCTGGATATAGGGGACCCTAAAACGTATATTTCCGGTGAAATCTCGGTATCGAATTTTTGGGTGTAGTGCAATACCTTCTGTATACACTATGTGCATAGTGCGAATAATAGAGAAAGTAAAAGTGAGTATGATATAAATTGTGTGTTTTAACGAGATATACACTTTTATGCACTAAGTTTTTGTGTAGTTCTTACGGTTTACCAGTTATGCAAAACTCAGAAAATCCATCCAGAAGGAACAGGTCTTCAGAAGCTATTTCCATAAAATTCAAGATTACATTTTATTTGTAATGTAAATATCTTTTATATACGCTATAGAGCCATTTATGAGAAAATCAAGAATGTCAAAAAAAAGTTCCATTTAGAGATAGTTGGAGTGGGGGCATTTTCTTGAAAACTTTCGTTTGATATTTAACGGTCTTTTAGTTTTTGAGCTATGCAATCCACACACACATACACCACGGCTCTTTTTCTTAATTTTTTTTGGACTCAGAGGACCTCAAAACCTGGTATCGAATTTTTGGGTAGAATACAGTGTCTTCTTTGTACGCTTCAGAGGTTTCCAGAACATTCATTTATCATATCTTAACCGTATCGTATTTTAAAGAGAATTGATAGACCTATTTGTTAGAAAATCAACACTTTGAAAATAAAAAAAATCTGTGTGGCATCCATGGAAAATTGAAAAAAAACAAAACAATATTCAGTAGGTACTTAACCAGCAAGTCGTTTTTGAATTACGCTGCTCACGGTCACACTAACACACAGACACATACACACACACACACAAATACGTTGGACCTTTTTATAAAAATACTCTTTTTCCGTCGTAATCTTGACATCGTGTTCTTGTAAAAAAATGCAATACTTCTCCTACTTACTATTCGTAATAAAGAAAGTAAAAATGTCTGATATGATACATTCACATGATTTTTCCCGTACAAACTATTCTTACCAATATTTTAATGCAGGTTAGCCTTTGCAGAAATTACGTTACACACTTATTTTGAAACAAAGAGAACATCGATAGTCAAATGATTAATGACTAGACGCTTTAGGAGGTCTTAAAATTCCATACTGCTACCACATGTAACAACAGAAAATCGAAGGGCTTTAAAATAATGACAAAACATTGCGGTTCAAACCATTAATAACAGATATCTCACAAATAGCTTATATAACATAAAAATTGTTATTTGGAATGTGTTTTGTGTTTTAAAGGTATCTTAAATTTTGTGTAATATGTTTTCGTCTGTCACTTAGCATATATCTTAATAAAAATGTCAGTGAATTTATGTACGCTTGCTTTAATTGGCTGCTATACCGTTGTACCAATTTCGACTAAACGTGGCACAGATACCTTTTGACACAAGACAAAAAGCATTGTGTAGCTAAAAAGAAGAAAGTCCGTCTCATTAGCATTATTTATTTAATTTCACGTTATGTCTTGAAAAATCTGATGTGTTACACTCACATGACTTTCTCTAACTGCTCTAACAAACTTTCTACAAAAGATACTTCTTATTTCTACACGATAATAATCGAGATAAACATTAGCAGAATGTTCTTATTGCTTAGTCCCTTATAATTATAAGGGAATTAAGGGAATGCACTAGGCTAAAGTGATAGTCAAACGTTTTAAAAGCTATCGTTATGCGATTTTCATTGCAAATCGCTTCTTTGCTTCGCCAGCAGTAGAACAAAAGGAAAACTGACTCTTCCTGTGAGAGAAAAGTATAAGTACTTTGCAATTGAAGCCAATAACAAGGAATATCTCGAAAACGGTTACCTCACAACAAAAACGTAAAGGACATAATTTGTGTATTTTCACGAGATTTACATTTTTTGTGCAGTAAGTTCTTATTTATCTCTTATAGTTTAGCAGTTAAGAAAAATTCTGAAAAATTCATCCAGAATAAAGAGGTCCTCAGAGGCTACTCCCAGAAAATTCAAGATATACATTTTATTTGCGATATATATATATATATATATATATATATATATATATATAATTTTATTATACAGGATATTAACCAAAATCTTTAAAGCCATTTTTAAGAAAATCCAAAATTTTAAAAGTTTTCGATGTAAAGGGTAGTTTGTGGTGGGGGATTTTCTTGAAACTCTTCATGTCGCATCCTTGGAAGATACTAAACTTAAATAACAACTTTGGATTTAAGGGTATTTTCGTTTTTTAGTTATGTTGTCCACAGACTCACACAGACCCTTTTCTAAAAATGTTTTTTTCGGACTCAGGAGACCCCAGGAGACATATACTATTTCCGGTGAAATCTTGACATCGAATTTTGGGTGAAATGCAATACCTTCTCTATTCACCATGTACATTATACATTCAGGCTAGAGAGTAAAACAATGTACTATTTCCGGTGAAATCTTGACATCGAATGTTTGGGTGGAATACAATACCTTCTCTATTCACTATGTACATTGTACATGCAGGCTAGAGAGTAAAAAACTGGCAATACCATATCTTTCTCAACGATGATGGTGATATTTCAAATAATAATTTGTATATTAATTTTTGCTTATTTTTTGTTTTGTCCTCTGTACGTTTTATTAGTATTTCTATATGTACGTATTTGCTAAGAATAAACAAGGTTATAATGAGGTAGCTTAAACTGTATCGAGCCCAGTGGCTCTGGCGCTTCCATCTGTAACTGACATTCGGGAGGTCCGGATTTGTCCCCGTCGCACTGGCCCTGGGTTTTTCCGTTGTTTTTCCGGTGCCGCTAAGGGAAATGCTGGGGTGCTGTATATACTATGTCCCTTTCCCTTCATTAATCTTTCAGGTCGGTGGCAGGTGCGGTTCGGGGCTTTGCAGGTAGATGTCACTGTCGCTTACTTCTAGTAAAATTCTCTTCTCCCTGGTTGCGCTGGTTGAGGCTAGGTACGGTTATGGATGCATCCTGCTAACGGCCTCCCGTGGCCTTCCTGTATAACCGACGTGGCGCGCCAGGGTTGAATCTAGTGATCTGTTAGGGACTTCCGCGCGTCTCTGCGCTTGGCTCCGTTTTTACTGTGTGCTGGTCTGTGGTTTCCCCTCTTCTCATTCCTTCTTCCGGGGGTGGTAGGCCGCAATAGATGAATACTTGGTCACAGTTGACGAGGTGTCACCGCCGCTAGCATACTTATATCTCACACTAATACTTATTATTTTTTACTACTGAGATGTTCTTTATAAACAACCACGAGGTAGCCGTAATGTAAAAACCTGGAGGTCACTCAACCGATTTAAGCCAAATTAACATTACAAACTGTGGTATTTGTGGTTGTTAAAGTGCTTTTGCATTAAGTAACAGTTTACATTAGTTACACAACGAATATAACGCATTTTAGAAGTGAAAGTCATATTATTATCCACTGATCTCTTTCAAAATTATGAGCACTAAGTATTTTAATAATAAAATGCGTATTTGTGAATGTATAAGCCACAAGTTATAACGTTTTGTTATGTATTAATTTTAAAAGTGCAATGAAAGAATAGTTTTGCACGTGAAAGGAATAAATCTTATTGCATTTATATAGCGCATTTAAGATAATGTATCTGTAGAATTTTGAAAATTCACAATATGTAATATATCCAATTAAAATTTATACAAGTTATTATGCATATTAATAATGATATTTCCTCCGTGTATCAAAATTATAGCTTAAATGGTTATTTAATTAATAATTGTTTTCGGTCTAAATTCATTGTTCTAATAAAAATGAGCTACGTGATGCATTTTTAAAAATATTCACACACAAACATCCAGTTTTATAGAAAATGAGTTTACAAATAGATATTTTATATTATATTTTAAAATATTAGCCTTAATTAGTGGAGAAAACGTATCACTTTTCGCACTTTCCAAAACTCATAATTTCCCAAAATCTGAAACTGTATTTATAAAAATTGTCGCATTATTTCGAAAAAGTAATCTGACCACTTTGTTTGATGTGCTTTGGAGAGGCCGCATAAAACTTTTGAAACAAATTAATGAAAAATTGCATCATGTGGAACATTTTTAGCATGGAAAAGTGTTAGAAAAAAGTTTGGGATAAAATAAGGTTTGAAGTTGAGAGCCATTAATAAGCATGCGGCTATCTATTTATACCTTTAGTTAATTGGTAATTAAAGTGCGTTTATTGGGAAAAATTATATCTTTTCTTAAAGTTTAGAAGCCATATTATTTTATTATCAAACAAATTTTTTTCCCACAATTTTTTATCAAATTTCACCGATGCATCATCTTGAGGAATGACATAGATATTATTACTCACTGCGAAGCGTCTAGAAGCCACCGTGTTATAATACGTTTTGTACTTTTAACGTGCAGGGAAAAGGTAGTTTTGCGCTTGAAAAATTGCAATTATTTACTCTTTTGCATCTTATTTTACATTTATTTAGTATTGCACGCTTTTCTATTACTGTATATAGTATTTTTACAACTATATCAAATACATTAACGTTTCCTTTGGCCTCAGCAATTTTATGCTTAATAGCAGGTACTGACATTGTTGATCAAAACCATACACTTGTCGATCTCTGAAGCAACATTACAAATATAGTTTCAGCTTTTACAATGTAAACTAGAAATATCTATACTTTGGTAATAGTTTAAAAGTTTGAATTTTGGGCAAATTATTTTTTATTTTTTTATGGCAGGAAGAGCCTTTTTACTCAATTCACCCCTTACCAATCAAAAGATATATGGGAATAGGCCTATAAAATTGTTAAATAAGATAATAGAAAAAATAGAAATGAAAATAAATGTGGATCCTTTATTAATTTTTTTTTCCCGATTAATAATTTGAATTCTTCATGTAATTTATTGATTATTAAATTTCATATTATTACTTTTCGAGATGGAATTCACCGACAACTTTCTTGGCCTGAGAGTTTTAATTACGTCATTGTTTTAGTGAATTGAGTAGTCATTTTGCAACCATTCCACGGTAAATGGTCAAAAAAAGCATTTTAAAATGAACCGTATTATTCAATGATGTTGAGGTACCTGTTTAATATCAGACATTACGAAAATATGCATAGTCGGGAACACCAATGTTTTATTATCAAAGTATTAAAGTATTTATTGGTAATAATATTATATTTCAATTTTTCAGCAATTCCACAACTGTGGACCTATTACAGTGAGAGAAACTCGCACATGATTTGCATGAAAATTAGTGTAAACATACTAAGCTAGACCTAAAATAGCGTACGCGAACGAATTTAGTGAAATATATTGCAAATAGCACAATAAAGCTAAAGCAAATGAAGTACTTTTGGTCTATTAGAATAGAAATCGTATGTTACATTGAACCTTAATGACACAAATCCTTTTTTGAATTTCTAAAACTCTGTAGTGCCAGCCTAGAAATATTACATTAATAGATTTATAGGTGATATGGTTGCAGAGCAGTAATATTTTTAAATGCCTCTAAAGAAACGCAAGGCTATTGCGCAAGTGGAACCGTCAAATCACGAGCTTTGCTAGTGTTTCACAGTTCCCTCCAAATAAAATGAACTTCGCAGGAAATTAAATAAATATAAATTTTATTTCTCATGTAAAACCCTTAAGTAAGAGTATTTTTATCAAAATCGTAAGAGTTATTTTTGAGAGAATAAAGCATTTAAAAAAGTGTTCCATAAGGATAGTTAGAAATAGAATAAATGGTCTGAAAATCTTCAAGCAGCACCTTTGTGAGCTACGAAGTTTGGTATTTAGGGATTAAACGAAAAAAAATATGATGTGTTCCACTCGCTTGACTTTCTCTACATATCTGTAACAAATTGTTACTGAGATACTTTTTTCTATCTTCTACATACTAATTCAGATAAACATTAGAAGAAATTGTCTTATTGCTTGCTTTATTGTAAGTAGAAGGAAAATAAGGAAATATACTAGACTAAAGCGCTATTCAGCTATTTTAAAAGTTCGTGGTCTGTGGTTGTCATCCATTACTTTGCACTGCCAGGAGTTGTTAAATTTCTGTATAAGTAGTTTAAAACCGAAACCAACAACAGGAATATCTCAAAAATGGTCAAGTTCACAAAAGAAGGTGCATGACATAAACCTATATTTTAATAAGATCTAGTTTTTCGTCTATCTCTTACTAGTTATGTAAAATTCAGTAAAATTCTTCTAAATTAATAGGTCTTAAAATTTAAATGGAAAAAATATAAAATAAAATATTATTAACATTAAATGTTTTAATAGTTTAAAAATAAAACATTGGTCTTGTAAACCAAAATTAAGTCTTCTTACTTTTAAAACTTCAAAGGGAAGAAATTCTTAGCATGTATTTATGGACGCTCTTTAACTGCTATGGTTCTCAGCGTTCCATTCTATATTGGGCGTGAAAGATCCTTTAGTTTTGCCCAGAGGCCTCTCTTTCAGGCTTGAGGGACCAACGGCTTTACTTCCCTTCCGAAAGAAGCCATGCAAAGGATTTTTACACCTGAAAAAATCCATCGTCCTCCGCCGGGTTTGGACCCACGACCTTGGATGTATGAAGTTAGCATGGTAACATTACACCACGGAGCGCTTAAGAGTTTTTGACTGGCTAAGATATACATTTCATTTACCATGTAAATATCTTTAATATACAGTAGCATTTCAATCAAAATCGTTAGAGCCATTTTTCAGAAAATCAAAATTTCCGAAAGTTGTTCCATGTAAAGGGTAGTTTGGGCCAGGAAGATTTTCCTCAAAATCTTTGTGTCGCATCCTTAGAAGATACTACACTTGAATACCAAGTTTCATGTTTTATCAACTTTTCGTACTTGAGTTGTTGAGTTCAAAGACACACGGACACAGTGACAAACGGATGGAGACACACACATGGACTTATTTCTAAAATGTTTCTTTTTATATACAGGAAACCCTAAAACAAGCATTTCCGACGAGATCCCTGTATCGAATTGTTGGGTGGAGTGCAATACCTTCTCTGCCTACGTACCATGTACCATGTACGAAAGTTAAAAAACAAAAAAAAAAAAGAAACATTCAACTGAAACAGAAATGAAAAGTAAACATGTTGGACTGTTAGAACACTGTTCAACTGTTATCACAATGCAACTTTCATTCAGTTTATTCAGAGAAATTGAACAAAATTAACCGAAGCAGTCTTTTGAAGGAGATGGGCAACTTTTACGTCTATCTATTTGACTAAAAGCTTTTAGAAAAGATGTTTCATGTTACATTATATATTAAGTTTAATGTTCATTAACCAGGTACCGGACGTTGAATCAAATGGGTGAAATGATGCTCAAATAGGCCCAGGGTCCAAAGGTTTTAGAGTTGTCCGACATTTAACTTTTGGGGATAAGGGAAAACCCCAGAAAAGAAGCTAATCCGAGCAGCTCACCCTTACTAGTATTCAAACTCGTGACCTGTTGAATGTGAGGCAGACATACTACTCCCACACTACCGAATGGACGCTTATAATTAATGCATTTTTTATTATTATGTTGCACTTTGAGAAAAGATTATATCTTATTATTATTATTATTATTATTATTATTATTATTATTATTATTATTATTATTATTATTATTATTATTATTATTGTTGTTGTTGTTGTTGTTGTTGTTGTTGCTATCCTTAATATTATTAATACGCTTAGGGATTTAGGTAGAACATAAATATTGTCGTTGATATTGTTATCTACATTATTTTTATTTCCTTAAGATAAAGGAAAAATCCATAAAATTATCCGAGTAACTCGCCCTAAGCGAGATTCAAACTCGCAACCTCTTGAATGTGAGGCACTACCGAGATATTATTATCACTCTTGTTATTTCATAATTATATCATATTCTGCTAAAATATAGCATCTGTTAATAGTATTTGCAGAATCACCAGATAGATTATTAGTTATTGTAACATATTTAGATTTAAAGATTATGTTTGTTTAAAATACATGGTTTCGTCAAAACAATATAAAAGCGAAGTATTTTAATATGTTGATATAATACATTTAAGTTACATCAAAGTAAGAAAAGTAAAATACATGATAATCATACGTGAACCATTGCTTATAAAATACATTTTAATTGAATAGTAGTTTTGTTACGAAATACTCGACTACAGTATCTCTGATATCTGCAGTATACGAGGGCAATAATTTGTCCTGCCGTTCGGTGGTAAAACATTCAACACGTTCGACACTCCGGGACTTCACCCAGATATCCACTTATCAAAAATAATTTGTTTGCCAATGTCCTCACGTGACGTATACTGCGTGTGACCTCAGAAACGCAACTATTTTCCTTGTTCGCACTAGTATAAATTGACGTCGTTTCACCTTCTTCGGCATACCAACTCTTTAGTTCGAAGGAACACAACATTCTACATCTACCAGATTCTGAAACGTCTGCAGCACGTTAACAATGAAGGGGTATTGTTTCATCTTTGCATTTCTGCTCGTGCTCGCCATCGGCACTGAGGTTGCTCTTGGTGACTGTCTGTCCGGAAGATATGGAGGACCTTGTGCAGTTTGGGACAACGATACGTGTCGCCGAGTCTGCAAGGAAGAAGGACGCAGCAGTGGCCATTGCAGCCCCAGTCTCAAGTGCTGGTGTGAGGGATGTTAAAGTGCAACGTGAAACATTTATCTAAAAAAAGAAAATCATAACATGGACGCAGGAATCAATTGGCACAGCCATTTAAAATGCTGGTATGAAAAATGTTTATATGGAAAGTGAAATATGTACATACTAACAATATTTCATAATAAAATTTATCGTTAACTGAATTGTTATTTGGTATTATTTATTATCCTTGCATACCAACATTTCCTCATGTATGTGCAGTAAGTCAATTGAAACAACGCAAATATGAAAATTCTTCATTGTATCTGAGGTGTATAATAATATATTATACTGCACACGTTTCATGCTTGTAGTTAATCTGTTTTCAGTTTTTATAACATTATTGTATAAAATAATCTGAGTGGTTCTTGCATGCTGGTAATAGTTATTAGGATTCTAAGTTTTATCAGGGCAGATATTTTACTAAATGAAACAGAACAAAGTGATTGAGATGCTTCGCAAATATTATTTTTTATATCTTCTTTTATTCCAACAAAACTGTTAAAGGTATTATATTTTTACTTTTAAATAATGTTTGTTATTGCGTAAACTCTTATAATTTATTCGCATAAGTACTTTTGTATTCAGAGACCCTTGTAGACTAAAAAACACCAAGGATTTACATTTGACAATTTTAGAAATGTATTTATGAGAAAAACTAATAACTATTCGAAAGTTAACGACTTTGTATGACATTTAAAAGTACATGGCTCAAAGCTGTAAAATAAAAATGAGAATTTTTTCTGATTTTTTCCTTGTCAAATTCCAGCAGACTGTACAAATTTCAACGCTTTAATTAATTAAAATAAGACAACAAATAACAATGCTGAAGTCATAGCTTTTAAATTAGGAATCTATCTTATTACAGAAATAAAGATATAGTATTGATATTAAGATTTAAAAAAAATCTTATTTTTGGACTTTGTGGATCTTATATATTTTATTCTCCCTGAGGCGACTTTACTGTGTTTCATTAAATTACAAGTAAGAATAAGTTTCAAAAGCAGAGCCCATGACAAGAGTAAGCAATTAAACAGTGGGACATTTAAAAAAAAAAAAAAAAAAACTAATTTAAAAGAAAATTCTGTTTCGAATTATTTTTGATATTGGAATTTCTAGATATCAGAATTCAATTTGTGTATTCAAATTTAAACGAAACAGATTAACAATTGCACTATCTTAAATCAAATTAAAGACATTTTTTCAAACTAACCATGATTCCTGATATTTTACAAAAATTATATATAAGCAGTAACTGAAAAATATGTCCCACTGAATTAAAAAACAATGAATTTTCTTTTCTTGTTATAATATATTACCTAACCAACGTTAATAGGTTTATGAAATTAATTAAAATTGAACTTTTAATATGAAGAATGAGATAGTTCTTCACTCATTGAGTGATTAAAAACATGGTTTTGTTTAATTTTCAATATAATCTCCTGTGACTGGTTAAAGGATTGCATTTTCGGAACATAGAATTTCTTTACTTCTTTCCAAAAATACGTTTTTGTTAAAAATAAACGAGAATAAGTAAACTAGACTTCTGCAGGAAAGTCAAAACCAAGAATGAGTTTATCTTCAGCACTGGGCTCGTTGTTATCAAAGTTCTTTGGGGATTTTAAATTGAAAAGATAAATGATAAATATTTCATTCCAATTATTTTATTTATTTATTTTGCTCACCCTTAATTTTTTACCCTTTTGATAAATTTATTTGTAATGTTTTACACATTTGTTACACCAATCTTATTCTGATCTTTATTTTAGCTTCAGTTTGATTTGTAGGTTTGTATAGTAAACGTTCTCAAAATTGAAAAGGCAGAAGTATTTTTTACAATAAGAAATTATCTAGGTATATGGACATAGTGAGGGCTATTTTCATAAAAACCTTTATGTGTCATTCTTGGATGACGAACTTCAATACCAAGTTTGGTTTTAATCGACTTCTGTTATTGAATAATTATGCTATTACAGAGAGAAACACAGACACTCACATACATACAAATCCAAATATCACGTCCCGGTATACTATATCGGGACATGTAGTCAAAATTTAATTTCGTTTATAATTATAACAAAGTATTTTCTCTACACTTATTATGTACATAGTGTATAGATAAGTTATTGCATTGCACCAAAAAGTTCGAGATTTTGCCTGAAATACACGTTTTAGGGACCCCTATAAAAACAGGTTTAGAAAAAGGTCCGTGTGTGTCCGTGTGTTAGTGAACACGTTAACTCAAAAACGAAAAGTCGGTAAAATAAAAAACTTTGTATTTAAGTTGAGTATCTTCCAAAGATGCGACACGAAGTTTGAGGAAAATCGCTCCACCTCAAACTACCTTTTACATGGTCAAAATTTCGAAAATTTTGATTTTCTCAAAAATGACCCTAACGGTTTTTATAAAAATACCGCATTTTAAAGATACATGACAAATAAAATGTATGTGTTGAATTTTCTGGGAATAGCCTCTGAAGACCTCTTTATTCTGGATGAATTTTGCTGAATTTTGCATAACTAGTAAACCGTAGGAGATAGAAACTTACTTCATTAAATATAGATCTCATTAAAACACAGAATTTATGGCATGTACATTTGTTACGTGGAGTTGAGCATTTCTGAGATACACTTTGTTATTGGTTTCCGTTTTAAAATATTTAAACTTTTCTAATAAGGTAATTTGTCAATTCCTGGCAATGCAAAGAAACGGTTTCATCTACTTATAATAAAGCATTTCTGCTAATGTTTATCTCTATTAGCATAAACTAGGCAGAAGAATAAGCTTATTAGCAATATTTTGTTACAGAGATGTATAGAAAGTCATGTGAAAGGAACATATCAGATGTTTATCCATGGCGTTTAAGATTAAAACAAATACAATCTCAATAACCAAAAAAATTAAATACTATAAAGTAAAATGCATTACACTATATTATAACATTATATCGTGTTTACTACGTATAAAAAGAAGAGAGGAAGTATTGCATTCGATCCAAAACTTCGATATCGAGATATGAATAGAAATACACGGTTTGAGACTCTCCGAATGCAAAAAAAAAAAAAAAAAAAAAAAAAAAAAAAAAAAAAAAAAAAAAAAAAAAAAAAAAAAGAGAGAGAGAGACAGAGAGAGAGAATGTGTCTTTCAACAAAATCCCCCGGTTTTACATGGAAAATTTCCACAAAAATGGCTTTAAAGATTGTCATTAAAACACTACATTTTAAAGATATTTTCATGACAAATGAAACGCATATCTTGAATTTTATGGGAATAGCTTCTAAAGTCGTATGTTCCCTGGATTCCTTTTTCATATCACGGAGTTATGCCCAAGCTCAATCTCGCTTTTGGAATTTGTAGTGGATGAAGCGATGTCTGGGAGGATTTTCTCTGGGTTCTCCGACTTCCCCCGCCACTCATTCTACAATTTGCTCCATAATCATCTTTCAGACGAGGCTTTGGGTTGATCACCCATTCTGGCTTCTCTCCAATCTCTAGAGCCCGCTGCTCAACAGGCGCCTGATCCTAGGTGCTGGCTTGCAAGTGCCGGCGTGTGAAGTGCTACATATAGGAGGGTAAACAGTGTAGTTCTTGTTAAGTTCAGACAATTTATGACATACATTTTATACTTGCTCTAGCACAATATAAGGGAGAGAGGATATGGCATTTCACTCAAAACTCAAAAATTGGATACCGAAATTACACAAAAATACATGTTTTGAAGTCCCTGAATAAAAAGAATCTTATTAAAGGTCTGTCTACGTATGTCTGTGAAAAGCATAACTCAAAGCCGAAAACTAGTATCTATGATCAGTGTCTTCAAGGATGAAACACGAAGATTTCCAGCCAAATATCCCGAGCACAAAATACCTTTACGGATTTTTGATTTCCTAAAAACTAACTTTTGAGAAAAAGATTCTATAGTAAAGATATTTACATGGCATATCCTGCATTTCTTTAGAATAGACACTTAAGTCCTCTTCATTCTGAATGTCTTTTGACTAACGGGTAAACTGTAAGAGGTAGACAAAAACTTACTACTCAAAAAAGTAGAGCTAACCAGTGCCAAAATGTTATGTTATTGGTTTTAAATAATCAATTACAAAACTCTCTAATTATAACAGGTAGATATAACAATAAAAATCTGATGTGTTCCATTCACATGACTTTCTCTACACCTCTGCAACAAATTATTGTTAAAAAGTTTATGCTTCCATTTACTTTATGCTAATAGAGAAAACAATTAACAGAAATAGTCTTATTACTTGCTTCCTTGTAAGCAGAAGGGAAATAAAGGAGTATCATAGGCTAAAGTGATAGTCAAAAGCTGGTTGTTATGTGACTAAAGTTGCTTTGTTTGTATGTATGGACAGGAGTTGACAAAATTCCGTATGAGAAAAGTACAAGTATTTTATAGCAGAATCCAATAACAAGGAATATCTCAACAACGATTAACTCCACGAAAAAAAAATGTATATAACATAAACTGTGTGTTTTAACGAGATCTAAATTTTCTGTTAATTTAGCTTATGTCTATCTCATACGGTTTAACAGTTATGCGAAATTTCGTAAAAATTCTTCCAGAATAAAGTAGGCTTCAGAGGCTATTCCCAGCAAATTCAAGATATACATTTTATTTATTAGGTAAATATCTTTAATAAACGATATATTCAGGGAATAGCCTGCCGAGACCTTTTATTCTGGATGAATTTTGCCGAATTTCATTTTTTGCAAAACCTTACTACACAAACATTGTAATTCTCGTCAAAACACACAATTTATGTCCTTTTTTGTTGTGGAGGTAACCGTTTTGAGATATTCCTTGTTATTGTGAAGTACTTATACTTTTCTCAGATAGGAAGTGTCCGTTTTTCTGTTGTTCAACTCCTGGCCAAGCAAAGAAGCAATGTGCAATGACAATCACATAACGATAGCTTTTAAAACATTTGACTTTAGCCTCGTGAATTCCCTTAGTTCCCTTCTACTTTTAAGGAACTAGGTAATAAGAACATTCTGCTAATATTCTCTCGATTAGCATTGTATAGAAAGAAGAAGAATCTTTTGTAAGAAGTTTGTAGAGCAGCTAGAAAAAGTCACGTGAGTGGTACACATTAGATTTTTTGTTATACCTTTAATAGCTCCATGGCACGACAGCTCACGGAGAATCTTGGCCTACCACCCGGCCGCTGCGTCCCCCATCTCGGTCCACTGCAGACGTCATGGATGGGGTGCCGTAGTGGAGAGCGAGACGTGATCAGCGCCCCCGGCCGGTTAATGCGGTCCTCATGACCTGGAGCCGCTACTTCTCCATCAAGTAGCTCTTCAATTGGCTCCTCAGAGACCTTACGAGGCTGAGTGCACCCCGGGCCAGGTCTCCCAGCCGGGGAAAAAATCCCCACGCCGGTACTGGGGATCGAACCCAGGTCTCCCACTTGGTAAGCAGCTACGCTATCACCGCGCTAAGGAGACGACCTTGTTATGCCTTTATATCTACATTTCTGACTGATATCTAGTATCTAAAAAGGTATTTCTTTTAAATATTTCTCTTTAGTAGTTGTAATAGCCTGCAGTCTTTCTTGTTCATGTGAAACAAATGTGAAATACATGTAAAGGTTTTTTTTTATTATTAAAATAAGTGCTAAAGTTTTAAAACAAGTCCCGGTGTAATAACCTTGATACTTAACATGATATTCCAATCACCGCACCACACAATCTCAAAAACCTGATTGGTTGGAAGCTTTTTATTAAATGTTACCTTTGACAGTTTTTATAAAAACCATCGGCCTGTTTACAAGAAAATCAAATTATTTACACTAAATATAATGAAGATGAAGCTAATTTCTGCGATTCTTTGTATTACGCATCCTATTTACTTGACAGCCTTAAAATATCTTAGAATATTACTTTCCAAAGCTCAATACACATGAAGAGCGGCGCCGCAGATACTATTCGGGATACTATCACAAAAATCTTATTTGTTACAATCACAAGATTTTCTCTACTTATTCTGCAAATAAATTGCACTTACAAAAGCTTAATCTTTTATCTATATCACACTAATCGAGATAAGCATTAGCAGAAAGTGTCTTATTACTTAGTTCCTTTATAAATAGAAGACAAATAAGGGAATGCACTTGGCTAATGCGATAGTCAAATCTTTTAAAAGCTGGTCGATATGTGAACTGTTGAAGTTCGGTATGCTTTTCATTGCCAGTAAAATAAAAGAGAGATGAAAGCAAAGGTGACCCCGTTTGAGAATAAACGTCATTTAAAACTCAAACCAATAACAAAGAATATCTCGGAAACGGTCACCTCTACAACAAAAATGTGCATGACATAAATTGTGCGTTTAACGAGATCTGCACTAACTATATCTCTTCTTTTTAAAGTTTACAAAATTCTGCAAAATTCATCCATAATAAACCGGTCTTAGGAAGATTTTCCATGAAATTTCAAGATATATATATTTTATGTGTGATTAGATATATTTAATATACGTATTGAAATCAAAATTGTTGGAGCTATTTTTGAGAAAAACAAAATTTTCAAAAATTTTTCAATGAAAGGGTAGTTTGAGGTGGCGTGGTATTCTTGAAAAGTTTCGTGTCGCATCCCTGGAAGTTACCAAACTTAAAAGCCAAGTTTGTATTTAACGGTTTTCCAATTTCAGCTCTGCTGCCTAGATATTTCTCTAGAAATACTTGTTTGTACTCTAGACTTCAAAGCACATATTTCGGGCGAAATCTTGGCATCTAATACAATTCATATTTTCTCTACACTCTATTGTTATTAATACGTGTAGAGAGAGTAAAAAGTTGGAATCTGTCTACATTGAACCTGCTTTGGACTCTACTTCATTTTTGATACCTGGAGGAGACATAGACATAACAGACCATCTTTGAGAGAATTCTGAAGTTCTACCTTTCCAATCCTACATCTGAAAATATAAGTTTATACCCACCAATTTATTTAATAATGAGCAACGAACTTTGGGTCCCGAAATTGAATATCTAACTTACTTTATAATTAGATAAACAAAAAAATTTGATATGCTCCATTCACGTGACTTCCTATACATATCTGTAACAAATTATTTCTTATTCTTCTATCTATTTAATGCTAAAATATTAGCAGAAACTGTCTTATTAATTAGTTCCTTTATAAGTAGGAGGGAAATAATGGAATATACAAGGCTAGATTTTTTTTTAAATGTTTAACGCCCGCTTCAACTACTTATGGCACCGCAGGCGGTGACACTGATGATACATGAATGAAGATGGAGCACCGGTGGAATGCGATGGCGGGGGAAATCGGAGAACCCGGGGCAAAACCACCCCAGCGTCGTTTTGTCCACCACAAATCTCACATACGGTCGCTTGGGATCTAACCCGGACCGTCTAGGTGAGAGGTGAGTGGTCTAACCACTCGGCCACGGCGCGGCCATCTGCTCTGATATTGAAATCCATTTCTTTGTGTGGCCAAGAGTTGGCTTTCAGTATGAGAAAAGTTTAAGTATTTTAAAACTAAAATCAGTAACAAGGAATATCTCGAAAACGGCCAACTCCACGAAAAAAAAATGTATATCACATAAATTGACTGTTTTATCGTGGTCGAATGTTTTTGTTCAGTAAGTGTTTTTCTATCTCTTACGGACCACCAGTTATACAAAATTGTATAAAAATCATCCAGAATAAAGAGGCTATTCCCAGAAAATTCAAGATATACGTTATATTTGTAATGCAAATATCTTAAATATAAAATATTTTAATCATAACCGTTACAGCCATTTTTGAGAAAATCAAAATTTTTTTATTTTTTCCACATAAAGGATAGTTTGGGGTGGGTGGATTTTTTTTAAAATCTTCGTGTCGCATCCTTGGAAGATACCAAACTTAAATGCCAAGTTTGGTATTTAACGGTCTTTTCGTTTTTGTGCTATGCTGTCCACAGACACACGCACACTTTTTCCAAAAATGCTTTTTTTTGGATTTAGGGAGACCCAAAACATGTATTTCCGGTGAAATCTCTGTATCGATTTTTTGGATGCATTACAATACCTTCTCTATAACTGTGTATATAGTACGTGTAGAGAAAGTAACTAGAATGTTGCTGTTACGTGGAATTTAAATGTTTATTTTTTTTCCTTATTCTTTCGTTCTCATAGGACTGTATCTATTTTTTTAGAAACCACAAACTAAATTATAATTTCCACTGCACTACTAAAATTGAAAGTTTTATAATATTGTAACCGTTTTGTAATAGTATTGTAACAAAACTCTCTTTTTCTCCAACAATAACTCTTTGTCTCTCCCGCATATGATTACAATGAGAATTTTTCTTACAGCTATCTGGTTTTCGAATACTTTTTCCGTATAGTTTCTTTTCGACATTCACTGTGGAGATGATACAGCTCGCTACGAAATTTCCGTTGAAATCACTCAACTGTTGAATGCGACGCATTCCCAGTGAGAACTTAACATGTGCAGGGCTTCATTGTTTACATCTGATAGTTATGTGGTTGACAATTTCCAAAAACCGTCGCTTGTACATTACACCGCAGATATTTACAAATTATTTTCGGTGTAACAATACGGGTTTCGCCGTCATAGAACTTTCCGATAGAACACATGTTCACTTGCACATGTTTATCAATCAAAACAAATTGCCACCGGCACAGGTGTCTACTAAGGTGCACGTAACAATGGATGCCAACAATCAACTATGACTTACTTAACAAGCTATACACCTACGTTCGGCGATTACGGCGAAGCCACTGTATTTACACATTTGTTAAAATAACTGATTCACTATATTACAAATTAAAAGGTGCCATTCTCTTTTAGACCTTATAATGGTAATATTTAACTTACTTTAGAAACATTTTAAATAATATTATATATCAATTTCCATAATCTTTCAAATTTAGCAATCCCTTGGAAACGTAATTTTATTAAGGTTTTCAATAAAAAAAAAACATAAATACAGTCTGAAGAAAAAGAAAGAAAAGGAAACTAATCAAGCATTCACATAACAACAAATTTCCATTTTCTTTCTTTTTGGTTTCCCTCAGTTGCTAGATAAAAAAATAAATTTAATTTTAAATTTCGTAACCAAAATATGTTGTTCATAATAAAATAAGAGGAAAAGGTCATGGAAGTCGACTGCGCAACTGATATCATCTGTACGTCTTCACACTAACGAATGAACGCACTCAATAGGAAAAAATTCTTTCGTCCGCGAAGCTCTACCCTATTGTTAAATAAGTAAATATGGTACATAAGTAACAATGCAATTGTCATTTATTAAAGGTATTTAGATATGAAAAACAATTTCAGGAATAAAGATAGCATTGTTCATGTACCAAAGAACTTACTTCACGATATAATCTAGATGTTAAGGCGGCGTTAAGAAATTGAAATAAAAAGGAAAAAAGTATAAGAAAAGAACAGGAAGGAACAATAATCGTATGTAATTTCATGTGAAGTACCCCAGATTACAGCTTTAAACTGAATAAAGCCAAAACATCATATTATTTTCTTCTGGCTACTGTTTAATAACAACTCTGCTTGGAACCTATACTTAAATTCTTGACCTTGGCCGTAACTAGATTTAACAGTTTTTCCTTCTCTCTCTCTCTCTCTCTCTCTCTCTCTCTCTCTCTCTCTCTCTCTCTCTTTCACTGGTGTGTGATTCACGATGTTACCTCGTTCTGTTCTATGACCTAAATTAATGTTATTTTCCAAATACAGTTTTCAAAACTAAGGAATGCTTACGATAATATATCTCTAGTTTGACTAAAATTAATGAAAAATTAAAGTTTTTTGCATAATAAAATTATAGGAATTCTATTGTTCCTATTTGTTATTGCCTTATTTAACCATTTATATGTGTTCTTGTTAATGTTTGTATCTGTATATAATAATAATAATAATAATAATAATAATAATAACAATAATTCCAATTTTTAAAACTAAATTATTAAGTTTTGAAAAATCAAGATTTTTGGAGAGAGCCAGAAGTTTTAATATTTCTTCTCTAATTTGGACAAACATAAAAATTATAATATGACAGTATACCCATTTACTGTAAAACTAGAATTTTTTGTGAACATTTTTAAAAATAAATCAAGTGGTTCATATTTATTAGAACAATGAGTTTAGACAATAAAAATTATTAGTTAAATTGCCAATGAAGCTAGAAATTTGGTAAACGTAACTCCATGGCACGACAATCCGCAAGGGACCATGACCTACCGCCCAGCCGTTGCATCTCCCCATCTGGGCCCGAAGACGTTATGAATGGGGATGCAGTGCTGGAGGGTGAGACGTGGTCAGCAAATATATCATTAACATTGTGTATAATAACGGTATAAATTTGGATCATTTAGGCGGCCAGGGTTCAATCCCAAGTGCCCGTAAGTGGAATTCGTGGTTGATGAAGCAGCGTCTGGGCGGGTTTTCTCCGGGTCCTCCGGTTTCTCCCGCTACTCATTGCACCAATTGCACCATCATCAAATTTCAATCATCAATTTTGCTTACATTTCAAATCATCCACATCCTCCTGTTCATGCCTTGCTACTGGCCGACCCCTCGTAACAGATTCTCCAATCTGTGATTTCGTGCCGTTGTCTCCCCGACAGGCTTCTGACCCCTAGGTATTGGCTCTAAGCCCTAGGGGGGTGTCAGAACTACAAATACGTGAAGTACGAAACAAATACATTTGGATAAGATATCTTACGTACTGTCGATTTTCCAAATTTCACACATGCATCACTTTAAGAAATGAGAAATATACAGATGAGTCAAACTGAGAGAAGCTAGTTTATATGTAAATTGTAATATATTATAAAGTATATATAAACTGTATCATATAGTTTTGAAAGAATCGCGGAAATTTCTGATGTTTAAACCCTACAAAGTTTTGAATACCTATAACAACTTATATCCTTTATATTCTACAAATTAACATAAAATGTATTTAATACCTGATACTATCTTTAAGGAAATCTACCTGAGAATTATCCAAAATATGATTAAGTACTTATCTAATTCTTTTCAACAGGTTACCGTATATAATGCGTGTATAAAGAAATACTCCTGTGTAGTTAGGTGCATATATGTAGTGGTTTCTGGATAACGTACCTAATAAGAGAAAAATACACATATATACAAACCATATAAAAAGAAAAAAAATATATATGTACATATAAACCATACTATGTAAAAAGCTCCTTATTAATACAATGTTTATACCTTTTTGTACAAAAATACAAATATATGCTCTCTATGGAGCTAGAAAATAAGTTTGGTTTTACAAATACACCTGTAAACTAAAGTTCCTTTTAATAACCTAATACTTTTGTTAGTTTCAATGTTTTCAGAAACTCTTTGCCAAAAATAAATCTTTATAGTTATTACTGTTTAGCAAGGTTTTGAAAGTATTTTGAAGGGAAACTGTACCCAAAATTCTACATTAATGGCTTCAAAATCGCATTTGTAATGAGCATCTTATATACTGAAAATATCTAGAATACAACTAAGAAAAATGCATTCCAAAACTGGCCCCTATATTTCCTTCAATGTTAAAGGATATTTAATTTGGTTATTACTCATTTAATTTAATTCAGTATAAATAATTTAATGAAAAGTACTCTAAACAATTGGTCTTATTTATAAATTAACTTTTTGACAATTTTTGTCTAATTTTCACCAATTGGATTTCAAACCCATAGCAACCACATTTTAAAAGATTTGAATGTCCGTTTAGTCTAGTGTATTCCCTTATTTTCCTTTTACTTATAAGGAATTAAATGAGACAGTTTCTGCTAATGTTTTAGCATAAAATAAATGGAAAAACAACTTATGAATATAATTTGTTACATAGATGGAGAAAGTCAAGCGAATGGAACACATCAAATTTTGTTAAAGTTTTTACTATCGCATTAGTGGTTGTATTCCTGTATTTCTTAGAAGGAATTAATACATCATTTCTGCTAATGTTAGGTACCACGATGTTGATAAAGGAACAATCTTTTGTGACAATAGTTTGTGGAGAATGTCATGTGAATGGAACACATTAGATTTGTTAGATTTAATCCCTTAAGGATTTTTTTGTGTTGAATGCAGTACGTTATCTACCTGCTATGTATGGTAGAGAAAGTCAAATCGTAACTGTCTGAGAGTGTTTTAGTATTCTTGAGAATATTCATGTGCGCGCGCGGCCCACCATGACATCAGAGAGTCCTTAAAGATGCTGCGGATGTTTTATAAGTAGAAGAATTAATTCCTTTTGTTTGTCCAAAGATATCTGTAATAATTTTAATTAAAATATTAGATGCTCTCGATATTGGTATCACAAAGCATTGTATTTCTTAAAATTTCTGCAAATAGCATGATAACCCTCCAATTTTCACTATACTCTTCCTAAATTATGTAATTGTTTAAACTAAAAGTTACTTAAAATATTCTATATTATTCTTTCAAGTTTTTTCATGACAAAAGCTGCCGTATCTCCATGTATTTTAATGGAAACGTTCACAATTGTTAGAAAGTTTTTCTTTATTCAGTGGACTACCAAACATGTATTTTAAGATAAATATTAGCATCGATTTTGAATGGAGTAAAATACTTTCTCTATACACCATATACCTACATAGTACTATAGAGAAAATAAAAACACGAACTACGAGCTGAAAACGAAATGATAAACAACCATTTTGAATTAATAGAACACTGTTCAACTGTAAAAGCATACAACTACCATTTAGTTTATTTAGAGAAGTTCAGTAAGATTAACCAGAAGAACAATAAACTCCCTTCAAGAAGATGGGCAGCTGTGAAGACCAAACATTAAGTTAAACGTCCATTAATCTGATAGGTTATATAGAAAGATGAATGAATGGGTGAAATAATGCTCAAATACAGCTATTACAGTTATCCGAAATGTTTCTTTTAATGATAGGGGAAAACCACAGAACAGAACCTTGTCCGCACAGCTCATCCTGACCGAGATTCAAACTAGAAACCTTTTGACTGTGAGGCAGACATATACTACAGAAGTTGACGCATTATATTTAATACAATTTTATATTATTCTGTTGCATTAAGAGAATAAATATATTATTATCGTTATTATTATTAATATGAATAACACAACTCCATGGCACGACAGCTCACAAAGAACTTTGGCCTACCGCCCGGCCGCTGCGTTCCCCATCTCGGTCCATGACACACGTCATGGATGGGGTGCAGTATTGGAGGGTGAGACGTGGGCAGCGCCTCAAATCCCTTCCGGTCGGTTAATGCGGTCCTCATGACCTGGAGCCGAAACTTCTCCACCAAGTAGCTCCTCAATTGGCCCCCTCACGAGGCTGAGTGCACCCCGGTCCTGGTCTCCCAGCGGAGGAAAAATCCCCACGCCGGTACTGGGAATCGAACCCAGGTCTCCGCTTGGTAAGTAGGTGCGCTATCTCCGCGTTAAGAAGACGATCTATTATTAATATTATCATAATAATAAGAGTAATAATAATAATAATAATAAGAAGAAGAAGTAATAGTAGTGCCATAATTTAATTTACTTAGAACACTTACTGGCTATAAGTAGAGCATACTTATTGTGGTTGCTATTATTAGTTATATTATTTTTATTTTCTTAAGATAAAGGAAAACCTGGAAAAGAAATTTCAGGGTAACTAATCTTAAGCGAGATACGAGCTCGATACCTCTTGAATAAAAGGCAGACTCGCTACACACACAATACCGAGAAGAAAATAATATCACTTTTGCTATTTCATAATAATGTTATATTCTGTTATAATATAGCATATTTAGGCAGAAAAAACTGTCAATAATGGTATTTGAAAAAACGGAATATTATTATTATTATTATTATTATTATAAATATTATTATTATATTATAAGTATAAACTATTTATATTTAAAGAAGATGTGTTTGTTTAATATTTATGGTTTCATCAAAACAATATAAAAATGTATATACTTAAGCAAAGTGTTTTAATGTTCTGAGAGCTTATATTCAACAAAATATTTCAAGAACAATAAAATATTTGATAATCATACGTGAACCATAGCTTATAAAATTCACTTTTGTTGAATGTTTTTATCATAAGCACGTAAGTTTAACAATTTTGCTATCATGGTTTACAGCAGTTGAATAATAATTTTGCCACGAAATACTGGACTACAGGATCCATGACATCTGCATTATACGAGGGCAATAATTTGTCCGGTCGCTTGATGGTAGAACAATCACCAACACGTTCAACACTCCGGGACTTTACCAAGATATCCATTTATCAAGAACAATTTCACGTGGCGTGTGCTGCGTGTGTTCTCAGAAACGCAACTATTTTCCTTGTTTGCACTAGTATAAATTCACATCCATTCTCTTTCTTCGCCATACCAACTTTTAAGTTCGAAAAGAGAACAACATTCTACATCTACCAGTTTCTGAAACATCTGCAGCACGTTAACAATGAAGGGGTATTGTTTCATCTTCGCATTTCTGCTCGTGCTCGCCATCGGCACTGAGATTGCTCTTGGTGACTGTCTGTCCGGAAGATATAAAGGACCTTGTGCAGTTTGGGACAACGATACGTGTCGCCGTGTCTGCAAGGAAGAAGGACGCAGCAGTGGCCATTGCAGCCCCAGTCTCAAGTGCTGGTGTGAAGGATGTTAAGGTGAAAAGTGAAGCATTTATCTAAAAACATTTCATAACATAAACACAGGAATTAGCAATTGACAGAGGCAGTCTCAAATGCTGGTATGAAAAATGTTTACATGAAAAATGAAACGTGTACACACTAACTACATTCCATAATAAAATACATGTTTAACTGCATTATTTGGTATTATTTGTTATCCTTACAGTCCAACATTTCTCCAGTATATGTTGTAAGACAATTGAAGCAATGCAAGTGTGAAAATGCTTCTCATGGTCTAGGTGTATAATATTATATAATACTGCACAAATTCATGTTTATGGCTGATCTATTTTCAGTTTTTAGAAGATTATCAGTATGTTATATTAAAATATTGTTCGTAGTTGTTGCATGCACTTAATAGCTTTAATATGATGTTAAGTTTACAGTTATTAAGTTTATAGTTATTCTGTTCGGGTGAGAGATATGTACTAAATGAAAGAATTGACATGAATACATTGCATATATTAATTTTTTACTTTCTCTATACGTATATACTATGTACATAGTGTATAGAGCAGGTATTGTATTGCACCAAAAGATTCGATACTGACATTTCAAGGAAATATATGTTTTGAGACGCCCTGAATCCAAAAAAAGCAGTTTTAGAAAAATGTCCGTGTGTGTGTCTGGGGGCAGCAAAGCTCAAAAATGAAAAGACCGCTAAAAACCAAACTTGGTATTTAAGTTTTGTATCTTCCAAGAATGCAATACGAAGATTTTCAAGAAAATCCCCCCACCTCAAACTATCCTTTACTTGGAAAAAAGTTCGAACATTTTTATTTTCTTAAAAATGGCTCTAACGATTTTGATTAAAATATCGAATATTTAAGATATTTACTTGCCAAATAAAATGCATATGTTGAATTTTCTGGGAATAGCCCCTGAATACTACTTTATTCTGGATGGATTTTACGGATTTCTGCATAAATGCTAAACCTTAAGAGATGGACAAAAATTGATCACACAGAAAATGTAGAGCACTTTAAAACACACAATTTATGCTATATACCTTTTTTTCGTGGAGTTGAACGTTTTTAAGATATTCCTGATTTTTGGTTTCAGGATTGAAAAACATATTTTTATCATACAGGAATTTGTCAACTCCTGTCCATACAAACAAAGAAACTTTAGTCACATAGCAATCAGCTTTTGACTATGACTTTTTTCCCTTCTAATTATATGGCAGCAAGTCATAAGACTATTTCTGCTAATGTTTTATCAATTAGCATGAAGTAAATAGAAGCCTAATCTTTCTAACAATAATTTGTTGCAGAGGTATAGAGAAAGTAATGTGAATGGAACACATCATATTTTTTTTTATTTTGTGTTATTCCAACAAAACTGTTTATGGTTATACATTTTTACTTTCAAATACTTGTCTTTGTGAGTCATTTATACTCTACAATGTTTGTCTTTGCGTACCCCCTTATAATTGAATCCGCATAAACCGTTTTGTATTCATAATGCCTTGAACACTCAAAAATAACATGAAACATCTACGATTTGGCAATTTTATAAATATATTTTTCAAAAACTAGTTACCATTCGAAAGATAAAAGCTTTAAATTATATTAAAATAACATAGCTCAAAATTGTAGAATAAAATTTTCTTTGTGATGTTTTCCTTGTTAATTTCCAGCATTGCTGTACAGATTCAATCGCATTAATTCGTTAAAATAAGCTTTGAAATTAGGTCTACTACAGAAATAAAGAGATAGTGTTGATATTAAGAATTAAAAAAAAATATTTTATGTCTCTCCTCATCTATGTGCTTTAATCTCACACAGTAAAATAATAAGCTATAATAAGCAAGAATAGGTTTCAAAATCAGAGCCCAGGATAAGAGTAATCTATTAAATTGTGAGGCTTTTCTAAAAAGACTGAGCAAAAAGAAAATTGTATTTCACTTCAAATATGAACATTTGTATTTCTAGACATCCAGAATTCATTTTCTGTATTCACATTTAAACGACGCAGGTTAATAATTACAATATATTAAATTCAAATTAAGGGATTGCCTCAAACTATGCACGAATGTTGAATTTCACAAACATTACATAGAACTTATTTATTAGCACTCCAAAACATTGATTGGCTTGAACGGTTGCATTTTTGGGAATATAGAATTTCTTTACTTCTTTCTAAGAAATACTAAACAACATTAAGTAAATAGAACTTCTGCAGAGAATACAAAATCAAGAATGTGTACTGGGCTCGCAGATCAAAGGGCTTTTGGCGATTTAAAAAAAATATGTAATTCCAACAATTATTTAGAAAAGTAATATCCTAAATATATTATGCTTAATCTTTTTATTTCTTTTTCTAATCTTTAATTTGTTACCCCTTTGTGTAAATTTATTTGTAGCTGTTTATGCATTTGTTACATTAATTATATATTCTTACTTTCTCCACACGTACCGTGTACATAATGTATAGAGGAGGTTTTATGTTGTACCCAAAATTCGATACCAGATTTAACCAGATACTCCCTGAATGAATAAAAAAAAAAAAATAAAAAATGTTGGTATTGGTGTGAGTGTGTGTGCATATTTTCTTTCTGGGGGCTGCATAGCTCAAAAAGAAAAATACCGTTAAAAACCGAACTTGGTTTAGAAGTTTGGCTACTTCCATGAATGCGACAGGAAGATTTTCAAGAAAATCCCTCCCACTCCAAACTACCCTTTACACATGGAAAAATTCCGAAAATTTGTTTTTCTCAAAAATGGTTCTAACGATTTTGATTAAAATCTCTAATATTTAAGATATGTGACAAATAAAATGTATATCTTCAATTCTCCTGGGAATAGACTCTGAATTTTGAGGTTGAATTTTCTGGTTGAATTTTGCGGAAATTTGCATAACTGGTAAACCGTAAGAGATAGACAAAATATAATACACCAAAAATGTAGAGTTAGTAAAAATACACAATTTATGTTATACACCTTTTTTTTCGTAGAGTTGACCGTTTTTTAGATATTCTTTGTTATTAGATTCAGCTTTAAAATACCTATACTTCTCTCATACGGTAATTTGTCAACTTCTGTCCATACAAAGTTACTTCAATCACATAATAGCTAACTTTTAAAATATTTTTCTAACAATTTAGTCTATGATAGGAAATAAGACCTGTTCTGCCAATTTTTCTCGATTAACATTAAGTAAATAGAAGAATAAGCGTTTGAACAATAATTTATTGCAAAGATGTAGAGAAAGTCATGTGAATGGAACATATCTGATATATTTTGTTGAGTTAACCATTTTCGATGTATTCCGAGCTATTACTTTCAATTTCAGCCACTAAACTTTTCTCAAACGGAAAGAAATGTTTCCTCCCGTTTCTCATTTGTTTACTCTTGTAAAGCAAATAGATTTGAATTACAATTGTTTCACATAACCACCGGCTTTTAAAGGACGAGACTATTGCTTAACCTGTGATTTTTTTTGTTTTCCTTCTACTTACAATGAGGTAGTTATAAGACTAATTCTGATTATCTTTATACTGATTAGCATGAATTAGATAGGAGATTAATGTTTTTTTTTTTTTAATAAAAGGTTTGTTTGACGAACAGCTAGAAAATGAAATGGAGTTTTATTTATGGACGGTCTTTAGCTGCTGGTTCTCAGCGTCTCATTCTATAATGGGTGCCGAAAGACCGCTTAATTTTGCTCAGAGGCCTCAGGCTTGAGGTTCTTTTACGTGCCGTAAATCTACGACACGGAACCAACGACTTTACTTCCCTTCCAAAGGAAGCCATGCTGAGGATTTTTACAGCCGAAAAAATCCATCATCCTCCACCGGGTTTGAACCCGCGACCTTAGGTATATGAAGCACGAGGGCGACGAACAGCTAGAGGGCATCATGTGAATGGAACACATTAGATTTTTTCCTTCTACTCATAAGGAACCAAGTATAAAGGCCAATTTCTGCTAATGTTTATCTCGATTAGCATGGTGCAGAAGGAGGAATACGTTTTTTAACAACAATTTGTTACACAGATGTAGAAAAAGTCATGTGAGTGTAAAACCTTAAAATTTTTTAATTTTAGGTTCAGCTTGTTTTATAGGCTTTGTCTAGCTGATCATATCAAAATTGAGGAGGCAGAAGTATTTTCTTCATAATAATTTAACTAAGTATATGGACATATTTACTTTCTGTATACGAACTATGTACATAGTGTATAGAGAAGGTATTGTATTGTACCCAAAAATTCGATACCGAGATTTCACCGGAAATACATGTTTTGAGACTCCCTGTATCCAAAAATAGCATTTTTAGAAAAATGTTCCTGTGTGAGTCTGTGTGTATCTGTGTGTGTGTGTGTGTGTGTGTGTGTGTGTGTGTATGTGTGTGTGTGTGTGTGTGTGTGTGTCTGTGGGCAGCATAGCGCAAAAGCGAAAGGACTCCTAAAGCCCAAACTTAGTATTTAAGTGTGGTATCTTCCAAGGATTAGACACGAAGATTTTCAAGAAAATCCCACCACCTCCAACTACTCCTTACATGGAAAAATTTTTGAAAATTTTGATTTTCTTAAAAATAGCTCTAACGATTTGATTAAAATATCGTATATTAAAGATATTTTCCTGACATATAAAATTTATACCTTGAATTTTCTGGGAATAGTCTCTGAAGACAACTTTATTCTGGATGAATTTTACGGAATTGTGCATTACTGCTAAACCGTAAGAGATGGACAAAAACTTGCTCCACAGAAAATGTAGCTCGCGATAAAACACACAATTTATGTCATATACGTACATTTTTTCGTGGAGTTGATCATTTTTAAGATATTCTTGGTTTTTCGTTTCTGCTTTGAAAAACATACTTTTCTCATACAGGAACTGAAAACTCCTGTCCATACAAACAAATAAACTTCAGTTGCATAGCAACCAGCTTTTGGCTATCATTTTAATCTATGGTACTCCCTCATTTCGCTTCTACTTACAAGGAAGCAAATAATACAACTATTTCTGCTAATAGAGGCATAAGCTTTTTAACAATAATTTGTTGCAGAGATGTAGGGAAAGACAAAGATTTTTCCATATAACGAGTGACACAAAGTGGGGGTTATTTTGTTAAAAACCTTTAAGTGCCATTCTTGTATGACGATCTTAAATACCAAGTTTGTACTTAATCGACCTTCGTTATTGAATTATGCTTTTACAGACTGACAGACATTTTTTTTTAAATACAGTTCCGGAATCTGATCGGGATTCCGGCGCTATATGCCCTAATTTTTATTTACCTAATTTGTTTACTTTGATTACTGTATTTCTGTTTTACTTTTTACACACACATACACAAACATATAACACCCATGCCCAAGGCGGGACTCGAACCCACGATCCCCTGCGCTGCGAAACACCAAAGCGAGACGCTTTGGCGAGCGCAGCCATGGGGACCGGCTACACTCACACGCATACACACACACACGTGTGTGATATTTTGGGAACCGGGAACCTAAACAAGTCTTTCCAGTGAAAGATGAACGTCGAGTTTTAGGTGCATTACTCTAACTCTAGCTACTTTAGCTAAACCACATCGAAAGTAAACATTCACTATTATAAAAAGGTAAACATGATAACCGCAAAACAAAATAAATAAATAAATAAATAAGTAAAATCCTATTATCATGTCCTGGTAGTTAGATTACCAAATCGGGACATGTATTCAAATGTTTACTTTGTTTATAATAAAAAATCTTATATGTTCCATTCATTTGACTTTCTCTACATCTCTGCAACAAATTATTGTTAGAAAGCTTATGCGTCTATTTACTTTATTTTAATCGAGAAAACAATAGCAGAAATAGTCTTATTACTTGCTTCCTTGTAAGTAGAAGGGAAATAAGGGAGTACTATAGGCTACACTGGTAATCAGGCTGGTTGATCTGTGACAAAATCCTCTATGAGAAAAGTAAGTTTTTCAAAGCTGAAACCAAAGCAAGGAATATGTCAAAAACCATTAACTCCACGAAAAAAATGTATATGACATAAATTGTGTGTTTTAATGTGCGCTACATTTTTTGTGTTTTAAGTTTTTATCCATCTCTAACCGTTTAGCAGTTATGCAAAATTACGTAAAATTCATTCAGATTAAAGTAGTCTGCAGAGGTTATTCCCAGAAAATCCAAGATATACATTTTATTTGTTAGGTAAATATCTTAAATATACGATATTTAAATCAAAATCGTTAGAGAATTTTTGAGAAAATCAACATTTTCGAGAAAAAAAATTCCACGTAAAGAGTTGTTGGGGGTGGGGAAATTTTCTTAAAAATCTTCGTGACGCATCTTTGGAAGATGCCAAACTTAAATACCAAGTTTGATATTTAACGGTATTATGTTTTTGAGCTATGCTGTCCACAGACACACGGACCTTTTTTTTTTGTAAAAATGCTTTTATTTTGGATTCAGGGGGACCCAAAACATGTATTTCCGGAGAAATCTCGGTATCGAATTTTTGGGTGGAATGCAATACCTTCTCAATACATTATGAGCATAGTACGTGTAGAGAAAGTAAAAAATCTAATGTGTTCCTTTCACATGACTTTCCCTATCTGTTCCATAAACAAGCTTTCCATACAAAGGATTATTATTTTATCTACGTCATGCAAATGGAAATAAATATTAGCAGAAATGCTCTTATTACTTCCTTGTAAGTAGAAAACAACGGAATACACTAAACTAGTCAAATATTTTAAAATTGGTCCTATGTGAAACTGAAGTTCAGTTTTCTTTGCATGGCTTGTAGTAAAAGAAGAGAGATGAAACGAAAACTCACTTCAGCTTTGAGAAAAGAAAAATTGAAACCAATAACAAAGAATATCTCAGAAACGGTGAGCTCTATATTCATTATGGCTTCACGGGTGTGTGCAATGGTCGAAAGCTTGGATTTTATATACCTGACACGGCTGATCACCCGTGAAGCCATAATGAATAACATTCGCCGTGAAAGCTTTAAGTCTTACAATGACATAAATGATGTGTTTTAACAAGATCTACATTTTTGTTCAGTAAGTTTTTTTGTCAATTCTTAACAGTTTGGCAGTTATGCAAAATTCAGCAACATTATCCAGAATAAAGAGCTCCTCAGAGGTTATTCCCAGAAAATTCAAAATATACATTATTTATCATGAAACTATGCTTTTGAGAAAAACAAAATTTTCCATGTAAAGAGTAGTTTGCAGTGGGAAGATTTTCTTGAAAATCTTCGCGTCACGTCCTTCAAAGATAGATACTAAGCTTAAATGCCAAATTTCATATTTAACAGTCTTTTCATTTTTGAGCTACGCTGCTCACATGCACATAGACACACACACATATGGACCTGTTTCAAAAATACTTTTTTCGGACTCAGGGGATCTTAAAACATATATTTCCGGTGAAATCTCTATATTGAATTTTTGGATGGAAGACAATAACTTCTTTAGGTACTATGAATATTAAGTGTGCATACATGCTTGAGAAAGTAAAAATTACATATTTATCCATAGTCTTTAAGATCAAAAGAAATGCAATGACAACAACCAATTAAATGAAATATTAAAAAATAAAATTCCTTATACCTTGTATAGAAAGGAGAGGAGATATTGCATTCCATCCAAAAAATTCGATATCGAGGTATCAACTGAAATATACGTTTTGAGATGACCTGAATACAAAAAAATCTGATGTGTACCATTCACATGACTTTCTCCATATCCCTGCAGCAAACAATTCTTAAAAAGCTTATACTTCTATATACTTAATGCTAATCAGAAAAAATTAGCAGAAATAGTCTTATTACTCGGTTCCTTGTAAGTTGAAGCGAAATAAGGGACAACCATAGGTTAAAGTGATAGTCAAAAGCTGGTTGCTATGTAAATGAAGTTCCTTTGTTTATATGGATAGAAGTTGACAAGTTCCTGTATGAGAAAGGTATACGTTTCTCATAGCAGAAACCAAAAATAAGGAATGTCACAAAAACGACGAACTCCACGAAAAAAATGTATACAACATAAATTGTGTGTTTTAATGTGCTCTACATTTTTTGTGTAGTAAGTTTTTGTCCAGCTCTTACGGTTTAGCAGTTATTCAAAATTTAGTGAAATTCATCCAGAATAAACTACTCTTCAGAGGCTATTCCCAGAAAATTCAAGATATACATTTTATTTGTCAGGAAAATATGCTTAATATCCGAAATTTTAATCAAAATCGTTAGAGCCATTTTTGAGGAAATCAACCTTTTCGAAAAAAGTTCCATGTAAAGGGTAGTTGGGGGTGGGGGGATTTTTCTCAAAATCTTCGTATTGCATCCCTGGAAGATACTAAACTTAAATACCAAGTTTGGTATTTTACCGACTTTTCGTTTTTGAGTTATCGTGTTCACAGACACACGGACACACACACACACACACCCACAGACATACACGCACACACACACACGGACCTTTTTGTGAAAATGCTTTTTTTTGGATATTCGGGACCCTAAAACATATATTTCCGGTGAAATGTCGGTATCGAATTTTTGGGTGGAGTGCAATACTTTCTCTATACACTATGTACATAGTGCGTATCGAGAAAGTAAAAAGCATTTTTTAAAGCAAGGACAATGTGTGTTTGTGTGCCTATTGTCGGAGAATATGTTTGAAACATGCGATATGAAGATACTCGACAAAATATCTCCCTCCTTTTACAGGCAAAATATTTCTAAAATTTTTATTTTCTACAAAATGGTTCTATCGATTTTCATTAAAATACTACACATTCAAGACATTTTCATGACAAATGAAACATATATAATGAATTTTATAGTAACTCTCGAGGTGTGAAGTCCTACACAAGATGATGGTAAACAGAGAAAGAAACGCAGTTGTCGTTAAAGCAAACAATTTATGATAGATACATTTTTGTTTCCTTTACATTGTGCGTGGTACGTAGATAGCAAAGGTATTGTATTCCATCAAAAATGTAATACAGAGATTTCACCGGATATACACGCTTTTAAGATCGCTATATAAAGAGCAATTTTAGAAAATGGTATATATATATATATATATATATATATATATATATACTATCTTACAAGGATGCGGCCACCAGACACAGACACACGTACACACGGTTCCGGTGAAATCTCGGTATCGAATTTTTGGGTGCATTACAATACCTTCTCTATCCCTATGTACATTGTACATATGGGGCTGGAGTAAGTAAAAAGAGAAATGAAAAGGTGATCTCGTTTTAGAAGAAACATAATTTAAAACTGAAACTATAAACAAGGGTTGTCTCGGAAACGGCCAATTCCACACCAAAAATGTATATGACATAAATTGTGTGTTTTAACGAGATATAAATCTTCTGTTCAGTAAGGTTTTGTTAATTTCTTAAGGTTTACCAGTTATGCAAAGCCCAGCAAAATTCATCCAGATGAACACATCTAAAGAAGCTCTTCGCTGAAAATTCAAAATATACCTTTTATTTGTAATGTAAATATTTTAATATATGATATAATACATTTTAATGTGTATAACATATATATAACTGTGTCAAGAAAGTTCCAGGAATTTGCCAATAAGACACAAAACATTAATTATTCATCCAATTTTATTTTATCGCCTTCAAAGTAATATACGATATAATACAGTTTAAGGTGTATAACACACACACACATACACACATATATATATCTGTGTCAAGATAGTTCCGAGAATTTGAGAATTTGCCAATAAAACACAAAAAAGTAATTATTCACCCAATTTTATTTTATCACCTTCAAAGTAGGCCACTTCTGAAACTATACTTTTATGCCAACGAATAATCCAATCATCAAAATATTTTTTGTAGGCACTTGTAGGAATCGATTTCAATTGTCGCCGCGAATTCTCCTTTATGTCTTCTATCGACTGAAAACGGGTGCCTCGAAGTGGAAACTTGAGTTTTGGAAAGAGAAAGAAATCAGCAGGAGCCAGATCAGGTGAATACGGTGGTTGTTCGATGAAGTTTGTTGAATTTTTGGCCAGAAATAAGTTCACAATAATAGCCTTGTGAGCTGGTGCGTTATCGTGGCGCAGAATTCATGAGTTGTTGTTCCACAAATCTGGCCTTTTTCGCCGTATTTGTTCTCTCAAACGCCGCATAACGCTCAGATAATAGTCTTTATTTAACATCTGACTTTCTGGCAAGAACTCTGAGTGCACGACACCGCGATAATCGAAAAAAACTGTCAACATGACCTTCAGTTTTGATCGAGTTTGACGTGCCCTTTCAGGTTTCGGTCGGAACTGGCTCGTTCTAGCATGTCTTCAGCAATCCTTGCGCGATTGAGTTTTTGTAGAAAATTCAAGTCTTTCGGAACTAACCGAGCTGTAGCGCCTGTCATGCCCAAACAATCGTTTACAACGGTACGAATCGATTCGTGAGACACAGAAAGTTCAGTGACAATCTCTCTCAGACCTAAATGACGATTTTCAGACACCATTTTCTTCACTTTAGCGATGTTCAGTTCAGTTGAAACCGTGGCCAACCAGAGAGAGGCAAATCCTCCACCACTTTTGAATGCACTGTTCCAATCATATGCACGTGTTTTTGATAAAGTCAATTCACAGTAAGTCGTCTGTAACATTTTCAGCGATTTGGCACACGAAATACCATTTTCAATGCAACAATTGAGACAGATTCTTTGTTCACTATTTGTATCCATCGTAAAATCACAAATCACCTTTGAGATGAACTAACAAAATGGCGTAGGGTAAATAAAGATGACGATCAAACTCCGCGTGGGTATAGAGGAAAGTTGTACCAACTTAGCGACAACAATAATTTCGAATCCCCTTTTAAACAGGATTTTTAAATGATCAATTCCCGGTACTTTCTTGATAGAATGTATGTTATATAAAATGCTCCTCATAAATTGAAATGTTATACGTTTATACAAATTGCATATTTACGCTTTTTATAGAGCTAGAAAATAAGTTTGGTTAAAAATATACCTCTAAACTAACTTTTACATTTGTTAGTTTCAATGTTTTCAGAAACGCTTATCATTATCCTAATTTACCTAAGTTATCAGAATAGATCTTTAGAGTAATTATTACTCAGCAAGGTTTTAAACGTATTTTGGAGGGAAACTATAGCCAAAACTCTATAGTAATAGCTTCAAACTTGCACCGTAATGAGCATCGTTTGTACTGAAAATGTCTAAAAAAACAACGGAGAAAAACACATTCCAAACCTGGCCCCCATATATCCCTTACTGTAAAAATATATTTAATTTGTTTATTACTCGTTTAATTTAATCAAATATAACTAGTTTTGAATTAAAATTATTATAAATAATCAGGCTTATTTGTAAATTGACTATTTGACAATTTTTGTGTAATTTTCACCAATTGGTTCACTTAACAGTGGTAAAATGTGCCGTCAAGTATAAAAGTTTTTAGAAATCAGGTGTATATATATTAGCTATGATATTACAAAACCTTTCACAGACTCGTTGCTATAAGACGCTGGTTCACAATTATCCGAGAAGGTAACCTGAACGGAAACCAGAACGAGAAGCTCCAACGTTTTTGGTTCACGAGAACGAGACTGCATGCACATAACCATATCGATCTAAATTGAAAAGTCGATTTTAAGAATTGAAATGTAATGTGTTGTTAACTGACCAATGATATTTTTTACACCTGTCTCTAAATCAGCCAGAACAATGCAGATAGTCCACAGTCAATCAATACTTGAAAGAATTGCATTTGGAATGACCTCTAGCGTCTGTTGTCACGGCCGCCTGGAATAAACTCTACAGTAAAGAGTCTAAATGCATATATCGATCTAATAAGTTCGAGAACGAGAAAAATTAAAACTTGCTCAAGACTTCTTTCTCGTTTTCGGTGATCGGAAAAGCTTCCCACCAATTGTGAACGTTTCCTTTAAAATACATGTAGTTACTGCAACTTTTGTCGTGAAAAAAGTTGAAAGAATAACATAGAATATTTTGGAAATGGTTGATCTAACGTTCGTGAAGTAACTTTTGGTTTAAAAACCGTCATAGTTTAGGAAGAGTAGAGTGAGAATTGAAGGGTTTGTATACTATTAGCAGAAATTTTAAGAAGTGCTATGTATCTGCGATGCCAATATCGAGAACATCTGATATTTTGATGGAAATACGAGTACAGTATTGTTGGACAAAAAAAAAAAAAAATCTTCCCTGCTTTACAGTGGAAGATTACATACAAAACCTGCGCTACCATTTTTAAGCATTCTCTGTCAGTAGACATAAGACATCAAACCCATTGCGGGATGCATAGTCTCGAGCAACATACACACATGGTATATGCTCAAGGATAATAAAATACTTTTAGACGGTTACGACTTTATTTCTCTATCCAATATAGAGAAAGTGGAAAAGGTTTTGTATTCCACACAAACATTTTATGCAAAGATTAAATCCCACAAAACTGATGTGTTTCGTTCAGATGAAATTCTCTACAAACTATTGTCATAAAAGATTATTCCTTTATCAAATCGTGGTATCTAACATTAGCAGCAATGTTGTATTAATTCCTTCTAAGTAGAAAGGAAATAATGAATACAGCCAGTAAAGCTGTAACAAAATGTTTAAAAAAAAAAGTTGCTATGTGACGCAATCAAATTGGGTTTTTGCTTTGGACGACTACAAGTTAAACAAAAGAGAGATGAAATGAAAGATGACGTGCCGTTTGAGAAAAATTTAAATAGTCTATAATTGATACTATTAATCAGGAATATATCGGAAACAGTTATCTCTAAAAAATGTATATCACAAAGTGCGTGTTTAAAGAGATCCATCTTTTTTGTGCCCTATGATTTTATCTATCTCTTACGGTTTACCAGTTATACAAAATTAAAAAAAAATGAGGAAGTATTCAGAGGTTATTCCCAGAAAATGCAAGATATAACTTTTATTTTTCATGTAAATATCTTTAATATTCAGATTTTTATAAAAAAAAATTAGGGCCATTATTAACAGAAACAAATTTTATAAAGATAGATTGTGGTGGGGGGGGATTTTCATGAAAATCTTCGTGTAGCAGACTTGGAAGTTACTAAACTCAAATACCTAATTTGGTATTTAATAGTATTTTTGACTTATGTTGACCACTGACACACACACACGCACGCACGAATCTTTTTTAAAACATTTTTCTTTATGTAGGGAACACAAAAAATGTATTTTAAGTGAAATATTTGTAACGAATTTTTGGATGGATAACAACCTTCTCTATACACTATATGCCTACATTCTACTGTAGAGAAAGTAAAAACACAAACTTCCAGCTAAAAATGAAATGATAAACAATCATGATGAACTGACAGAATACAGTACATCTGTAACAACATGCAACTACCATTCACTTTATTTAGACAAGTTCAGTAAAATTAACCAGAGGAGCAATAAACTTCCCTTGAAGGAGTTGGCCAACTGTGAGGTCCTAAATTTTCAACCTATATATTAGGCTGTGGCGAGTTTTTTTTTTTTTTTTTTTTTTTTCCTTATTACATTATATCATAACGTCCATCAATCTGGTAAGCTATATCGGACGAATAATAAAATAGGTGAAGTGCTGTTCATATACGCCGGGGGTCCATACAGCTATTAGAGTTACCCATCATTTGTCTTTTTATGAACTGAACCTTATCTGGACAAATCACCTTGAGCGATATTCGAACTGACGCCTCTCGACTGTTAGACAGACAAACTACCCTTACACCACAATGGTTGACGCATAATATTTAATACAAGTTTTAATATTATTCGGTTGTACTACGAGAAATAATAAAGAAGAAGAAGAAGAAGAGGAAAGTGTTTGTATACTATCCATGGTTTTATGAAAACAATATAAAATATTTCTATACTTAAGCGAAGTGTTTAATGTATTGAGAGTTTATATCCAACAAAATATCTCACACAAAGAAAAGTAAAATGTCTGACACGGTTACGTGAATCATATCTTAGGGAGTTCACTTTTGATAAATGTTTTATCATAACCACGTAAGTTTATCAATTTGGCTATGAAGGTTTACAGCAGTTGAATAATAAATTTTCCACGAAATACTTGTCTACATGATTTTATCGCCTGCTCTATATGAAGATAACAAGTGGGCCTGCTGCTCGAGAGCAGAAAAGCCACCAACACTCCCGGACTTCACCAAGAATTCTCTTATGAAAAACAATTTTTTCGTTAATATCTTCACGTGGCGTGTACTTCGTGTGAGCTCAGAAACGTAAATATTTTCCTTGTTCGCACAAGTATAAATTCACGTCGTTTCACCTTCTTCGGCATACCAACACCTAAGTTCGAAAGGAAAATAACATTCTACATCTACCAGTTTCTGAAACATCTGCAGCACGTTAACAATGAAGGGGTATTGTTTCATCTTTGCATTTCTGCTCGTGCTCGCCATCGGCACTGAGGTTGCTCTTGGTGACTGTCTTTCCGGAAAATATAAAGGACCTTGTGCAGTTTGGGACAACGATACGTGTCGCCGAGTCTGCAAGGAAGAAGGACGCAGCAGTGGCCATTGCAGCCCCAGTCTCAAGTGCTGGTGTGAAGGATGTTAAGGTGAAAAGTGAAGCATTTATCTAAACAGCGTTTCATATCATGGACGCAGGAACCAATTGACAAGGCAGTCTCAAATGGTGGTATGAAAAATTTTTATATGGAAAGTGTAACATGTTTTTACTAGCTACATTTCCTAATAAAATTCATATTTAACCGAATTCTTATTTCGTATTATTTTTTACCCTTGTAGTGCAACACCTCCTCATACATATAGTGAAGACAATTAAAGCAACTCAAATGTGACGATTCTTCACATTTTCTTTGGTGTATAGTATTATATTATACTGCACACGTTTCATGCTTATGGTTAATCTATTTTCAGTTTTTATACCATTATCAGTTTAGTGTTTTATATTTAAAATGACCTGTTTAGATATTGCATGCAGTTTATAGCTGCACTATGATTTTAAGTTTTCAATAATCTGTTCGTGGTAAAGAGCTGTACTAAGTAAAACATAAGTAAGTGATATGAGAGGTTTCACATATAATTTTTTATATTGTGTGTTATTCCAACAAAACTGTTCATGGTACGATAATTTTACTTTTAAACTTAGTGAGTCATTTATAACGCCATTTTTAGTTTTGCGTACATCCTTGAAATTTAATCCGCATAAGCCTTTTTTGTATTTTGAGAGCCTTGAACACTAAAAAAAAACAAAAAAAAAAACAAAAACAAAAACAAAAAAACAAAAAAAAAAACAAAAAAAAAAAAACAAACATTCCAGCATTTACGATATGGCAATTTCATAAATATATTTTTAAAAAAATTAATAAATATTCTAAAGCTAAAATTTTCAAGCTATATTTAAAACTACATGGGCTAAAGTAGATCAAATCCTGTCATTATTATAGCAAACGATAAGAACTCTACTTGCACTACACAGAAAAAAAGCCATAAGACGTGCAGAAACGCACGGAAAGGCCCATTCTTAGCTCTGAAGAAAGCAAAGATCCCAACAAGGAGCTGTATACCAATGGAAACATGGGGAAAACACTTAACAACATCCTCATCAACCAAAATCAGACAATATCACGCATACCTCCCCCAACAAGAACAACAGGAACCACTCCTCCATAGCAAAAGACGAAATAAACAAAACAATAAAGCAGGAAACAACTGCAAGGCCCCAGGTCTAGACAGCATCTATACAGAGCATCTCAAACACTCCAGGCATGTATTACAAGATTTTTGGACGGAACTCTTCAACAAATGCCTAATTGCAGGAAAAATTCCAAAGCAATGGCGGGCATCAACAATATAAAGTATGTACAAAGGCAAAGGCGAAATTGATAATCCCAACTCATACCGGGACATAGCGCTTGAAAACACCACTTTCAAGATCTGCATGAAAATCCTAACGAATAAACTTATATCATTAACAGACTCCCAAATACCAGAAAACCAACATGGTCTCAGAAAGGGGAAAAGCACATTGCAGTCTGTAAACTACCTAATAACTACCAAGTCCAGAACACGCTTAGACATAATAAACTAGTTACTTTCTCTACACGTACTGTGTATATAGTGTAAAAAAAATGTAATGTATTGCACCCAAAAACTCGATACAGAAGTTTCACCGGAAATACTTGTTTTGTGTTCCCCTAAATCCAAAAAAAAAATAAAATCGGGAACAAGGTCCGTTTGTGTGTGTGTGTGTGTGTGTGTGTGTGTATGTGAATATGTATGTGGACAGCATAGCTCCGAAACAAAAATATTGTTCAACTACCCTTTACATGGAAAAATTGCGACAATTTTGATTTTCTCTAAAAGTTCTATTAAAAACACTTATATTGAAGATATTTACATGTGTATATGTGTATATCTTGAATTTTCTGGAAATATAATATTATTCTTGACGATTGTACCTGGTAAACTGTAAGAGATAGACAAAAACTTACCACACAAAAAGTGCAGAGCACGTTAAAACACACACTTTACTTTACAAACATTTTTTTTTCTTGAAAATGATTGTTTTAGAGATGTTCCTTGCTATTGGTTGCAGCTTTAAAAAACTTATACTTTTCTCATACAGGAATTTGTCAACCCCTGTCCATAAAAATAAAGGAACTTCAGTCACATAGCAACCAGCTTTTGACTATGAGTTTTACCTATGGTACCCCCTTATTTCGCTTCTACTTGCAAGGAAGCAAGTAACAAGACTGTTTCTGCTAATGTTCATCTTGATTAGCATGAAGTAAATAGAAGCAATAACTTTTTAACACTGATTTGTTGCAGAGATGTAGAGAAAGTCATGTGAATGGAACACAACAGATTTTTTCATACGGGAAGTCATTTTTATTTTTTCATCCTAGCCATGCAAGGAGATCAGGATTTCACGCCATCACAGACCAAACTGCTCTTTAAAGATTTGGCTAATGCTTAAGCCTGGTATATACCTCTATTCCTATTACATTTACAAGAAAATATGGAGTGATGTATATGTAACGTATATTTTCTATGTTTAACGCCCGCTTTTTCTATGTATGGCACCACATGCGAAGACACTGATTATGCATGAAATGAAGATGGAATGCGAAGGCGGAGAAACCGGATAAAACCTGCCGCTGCGCCGCTTTGTGCACCACGAATCTCACTCGCCTTGGTGAAAGGCCTAACCACCCGGCCACGCCATTACCCTTGTTGCACAATAGGTAGCAAAAGTCATATGAATTAGACTTTTTTGTATATTTACATCTACATTTGTAGCTGTTATACAATGTCTAAATGTTTATTTTGAATGTTATTTTAGTAGATGTAATATCTTGCATTTTTTCTCGTTCATGTGAAAGAATTATGTATAAAGCACGTACTCTGTATATAATGTACAGAGAAGGTACTGTATTGAACCCAAATATTCGATGCCGAGATTTCACCTGAAATATATGTTTTGAGACCCCCCGAATCCAAAAAAAAAGTATTTTTAGAAAAATGTCCGCTTGTGTGTGTGTGTGTGTGTGTGTGTGTCTGTGTGCAGCATACCTCAAAAACGAAAAGTCCGTTAACCCTTAGTTGCCTGCATTAGTATACTACATATGCCGTTTTTCCTTTAATTCAGGTTTAAAACTGAAGTTCTAGTAAAAATATATGGAAATAAACCTCTGAAATTATTATATAAAATAACAGAAAAAATAATAGAAATGAAAATATATGTAGATGCTTTATTAATCTATTTCTTCACAATTAAAAGTTTAAATTCTTCTAAACCAGTTTTCATAATCCTGCCAAAGGCACTTCCACAAAAGTGGTTCAAATGGTCATGAGTGTTGAGTGATAGGTAATGGACTGGCCATCCATACAAAGCCAAATGTTGCAAGTTCAATTCCCAGTGACTGTGGTAAATGACGGGGAGAGCCCAAGTAAAATAATTGGTGTGATGCTTGGAAGTTAATGGGGTTACATTTGACTCTAGTTTTGTGAGTTTTACTCTTTTAGTTTTTTAAAAAAAATCACTGCAATTTTATGGCAAAAATTGTATATATTTTTACAGTCTGATTACTAGTCATTTATGGTTGAAGGTTACTATAACATGAAATTAACCCTAGAGTACAACCATATTTGTATAGTTACGCTTAAAACAAGCGGAACTTATAGGTACCGACAGGCAACAAAGGGTTAAATACCATATCCGCTATTTAAGTTCAGTAACTTCCAAGGATGCGATACGAAAGAAATCCCCCACCCTCAACTATCCTTCACATAGAAAAATGTTCGAAAATTTTGATTTTATGAAAAATGGCTCTATGGATTTTCATTAAAATATCGCATTTTAAAGATATTTAGATAGCAAATAAAATGCATATCTTCAATTTTCTGGAATAGCCTCTAAAGACCTTTTAATTCTGGATAAATTTTGTGAAATTTTGCATAACTGGTAAACCGTAAGAGATAGACAAAAGCTCAATTAACAAAAAATGTAGATTCCGTTAAAACACACAATTTATATTATATACATTTTTTCGTGGCAATGCCTGTTTTAGAGATATTTCTTGTAATTGATTTCAGTTTTGAAATACTTATATACATACTTATCTCATATGGGAACTTGTCAACAACGGGCCATGCAACAAAAATAAAAAAAAATACTTCAATAACATAACAACCACTTAAGCATTTGACTGTCGGTTTAGCCTTGTGTATCCCCTTATTTCTTTCTACTTTAGAAGCAGTAATAAGGCCATCCTTGCTAATTTTTTTCTCGATTAACATGAAGTAAATAGAAGATTAAGCTTTTTATCAATAATTTATTGAGAAATGTAGAGAAAGTAATGTGAATGGAACATATATGATATTTTGTTATTATTAAAATAAACCTTATTAATAAGTCCCGGGCCGTAACCTAAATACTTGGAAACGATATCCCGATCATTGAACCATAGAATCTCAAAGCTGATTAGTTGAACGATATTTATTATATATTACTTTTGTCAGCTTTTATCAAAACTATTAGCATGTTTAAAAGAAAACCACTTTAGTTATTCTAAATATCACGAAGTTTGAGTTTATTTCTCTCTTTCTTTGTATTTCATACTTGATTTACTATATCGAAAACCTCAAAACATCTTGGTATATATATTTGCAAAACTCTCTACGCAAATGACTGTGGTGCGGAACGATGCTATCAAAAAAGTCTTATGTGTTCCACTCACATGAGTTTCTCTTCCTATTCTATAAAAAAAAGGCTTCTTAACAAAGATTATTCTTTTATCAAGATGCTAATCAAAATAAACAGCAGAAATTGTCTTATTACTTAGCTCCCCTATAAGTACAAAGGAAACTAGGGAATACACTAGACTAAAGTGATATTCAATTCTTTTAAAACCTGGTAGATTTGTGAACAATTGAGTTTCGGTACGCTTTGCATTGCGAGTAAAACAAAGGAGAGATGAAACGAAGGGAGACAACCGCCCCCCCCCCCGTTTAAGAAGACACCAAATAACAAAGAGGCAACTCTATTACAAAAATGTATATGACAAAACTTATGTGTTTTAATAAGCTCTACATTTTTTTTGTATTCATTTTTTGTCTATTTCAGTTATACAAAATTCAGCAAAATTCACCCAAAATTAATAAGTTTTCAGAAGCTCTACCCGAAAATGCAAGATATAAATTTTATTTGTTATGTACGTATTTTTAATATACAGTATTTTAATCTAAATTATTAGATCCGTTTTGAGGAATACAAAAATTTCAATATTTTTTCCATGAAAAAATTGGGGGATTTTCTTTAAAATCTTCGTGTCGCATCCTTGTAAGCTACGAAACTTAATACCAAGTTTGGTATTTAACGGTGTTTTAGTTTCTCAGCTATGCTGTTCCACATACACACACGGACATTTCTCTCAAAATGCTTTTATGGACTTAGGGGACCTCAAAACATATATCGAAATCTCAGCAATATCTTCGCTCACACTATTATACATAGTTTGTGCAGAGAAAGTATAAGCTTGTCTGCATTGAACCTGGTCTGGAATTCTTACTTAATTTATGACTCCTGGAGGTCATACAGGCATAATAAACCAACTAGTGAGCGAAGAGCTGAAGTTTTTCTACCTTTCCCATCTAAGCTTGCAGACACTTATATAAGAAGGTGTATCTTTAAACTCACCAATCTATTTTATTATGAGCAATGAATTTTGGGCCACAAAAATTGAATATCTAATTTATTTTAGTTATGAAGCAATCCAAAATGAAAGATGTTAAATTTGCGACTACACGGGATTTAAAGACTTGCATTTTTACCTACTTTTTCTTTCCTTCTCTTAGGACTGTCGATATGTTAACATACATTCTCAAGACAATACATAATACATATTAGCAAATTTGTAATTTATGTTACAAATCAATTTTTCCTAATATTTCAATTTTATTAATTTCCTGTATATGTAAGTTTATTAATGATTAAAAAATGAATACCTACTGAGGAGAAGGAAAGAAAAAGTAAATTAATTAATAGTTCATATAACGAGACGTACTATGTATGTAGTGTATAGAGAAGGTATTGCACTCCACCCAAAAATTCGATACCGAGATTTCACTGGAAGTATGTGTTTTAGGGTCCCCTTTATCTAAAAAAAGCATTTTCGGAAAAAGGTCCGTGTGTTTGTCCGTGTGACTGTGAACCCGATAACTCAAAAACGAAAAGTCGGTAAAATACCAAACTTGATATTTAAGTTTAGTATTTTCCAGGGATGCGAAACGCAGATTTTGAGAAAATTCCCCCACCCCAAACTACCCTTTACATGGAAATGTTTTCAAAAGTTGTGATTTTCTCAAAAATAGCTCTAACGATTTTGATTAAAATATCGTATATTAAAGCTATTTACTTGAAAAATAAAATGTATAATATCTTGAATTTTCTGGCAATATCCTCTGAAGAGTACTTTATTTTGAATGAATTTTACGGAATTTTGAATAACTGCTAAACCGTAAGAGATGGACAAAAACTTACTGCATGAAAAATGTAGAGCACGTTAAAACACACAATTTATGTTATATACATTTTTTTGTGGAGTTGATAGTTTTTTATAAATTTCTTGTTTTTGGTTTCTGCTTTGAAAAGTGTATACTTTTCTCATAGACGAATTTGCCAACTGCTGTCCTTACAAACAAAGGAACTTCAGTGACATAGCAACCAGCTTTACCTATGGCACTCCCTTATTTCGCTTCTGCTTACAAGGAAGCAAGTAATAAGACTATTTCTGCTATTTTTTTTTCTGATGAGAATGAAGTAAATAGAAGTATAAGCTTTTTAAGAATAATTTGTTGCAGAGATTTTAGAGGAAGCTATGTGAATCGACAAATCAGATTTTTCTTTTCGGTTTACCTAAGCTATAACATAAAATACATACATCTTATATAAAAATTGATGCTCAAAATAAAATAGTATAAGTGCAGGAAGACAATTGCACCACTGTTCGTCTTCACTCTTTCACTCGTGAACGCACACAACGGCAAAAATTCTATCCACCTCGAAGCTCTACCCTGTTGTAAAATCAATAGCAGAAAAAACAAATGAAACAAAAAGTGACAACGCAATTAGGGACATTTATCAAAAGTACCCAAATATAAAAACCAATTACACAAATAAGGACGACATTCATGTATTAAATACCTTACGTCACGATATAGCCTGGATGTTGAAGATGCGTTAAGCAATTCAAACAAATGGCGATGAAATAAAGGAAAAGTCCAAGAAGGAAATAATAATCTTATGTAATTCTATGCGAGGTATCCAAGATTACAGCTTTAAAGCGATTTCAGCAAACACGATCATATTATTTTCTCCTGACCACTGTTTAATAACAGCTCTTCTTAGAGCCTATACTTAAATTCTTGACCTTGGCCTTAACTGGATTTAGCATCTTTTCTCTATCTCTTTCTCTTCCCCTCTAACTATCTTTCTCTTCCCTCTGTCTCTTTTTCCTTTCATCAATACGTGATGCTGGTCTATGCTTCACTTTGTTAAATCAATGACCCAGAACGCATATTAAAGTTGATCACTATATGAAACAGCTGAAGTTCGGTTCGTTTTGCAAGACCATCAGTAAAATAAGAGAGACGAAACGAAAGGTGTCTTGAGAAAAGTTACGTAGTTTAAAATTGACGCCATTAACAAAGAATATGAAGAAAACTTCCAAATCTACAAGAAAACCGTTTATGACATAAATTATGTATTTAAACGAGATCTACACTTACGTAAGTATTTGTCTATCTCTAACGGGTTGCCAGTTATGCAAATTTTAACACGATTCTTCTTGAATAAAGAGATCTGCAAAGGCCTTTTCTAGGAAATTTAAAAAAATATAATTTATTTTTCATATAAATGCATATCATATGCGGTATTTTAATCAAACTCGTTCAGATGTGTTCCATTCATATGACTTTCTCTTCATCTCTGCAAAAAATTATTTTTAAAATCTTATGCTTCTATTAACTTCATGTTAATTATAAATAGTCGTATTACTTGCTTCCTTGCAAGTAAAAGTGAAATTAAGGAGTACCATAGGTTGCAGTGATAGTCAAAAGCTGGTTGCTATGCGACTAAAGTTCCTTTGTTTGTACGGACAGAAGTTGACAAGTTCCTGTAGGAGAAAGTGTAACTTTTTTAAAGCTGGAACTAAAAACAAGAAATATCTCAAAAACGACCAACTCCACGAAAAAACGTGTGTTTTAATGTGCTCTACATTTTTTGTGCGGTAAATTTCTGTCTATCACTTACGGTTTAGCAGTTATACAAAATTCCGTAAAATTCATTCAGAATAAAGTAGTCTTTAAAGCCTATTCCCTGAAAATTCAAGATATATATTTCATTTGTCAGGTAAATATCTTTAATATACAATATTTTAATCAAGATCGTCAGAGCCATTTTTGAGAAAACCAAACTTTTCGAAAAATGTTCCATGTAAAGGGTAGTTGGGGGTGGGGGAATTTTTCTCAAAATCTTCGTGTCGCATCCCTGGAAGATACTAAACTTAAATACCAAGTTTGGTATTTAACCGTCTTTTCGTTTATGAGCTATGCTGTCCAAAGACATACACACACTGACCTTTATCTGAAAATGCTTTTTTTTTTTTGGAATCAAGGGGTGCTAAGACATGTATTTCCGGTAAAAATCTCGGCATCGAATACAATTTTGGGTGGAATACAATACCTTCTCTGTCCACTATGTAGATTGAACATACAGCCTGGAGAAAGTAAAAATCTGTCGTGTTACACTCATATGACTTTGTCTAGCTGCTCTGCAAATGGCATACAATGCTAATCGAGATAAACATTAGTAGAATATTCTTATCACTAGTTCCCTATAAATATAAGGAAACTAAAGAAATGCGCTTTGCTAAAGTGATAGTCAAATGTTTTAAGTTATCGTTATGCGATTGTCAATGCATATCGCTTCTTTGCTTCACCAGAAATGGAACAAAAGAAAAACGGCCACTTCATGTCTGACAAAAGCCTAAGTATTTTACAATTGAAACCAATAACAAGGAATATCTCGGAAAATGTTACCTCCACAACAAAAACGAAACAGACATTTGTTAAGTGTTTTGACGAGATCTAAAGTTTTTGTGTAGTACGTTTTTGTCTATCTCTTGCGGTTTAGCAGTTATGCAAAATTTGGCAAATTTCATCCAGAATAAAGAGGTCTTCAGAGGCTATTCCGAGAAAATTTAAGATATACATTTTATTGGGATGTAAATATCTTTAATATATGGCATTTTAATCATAATCGTTAGATTCATTTATAGGAAATCCAAATTTTCGAAAAATTTTCCATGTAAAGGAAAGCTGTGGTGGGGGTGGGAGATTTTCTTTAAAATCTTCCTTTCGCATCCCTGGAGGATACCAAACATAAATATCAAGTTTGGTATTTAAGGGTCTTTTCGTTTTTGAGCTCTGCTGACTACAGGCACACAAGCACACAGACAAAAATTATTTTTCGGATATAGCGGACCGCATAGCATATTTCCGGTGAAATTTCGAAACCAATTTTTGGGTGAAATACAATACCTTCACTACGTTATACATACAGTGCTAAAGAAAGCTAAAACTGGTTGCTATGTGACACGATTCAAAGTCGGTTTTTGTTTTGGTCCGCTAGAAGTTAAAGAAAAGTGATTTGAAGCGAAAGATGACGTGCCGTTTAAGAAAAGTTAATCTCGGAAACAGTTAACTTCAAAAAAATGTATATCACATTGAGTGTCTGTTTAAGTTTTTATCTATCTGTTACGGTTTACCGGCTATGCAAAATTCAAACAAAATGAAGTGCTCAGAGGTTATACCCAGAAAATTCAAGAAATAAATCTTATTTGTCATATAAATATCTTTAATATTCAAATTTTTACCAATATTGTTATAGCCCTTTTTAGAAAAACAAAATTGCATAAGTTCGATGTAAATGATAGTTTATGGTGGGGGGATTTTCTTGAAAATCTTCCTATCGAAAAACTTGGAAGTTACTAAGCTCAAATACCTAATTTGAGTTGGTCACTGACACTCACAAGCACGTACCTTTTTTAAAATGCTTTTCCTTATGCAGGGGACCACAAAACGTTCTCTACACACTATATACCTACAGAGTATGTAGAGAAAGTAAAAACACAAACTTTCAGATGAAAACGAAATGAAAAACAACCATTTCAAACTGATAGAACACTGTTCAACTATAACAGCATACAACTACCATTCGGTTTATTTTGAGAAGTTCAGTAAAATTAACAGAAGAGCAATAAACTTCCCTTGAAGGAGATGGGCGGCTATGAAGTATAACATTTTCGGCCTATCTTGTACGAGAGGCTATGGAAAAGTTTTTTCCCCCATATAGAAACGTCTATTAATATGGTAAGTTATATCGGACGAAGAATAAAATAGGTGAAATGCTGCTTATATACGCCAGGGGTCCACACAGCTATTAGAGGTACCTGACACTTGTCTTTTTATGATAAGGGAAAACCTCAAAACAAGACCTTATTCGGACAAATCGAAATGCGTACTAGAGACCTCTTGACTGTGAGACAGACATTCCATCCTTACATTACAAAGGTTGATGCATTATATGCAATACAATTTTAACATTATTCTGTTGTATTATGAGAATTAGTTTTATTATTATTATTATTATTATTATTATTATAGTTATTATTATTATTATTATTATTAGAAATTAGTATTATTATTAGCAGTAGTAGTAGTACCATCATTAAATTTACTTAATTATCTTAGGGATTTAAGTAGAGAATAATTATTGTGGTTGCTAATATTTATATTATTTCAATTTTTATTTCCTTAAGATAACAGAAAACCCGGAAAAAATGTTTCCACGTAACTCACTCTAAGCGAGGTTCGAACTTGGACCTCTTTAATGTAAGGCAGACGCGCTAATGCCACATTACCAAGGCGATATTATTATCACTCTTGTTAGTTCATAATTGTATTATATTCTGCTAAGACTAGCATATTTAGGCAGAAAAACTGAATTTGCCAAAACAGCCTTATTATTATTATTATTATTATTATTATTATAATAATAAAAACTATTTAGATTTAAAGAAGATATGTTTGTTTCACCTAAGAAGAATAGTAAAAGAGACACGCCGAGATAGAGTTAGGAATGAAAGGACAAGAGAAGAGCTAAAAGTACCATCTATAAGCAAGAGGATTGAAGACAGATAACTTACATGCTTGGGCATGTAAAAAGAATGGGTATAGACAGGAAGATACATTAGATAATGAGAGCAAGACCACTACGAAGAAATCCGATAGGAAGACCAAGGTAACCTAGGAAGAAGGGATTAAATAGAGGAAAGACTTGGGAACAGTTTAATAGATTGGCAGAGGGTAGAATTCTGTTCAGGAAATGGATCCGAGGCTTTTCCCTAACACCACGATAGTGATAGACTAGGGAAGTTCGAGAAGAAAATGTTTGTTTAATATCTATAGTTTTATGAAAACAATACAAAATATCTATATATATACTTAAACTGAAGTGTTTTAATGTATATGAAACAAAATACCTTAAACAAAAAAGTAAAATATCTGAAAAGCCTACGTGAACCATATCTTAGAAAATTCATTTTTTTAAATGTTTTTATCATGACCACGTAAGCGTAATAATTTTGCTATCAATTTTTACAGCAGTTGAATAATAATTTTGCCATGAAATACTCGTCTACAGCATTTCTGTCGCCTGCTCTATATGAAGATAAGAAGTCGGCCTGCAGCTCAAGCGCAGAAAAACCAACAGTTCGAAACTCTGGGACTTCCCAAGATATGTCTTATCAAAAATAATTTGTTCGTCAATATTCTCACGTGGCGTGTGAGCTAAGAAACACAACAATTTCCTTGTTCGCAGATATATAAATTCAAGTCGTTTCACCTTCTTCAGCATAGCAACTCTTTAGTTCGAAAGGAAAACTACATTCTACATCTACCAGTTTCTGAAACTTCTGCAGCACGTTAACAATGAAGGGGTATTGTTTCATCTTCGCATTTCTGCTCGTGCTCGCCATCGGCACGGAGGTTGCTCTTGGTGACTGTCTGTCCGAAAGATATGGAGGACCTTGTGCAGTTTGGGACAACGATACGTGTCGCCGAGTGTGCCAGGAAGAAGGACGCAGCAGTGGCCATTGCAGCCCCAGTCTCAAGTGCTGGTGTGAAGGATGTTGAGGTAAAACGCGAAACATTTATCTGAACAGCATTTCATAACATAGACGCAGGAATCAATTGGCAAGACAGTCTCAAATGGTGCTATGAAAAATGTTTATATGGAAAATGTAATGTGTACATACTAGCTACATTTCCTAATAAAATTTATATTTAATGGAATTATTATTTCGTATTATTCTTTATCCTTGTATTCCAACACTTCCTCCTTGTAAGGCAATTGAAGCAACGCAAATGTGAAAATTCTTCACATTGTCTGAGGTGTATAATATTATATTATACTGCACATAATTCACGCTTATGGTTAATCCATTTTCAGTTTTTATGACATTATTAGTTTAGTGTAGTTGTTGCATGCAGTTTATAGCTGTACTATGATTGTAAGATTTCAGTTATTCTGTTCCGCGAGAGAGTTTTACTAAGTAAAGCAGAAGTAAGTCACATGAGGGATTTCGCATATACTTTTTTATATGTTGTGTTATTCCAACAAAACTGTTCATGGCAATTTTGCTTTTAAATACTTGATGAGTCATTTATAGCTCTACACTTTTTATTTTTGCGTACACCCTTATAATTTAATCCGTATGAGGCTTTTGGTATTTTCAGAGCCTTGTAAACTCAAAAAGAAGATCAAGCATTTACGAATTGGCAATTTTATATATATATATATATATATTTTAAAAAAGTAACAACTATTCTAAAGCTAAAGACTTTTAATTATATTTAAAAATACATGACCTAAAGAAGTAAAATCCTGTCAAACACAACCAAAAGAAAGAAAATTGCGACAAGGATTGTTACAACGAACGAAAGAAAACTCTGCTTGCACTATACAAATAAAAATCTGATGTGTTCCATTCACATGACTTTCTCTATATCTTTGTAACAAATTATTGTTAATAAGCTTATCTTTTATTTATTTCAAGCTAATCGAGAAGAAATAGCAGAAATAGTCTTATTTCTTACTTTATTGTAAGTAGAAGCGAAATAAGGGAGTACCATAGCTTAAAGTGAAAGCCAAAGGCTGGTTGCTATGTGACTGAGTTCCTTTGTTTGTATGGAAAGGAGTTGACAAATTCTTGTATGAGAAAAGTATGTTTTTCAAAGCTGAAATCAAGAAAAAGGAATATCTCAAAAACGATCAACTCCACGAAAAAAATGTACAGAACATGAATTGTGTGTTTTAACGTGCTCTACATTTTTTGTGTGTCAAGTTTTTGTCCATCTCTTACGGTTTAGTAGTTATGCAAAATTCATCCAGAATAAGGTAGTCTTCAGAGGCTATTCTCAGAAAATTCGAAATATACATTTCATTTGTCAGGTAAATATCTTTAATGTATTATATTTTAATCAAAATCGTTAGAACCATTTTTTGGAAAATTAAAATTTTCGAAAAAAGTTCCATATAAAGGGCAGTTTGGGGTGGGGGGATTTTTCTCAAAATCTTCGTGTCGCATCCCTGGAAGATACTAAACTTAAACACCAAGTTTGGTATTTTACCGACTTTTCGTTTTTGAGTTATCGTGTTCACAGACACACGGACACACTGACACACGGGCACACGATACGCACACACACGGACTTTTTTCTGAAAGTACCTTTTTTGGATACAGGAGACCCTAAAACATATATTTCCGGTGAAATCTCGGTATCGAAGATTTTGGTGGAGTGCAATACCTTCTCTATACATTATGTACATAGTACGCATAGAGAAAGTAAAAAAGAAGCCAGAAAACGCATGGAAAGACCCATTCATAGCTCTGAGGAAAGCAAAGTCCCCAAAAATGAGCTGAATACCAATGGAAACACGAGAAAAACACTTTAACAGCATCCTCAACAACTAAAATCAGACAATATCGCACACACCTTCCCCAACAGGAACAACAGAACCACTCCCCCATAAGAAAAAACGAAATAAGCAAACCAATATAGACAGCAAAAACCACAATGCCCCAGGTCCAGACAGCATCTATACTGAGCATCCCTAAAACTCCATACAGGGATTACAAGATTATTGGACAGAACTCTTCAACAAATGCCTAATTGCAGGAAAAAAAACCAGAGCAATGGTGGACATCAACAATAAAAATTATGTACAGATGCAAAGATGAAATTCAAAATCAGACTCATACTGGGGCATTGCGCTTGAAAACACCACCTTCAAGATTTTCATGAAAATACTAACGAATAGACTTATTATATCATTAACAAACTCCCAAATACCAGAAAGCCAATATGGCTTCAGAAAGGGGAAAATCACTTTGCAGGCCGTAAACTACTAATAACTACCAAGCCCAGGACACGCTCAAATACACGGGAAAGAAATAATTCGTGGTTTTCGCCTTTGATCTCATATAACAGAAGACCCACTCACAATTATAGTGTCAAACACCTAATCATTCAAATATCCGATGGTATAGCTGTATCCAAAAGAATAACTCAGACAAATGGAGTCCTACAAGGCGACCATATAAGTCCAATAATGTTCAACAGACATCTTACAGATAACCAGAGACACGTCAGCAACACTCATACGGCATGACAATATGCTCAGAACAAGGAAGAGCTTCAAGATGTCCTAAAAAAACTCGCCACATGGCCAGAAGAAATGCTCTAAAAACAAACCACAGTAAAACCAAACAAATGACATTCAGTAAAGAAGGGAAGCATACTACAAGAAATAGAATGACACTGTACAACAAACCCCTAGAAATAGTTCCCAAGTTCAAATACCTCGGAGTTATTTTACAAACAAAACTATCATCCGTCAACTATAATGTCACAGAGAGAGAGAGAGAGAGAGAGAGAGAGAGAGAGAGAGAGAGAGAGAGAGAGAGCAACTGCAGCAACAAAAGCCATATATAACATCCAACAACCGCAACAAATCTCATTGGCCACCGCAATAACACTCTAAAAACATCTATAGCAACAATTGCAACCTACGGGATCAACATCATCTAGGACTACTTACAATAACCAACCTATCAACAACTGAGAAAGTCAAAGCTCACTACCTAAAACGGATCCTAGGAGTAGGGAAGTCAGCCAAAGAAACTTTTTTCATCGAGAACATCAAAACACAATTCTGGTTACCAAATACAAAGCGCTATGAAAAGACACCATATCCACTAAGTGATAAAAAAAAACGCCATATGGCCCGATTCCACACAACAGACGCCATAACGACAGAAGACTGGAAGCAGCCAAATTACGAACTCCGGCACATAGTACCAAGATATGCTACGCACGGTTTTCACCACAAACTAAGCCGCAACCAAAGATTCTACCAACCGGAAGAAGAATGCGCAACAGATACTGCGAGAGATACCATGCTCAAAACTGCAAAGAATGGACAATATCAATAATAAGACTAGGAATAGAAAAAACTATATATAAGTATGCACGTTTTTGCGCTTTCTCTGATTAATTTGTTGAAGTTGCAAAAAGAAATTGATCATTTCTTTCTGATTTTTTCATTGTTCATTTCCAGCACAACTATACAAATTTAGTCGCTTTAATTAATTAAATTAAGCTAATAAATCACACTGCTGAACACATAGCTCTTAAATTAGGAGTATAGCCTACTACAGATAGTATTGATATTAATATTTAAAAAAATCTCATGTTTTCTATTCATTTGACATTCTCTACATCTCTGCAATAAATTAATTTAAAAAGCTTATTCTTCTATTTCTTTAATGCTACTAGAGAACAAATTATCAGAAAATGTTTTTTTACTTGTTTCCTTGTGTGTAGACCCATAGGCTAAAGCGATAGTCAAATCCTTTAAAATCTAGTTGCTATGCGATTAAAGTTCCTTTGTTTGTATGAACAGGAGTTGACAAATTCCCGTATGAAAAAATAATAAGACTTTACAGCTGAAAACAATAATAAAGAATGTCTTAAAAGCTGTCTACTCCACGAAAAAAAGATATATATCATAAATTGTGTATTTTAACGAGCTCTACATGTTTTGTGTGGTATGTTTTACCTACCTCTACGGTTTACCAGTTATGCAAAATTCCGAAAAGTTCATCCAGATAAAAATGTCTTCAGAGGTTATTCCCAGAAAACTGAAGATACACTAAATTTTACTTGTCATGTAAGCTTCTTAAATATAACGGATTTTAATAAAAATCATTAGAGCCATTTTTGAGAAAATCAAAATATTCGAAAATTTTTCTCTGTAAAGGATATGGGGGAGGGGGAATTTTCTTGGAAATCATCGTGTCACAGCCTTGGAAGATACCGAACTTAAATACCAAACAGACAGACAGACTGACTGACTGACTGACTGACAGATACACACACACGGCCATTTTTTTAAACATACTTATTTTTGATTCAGAGATTCTCAAAACATGTTTTTCCGGTGAAATCTCGGTATCGATTTTGGGTGCAATACAATATCTTCTCTATACACAATGTACATAATACGTGTAGAGAAAGTAAAAATACAACAAGAAGGAAGGAACGATCTTATGTAATTTTATTTTATACATCCAAGATTACAGCCTTAAAATGAATACGCAAAAACAATCCTTTTATTTTCTTCTGGCTACTGTTTGATAATAAATCTTCTTGAACCTTACTTTAATTCTTCAACTTAGTTGCAACTAGAGTTAACCGTTTGTTCTCGCTCCCTCTCTCTCTCTCTCGCTGGAGTGTGATTCACTATGTTGCCTCGTTGTATGACCTAAACCAATGGTATTCTCCAAATACAGCTCTCTATATTAAGGAATGCTTAAGGTAATACGTCTGTGAACTTTGACTGAAATCAGCGAAAAAAAATGTTTTTCACAATAAAATGATATGAATTCTAAATCTAAATATATAATTTTTTTAATTCATGCATTTTAACTACCAATTAACTGAAGGTAAAAATGGTAGGTGCATGCTTATTAATGGGTTCTCCCAAATGTAAACCTTATTTTCTCGTTAACTTTTCTCCAACACTTTTCGTACATGCTCCATAAAATGCAATTTTTTACTACTTTCCTTTAAAAGCATTTTATATTGCTTCCTAAACGAAAGCTAAAGTTAATGAGTACGTGCCTCCGAAATAATGTTCCAGTTTGAGAAATAAATTATTAAATTTTGAAAAATCAAAATTTTGGAGAGCACCAAAAGCTATAATTTTGATACTCTAATTGAGACAGATATAAACATTATATTACGATAGATTTATTTGTAAATCTATATATTATAAAAGTGGAATTTTATGTCAATATTTTAAAACTCTATCACGTAGCTCATATGTATTAAAACAAGAGTTTAGACAGTAATAATTATTACTTAAATTGTCACGCAAGCTAGAATTTTGATACATGGCAGAAATAGCACTATTATGGTGCATATCAACTGTACATTTCAAAAATATGTAATGCATACTGTAAATTTCCTAATTTTATTGTTATTCATTAAAAAATTTGTTAAAAATATTTCACTTAAAATACATGTTTTGTGGTCCCCGGTATAAACCTATACCTTCTCTATACACTATATACCTACATAGTACCGTAGAGTAAGTAAAACCACAAACTTCCAGCTGAAAACGTAATGATAAACAACCATGTTGAACTGATTGAACACTGTACATCTGTAACAGCATGATTTTTTTTTTTTTTTTGAAAGGGAGTTGGAAGGTAGAAAGAATGACTTATCTCGTCATTGGGTGAAGTGCGGGAAGAAATAGGATAGGAAGAGTGAGTGGGGGATAATGGAGTTCAGCAATAGCACCTCCGTGATTAGCAGTGAAGTTGATTGACTAGTCTATAAACATGGCCGGAAGGCCCTGAGTATAGCGCTAGGGAGTCTTAAGGAGTTGGTGAGTTTTCAGTAGTGATGTCTGGTGTTTCGGGTGTGTGTGTAAGGGCATGAATTTTTTGTGGAAAGCTCCTGAAGAATCTGTCGGTGGCTGCTTGCAAATAAATGACAATAAAATTAAAGCCAATCTTACTTCATAAGAAATAGTTTGTGATTTGCTCTGCTACATTGTTGACTATCAGTTCCTGGCTATCAAGAACTAAAGTGTAGCATTTGGTGATATCGTTGTGGTTTCCTGTGAGCAGGTCTTCCAGGTGTGTAAGGCGTGTCGGTAATTTCGCTTGTTCAGCATGGAGGTCCTAGTTGGCCTCCAAGATCCTGGCGTTAACGTTGTGAATTTCCTGTACCAGGGTGTAGAGGACGTCGAGCTCCAGTAGGAGCTCAGACGTGGCCTGCGTTTGGTTCTGGGATTTGGCCTCTGTGTCTTGAAGGTTGACTGTAGGAGTGGTGTGGGAGTCTGTGATGGCTGCGGTGATGGCAGTCAGCGCTTCTTCCAGCATATTCAGCCGGCCGCTTATGAGCACGACCTCTGAGAGCAGGTCCTGCACGGCGTCCTTAACGGTGCTGTCAGATGGCGCTGCTGGTGCCTGTGGAGTGGTAGTGGCGGCAGGCAGGTGATGGATAGTGTTAATGACTTCAGTCTGCGTCGAGGTGGTGTTGTTGTCCTCGCAGTTTCGGCTAAGGGCGCATCGGCAGAGGCTGGTGTCAAGTGTTGATGGCGGCGGCTGCGAGGGTAATAAGGGCACTGCGCCTGTCCTGTGAAGTGGCCAAGGCCATCACAGGTGGCGCAGTACCGGCGTCGGGTCCTTAAATTGTGGGCTGCGCATTCAGCAGTCAGTCTGGGCGCCCCACAGTAGTGGCACCGTGGGAGCTCGGCGCAGGTGTCAGCGGTGTGGCCGAATGCGCAGCAGCGGCGGCATGGTGAGGATCGGGGTTCTCGGCTAGCCTCGATGCTTAGGCGCCGCCCAAACATGGGCAGGCCCTCGCGCAAGGCGGCATTGAGATCCCCGGCCACGGCGAACACAATCCGCACTAAAGGGGACATCCCCCTGGCGGATATTATCCTTGTGGCCTTCAGTAATGAGGGCCATCTCTGGCGTGCTGTGGCGGTGATGAGCCTAGTGGATAGGTCTCGAGGTACACGCCGAATAACAGCACTGTACCTCTCGAGGAGTAGCGGCGGTGGCGGCAGATGCTATGGAGGCGTCGGTGCTGCGTTGGAAGGTACGTCGGTGGTAGCTGGAAGCTCTGGTGCTGAGGTGGTGTCGGGAGTAGAAGCCAGCAGTTGCCGGGCTTCATCGGTGGTGACTGCATGGCTGGCCGGCAGGTGCGATTGCATCTGCCGGCATTCTGCGGTAGCTGGAGGCGCTTGGGTGGCAGAACAGTCTGCCACGATGGCCGGCGGCCGCATTGCTGCAGCCTCGACGGTTGCTGTTGAGCTTCCCTGCTTCCGTTTCTTCTTGCTCATGTTCCTCTGCGGCGGTCTCCTTTTACCTACCATTTACTTTATTTATAGAAGTTCAGTAAAATTAACCAGTGGAGAAATAAACTCCCTTTGAAGTAGTTGGGCAACTGTGAGGTTCAAAATTTTCAACTAAAATATTAGCTTGTGGAAAAGTTTATTTTTTCATGTTACATTACATGTTAACGTTCATTAATCTGATGTTATATCTGACGATGAATAAAATAGGTGAAATGATGTACATATATGCCAGGGATCCATGCAGCTATTAGAGTTACCCGACATTTGTCTTTTTATGAACAGAAACATATCCGGACAAATCGCCCAGACCGATATTAGAACTAGGGACCTTTTGACTGTAGAACAGAAATACTACCCTTATACTAAAGAAGTTGACACATTATATTTAACACAATTTTTAATATTATGCGTTGTATTACGATAAATAGTTGTTATTATTTTCATTTTTATTATTATTACTACCACAATTTCTATTATTATTATTATTACTATTATTATTATTAGCAGCAGTAGCAGTAGCAGTAGTAGTAGTAGCAGTGGTAGTAGCAGTAGTGGTAGCAGTAGTAGTAGTAGTAGTGGTAGCAGTAGTAGTGGTCGCAGTAGTAGTGGTAGCAGTAGTAGTAGCAGTAGTAGTGGTAGCAGTAGTAGTAGCAGTAGTAGTAGCAGCAGTGGTAGTAGTAGTTGTAGTAGTAGTAGTAGTAGTAGTAGTAGTAGTGGTAGTAGTAGTAGTGGTAGTAGTAGTAGTAGTAGTAGTAGTAGTAGTAGTAGTAGTAGTAGTAGTAGTAGTAGTAGTAGTAGTAGTAGTAGTAGTAGTAGTAGTAGTAGTAGTAGTAGTTGAAGTAGTACCATCATTAAATTTACTTAATACACTTAGGAATCTAAGTAGAGTATAATTATTGTGGTTGTTATTGTTTTATTTTTATTCTCGTAAGATAAAAGAAAACCCAGAAAAAATTATCCGCATTGGCATTGTTATCTCTATAACATAGCATATTTAGGCAGAAAAACTGTCAATAGCATTTACTAAACAGAATTGTTATTATTATAGTTACTATTATTATTATTATTATTATTATCACAAACTATTTAGATATAAAGAAGACGTATATGTTTCACCTTAGAAGAATAGCAAGAAAGACACGGTGAGATAGAAATAGGAATGATATGATAAGAGAGGAACTAAAAGCACAATCTATAAGCAAGAGGATTGAAGATAGATAACTTACATGGTTTGGGCATGTAAAAAGGATGGGTATAGACTGGAAGATATATCAGATTATGAGAGCAAGACCACTACAAAAAAATCCGATACGAAGACCAAGGATAACCTGGGAGGAAGGGATTAAAAGAGTGGTATTAAACAGAGGAAAGCCTTGGGATCAGTTTAATAGGTTGGCAAAGGATAGAATTGTGTTAAGGGAATGGATATGAGGTGTTCCCCTAACACTACGATAGTGGTAGACTATTGAAGAGAAGAAGAAGAAGAAGAAGAAAAGTGTATGTTTCTATCAATGGATTCATGACAACAATATAAAATATTTATATACCTAAACTGAAGTGTTTTCATGTATTGAGAACTTATATTCAACAAAATACCTCAAACAAAGAAAAGTAAAATATCTGATAATTTTACGTGAATCATAACTTAGAAAATTCACTTTTGTTAAACGTTTTTATCATAAGTACGTATGTTTAACAATTTGGCTATCAAGATCTACAGCAGTTGAATAATAATTTTGCATCGAAATTCTCGTCCACAGGATTTCTGTCGTCTGCTCAATATGAAGACAATAAGTTGGCCTGCTGCTAGAAAACAGAAAAGTCACCAAGAGTTCAACATTCTGAGACTTCACCAAGATATCCTCTTATCAAAAATAAGTTGTTCGTCAATATCTTCACGTGGCGCGTGCTTCGTGTGGCTCAGAACCGTAAATATTTTTCTTGTTCGCACAAGTATAAATTCACGTCGTTTCACCTTCTTCGACATACCAGTTGCTGAGTTCGAAAGGAAAACATCTACCAGATTCTGAAACGTCTGCAGCACGTAAACAATGAAGGGGTATTGTTTTATCTTTGCATTTCTACTTGTGCTCGCCATCGGCACTGAGGTTGCTCTTGGTGACTGTCCTTCCGGAAAATATAAAGGACCTTGTGCAGTTTTTGACAACGAAAAGTGTCGCCGAGTGTGCAAGGAAGAAGGTCACATTAGTGGTCATTGCAGCGACCTTCTCAAATGTTTGTGTGAGGGATGTTAAGGTGAAAAGTGAAATATATATCTAAACAGCATTCCATAACATGGACGCAGGAATCAATTGGCAGAGGCAGTCTCAAATAGTGATACGAAAAATGTTTATATGGAAAATGTAACATGTACTATCTACATTTCCTAACAAAGTTCATATTTAACTGAATTCTTATTTGGTATTACTTGTAGTCTAACACTTCCTCATACATATATTGTAAGACAATTGAAGCAACGCAAATGTGAAAATTCTTCACATTGTCTGAGATGTATAATATTATATTATACTGCACATAATTCATGCTTATGGTTAATCTATTCTCAGTTTTTATAACATTATAATTTAGTGTTTTATATTTAAAATTATCTGCGTAGTTGTTGCATGCAGTTTATAGCTGCATTATGATTTCAAGTTTTCAGTTATTAATCGGGTGCTGGGAGAGAGTTTTACTACGTAAAACAGAAGTAAGTGATGTGAGAGGTATTTAATTTTTACTTTCTCTATAGTACTATGTACATAGTGTATAGAGAAGATATTGCACTCCACCAAAAAATTTGACACCGAGATTTCACGGGAAATACATGTTTTAGGACCCCCTGTATCCAAAAAAGGCATTTTGAGAAAAAGGTCCGCGCGTGTTTGTGTGGATGTGTCCGTGTGTCCGTGTGTGTGTGAACATGGAAGGGACGCTGGGAGTTCTAACTGTGGTGATGGTGGAGGGCTGGCACCAGGGCAGAAAGCTGCGCAATTCCCAGAGGAGGTTACTGTTGAGGCCCGCTCTGGGGCCAGTTGCCCCAACATACCTCCTGATATCCGAGTCACAGTTTCACCTGTGGGACGGGGGTCTTGTTCTGCACGAGACCCTAGGCTAAAAGTACGCGAACTGCAACACAGCCACTCCGGGGATAGCCAGTCTATTCCCGCGGAGTACGCAGTTCTGCATCCAGCAGTGGCGACCGGTGGGACCCAACCTTCTCGTTCCGCCCCGGTAAAGATAGATACGGACCCGTTACTTCTTCCTCCGCTTGGAGGGGAAGGAAGGAGTTCTTCTGATGAACCGAGGATTCGCGGACATATTGCAACACAGATCTCTTCAGATGGAGAAAGTGACACCAGCCAGTAATGTTCGTAGTATTGATAGCAGGTATTTGATGGTGCTGTTCTTGCTGGTACTGTCCTTGTGCTCGTGCCATCTTAGCATGATTTATCTGCAATCAATAGCGACTTTAAATGTGAACGGTTGTCGCAATCTTGTGACACAGAAACTGCTCAACACCTTCCTCGGAGTGAATAACGTTGATATCTGTTTTCTGCAAGAAGTAAACACTTATAATTTGGATACTCTTTATGGTTATAACTATAAAGTCAATCTGGGATCAGACGGAAGGGGCACGGCCATTGCCTATCGGGAAGGTCTTCAATTACAGAACTTTCAAATGGACCCCTCGGGAAGGATCATCTCTGCGACCTTAGATGATATTTCGTTAGTGAATATATACGCTCCTGCAGGTACCCAACATCGACAGGAACGAGAGCGGTTGTTTCAGAATGATTTAATTCCACATTTACAGTATGCTAAGGAATGCTTCCTCGCAGGTGATTTTAATTGTACGCTGCATGCTAAGGACCAAAAAGGTGCGCCCAACTTCAGCACTATGTTACATCAACTAGTGACGCAGCTCCAGCTTCAGGATGCCTGGGAAATAAAGTATGGCGCTGCTGTAACATTTACCTTTCTTCGTCACAACTCTGCATCTCGATTAGATCGTATATATGTTTCTCCAGGGATATCTACTGCTGTACATCGCATTTGGTTATTCCGTTGGCGTTTAGCGACCATCATGCCGTCATCTGTCAACTCCAGGTTCAGCAACTCAGCATTCGGAAGGCCGGCCGAGGTTACTGGAAGATTAATAACGCCATTTTAGAGGATACCGAAGTCCTGGAGCACTTTAAAGTTAAATGGAACCAGCTACAAACCTCCTTCAGAACCGCACCCCGGAAGAGTGTTTGCTGGACTGAAATTGCAAAACCGGCGATCCGCTCGTTTTTTAAATACTGGAGTATTTTGCGGGCACGGGCGAAAAAGGAATTGCTGCTTTTTTATAACGAGGCCCTGGAGGACCTGTGTGCGAAGCAACGAGAGGGCTGTGATGTGACGGCAGCGATCAAACGACTGAAAGAGATTATTAAGATGAAACAATTACAGCACCTAGATGGCCATAAAGTCCGAGCTAAGGCCCGGCACATACACGATGAGGAACGGCATTCATTTTATTATTTTGCTAAAGAAAGGAACGAGGGGCGTGCAAAATATCCAGAAGTCCTTCAGAATGTTGTCACTGGAGCCCCATACTCTGGGACCAGAGCCATTCTTCAACTTATCGCGGATCATTTCCAAGCTTTGTTTCACGAGGAACCAGCACAAGGCACATCGCATATGTATGCTGATCGTCAGCTATTTAAAACTGACGTCTCGCAAGACACCTCAGAGATGCTAACCAGCCCTATCACCGAACGTGAAGTGTTAGATGCTCTTCTCCAGGCGAGTCAACACACGTCTCCGGGTCCTGATGGACTGTCCTATGCATTTTATAGGACGTGTTGGCCAATCATAAAGCACGCAATCATGCCAATCTTTGTGGAATTGTGGGATACAGTTTCTTTTCCCGACACGTTTGCGGATGGAATTATAGTATTACACCCAAAGGCAGCTCGGGCAACCACAATGAATGATTATCGTCCAATAACATTGCTGAATGCGGACTATAAATTATTCGCTAAAGTATTGGCTAACAGACTGAAAGGTGCTTATGCTGAAATATTAAATTACAATCAGGCGGCAATGTCACAGAAAAATATCATTGCAACGTTAGTGGAACTTCGGGATGTACTAATGCAGCTCCGAAAGGAACATCAAGTAGCAGCTTTGATCAGTCTCGATTTCCAAAAGGCTTTCGATAGAGTGCACCATCAATATTTATGGAAATGCTTGGAAGCAGCACATTTTCCTGTGCCGACGGTTCAACTGATTCAAGGTCTCTACAGAACAGCGAAGTCTCGGGTGCTGTGGAACGGATGGCTCTCCATCCCGATTCAAATCAGCCGGTCAGTGCGTCAGGGGTGCCCTTTATCTATGGGACTGTTTTGCCTGTCATTAAATCCTTTACTCCAGATTCTTCAAGACACCCTCCGAGGAGTTACTGTGTATAATGAGCGCTTCACTGTCACCGCCTATGCTGACGATGTGACAATTGCGGCTGTTGATAACCTAGATATGGCAGCATTACAGCATGGCCTGGAGGTGTATAAGGGATTGTCAGTTGCAGCGTTAAATGTGGCCAAATCGGAGATATTGGTAGTCGGAAACTGGCCGGAGCCGCTTAATCCGTTGGGCATGAAACTTGTTTCCACTACACGAATCCTGGGTGTCTCCTTCATGGAAAATGTGAACGACACCATTACTCTTAACTGGAGGGATAAAATCAACCACCTACGATATTCCTTATCCATTGAGCGGACTCGAAATTTGAATTTGCTGCAGCGCATCTGGTATATTCATACCTATGGTCTCAGTCAAATTTGGTATTTAGCACAGCTTCTGCCGATTACAAAATATGACGCACAGAGAATTGAACAACTTATCGGTTATTTCTTATGGACTGGTAAAGCATACAGAGTGAACAGACCTCAACTACGCTTGCCACGTTCCCATGGTGGATGTGGATTAGTGGACGTCACAAAGAAATGTTTGGCATTATTGGGGAAAACTGCCATCCGATCACTCAGTGGTAATGGTTCAGCAATCGATAGAGCGTTCTTGGAGAAGCAATTGCAAGATCCTTATATAGTACGTTCCGGCTTTAAACCTATCGTCACACATTTGAAGCGCCTTCTGGACACATGCACGGAGATCACAGCATTTGAGCAAACACGGAACCACTACCGTCTATTGACTGCCGCTCCGCTTGCTCCTAGGATTGAAGAGAAACATGCTCGGAGATGGAACATTATTTGGCAGAATGTCTACTGTAAACATATTTCAACTGATTGGCAAGAGACGGCTTATGAAGTGTTAAATGAGACCATACCTACAGCAGAAAAACTCTGGCGACATGGGCGAGTACAATCTAACCTCTGTACACTCTGCTCCAACGTTGATACTTTGGAGCATCGCCTTATATCGTGTCGGCAGGTTGCTGGCATTTGGTTGGTGCTTAATAGCTATCTAACCAAATGGTGCCAGCCAGAGACCCCGCCGTGCCTGGAGAAACTCTGGCGCCTGGAATTTCATTTCTCGAATACCTACCTTCAACGTAGTGTGATTTGGTTGGTAGCGGGAACACTCCATTGGATTTTGAAACAGAATATCGACACTGTGGCAAAGAGGGAAGACTGGTTTGGCTTCCTGAGACAAGAACGATGGAAAGTGATGAAGTCCGGATTTATCGGCGATATGAAGCCATTTATCACCATGTTTGAGGTTACCACCTAATATTGTTAGTCCCTCGGTGGACTATCACCTCCACACTAAGAAGCACTGACAATGTTGTTAGGTTCAGCTTCCCGCTTCTGTGATTAAAAAAGAAACTATTATGGTCAACTAGCATTAAAAAAAAAAAACTTTGCCAGAATTGAAAAAAAAAATGTAACTATTCGGGCTAAGGATTCATTAACCCGATATTCATTATGTTTATTTTTTGTGGTTTAGTTTTAGAAGATGATGGTTTATTTGCACTGATTTGTAGTTATTTAAAACGAGTGTTAGTAGAATTATGTTTTTGTGGGCATAGATTGCCCCATAATTAAAAGGAAAAATTTAAAGAAAAAAAAGAAAAAAAAAAAAGAAAAAAAATATCAGTTTTCACTCTGAATGCTTCTGTCAGCAGAAAAAAAAAAAAAAAAAAAAAAAGAACGTGCATCACCGTGGCTCTAATCAGCGGGCCGGTCAACACCTGCATTTCGCTTCGTCTGTAAACTGAAGGGTAGCCTAGTTATAAAAAAAAAAAAAAAAAAAAAAAAAAACACGATAACTCAAAAACGAAAAGTCGGTAAAATACCAAACTTGGTATTTAAGTTCAGTATCTTCCAGGGATGCGACACGAAGATTTTGAGAAAAATCTCCCCACCCCCAACTACCCTTTAAATGGAAATTTTTCGAACATTTTGATTTTCTCAAAAGTGGCGCTAACGATTTTTATTAAAATATCGTATATTAAATATATTTACCTGATAAATAATATGCATTTCTTGAATTTTCTGGGAATAGCTTCTGAAGACTACTTTATTCTGGTTGAATTTTACGGTATTTTGTATAACTGCTAAACTGTAAGAGGTGGACAAAAATTTATCACACAAAAATCTAAAGCGCATTAAAACACACAGTTTATGTTATATATATCGTGGGGTTCATAGTTTTTTAGATATTCCTTGTTATTGATGTTAGCTTCGATTAGCTTATACTTTTCTCATACGGGAATTTGTCAATTGCCCATACAAACAAAGGATCTTCAGTCACATTGCAACCAACTTATGACTATCACTTTAACCAATGGTACTTCTTTATTTCGCTTCTACTTACAAGTAAGCAAGTAATAAGACTATTTCTGCTAATTTTTTCTCGATTAGCATGAAGTAAATAGAAGCATAAGCTTTTTAACAATAATTTGTCCAGTTATGCAGAGAAAGCCATGTGAATGTAACACACCAGATTTTACGCGCGTGAAGTCCTTTTGCTTTTTTCATCCTAGTCAAGCAAGTAGAACGGGATTTCACGTCATCATAGATCAAATGGCTCTTTAAAGATTTGGCTAACACTTAAGCCTGTTATACCTTATACCACTATTGCATTTACAAGAAAATATGCAATAACATTTTTCGCTGTTTTTATTTAGAGTAGCATGAAGTAGATAGAAGAATAAACTTTTGAATGAATATGCTGGTCAGTATATATATATATATATATATATATATATATATATATATATATATATATATAACTATAAATATATATGGCATATATTTATAATATTTAACGCTCGCTTTTGCTACATATGGCACCGCAGACGATGACACTGATGATAAATGAAATGGAGATGGTGGAATGTGAAGGCGGAGAAACCGGAGAAAATCCGCCGGTAAGCCGCATTTTGCACCACGAATTCCACATGCGGTCACCTCGGATCAAGCCCGGGTCGCCTTGGTGAGAGGCGAGTGGTCTAACCACTCGGCTTTGGCGCGGCCCTTGTTCCACATTAAGTAGAGAAAGTCATATGAATTAAACTTTTGTTTATATCTTTACATCTACATCATTTGTGACTTTTATCTAACGTCTAAAATGTTCTTTTAAATATTTTATTTTAGTAGTTGTAATAGCTCACAGGTTTTCTTTTTCACGTGAAAGAATTATGTAAAAAGCATATATAAGATTTTTAATTTCTCTACACGTACTATGAGAGAAGGCATTTAATGCACCCAAAAATTCGATATTGAGATTTCACCGGAAATATGTTTTGAGACCCCCTGAATAAAAAATTAGAAAAAGGTCCGTGTGTGTATGTGTCCATCAGTGTATCTGTCAGTCTGTTAGTGTGTGTGTGTGTGCGTGTATTTGTGGGCAGCAGAATTCAGAAACGAAAAGTCCGTTAATTACCATACTCGGTATTTAAGTTCAGTATCTTCCAAAGGTGAGATACGAAGATTTTCAAGAAAACCCGCCCTCCAACTACCCTGCACGTTAAAAAAAATTCTGATTTTTTATTATTTTCTCAAAACGTCTCTAACGGTTTTGATTAAAATATTGTATTTTAAGTATATTTGTATGACAAATAAAATGTATATCTTAAATTTTCTGGGAATAACACCTAAAGACTATTTTATTATGAATGAATTTTACGGAATTTTGCGTAAGAGACAAAACTCAAAAGGTTGATCCCGTTAAAACACACATTTTATGTTCTATACATTTTTTCGTGGAGTTTACTGTTTTTGTGATATTTCTTGTAATTTATTTCAGTTTTAAAATACTTATACATACTTTTCTCATAAAGGAATTTGTCAACACCGGGCCACGCAAAGAAACGGATTTCAATACCACGGCAACCACATAAAGCATTCGACTGTCGGTTTAGCCTAGTGTACTCCCTTTCTCCCCTTCTACTTTGGAAACAGTTATAAAAGCCATTTTTTATATTTTACTTTCTCTAGCCCCATATGTACAATGTATATAGGGGTAGAGAAGGTACTGCAATGCACCCAAAAATTCGATGTCTAGATTTCACCGGAAATACATGTTTGGGGTCCCCTGAGTCCGAAAAAAGCATTTTTAAAAAACACGTTCGTGTCTGTGGACAGTATAGCCCCAGAACGAATATCTATAACTTCGTATTTAGGTTTAGTATCTTCCAAGGATGCGACACGAAGATTTTCAAAAAAAATCTCCCCACCACAAACTGCCCTTTACATGGAAAAAATGTCGAAAGTTTTGATTATCTTAAAAATGCCTCTAACGGTTTTGATTAAAATCCCGTATATTAAAGCTATTTATGTCCGAAATAAGATGTATATCTCGAATCTTTTTGGAACAACCTCTGAAGGCCTCTTTATTCTGGATGAATTTTGCCGAATTTTGCTTAACTGCTAAACCGTAAGAGATATTAAAAAATTCACTGCACAAAAAATGTGCATCGCAATAAAACACACAATTTATGTCCTTTACGTTTTTGTTGTATAGGTAACCGTTTCCGAGATATTCCTTGTTATTGGTTTCAATTGTGAAGTGCTTAAACTTTTCTCAGACAGGAAGTGTCCGGTTTTTTTTTGTTCTTTTTGTTTTTTTTTTGTTTTTTTGTTTGTTCTACTCCTGGCCAAGTAAAGAAGGGATTTGCAATGACAATCGCATACCGATAGCTTTTGAAACATTTGACAATCACTTTAGCATAGCACATTCCCTTATACTCTTCTATTTAAAAAGAACTAATTAATAAGAACATTCTCCTAATATTTATCTAGATTAGCATTGTGTACAAATAAGAATAATCTTTTGTAGGAGGTTTGTAGAGCAACTAGAGAAAGAGAAAGTCATGTGAGTGTAACACATCAGGTTTTTTTTTATCCTCGATTAGCATAAAGTAAATAGAGGAATAAGCTTTTATGAATAATTTGTTCCAGAGATGTAGACAACCATGTGAATGAAATATATCAGACTTTTTGTTATTATTACAATAAATGTTAACGCTTTATAACAAATCTGAGTACACTAACTAGGAACTTGGAAACACGATCACTGAACCACAGAATCTCAAATTTGATTATTTGAAAGATGTTTTTAATGTTTTACTTTTGTCAGCTTTTATCGAAGTCATCGGCCTGTATAAAAGAAAACCACCTTAGTTATACTAAATATCACGATGTTTGAGTTTATTTCTCTGTTTGCTTGTATTTCATACCTGACTTACTATCTCGTAAACCTCAAAACATTTTGAAATTATATTTGCAAAACTCTCTACGCAAATAACTGGCTGCGCGGAGCGATACTAGCAAAAAAGTCTTAGGTGATCCATTCACATGAATTTCCCTACCTCTTCTAAAAACAAACTATTCTCCTAACAAAGATTATCTTTTATCTACATCATGCTAATCAAAATAAACAGCATAAATTGTCTTATTCCTTAGCTGCCCTATAAGTAGAAAGTAAATAATGGAATACACTAGGCTAAAGCGATAGTCCATTTTTTAAAACCTGGTGGATATGTGAACGATTGAGTTTCGGTACGCTCTGAATTGTTAGTAAAACAAAAGAGAGGTGAAACGAAAGGTGAGCTTACTTGAGAAGAAATTCCGTTTAAAATTGAAACTAATAACAACGAATATTCCAGAAACGGTCAACTCTACAACACAAATGTATATGATAGAACTTGCGTGTTTTAAGGAGGTCTACATATTTTTGCATTCATTCTTTTGCATAATTCTGGCGGTTTAATAATTAGAAAACATTTAGCAAAATTCATCCAGAATGGACAAGTCATCAGAAGCTTTTCCCAGAAAATTTAAGATATATCTGATGCAAATAACTTTAATATACAGTATTTTAATCCAAACTGTTAGATCCATTCTTGAGAAATACAAAAAGTTAAAATTGTTTCCATGAAACAGTAATTTGAAGCGAGAGAGTTTCTTTAAAATCTTCGTGTTGCATCCTTGGGAGATACGAAGTTTAATACCAAGTTTGGTATTTTAGTTTTTTAGCTATACTATCCATATATACACACACATGGATATTTTTCTAAAAATGCTTTTATAGATTTAGGGGATCTCAAAACATGTGTTTCCAGTGAAATCTTGGTATCGAATTTTTGGGTGGCATACAATATTTCCTCTATACACTATGTACATGGCACGTGTACAGAGAGTAAAAAAGTTAAATTTGTTGTTACACGGGATTTGAACGCTTCCTTTCTTTCATTTTTGTTACGTTCTCTTAGGACTGTATCTATTTTTTGAGAAACCACAAACAAAAATATAAATCTAATGTAGTCCTGAAAGAAAGATATATAATATTACAGCTGATTTACAGTAGTGTTGAAACATTTACCGAAATATGTGCTGCACTGCCTTACGAATTAAAACATGCATTTCTGTTTTACACATTCCTAAGGCACTGCATAATATATTTTAACAAATGTCTAATTAATATTATAAACCAATTGTTCTTAATCTTTCAATTTTAATAATGTTCTGGAAATGTAATTTTATTACGTTATGATTAAAAAATGAACACATTGTGAAGAGAAGTAAAGGAAAGATAAACTAATTGAAGGTTCATATAATGACAAATTTGCCTTATTTCGTTTGTGTTTCCCTCAACTACCAGATAAAACACAGAAACTGTACATCAAATTTTGCGGCCATAAGATAATGCTCACAATAAAATAAGTTGTAAAGGTACAGGAAAGCGACTGCGCAACTGCCGTCTTCACTCTAAGAGTGAACGTACATAATGAAAAAAATCTTATGCGTTACATTCACATGACTTTCTCTACATCTCTGCAACAAATTATTGTTAAAAAGCTTATGCTTCTATTTACTTCATGCTAATTGAGAAAAAATTAGCAAAAATAATCTTATTACTTGATTCCTTGTAAGTAGAAGCCAAATAAGGGAGTACCACAGGTTAAAGTGATAGTCAAAAGCTGGTTGCTATGTGACTGAAGTTCCTCTGTATGGACAGCAGTTGACAACTTCCTGTATGAGAAAAGTGTAAGTTTTTCAAAGCTGAAACCAAAAACAAGGAATATCTCAAAAACGATGAGTTGGGCGTTTTCACGTGCTCTATATTTGTGTGTGGTAAGTTATTGTCCATCTCTTACGGTTTACCAGTAAGGCAAAATTACGTAAAATTCATCGAGAATAAAGTAGTCTTCAGAAGCTATTTCCAGAAAATTCAAGATATACATTTTATTTGTCAGGTAAATATCTTTATTATACGATATTTTAATCAAAATCGTTAGAGCCATTTTTGAGAAAATAAACATTTTCGAAAAAAGTTCCACGCAAAGGGTAGTTTGGGGTGGAGGGATTTTTCTCAAACTCTTTGTGTCGCATCCTTGGAAGTTTGGTATTTTAACGACTTTTCGTTTTTGAGTTATCTTGTTCACAGACACAAGTCACACGAACACACACACGGACCTTTTTCTGAAAATGCTTTTTTTTTTTGGATACAGGGGACATATATTTCTGGTGAAATCTTGGTATCGAATTTTTGAGTGGAGCGCAATACCTTCTCTATACACTATGTACATAGTATGTGTAGAGAAAGTAAAAAAGTCTATACACCACGAAGCCCTACTCTGTTGTTAAATCAATAGCAGAAAAAAAAAGAGTACAAAAAGTGCCAACGCAATTGGGGCTATTTATCAAAGTACTTAGATATGAAAATCAATTACGCCAATAAGGACGACGTTATTTGTGAATTAAAAACTTACGTCACGATATAGCCTGGAAGTTGGGGAGGTGTTAAGCAATTCAAATAAAAGATGAAAGAAGTAAAGGGAGAAAATGAAGGAAATAATAATCTTATGTAATTTTATGCGAGGTATCCAAAATAACAGCTTTAAAGTGAAAATAGCAAAAACGATCATATTATTTTCTCCTGACTACTGTTTAATAGCTCTTATTAGAGCCTATACTTAAACTCTTAGCCTTGGCCTTAGCTGGATATAACATCTTTTCTCTCTTCCCCATCTATCTATCTTTCTTTTCTATCTCTGTCTCTTTTTCGCTCTCATCAATGCATGATGCTGGCCTTTGCTTCACGATCTTGTCTCACCCTGTTAAATCAATGACCAATGTTACTCTCCTTACGTCAGTATTTAAATAAAATGATAGTCAAATATTTCAAATATTGATCGCTATATGAAACAATTGAAGTCCAGTTCGCTTTGCATGGTCATCAGTAAAATAAAAGAGAGGAAACGAAAGGTATCTTGAGAAAAGTTTGACACCAATAACAAATAATATTTAGAAAACGGTCCACTCTACAAGAAAAACGTATATGACATAAATTATGTGTTTTAATGAGATCTACACCTTTGTGTGGTAAGTTTTTGTCTAATGATCTCTAATGATTTGCATTTTATGTAAAATTCACCAAAATTCATTCAGAATAAAGAGGTCTTCAGGGGTTTTTCCCAGGAAATTAAAAATATAAATTTTATTTTTCATATAAATATCGTTCATATACGGTATTTTAATCAAAATCATTAGAGCTAGTTTTGAGGAGATCAAAATTTTCAAAAATGCACTATTTCGAAAATACATTATTCATGTATCAAAGATTTTACTTAACAACCTGGATGTTAGGGAGGTGTAAAGCAATTGAAATAAAAGAGGAAAGAAGTAAAAGAAAAAAAAGCAAGAAGGAAAGAATGATCTTGTATACTTTTATGAGAGGATTCCAAGAGTACAGCTTTAAAATGAATGCAGCAAAAACAATCCTATTATTTTCTTCTAGCTACTCTTTAGTAATACATCTTCTTGGAACCTATACTTAAATTCTTAACCTTGGCCGTAACTATATTTAACAGTTTCCTTCTCTCTCTCTCTGTCTCTCTCTCTCTTCTCTCTGTATTTGTCTCTTTTTCTTCTCATCGATACGTGATGCTGGTCTTTGCTTCACGATATTGGCTCACTGTTTTCAATCATTGACCTAGACCAACGTTATTCATCTTATATCTGCATTAACAAATGCTTAAGAAATGAGAAACATACGGATAAGTCAAAGTGTAGCCTTAAGTAGATAATTTATACTGTGGATTTTAATACACTTTACCTAGAGCATATATGTATACCAGGACATACAGAAAGTCACAGACGATAACAAAAGTTATCAAAATAAAACTTTGTTTACAAAGTTACAGTACCTTACTCTATTTTTCAACGTAATCGTCATTGCTATCAAGGTACTTATTGTCACGTGGTACAGATCTTGTACTCTTTCACCGCTAAAGATCTGAGCCAAGAAGTCACTGCCACTTTGAGGTCTTTAAGGCTGGGAAATCTTTTCCATCCAAAAAGCCATGTACGGTATTCAAAGGGATACGCGGCTTTTCTGAATGATTTTATCAACATTGGCTTTCAACTCCTCCATAAAGATCAAAGAACTTCCACTCAGGTATTTTTCGTACACACTGAGTCAACCTTTATTAGTGGTAAATTACGCGCCATTTCCTTATTGAAGACTCGTTCATTGTATTATCACCATACATTTGCGTTATTTGTCTATAACATTCGATTGACCGAACATTTTGTGCATTTAAAAAAACGAATAAATTTTTGCCGGTAGAAAAAAAAAAAAAAGAATTAGAGAAAGTAATAAAAGAAATTAGACAGAACAAATAAGAACACAATGATTCATTTGTATCAAATACCGTCACGATATAACTTGGATGAGGCGACGTTAAGTTTGTGGGAAAACAGTTAAAGAAGTAAAGGAAACAATAAGAAGGAAAAAAATCTGATGTGTTCCATTCACATACTTTTTCTAGCTGCTCTACATACGAACTTTTTCTTACAAAAGATTATTATTTTGTCTACGTCATGCAATTACGTGATTCCTTGTAAGTAGAGAGAAAATAAGGGAATACATTACGCCAGAGCAATAGTCAAATCGTTTTAAAACTGGTCGCAATATTAAACATCAGCGAGCTGACTTCTCACCCAGGGGTCCCGGATTCGATTCCCGGCTGGGGCGGGAATTTTTCTCTAGCCATAATTATTCCCTATCCCCCACAGAATCTGGAAGTTTGTATGTGAGTGTAAATGTGTGCGTGTTTGAGTAAAACAGAATGATTTAAACCAACGTAAAAAGAGCCTACAAACGAGTTGTTTCAAGTGCAAAGCCCCCGATATGACCTTAGATGTTAAAGGGGGCTATATAAATGAAACAATAAAAAAAAAAATTAAACAAAAGAGGCTATAATCACTTGCACGATCCCGTTTGAGAAAAGCTAATTAGTTTAAAATTGAAGTAAATTACAATGAATATCGTGAAAACGGTAAAAAAGAAATAAAATATCTGACATAAATTAGGTATTTTAACGAGATATAAAAGTTTTGAGTACTAAATTTTTGTCTATCACTTACGGTTTAATCGTTATGCAAAATTCTGCAAAACTCAACCAATAAAAGAGCTCTTCAGAGCCTATTCCAAGAAAATTCAAAATACATTTTATTTGTGATGTAAATATCTTTAATGTATGGCATTTTAAACAAAATCGTTATAGCTATTTCTGACAAAAACAAAATTTTCCGACAATGTTCCATGTCAAGGGTAGTTAGGGAGGGAATTTTATTGAAAATCTTCATGAAATTTCAGTCATACATATTCTTAAGCACTACTTATACAAAATTACTTGTTGGAAACAGCATTGGCCTAGGTGATGGAATGAACAGAAAGAGACCAACATCTGTGAGTGTGTGTGTGTGTGTGTGTGTGTGTGTGTGTGTGTGTGTGTGTGTGTGTGTGTGTGTGTGTGTGTGTGTAAATCCCAGAACACAAGGTTATGCTCTCAGGCTTCACACATGGACATAAGAGGAAGAAAACTGGTAAATCTAGTTGAAACGAAGGCCAGGGTTTCAAGTACAGGCTGAAAGATTTGTTATTAAACAGGGGAAAAAAGAAGATAATACGATTACGCTTTGCTGTATTCATATGCAGATCTGTAATTGTACAAGATTGCATACGCTTATTTCTTTCTCTAGCCTGATTGTACAACGTACATAGTGAATAGAGAAAGTATTGTATTTCACCAAATTTTTCGATAACGAGATTTCACTGTAAATATATGTTTTGAGGTCCACTGAGTACAAATTGTTTTTACTTTCTCTAACCCCATATGTACAATGTACATAAGGATAGAGAAGGTATTGTAATGCACCCAAAAATTCGATACCGACATTTCACCGGAAATATATGTTTTGGGATCCCCTGAGTCCGAAAAAAGCATTTTTTAAAAAAGGTCCTTGTGTCTGTCTGTCTATGTGTGTGTCTGTGGACAGCATAGCCCCAAAACGAAAAGACCGTTAAATAGCAATAGGTTTAGTATCTTCCAAGGATGCGACACGAAGATTTTCAAAAAAATCCCCCCACCACAAACTACCCTATATATGGAAAAAAATTCGAAAACTTTGATTTTATTAAAAATGGCTCTAATGATTTTGATTAAAATCCCGTATATTAAATCTATTTATGTCTGAAATAAAATGTACATCTCGAATTTTTTGCGAATAACCTCTGAATGCCTCTTTATTCTGGATGAATTCTTTGGTAGATACTGAACTTAAATATCAAGTTTGGTATTTAACGGGCTTTATATTGTTGAGCTATGCTGCAAAAGATACACACACACACACAAACACAGACATTCGCACCTTTTTTAAAAAAAATGGATTCAGGGGGCACCAAAACATATATTTCTGGTGAAATCTCGGTATCGAATTTTTGGGTGCAATGCAACACCTTCTCTATGCACAATGTTCATAGTAGAGAAAGTAAAAACATATAATTGGCCAGCAGGTGTCATTTTTAAATACCTTAACTGAATCAGCAGCAAAGCATTAGAGGTGAAACTATACTAGACTTGGCAAGAACAATTTTACTTCGACGAGATCTCTCTCGCATCATGCAAAATAAAAAACGAAACTGTGCAGAAAAAAACAGCAATACAAGAAGAAAAGGACAGAAAAGGCAGCAGCAGAGGGGAAAAAAGGAGAGCTGAAGGTCCAACCTACCAACCTTGTGGATTTTAGTGTGAGCCATGATTTCAAACCTTTCCTTTGTCTTCGCTATTGATATTTTCAATATTTTTCTTCCTGTAAACTGTTGCTTGCGGAGCAGGTTTTATGTTACACAAATATAATCTGCTGTACATGTTACTTGGTATTTAAGTTCCATACCTTCCAAGGATGCGACACGAAGATTTTCAAGAAAACCCCCCAACCCCAACTACCCTTCACATGGAAAAATTTTCCAAAAGTTTGATTTCCTAAAAAATGGCTCTAACGATTTTGATTAAAATATCATATATTAAAGATATATACTTGACAAATAATATGTATATCTTGAATTTTCTGGCAATAGACTCTGAAGATTGCTTTATTCTGGATAAATTTGGCGGAATTTTGTGTAACTGGTAAACCGTAAGAGATAGACAAAACTTGCCACACTAAAAATGTAAAGCGCATTAAAACACACAATTTATGTTATATACATTTTTTTCGTGGAGTTGATCGTTTTTAAGATATTTCTTGTTTTTTGTTTCAGCCTTAAAAAACTTATACTTCTCTCAAGCAGGAATTTGTCAATTCCTGTCCATTCAAACAAAGGAACTTCAGTCACATAGCAACTATCTTTTGCTATCACTTAACCTATGTTACTCCCTTATTTCGCTTCTACTTACAGGGAAGCAAGTAATAAGACTATTTCTGCTAATTTTTTCTGACTTAGCATGAAGTAAATAGAAGCATAAACTTTTTAACAAAAATTTGTTTCAGAGATATAGGGAAAGTCATGTGAATGGAACGCATCAGATTTTTTTTTACTTTCTCTACACCCACTATGTACATAATGTATAGAGAAGGTATTGTATTCCACCGAAAAATTCGATACCGAGACTTCACCGGAAATACATGTTTTGGAACCCCCTAAATAAAAAAAAAAAAGCATTCCTAGTAAATGTTCGTGTGGGTGTGTGTGCATGCGTGCGCCTGTGGACAGCATAGCTCAACAGCGAAAAGTCCGTTAAATGCCAAACTTGATATTTATGTTCAGTATCTTCTAGAGATGCGACACGAATATTTTCAAGAATATCCCCCTACCCTCAACTACCCTTTATACTTCTCAAAAATGGCTCTAACGATTTGGATTAAAATCTCGTAAATTTAAGATGTTTACATAACAAATAAAATGTACATCTAGAATTTTCTGGGAATAGGTTCTATTCTCAGTGATTATTTACGAGTTTTACATAACTGCTAAACCATATGAGACAGATAAAAACTCACTACACAAAAAGTGTGGATCTCCTTAAAACACGCAATTTATGTCATATACTTTTTTTTTTCGTGGAGTAGAGCATTTTCGAGATATTTCTTGTTACTGGTTTCAGTTTAAAATACTTAAAATCTTTTTCATATGGAAACGTATCTACTCCTGGCCTCACAAATGCCATAACACCCGCATTTTAAAACATTTTACTGTTTTGTTTCGTGTATTCCCTTATTTCGCTTACTTATAAGGAAGCAAGTAATAAGAACGTTTCTGTTAATGTTTATCTCGATTAGAAGTGGAAGGAAGAATAAGCTTATAAACAATAATTTGTTACAGATACGCAGAGAAAGTCATGTGAATCGAACACAACAGATTTTTTTACCATAATCGGTGATAAATAAAAAATATAAATATTTATATATATATATAAATACAAATAAATAAAAAATGCAGGGACTTTGCAGACTATTTGTAGGTATTTCAACATACACTTATTGTGATACCAATATCTCAAATAGGACACATTTTAATTAAAATGGTTAAAAAATAAATAAACACAGATGTTCTTCCTTTAATGAAGTCTTACTGTAGAAGAAATTGGAAAATATTTGCTTAAATCTTTGAAAATTCCCTGACAAAAATTTAAAAAGGGATTTCATTCAATTCAACGTATCACGAGACGCATAGAAGCCTGAAGACTTATGCAAATACACAGGATTTTAAAACAGTTTTTCTGTTACTCAGTGAACTAATATTAGGTAGATTCCAAGAATTTTTAAATTGAAAACAGTGTTCCTTATAAGTAAATTTACTGACATGTGCACTTTGTTCTTATGCTTCAGAAATAATATTGTATAAGTCTCTATGACGTATAAAATATTCATCTGTAGTGTTCACTCACATGACCTTCTCTACATCCTTGTAATACATTATTTTTGAAAAACGTATTATTCTATCTATTTTATGATAATTGAGATAAACATTTATAAACAGTCTTATTGGTGGCTTCGTTGTAAGTAGAAGGGGAAAAAAAAAAGAGAATACACTAGGTTAAAACGAAAGTCAAATCTTTTAAAAGTTGTTTACCATGTGATTGAAATCCATTTCTTTACATGGCCAGGAGTTGACAATTACCATATGAGAAATGTTACAAGTAGTTTAAAACGAAACCAATAACGAGAAATATCTGGAAGAATTATTATTCCACGAAAAAAGATATATGATATAAGCTGTGTATTTTTAAGAAATCTACATTTGTTTGTGCCGTAAGTTTTTGTTTATTTCTTACTGTTTACCAGTTTAGCAATTTCGTCCAAAATGAAGGGCTCTTCAGAGGCTATTCCAAGAAATTTCAAAATATACGGTTTATTTGTCATGTAAATCTCTTTAATGTGTTGATAAAAATCATTAGAGCTATTTTTGAGAAAATAAAACTTTTCGAAAAATGTACCATGCAAAGAATAGATTGGGGTGGGAGAATTTTCCTCAATATCTTCGTGTCACATCCTTGAAAGGTTAATATTTTATAAAATTTTCATTTTTGAGATATGGTGCACAGCACACGGACACACACACACGCACACACAGATATGGGCCTTTTTCTAAGAATGGTTTCGATACAGGGGGGCCCTAAAACGTTTATTTCCGGCGAAATCTCAGTATCGAATATTTGCGTGGAGTGCAATACTTTCTCTGTCTATGTACAATGTAGAAAAGGTAAAAATAGGTGTCCCTAAAATTTAATTCTTGTACATCAATTACATGTCTTTACCCCCACGAGTTATTACATATTATGTTCACATTTTTATTATATTTATCACTTATGACCGAAGAGTAAGTATTGTGTCCCTCCGATACTTTGATACACAGATTTTAATAAAAATAATAAAAAAAAAAACAAAAAACACGAACTTCCAGATAAAAACCAAACGACAAGGGAACCATGTTGGACACGCAGAAATCTGGTCAGTTTAAACAACATGCAAATTTTACCAGTGCTTTCAAAGAAGTTAAGCAAAATTAACTAGAAAAGCAATAAACTTACCTTGAAGGATATAGGCAACAGTGAATGTGAAGACCAAACTTTTCAATAGGTATTTGAGTAATATTAGTCTAAATGCCACTCGATAAGCTTTTATATGTTACACTATATTTAATAATGTTTACATATTATTCTCTTATATTATTCAAGTACTTTACATTACTTAATATTATTAAATTATTGCTGCTGTTATTATCATCACCGTCATATTTTATTAATAGTCTTTAGGCATTTAAATAGTGATTAATTATTGCAGCTGTTTTAATAGAATTATACTCTTTTATTGTATTCTGGTAAAATAATTATAAGGATAAAACGGTCAGTGTTATTTATTAAACAATCAGAAGAAATTTATCCACTATAACATATTTAGATTTAAATATGGGTTTGTTTAATGTTCGTGGTTTCAAGCGAAGAATTTTACTATATATTAATATCCTGGATTCAGTAAATTGAATCCAACTAACGAAATTAAGATGTATCAATTTTCCTGTCAGTGTTTATCGCAGTCGAATGGTTAATGCTCTTAAAGCGAATTTTGTCACGAAATACTCGATTACAAGATTTCTGTCGTCTGTTGTTTACGAGGGTAATAATTTGTCCTGCCGCTCGAGGACAAAAGAGCCACTCTGACACTCGGGGACTTCACCAAGATATCCACTTCTAAAAAATAACTTGTTCACTAATATCCTCACGTGGAGTGTGCTGTGTGTGACCTCAGAAACGCAACTATTTTCCTTGTTCGCAGATGTATAAATTCACGTCGTTTCACCTTCTTCAGCATAACAACTCTTTAACTCGAAAGGAAAACAACAGGCTACATCTACCAGATTCTGAAACGTCTGCAGCACGTTAGCAATGAAGGGGTATTGTTTCATCTTTGCATTTCTGCTCGTCCTCGCCATCGGCACGGAGGTTGCTCTTGGTGACTGTCTATCCGGAAGATACGGAGGACCTTGTGCAGTTTGGGACAACGAAACATGTCGTCGAGTCTGCAAGGAAGAAGGACGCAGCAGTGGCCATTGCAGCCCTAGTCTGAAATGTTGGTGTGAAGGATGTTAAGATGAACTAGGAAACATTTATCTAAAAGCATTTCATAACATTGAGACATGGATGTTCATCGCAGAGCCATTCTCTAATATTTGTATGAAGAATGTCGATGTGGAAAGTGAAAAGTGTACATAACTATATTTCATAATAAAATTCATCTTTAACTCAGTTGTTATTTGGTAAAATTTGTTATCCTTGCAGTCCAACATTTCCTCATGAATATGTTCTAAAACAATTGAAGTAATGCAAATGTGGCAATTCTTTGAGCTGTCTGAGGTGTGCAATATTTTATCATGCTTAATTTCATGCTTCTGTTTAATACATTTTCAGCTTTCAAAGCATTATCAGTTTTGTATTTTATAATTACTCTGTATAATTATTTGAGTAGATTTGTCTTACACTTTATAGGTATATTATGAAGAAAGTTTTAGAGTGTTGTGTTCAGGGAGACAGGTTTTCTAAGTTGGTACAAACTATTTTATTAGTTTATTCATTATATTTTTGTTTTACCACCCTAAATGTTTAAATTATATTATTATTATTATTTGTAAATAGTTCGAAAGCTCGTAATAGTTTCACACTTGTCATTTTTGTGCAAATTTCTAGAATTCAGTCAGAATAATCCTCTTTCTATCCAAAGAACTTTACACCCTCAAAACAATTAAAAGTAAAACACATTTTTAACTTTGTAACTTTATAAACACATTCTTCTTAAGCTAAAAACCATTATGAAGCTCAAGATAAGACTCAGAATACTTCAGAGTACAACATTCAAAGTTTTAAATGAAAATCATATTTTCCCTTGTAAATTTTCCGCAGTGCTGTTCAAATTTCACCGCTTGAATTCATTGGAATAAGGCATTACGTTTTAAACCACTAATCTGGCATGCTACAGAAATAAATACATAAGAGTTGATTTTAAAATTAAAAAAAGACATTGTTTTAATAGTTTTGGGATAATTTACGTTTTATGACCATTGAAAACAAATTTTATTATGTTACATTAAGTTATAATAAAGAAAAGTTTAAAAATCAAGTGTAAGATGAGAGTATAACTGTCAAATTTTGCGGCACTCTTACGAAAGAATTCTTATGTGTTACATTCATATGATTTTCTATACACATTCCTTTATAAAACTACTCTTACAAAAGATTTCTCTTCTATCCACTCCATTGCAATTAATATTAGAAGAATAAGGGTAATAACTCACACACTACTAAGCTAAAACGATGTAAAGTCTTTTAAGAGCTCTGTATGTAATGGCTTTGAAATTCCGTTCCTTTTGCATGACAAAAATGAGAAAACGTATAACGACTTTGTATTTGAGAAAAAATACACCCAATGGAACATTTGAACCAATAGCAAGGAATTCTAGAAAAGTATTAACTGCACAAAACAATGTATCTATATATCATAGATTGTTTGCCTTTTAATGAGGTTTAACGTTTTTCTATAGTAAAATTCTGTCAATTACATGTTATGCAAAAGTCATCAAGGAAGAAACAGTCTTCAGTGGATGTTCCCAAAAAATACAGATGTAAACCTGTTTGTCACTGAAAATATGAATAACTAACTATGAAATTTCGATTAAAATTCTTAGAGTCCTTTTGAAGAAATCAATATGTTCTAAACCATTCTCTATAAAAAGTAGATTAGAGATTTTTTCTTAAAAATCTTAGTATCCCATCCTTGAAAGCTGAAGAACTTAAATACTAAACTTGGTATTGAACCTACATTTCGTTTTTAAACGAAACTGCACAAACACACGTGGACATATGGACGCACACACAGCATGCCTTTTTCTAAAGCAGATACTTTTATAATTCGATATATACATTTCCGAAATGTTGGATGAAATACAATACTTCCCCTACTTATCATAATTAGTAGGCAAAATGATGGGTGCTTTAAAATATGTTTCAATAATCTGGTGATTTATATTTCGGGATGTCAGAATGTGTGTTGTGTGTGTGTATAAATATATATGCAGGAAATAACCGGAACAAAACAATAGGATAATTGCATTTCTTGTTTTTTAATTCATTAGTTTTGTAACTCTATTAGAGTTATTGAAGGTAACTTGGAACGTAAGCTTGCTTAAATGGATATAATATTTGAAAATAAGATTTCTTTACTTTTCTAAAAATATTCTCTCTTTGTTTAAAGTACACAAGATAAAGCAAATGCGAAAATAAGTATATGAATATTTTCCCATCAAAATGGTGGTTTGTGGTGGGGGTATTTTCATGAAAAACTTCATCTGGCATCCATGGAAGACGATGTCATTACCAATTTTGATTTTTAATGAGTCTTTGTTTTTACTTTCTCTACACAGTGCATGGTTTTTAGGAAGAGAAGGTATTGCACTGCACTGGAAAATTTTATATAGATATTTCAACGGAAATACACGTTTTAAGGTTCCCAGTATTCAAATGTAGAAAATGTACATGGAAAAAATTTCGAAAATTTTGAGTTTCTAAAATATGGCTGTAACGATATAATCACAATACCGTATATTAAAGATACTTATATGACAAATAAAATGTATATCTTGAATTTTTCTGGGAATAGCCTCTGAAGAGCTCTTTATTCTGGATGTATTTTGCTGAATTTTGCATAACTACTAAACCGTTAGAGATAGACAAAAACTTACTTTACAAAAGATGCAGATCTCGTTCAAACACACAATTTTCATATACATTTGTTTTCGTGGAGCTGACTATCTACGAGATATTCTTTGTTATTTTTTCAGTTTTAGAATAATGTTCTCATATGGGAAATTGTCAACTCTTGGACAAACAAAGAAACGGATTTTAACCATATGACAACCAGTTTTTAAAATATTTGATTATTGCTTTAGCCTAATACATTCCCTTGTTTCCCTTCTACTTATAAAAGAAGCAAGTAATAAGACAATTTCTGTTAATGTTTATCCCAATTAGCATGAAGTGGCTAGAAGAACAAGCACTATAAATATAATTTGTTTCAGAGATATAGAGAAAATCATGCTAATGGAATGCATCAGATTTTTGTATTATGCAGAAACACATACACACTTACATCGGCACTGTTTTTGAAAAGCGATATTCTTCTTTTGGGAGCCTTAAAATGAGTATTTTCAATGAAACACTGTATCAAATTTCTGGGTAGGATACTAACTATAGACAAGTCTTAGAAAAAGATAATATTGTGAATTTTAAAGCACGTAAGATTATCGCTGTAGTACATGAACTCAACAACATAATTAAATATTACTGTCCGGAAGATTTTTATTGGCTGTTCCTTTGGTCAACTTCATCAAATGCAATCGGTCTTCCTAAAACAAATCCACCTGTTATACTAGATATCGTGAACTTTTAAACAAAATTCTTTATGTTTCTTGTATTACGCCCTCGACAGTATTATCTTTATGGAGTTACATAGTTTCATATGAGCCACGTCAAATAAAATTGTGCAGAATAATTAATAAAATTGATTACATATGTTTAAACCCAAAAAACTACTAATAAGGACGTAATTCAGTAAAGAAGATATTCTTTGACTGCCTCCGTGGTTGAAAGTTCAGCGAGTTGAATTCTCACCCGGAGATCCCGGGTTCGATTCCCGGCTGGGGCGGGGAATTTTTCCTTAACCAGAATTATTTCTGTCCCCCATAGAGTCTTAAAGTATGAATGAGAGAGTAAATGTGCGTGTGTTTAGTAATATAAAAATTATTACCCTAATGTTCTGAAGCTACAGTTTCACAGGTCAAAAGCCCTCGATATGACCATTGAAGTTAAAGAGGGCTATATAAATGAAACAATTAAAATATTCTTTATAGTATGTATAAAGTGAATATCGAGTATCGACTATCGATACTCCTCAAATATATATAGATTCTAGAAAAATATGAATAAAACCTAAAGAAATTGAAAGCAAAAGAAATAAATGAATGCTTTTAATCCAGTTTAATGCAAATTTGACTTCTTTCTTCTTTTTTTAGATTTATGTCACTCTCTGGGTAAATACTGAATTGGCTCCTCAATTCCGAGACCAAAGCACGAATTCATTAGTCAATAGACGGTACAGGGAGGCGACTACGCAGCTGAGAGCATTTGTTTACATCACGTCAATGAGTGAACATATACACCTAAAAGAAATTTAACTGACCACAAAGACCTACTAATTTTTAAACCAGTACCAAGAAATCAGATGGCATATAAAGAGATAACGCAAATGAGAGAATGTATCTATAAATTACTCCGACAATAAACTCACAAATAAAGAAAAATTATTCATGTATCAAAGACCATAGAGGAAACCACCGCGATGTAACCTGACTGTTAGGCGACGTTAAGCAATTCCTAAAAAGTCGGTACAGATACAGAGATTTTAACGAAAATATATGTTTCGAGACCTCTTGTGTAAAAACACATGTTTAGAAAAAGGACTGTGTATGCGTGAGTGTCTATCTATCTGTGTGTGTTTGTGTGTGTGTGTGTGTGTGTGTCCGTGAACAGCATAACTCAAAAACGAAAATCCTTTTAAATACCAATCTTTGTATTTAAGTTTACTAATTTCCAAGGATGCAACACGGAGATTTTCAAGAAAATCTCCCCATCCCAAACTATCGTTTACATTAAAAAATTTTAAAAAAAACTTGAATTTCTTAAAATGGCTTTTACGATTTCGATTAAAATATCATATATTAAAGATATCTATATCACAAATAAAATGCTTATCTTGCTACCTTGGAATAGCTCTGAAATCCTTTTCATCTAAATGACTTTTGCATAACTGGCAAACAGTAAATGATAGATAAAAACCTACCGCACAAAAAAATGTAGATCCCCTAAAAACACGCAATTAAAGTCATTTACAATTTTATTGTGGAGCTAATCATGTCCGAAAAAAATCCCTGTTATTTGTTTAAGTTTTAAAGTATTAACGGTTTTACTCCTGGCCATGCAAAGCAGCGAACTTCAATGACAATCGCATAGTGCTGTTATTAAAACATTTGAATATCGCTTTAGCCTGGTGTAGCTTATCCCCTCTGCTTATAAGGAACTAAGTAATAAGACATTCTGCTGATTATTATCTGGATGAGCATGAAGGTAAGAGGTTTATTAGCAGAATCTGTAGAGAAAGTCATGTGAATGGAACACATGAGATTTTTTTTTATTTTGCTACATTTTAATAGCAAACCTTCTTGCAGCTTCTACTTCAATCCTCGACTACGTTTTCCTTCATCTCTGTCTGTCTCTCTCTCTTTCTCTCTCCTTCTCTACTTGTCTAGCCATGCATGATGATGTGAGGGTAACCTTGTGGTCTGTGATTCACAAAGTTGTCTCTTTCTCTCCATGACCTTGTTCAATGTTAAGTAGTTCTTGCAAGATGAAAAACATGCTAATGAATTTCAAATTAGCGACTACAGTATACCTAGGATAGCCTATATTGTATATTTAGCTTTGAAGAAAATGTTGATATTTGAAAGTCACAGCTCTTTCACTACTATGCGCAATTTTTCTTGAGTGATCGGCTGCCTATATTTCATTCGCTAGATTTCGCGCAATTTCGGGAGCAGAGCAGAGTGTGACATAAAGTGCGATATTTTTCTTGATACATAGGGCTTCAATACTAGGGTTTAATTTTCTCTGTAGATCCCAGAGTTCAGGAAAATTCAGCTGCGCTGTGTTTTGTTGATTAATGTAAATAGATGTTAATTAGATAACCTATTCAGCATAATGGAGAGGGCTTCAAAGAAAAACATTCTTTGGTTGACAACACTGCAGAAAGACAGGCAGGCAAACTCTATCTTCTTCCATCTGGCCCTCACTTTTTCGAAAAACTAGCGACCAAGGAAACGTGCGTGCGTATCATAAGCCGGCCAAGGCGAGTGCAGTCCTAATCTGGGAGCGGAGAGCAGGCGAACTAACGTGGAGGTAATTTCGACTTCACGCAGTCTGGTTTACTACACCAGCATGCCGCGTAGTATTCAGTGACAGTGATGGAACGCAAAGCGTGTTATTTATAATGTTCGTAAATTTTGCGACGAAGAGAACAAAGAAGCTCAGAAAGTACCCATTACAAATGCTACTGAACGTGTTGTCGCTTCTACCGCTTAAAATAAGACAACCATATGCAACATCATAAAGGAAGTGGGACGAGCAAAATTACATCACTTTACAAGATTGGTAAACCTCTTGCAACAAAGCCGTTTTGTATGATACCTACGGCCAAGCGTGTCATTAAAAGAAAATATTAGGAGTATTACAAGAAGAAAAAGGCAACCTCTATACTGCGATAATATTCAACTTTTACAAAAAGGAGATTAATTTCTTTGGATGTAAAAAACGCTTAGGAAAATATTGAAATTTAAAGATAAACGGAGTGTGCTGAGAGAACGCTCTCACGTAGTAGCTCAGAGAACATAATTTCTTAGAATACTACTGGGTCAATAATATAAGACTGGAAAAACTCAGTTCAGAAGGTAAAAAATATTAAAAATATTATGTGTTCCATTCACTAAACTTTCTCTACATCTCTGCAACAAATTATTGTTAAAAAGCTTACGCTTACGCTAATCGAGAAAAAATTAGCAGAAATAGTATTATTACATGCTTCCTTGCAAGTAGAAGCGAAATAAGGGAAAGTGATAGACAAAATCTAGGTCGCTATGTGACTGAAGTTCCTTTGTTTGTATGCACAGGAGTTGATAAATTCCTGTATGAGAAAATTATGTTTTTTAAATGTAAAATCTAAAACAAGGAATAACTAAAAAACGATCAACTCCAAGAAAAAATGCATATAACATAAATTGTATGTTTTAACATGCTCTACATTTTTTTGTATTGTAGGCTTTTGTCCATCTCTTACGGTTTAGTAGTTATGCAAAATTCCGTAAAATTCATCGAGAATAAAGCAGTCTTCAGAGGCTATTCCCAGAAAATTCAAAATATACATTTTATTTGTTAGGTAAATAGCTTTAATATACGATATTTCAATTAAAATTGTTAAAGCCATATTTGAACAACTCAAAATGTTCGAAAAATTTCCATATAAAGGGTAGTTTGGAGTGGGGGGGATTTTTCTCAAAATCTTGTGTCACATCCCTGAAAGATACTAAACTCAAATATCAAGTTTGGCATTTTACCGACTTTTCATTTTTGTGTTATCGTGCTTGCAGACACATGGACACACACATGCACTTTTTCTGAAAATGTGTGTATTTTCTTATACAGGGAACCCTAAAACATATATTTCTGGTGAAATCTCGGTATCACATTTTTTTGGGTGGAGTGCAACACCTTCTCTATACACTATGTCCATAGTACGTTTAGAGAAACTAAAAAGTCATGTTGAAATAAATGTACTAATAGAAGAATAAAACATAATAATCAATCCAGAATTCGACAGCAATGCTGAATCGGGAGAAGAAACAGCCGCTGGATCGGAGACCGACACGGCAAGTGAGGGAGATATGGAATAATGCCAAGCGAGAGAGTGAAAGAAATTACAAATTTATTGTACTGTAATGGATTTGAGAATATATTTGCTTATGATATGAATATATACAGGATTTTAACACAGGCAAGGGAAATGCCATCATGAACAATCGCTGACGATTTCCCAATTGGAATGTATAAGCGGATAGGGAAGCCATTACTGTACAAGTGGCGCTCCCCGGTATTGGTCGGCTTATACTTCTAACCGCTTAGCTGAGTTTATACTCTACAAATTTCTAATATAATGACTAACTGAGCATAAAATTTGCAGACAATGATTTTATATAAGCTCAGTCGCCAGAGAAAATACCTGCTGTGCAAGGGCTTCCGGGTTTGTTTTCCGGTTGGGGGCTGTATTTATCTATAGCTACAATTAATTCCTCCTCCACAGAGTGTGGAAATGTGAAAGATATTTTTTTTTTTTTCTTGGTAGTGTAACGCCCGCTTTAACTACTTCTGGCACCGCAGGCGGTAAATGAGAAAGTGAATGTGTGTGGTATTCCATGGTAAAAACTTATAAGAATATAATCCATTGATCACACGAGTTAACATTATTGTCGAAAGTGGTATCTTGGTCTTCCGGAATGGCCGCGTCTTGGCTTGAAATGTTGCCGACGTTTCGCCTCACTATGTGGGGCTTCCTCAGGGCGTGTTCTCGTCACGACAGTTCACCCGGAAGACCAAGATACCATGGACACTAGCCGCCGAAGCTTACGCAAGAAATTATTGTCGAAAGATAATATATTCCAAGGATAAAGGGCGCCGAAATCAACCACTGCAGTTTAAGGTGAGTTACAAATAAAAGATGTTTACTTTCTCTACACATACTAAGTACGTAATGTAATTCACCCAAAAAGTCGATACCACTATTTCACCGTAAATACATGTTTTGAAACCCCCTGAATCTAAAAAACATTTTAGGAGAAATTACCTATGTGAGTCTGAGTGTGTGCGTGCCTAAGGCCAGCATAACTCAAAAACGAAAAGACCGTTAAAAACCAAATTAGATATTTAAGTTAGACATCTTCCAAGGATGCGACACGAAGATTTTCAACAAAATCCTCCCACCCCCAACTACCCTTTACATGGAACGTTTTCTAAAAAATTTAATTTTCTCATAAAAAGCTCTAAAGAATTTGATTATAATACCGTATTTTTAAGATATTTTATGACAAACGGAATGTATATCTTAGATATTCTGGGAATAACCTCTGAAGACATATTTATTCTGGATGGATTTTGTGGAATATTGCATAACTGGTAAACCGTAAGAGATAGACAAAGCTAACTTAACAGAAAATGTAGAGCTCGTTAAAACACACAACTGATGTTATATACATTTTCTTCGTAGAGTTGATCATTTTGTAATTGGTTTCATCTTTAAAATACGTATCCTTTTCGCATACGGGAATTTGTCAACTCCTGTCCATACAAAGGAACTTCAATCACGTAGTAAATAGCTTTTGACTATTATTTTAACCTATGGTACTTCCTTATTTCTTTTCTTTAACACCATTTCTGCTAATAAGCTTTTTAACAATAATTTGTTGCAGAGATATAGAGAAAGTCATGTGAATGGAATACAACAGATTTTTATATTAGAATTTATTGCAGCCAAATGGGTAATGCGGTTACAGTGAATTTTGCCAAAACAGATTCGACTACAGGAGCTCTTTCGTCTGCTGTATACGACGGTAATAATTTTTCCCGCCACTCGAAAGTAGAACAATCACCCACACGTATTACATTCCGGGACTTCACCAAAATATCCACTTCTCAAAAATAACTTGTTCGCTAGTATCCTGAGGACGTAAGCTACGAGCGACTTGAAAAACGCAATATTTTCCTTGTCCTCAATTTATTATAATAAATAATTGGAAATATCAGAAGTTAAGCTAAAGAACACAATAGAAATAACACAAATATGAAAAGCAAAATTAATTAATTGAAAATATGCAGAAACTAAGTGTATCTAATCAGCCTATGATATCAATAACAAAAATATAAGATGAACAATAATAATTGGTTGAAAATGTAGAGGAGCTAATTGAAAATAGCACAAGAGAAATAACACAACTATCAGAAAATCAATAATTCTTAATCTGACTTCCTCCGTGGTCGAGTGGTTAGTGAGCTGACTTCTCTCCTCGCAGTCCCGGATTCGATTCTCTGCTGGGGCGGGGAATATTTATTTAGCCAGAATTATTCCTATCCTCCACAGAGTCTGGAAGTATGTATGTGTTGTTTCAAGTGCAAAGCCCCCGCTATGGCCTTAGATGTTAAAGGGGGCTATAAAATGAAACTATAAAAAAAAGTAATAATTCCTAATCGGCTTACCCACCAAGTATTGGTAAGACTGTCATCCCCTTAGAACTTACAAGGCCAGCCAATACCTATGGGTCAGAAGTCTGTTGGGGAGTCTACGACACGAAATCACAGAATGGAGAACCTATTACTAGAGGTAGGCCCATAGCCAGGCATGAACATGGATGATATGAAATGTAAGCGAAACTGAGGAGTGGAAAGGTGATGATGGAGTAATTGGTGGAATGAGTGGTGGGGGAAACCGAGGGACCCGGAGAAAAGTCACCCACGGTCTAACCACACCTCCACGGCGAAAGAATCAATAATAATGACATTAAAATATGAAAAAATAATTTAAAAGTAATAAGTATCATAAGAATTACACAATTCAACAAATTTAAAGAAACATGATTCTTCTTGAAATTTTAATGAATTTTATAGATATTGCATTGCAAAAAAATGCATGTATTTTCCATCGATGTCAAAATACGGCACAATATCGAAAAATAATGAGCAAAGTGAAATCTATCTATATGCAGTTATGTAGCTTTACATCAGCCAATAAAATAAAATAGAGCCAGATACAAATATTAACAAATATCGTAGGGTAGTGCAGTGGATTTAAACCCCACAAATAAAGTTTACACTGTTTTACTTTCTCTACACGTACTATGTACTAAGAATTATTGTATTCCACCCAAAAATTCGATACCGAGATTTCACCGGAAATACATGCTTTAGGACCCCCTGAATCCAAAAAAAACATTTTTAGCAAAAGGTACGTGTTTGTGTGTGTGTGTTTGTTTCTCAGGACAGCAGAGCTCAAAGACGAAAAGACCATTAAATACCAAAATTGGTATTTAAGTTTGGTATCTTCTAAGGATGCGACACGAAATTTTTCAAGAAAATCCCCCCACCCCAAATTTCTGGGAATAGCTTCTGAAGACCTGTTTATTCTGGATGAATTTTGCGTAACTAGTAAACCGTAAGAGATAGACAAAAACTTATACTCAAAAACTGTATATCTCGTTAAAACACATAATTTATGTCACATATTTTTATTTTATGGAGATGACCGTTTTTGAGATATTCCTTGTAATAACGGTTGAGATATTCTTTGTTAAGAAAAACTGATTTCAATCCCATAGTAACCACATTTTAAAACATTTCACTGTCGATTTGGCCTAGTGTATTCCTTATTCCCCTTCTACTTATAAGAAACTAAGTAATACTACCGTTTCTGCTAATGTTTATCTGATTAGCATGAAACAGTAGAATAGGCTTATAAATAATAATTTGTTATAGACATGTAGAGAAAGTCATGTGAATGAACACATAAGATATATCCACTAAAGCAGGTTTTTTATTTTAAAGGTATAATTTTAGAATGGTTGTTTTAAGAAATTTAACAATAATTATGTAATGTTTATATTTTTTCTAATGGATTAGCAGTTTGTTAATTTTTCGATTATTTTATTATGCCTTGAGGGGATTTTAATTTAGTAGCAAAATATAGGTTAAGAGAAGAGCGATAAATACGGATTCTGGAATATTAAGATAAATGTATTTGCAAGTTATATAGGAAATATATTAAATAGAATGATTTTACTCCTTATTTTATTTGTTTAAAATTAATTGTAATAATTGTGTCAATTCTGGTAAGAGTTCATGTGTTTATACACGAAAACTACTTTTAAAACCTATTTAAGTTAATAATATATCATTTACAATATCAAGTATTGAATATTGGTACTCAAAATTAGTATCATCCCATCGCTATGTATAAATATCAAATAAATTATTACTAATCTTTTAATTTTAGTAGAGGAGTGGACATTTAATTTTATTTGTAGCTGCTGGAAAAAATTATGAAAAACCTATTTAAGTAAATAATATATCATTTACAATATCAAGTATCAAATATTGATACTCAAAATTAGGACCATCCCATCGCTATGTATAAATAATATAAATCAATTATTGCTAATCTTTTAATTTTAGTAGAGCAGTGGAAATTAAGTTTTATTTGTAGCTTCTGGTAAAAATATGAAGAGATAGGCTAAAACTTACTTAACAAAAATGTAGATCTCGCTAAAACATACAATTTATGCTATATGCATTTTTTCGTGCATTTTTGACAGTTTTTGAGATACTCCTTGGTATTAGTTTCAACTTTAAATTATTTATACTTTTCTCATACGGGAATTTGTCAACTCCTGTTCATTTAAACAAAGGTACTTTAATCACATAGCAATTAGCTTTTAAAACATTTGACTATCGATTTAGACTGTGGTAATCCTTAATTTCCCTTCTACTTACAAGGACGCAGGTAATAAGACACTTTCTCTTAATTGTTTCTCGATTAGCATTAAGTAAATAGAAAAATAAGCTTTCTAACAATAATGTATTGTAGAAATGTAGAGACAGAATGTGAATGGAACACATCACATTTTTTGTCTTCCATTTACATTAGTTACATCCTGCAATTCCTAAGTGGAGCATAGGGCATCATGACGATGTTTCCGTGATGGGATTTGAATTTCTGGTTTGTAAGTTCGCCGCCATGTGCCATGGTGACGAGGGATCAGCTCGTCGCCCACTTCTTTTACTTGAGTAAACTCATATTGTGGATTTTCACCGAGTTCCTGAAATTTAAGTTTCGAATTGTAAGTAGTAATTTTGGGTGCAGGACCGAAGCCTCCCGTACCCAGGTAAGCTTAGCAGGTAACAACCCCCAAGCCTACCGCGAAACCGGTGTAATTAGCCAGCAGGTGGGGTGGAATGGGTATGCCTAATTTTGTCCTTGATTTCTTTCAGTGTACGGCAAATAAGCTCAGAGTTGAGATGTTTACCGACGAGACTGAAATTACGTGAGTAGAACAGTAAGGAAAAGTCTGCTTCGGAACGGTTACACTGTCGGGGTAGCGCGATGGACTTGCAATGTTAAAAGTTGTCAAAGTTATGGCTGGTGACTGTTTTGCTGAAGACTTAATGGCAGTGATGCCTGTCTCTGAAAAACTACACATGATTTGCGACTATTTAGTGGAAACTTACATCCACGAAAATGTACTCTTTCCTCCTTCCATGTGGGCAGAATTAAGTTGCCATAGACAGAGAACTACCAAGTTTGCGAAAGTTTCCACAACAAATACAACAATCAGTTTTATTCCTGTAGCCCAGATCAGTATAGATTTCTTGAAGTACTGAAGAAAATTCAGTTGTATACTAAAATTGCAATTAATTCATCAACAAATAAAAGAAGTAAAGGTCTTATCCACACATACAGCGAATAGAAAATTTCAAAGCTGGAAAAATTTCAAGAATGGAATACGTGAAGTCGATTTCTTATAGAACCAAACCTGGAAATACATGGAAATAAGACCTAAAAGGAAAAATGCCGCTTATTTTGAAGATTTGATATATATATAAAAGTCAAAATAACAGGATCTAAATGCGGATCCATTGTCAGTAAATTACAGAAAATAAAGAAATAATGACGAAGCTGCCGGTACCCATGGCCACGCTCGCTAAAGCGTCTCGCTTTGGTGCTTCGTGGGCAGGGGATAGTGGGTTCGAGTCCCGCCTTGGGCATGGATGTTATATGTTTGTGCAATGTGTATATGTTTGTAAAGGAACAGTAAAACCAGTAATCTGTAAAACCTACGGGAGGAAATGTAAATGGGAATAGAGCGCCGGAGTCCTGATCAGACTCCGGTACTGTTTTTATAAAAAAAAAAAATGATAAATGTGAAATCTTTTGGGGTGCGAACCAATTCGCCTCTTCGTGGTGCACCCTGGTGCTACATCTGAAACGTCTGCAGCACGTTAACAATGAAGGGGTATTGTTTCATCTTTGCATTTCTGCTCGTCCTCGCCGTCGGCACTGAGGTTGCTCTTGGTGACTGTCTGTCCGGAAGATATGAAGGACCTTCTGCAGTTTGGGACAACGATACGTGTCGCAGAGTCTGCAAGGAAGAAGGACACAGCAGTGGCCGTTGCAGCGCTAGCCTGAAATGCTGGTATGAAGGATGTTAAGGTGAAACAGGCATAAATTGATTGAGCCAGTCTCAAATGCTGGTATGAAAAATGTTTATATGGAGGTGAAACATGTACATTTCATAACAAAATTCAGTTTTAACCCAATTGTTATTTGTATTATTTGTTATCCTTACAGTCCACATTTCCTCCAGTATATGTTGTAAGACAATTGGAGCCATGTGAATACGAAAATTCTTCGCGCTGTCTGAGGTGTATAATAATATACTACACTGCACACAATTTAGTTACTTGGTTTTCAGTTTTTAGAATAGTAGAGTTTAGTATTTTATAGTTGCTCACTATTTAAAATGTTTTGCAGAGTTGTTGCACCCAGTTTATGGCTATACTATAATCGCAAGCTTTATGGGATATTCTTTATTAAGTGAAACAAAATTAAGTGTACAAAATAGCCCCACATATTATTACTTTCTCTACGCGTACTGTGTACATACTGTATATAAAATATATTGTAATGTACCTAAAAATTCGATTCCGAGGTTTCATCGGAAATATATGTTTTGAGATCCCCTGAATACAAAAAATGCATTTTTAGAAAAATGTTCGTGTGTGAGTCTGTCAGTCAGCCAGTGAGTCTATCTGTCTGTGTGTATGTGTGTGTGCAGCATAGCTCAAAAACGAAAGATCCGATAAATACCAAACTTGGTATTTAAATTTACTATCTTCCAAGGATGCGACACGAAGCTTTTCAATAAAATCCCTTTACCCCTAACTGCCCTTTACATTGAACATTTTTCGAAAATGTTGATTTTCTCAAAAATGGCTCTTACGATTTTGATTAAAACATCGTATAACATTTTGAATTTTCTCGGAATAGCCTCTGAAGTCTTCTTTCTTCTGGATAAATTTTGTGCAGTCCTGCATAACTGGTAAATTGTAAGAAAATGATAAAGACTTATTGAATAGAAAATGTAGATATCGTTAAAAGACACAATATATGCTATATATTTTTTTTTCGATGAGTTGATCATTTTTTAGATATTCCTTGTTACTGGTTTCAGATTTAAAATGCTTATACCTACTTCTCTTAAAAGAGGAACTTGTCAACTCCTATTCCTGTCTATACAAAGGAACTTCAATCACATAGCAACCAGCTTTTGACTTTCGCTTTAGCCTATGGTACTCCATTATTTCTCTTCCACTTAAATCGAAACAATAAGATGATTTCTGCTCATTTTTTCGTGATTAGCATGAAGTAAATAAAAGAATAAGTTTTTTTATCAATAATTTGTACAGAGATATAGATAGAGAAATTCATGTGAATGGAACACATCAGATTTTTTTATATCGTGGTCTCAAAAATTATCTACAACTCTATTACTTTTTATTTTTGCATAACTGCTTAGAGTTTAATCACCATAAACCTCTTTCCATTCAAAAAACCTTGTACACTCAAAAACATGGAGCAATTTAGTAAATATATTCTAGTTGACTATTAAATTTCGAGTAGTGATGTCTGTTTTAAAATTATATATATATCAGGATTGAGAGCTCACTTAGACTATGATATGAATATTCTAAATTAAAAGAGATATAACATTAAAATGTACTCATAGGAATTAAAAGCTTTCTAAATGAAAAGTACAAGCTTTCAAGATTTTATAACCTTATAAATGCATTCTTCTAAAGCTAATAACTATTCCAATGATTAAAAGGAGACCAGGGATGATATTTGGTAATAAAAATCTCAAAATTATAAAATGAATATGAAAACTTCTTACATTTCTTCCTAGAAATTTTCAGCAATGCTAAACAATTTATTGTTTTAGTTAATTGAAATAATCCAAAATACCACACTGCTGAAGGAATACTTTTTATATCACGACAGTAAATACTTATATCAGGCTGAAGAAAGAAATAGTTACGCAATCTTGTTTAAAGACTTTGTGGATGATATCTGCTTTATGATCCTTGAGTAAGGTTTTTCTGCGTTATATTAAATTACTATAACCAAAACATCTGAGCTTACGATACCATTACAGCAGTAAAGTGTGCGGCATTTTCACAACAGAATATATGAGTATAAATAAACATTTGATTCGTCCCAAACATACGAGTTTATCCACCTATTCTACAATATGTTGTTCTTACAAAAGCTCAATGTTCTGATAATTCATGGAAATCGAGATAAACAATAAGGGAAATAGATTAATTACATGTTCGCTTGTAGACACAAAGGGAATTTTTTCTTTCCTTCTCTTTAGAGTATATTTACCATTTCAGAGGCAATGAATAAAACTATTATTATCACGTCACTGATAGCATTGAATGATTATAAAAATTGATTCTCTACACGTACTATGTACATAGTGTATACAGAAGGTATGGCCCTCCATCCAAAATTTCGATGCCGAGATTTCACCGGAAATATATGTTTTAGAGTCTCCTGTATCCAAAAAAAGAAAAAAAAAAGTATTTTTAAATAAAGGTCCGTAGTTGTGTCCATGTGTTCGTGTGTCCGTGTGTCTTTGAACACGATAACTCATAAACGCAAAGTCGGTAAAATACCAAACTTGGTATTTAAATTTAATATCTTTAGTATCTTCCAGGTATTCGACACGAAAATTTTGAGAAAAATCCCCTACCCTTTACTCGGAAAAAAATTTGAAAATTTACATTTTCTCAAAAATGGCTCCATCGACTTTGATTAAAATACCGTATATTCAAGATATTTATATGGCTAATAAAATGTATATCTTGAATTTTCTGGGAATAGCCTCTGAAGACCTCTTTATTCTAAATGTATATTGCTGAATTTTGCGTGACTGGTAAACCGTAAGGGATAGAAAAAACTTACTACACAAAAAAAATAATATAAATGTTTTCCATGGAATTGACCATTTCGGAGAAACTCTTTGTTATTTGTTTCAGATTTAAACTTGCAAAGTTGCAAACTCCTGGCCCTGCATAGAAACGGAATGCAACCACTTGGAAAGTAGCTTTTAAAAGATTTGACTATCGTTTTAGCCTAAATTTTCCAGCTGTCTCGCGTTTTTCCTGAACAACCACAAGGAGATTTCAAATTATTTTGAGGAGTCACACCTCAATGGCGACTTACAAACTCCTTAAGTACTTAAGTCTCACGTTTTATAGTTAACCAAGTAATATGTCACTTAATCTGAATTAATTGTTTATTCCACATCAGTCGTGTATAGAACAGAAGTTGGAGAGGTAAAGGCAGACTGAAAAATTCAGTGTCATAGCCGAGATTTGAACCACAGAGCTCCTGGTTTCCGACCAATTGGTTGTCTTAATAATTGGTTAACTATATACCCTTTCTTTCAATTTTAACAGTGCGCTGAAAATCAGCGTTTTATCAATGACTTATGAAAAATCTTATGTGTTCCATTCAAATGACTTTCTCTACATCGCTGTAACAAATTATTGTTGAAACATATTCTTCTATCTATTTTATGATAATCGAGATAAACATTAGTAGAAATTTTGTTAATTACTTGCTTCCTTGTAAGTAGAAGGAAAATAAGGGAATACACTATGCTAAAAGAAATGTCAAATCTCTTAAAGGTTGGTTGCCATGTGGTTGAAATCCTTTTCTATGTAGGGCCAGGAGTTTACACTTACCATGCGAGAAAAGTTTAAGTATCTTAAATCCGAAACAAATAACGAGGAATATCTCATAAATGATCAATTCCATGAAAAAAGTAGGTATATGACATAAAACTTTGTTTTAAAATGATTTACACTTTGTGTCGTCAGTTTTTGTCTATCTCTTACGGTTTTATGCAAAATACAAAAAAAAAAATGCATCCAGAATAAAGAGGTCTTTAGAGGTTATTCCCATAAATTCAAGATATACATTTTATATGTAAATATCTTAAATATAAGAGATATTAATCAAAATCGTTACAGCTATTTTTGAGAAAATCACAATTTTCGAAAGTTTTGCCATGTAAAGGAAAATGGAGTGCGAGGATTTTGTTGAAAATCTTCGTATTGCATCCTTGGAAGATACCAAACTTAAACACCTAGTTTGGTATTTAAGGATCTTTACGTATTTAAGCTATGCTGTCCATAGACTCACACATACACACACGAACCTTTTTCTGAAAATGATTCTCTTGGATTCAAGGGACACAAAACATGTATTTCCGGGAAAAGCTCAGTATCGAAGTTTTGGTTGCAATACAATACCCTCGGTTAGGCCACTCGCCTTTCAATTAGACGGCACGGATTCGATCCCAAGCGACCGCATGTGAGATTTGTGGTCGTCAAAGCTGCACAGGTGAGGGTTTTTTCCAGGTTCTCCGGTTTCCCCCGCCATCTCATTTTTACCAGGGCTCCATCTTCCCTTCATGTATCACCAGTGTCATCGCCTGCGGTGCCAAAAGTAGTAAAAACGGGCGTAAACACTACCAAAAAACACAAACACAAGGACACACACACACACTATTTGTTCTAAAAATGATTTTTATGCAGGAAATCCTAAAACGTGTATTTCCGATGAAATCTCAGTATAGAATTTTGGGTGGAATACAATACCTACAATATACTTAATGTACATAGTGCTTGCAGTGAAAGTGAAAACTGAGTACAGATGGTGAAAAAGCAGCCAGACCGGATGATACCTGGCGTTATCTGCTTTGTGTGATATATAAAATAAATACATAATCTATAAAATCAATTGGATGTTCAATTTGAGACTCGAATTCCGTCGCACATAAACAAAGACGATATAGGTGTTTGTGTGTATGTGTACGTTACGGAGGGGTATTCCGCACTGAAGCCGTGGGCTTATTGTAGTCAGATCCCTGGAGGAGAGGATGTGGTAAGTGTAACTTTAGGGAGGGAGAGGGAGAGGGCCGTCGAGGAGTGTCCCCAACAGTTTTTCATCTCGACACGGGGAGCTCCAGAAGCCCCTGGATAGACCACCTGAGTTCGCAATCACTAGTGCAATCCGCTAAATTTGACGGATTTTGCTCACTGTCAACAGGTAAAATTTCGCATTTAGCGGTCACTTTTTAACGGATTTATGAACTGATAATTTTAATTGTTTTCTCGCAGAAACCATGTGTAGGACAGGAGTTGGACAGGTAGAGCCAGACTGAAAAATTCAATGCCATAGCCGGGATTTGAATCGCGGATCTTCCGGTCCCTAGCCGGGTGCTCTACCACTGAGCTATCATGGCAACTTGCCGGTATAGCATTGAATTTCTCAACTGACTCATATGTTTCCCGATAAACCACCAGGTTGCCTCAAATTATGGCAACCTACAATGTTGCAAGTATGCTAAGTCCCAGGATTCATAGTATAGCCAACTATTATGGACAATTGTGATAATTTTAATTGTTTTCTCACAGAAACCGTGTGTAGGACACTAGCTGGAAAGGTAGAATCAGACTGAAAAATTAAATGCCAAAGCCGAGATTTGAAGCACGGATGTTCCGGTCTCTAGCCGGGTGCTCTACCACTGAGCTAACATGGCAATTTACTGGCATAGCATTGAATCTCTCAACTGACTCGCATGTTCCCCGGATTTTTGAACTGTAGTCACAACTACATTCTTCTGTTTCATTCACAGAATGAACATGTATGTATTATGCGATTGAAATAAAATGCGAAATATGTAAAAGAACAGAACAAAAATCTTAAGTGTACCATTCACATGACTTTCTCTACATCTCTGTCACAAATTATTGTTAAAAAACTTATGCTTCTATTTACTTCATGCTAATCGAGAACAAATTAGCAGGAATAGTCTTATTACTCGTTTCCTTATAAGTAGAAGCGAAATAAGCGAGTACCATAGATTAAAGTTATAGTCAAAAGCTGGTTGCCTTTTGACTGAAGTTTCTTTGTTTATATGGACGGGAGTTGACAAATTCCTATATGAGAAAAGTAAGTTTTTCATAGCTGAAATAAAAAACAATGAATGTTTCAAAAAACGATCAACTCCACGAAAAAAATATATAACATAAATTGTGTGTTTTTACGTGCTCTACATTTCTTGTGAAGTAAGTTTTTATCTAAGTCTTACGGTTTAGCAGTTATGCATAATTCCGTAAAATTCGTCCAGAATAAAGTAGTCTTCAGAGGCTATTCCCTAAAAATTCAAAATATACATTTTGTATATGATATTTTAATCAAAATCGTTAGAGCAATTTTTGCGAAAATCAATATTTTCGAAAAAAGTTCCATGTAAAGAGTAGTTTGGGATGGGGGGATTTTTCTCGAAACCTTCGTGTCGCATCCCTGGAAGATACTAAACTTAAATACCAAGTTTGGTATTTTACCGACTTTTCGTTTTTGAGTTATCGTGTTCACAGACACACGGACCTTTTTGTGAAAATGCTTTTTTTTCTTGGATATAAGGGACCCTAAAACATATATTTCCGGTGAAATCTCGGTATCGAATTTTTGGGTGGAGTGCAATACCTTCTCTATACACTATGCACATAAGGCGTGTAGAGAAAGTAAAAAGGAAGGAATAAAATGTAATTTTATGCAACTCATATAAGAAAACAGTAAAAAAAGTTCTATTGTTTTCTTTTGTGTACTGTTTAATAACGAATATTCCTGCAGCCTACAATTAAACTCTTGACCTTAGCCATAACCGATTTAAGTTGTCTTGCTTCCCTCTTTCTTTCTCTTAATCTGATTCTTATTCCTTCTCTCATTTATGCACGATATACTGCGAGCGCAAATTGTGGAATATGATTCATACAAATTGCCTATTTCTACTCAGTCAACTTCTTCAGATGGCTAAACTCAGCCCGATAAATTGTAAACAAGTGCAGAATTTAAAAAACGAAGAAGCATATACATTATATTTTGGTGTAATGGAGTTTAATATTGTTAGTCTTTTATATATATTCTTACTAATCCCATACAGCCCCTACAGAATAAATGACTAATGTATCCCATTCACATGAATTTTCCACCTATTCGGTAACAAACAACTCTTATAAAAGCTTACTCTTTTATCTTTTCATGCACATCAAGCTGGGCATTAGCAAAAGCTGTTTTATTACTTATTTCCTTATAAATGGGAAGCGTACAAGGGAATACGTTAGATTAGAGCTTAGTAAAACATATTTTGAAAGCTTTTTACCATAAGGCTGAATTTGCGAGGAGTAAAACAAAAAAATATGTATGAAAAGAGTCCTATTTGAAAAAATAATGAGTATTTTAAAATCGCAAAACAAGGAATATCTGGGAAATGTTAACTCCACAAAAATTATGTGGTTTAAATTGTGTATTTTAACGATATTATAGTTTTGTGTGTTAAGTTCATTTCTATCGCTTACGATTTACCACTTATGCAAAACTCATCTAGAATGAAAGAAAGGTCTTCAGAGGCTATTCCCAGAAATTGCAAGATAAAGTTTTAATTGTCATGTAAACGTATTTAATATACGGTAGTTCAATCAACTTGTTAGAAACATTTTTGAAAAAATCAAAGCTATTGAACAATTTTCCATTTAAACGGTAGTTTTGGGTGAGGGATTTACCTGAAAATCTTTAAATATCTTCTTTGCTAAACTTAAACACCAAGGAACTATGTAATAAGATCATTTCTGGTAACGTTTATCTTGATCAGCATTATGTAGATAAAAGAATAACCTTTTGTAAGAATAGCTTATATTCAGAGTAGATAAAGGCACGTGAGTGAAAAACTTTTTTTTCTCTTTCTTTTTAGTCAGCGGGTCTCAAAACATATATTTCCATGAAATCTCGACGGTAATTTTTTTATTGTAATATGATAATTTCCTCACTTACATTATGTCGTAGAAAAAGTAAAAAAGAAACGTGGTTTCCAGTTGATAAAAATATAAAATATGTTAAAATTCAAAGCAACAACAAACTTTAATAAAAAATTTATTGAACATAAATTACGTGCTTTAAAAGATACCTCTTCATAGAGTAAGTTTTTTTTTTTTTTTTTTTTTTTTTTCTTTTCTTTTTTTTTTTTCTTTTTTTTTTTTTTTTTTGCAATTACACAAAAGCAACTAAGAATAAATATAGTCTTAGAGAAATTCAAGATATACACTTTTTATCACGAAACTAACGTAAGCAAAATGTAAGTAGTTTAGAGAAGGAAATGTTCTCTGAATATTTGTGTCGCATTCCTGAAAGATCCTGAATTAAAACTCGAAATTCCGTATTTAGCGCCTCTTCATTTTGAGTCATGCGGTTCATACACAACTGTAGATTCTCTGGTACCACAAAAACACATTACATGTGTTTTAAAGGACTCTGTGTGTGATTTAAAATGTCTGTATTTCTCTATGGATTTTTCTTTACTTTTACTTTCTCTACACGCTCTATTTACACAGAATACAAAGAAGGTATTGTAATGCACATAACAATTCGATACAGAGATTTCGCCGGAAATACGTGTTTTGGGTCCTCCTGAATAAAAAAAACAGAATTTTTAGAAAAAAAGTCCGTGTGTGTCTGTGGACAGCATAGCTCAAAAACGTAAAGACCAAACTTGGTATTTAAGTTTGGTGTGTTCCAAGAATGCGACACGAAGATTTTGAAGAATATCCCTCCCATCCCAAACTACATGGAAAATATTTCGAACATTTTGATTTTCTCAAAAATGGCTGTAACGGTTTAGATTTTAATCTCTTATATTTAAGATATTTGCACACCAAATAAAATGTATATCTTGAATTCTCTGGGAACAGCCGTAAAAGACCTCTTTATTCTGGATGATTTTTATTGAATTTTGTACAACTGGTAAACCGTAAGAGATAGACAAAAATTTACTACATAAAAATATAAATGACGATAAAACACATAATTTATGTAATATAATTTTTTTTTTCGCGGAGTTGGCCACTTTTCAGAATTTTTTTTTACTGTTTTCAGTTTTAAAGCACTTATGCTTTTCTCATAAGGGAACTTGTCAATTCCTGGTCACAAAGAAACGGATTTCAATCCTATAGCAACCATATTTTAAAACGTCGGTTTAGCCTAGTGTATTCCCTAATTTCCCTTCTATTTATAAAGGAGCTAAATAATAAAACCATTTCCGCCAATGCTTTTCCATTAAATAGACAGAAGAATAAATTTACTAACAATAATTTGTTACAGATATGTAGAGAAACACATGTGAATGGAATACATAAGATTTTCCTGATTGCATTGCTGCTATGTTAATATGAATATGAAATTGTATTCACATTTGATAAATAAATACTTTGCAAGATATAAATTACTTCATGAATTTCATTATGTAATTATATTGTTAAAATATTCTAGGGACCTCAAAATTTGAGAAAACTGGTTGGCATTATATAAATTTAAGCTTTGAGCCACACACGAAAACTTTAAGCATTGATATTTCTTTTACTTTGATTACCAAGTTATGATAGCTTTTTAAATGTTAGAAATATTAATCTCTTAAATTATAACTTTTTCATAAGAAACATTTTTGAAAAAGTTTCATTGGTGTCACGATAATGTTGTCGACTGTAATAACAATATATACTTCGGCACATTATGGCATATTTCAGTTGTGTTTAAAAAAAAAAAACTAAGCCGCGTGGGAGATTTTGAAAGTGTGAAAATGTATTTTTGAGAAAAACAGTTGTCTAAAATACCGTGCCAGGAAACAAGTGTATTATTCGTTATTTGAAGAATTATTTAAGACTAGAGCATGAGGAAGGGGGAGAGGGATGTCAAATGTTAACTTTTATGGATGCTTAAAATATGCAACTGCCACATATTTCCTATTTTCGATTTTGTGACCGACTATAATCAAATTTCGTTCTCAGAGACCCTTAATTGTGTTACTCCCTAATGTGGAAAGTATGCTACAAAGATAGACTGGCAACAAGAACTTTCCGGGTTGCTAACAATGGCAACATTTCGACATAATCAGGGCGTTAACTGTGTAGCTAGTGACAAGTTTACATTCTGGGGCTCCACCGTATATGTGTGCTTCTTAGAAGTACAACTCTTTCGTTTTCGATGCGCATACGCCCACTGGCATTATAATGAGATCTTAGAAAATGCGAAATTCTTCCTTGTTGACCCCAAAGTACAAAAGTATAAATTCTCGTATTTAAATTATCTTCGGCACTTCAGCACAAAGTTCGAAGAGAAGAAAGTAAAAAAGCTTTCTACATCTACCAGATTCTGAAACGTCTGCAGCAGTTAACAATGAAGGGGTATTGTTTCATCTTTGCATTTCTGCTCGTGCTCGCCATCGGCACGGAGCTTGCTCTTGGTGACTGTCTGTCCGGAAGATATAAAGGACCTTGTGCAGTTTGGGACAACGATACGTGTCGCCGAGTGTGCAAGGAAGAAGGACGTCGAAGTGGCCATTGCAGCCCCAGCCTCAAGTGTTGGTGTGAAGGATGTTAAGGTGAAATGTTGTATATGTAACAGCATTATATAATTAAATCTGCCTCAAATTTTATTTTTTGTTATTTGTTATTCATCTTGCCAGCCAGAACCTTCTAATCTAGGTAATGTTGATAAATAAATGCATACATCCACATATGAAACATATTAGGTCAGTTGAATAAAAATATGATGTGTTCCATTCACATGACTTTCTCTATATCTCTGTAAATTATTATTGTTAATAAGCTTATCTTTTATTTATTTCATGCTAATCGAGAAAAATTAGCAGAAATAGTCTTAGTCTTATTTCTTACTTTATTGTAAATAGAAGCGAAATATGGGAGTACCATAGATTAAAGTGAAAGCCAAAAGCTGGTTGCTATGTGACTGATGTTCCTTTGTTTATATGGACAGAAGTTGACAAATTCCAGTATGAGAAAGGTATGTTTTTCAAAGCTGAAACCCAGAAAAAGGAATATCTCAAAAACGATCAACTCCACAAACAAAATATATATAACATAAGTTATGTGCTTTAACGTGCTCTACATTTTTTGTGGGTAAGTTTTTGTCCATCTCTTACAGTTTAGTAGTTATGAAAAATTCAGCCAGAATAAAGTAGTCTTCAGAGGCTATTCCCATAAAATTCAAAATATACATTTTATTTGTCAGGTAAATAACTTTAATATACGATATTTTAATCAAAATCGTTAGAGCCATTTTTTAGAAAATCAAAATTTCTGAAAAAAGTTCCATGTAAAGGGTAGTTTGGGGTGGGGGGATTTTTCTTAAAATCTTCGTTTCGCATCCCTGGAAGATACTAAACTTAAATACCAAGTTTGGTATTTTACTGACTTTTCGTTTTTGAGTTATCGTGTTCACAGACACACGGACACACACACACACACGGGTCTTTTTCTGAAAATACCTTTTTTGGATACAGGGGACCCTAAAACATACATTTCCGGTGAAATCTCGGTATCGAATTTTTTGGTGGAGTGCAATACATTCTCTATCCACTATCAGTAAAAGATTTTAATTGAATAACAATTTACTTTTACTAATAAGTATTACATTGGAAAATGTTCAGTATAAACTGAATAAACAAATGAATATGCATTGTTATGGAGGAGCATATAGCAGTATGTTGTAACAATATATAGGTGTATTAAGTCAAGTGCACCAATAACTGAAGGAAATCTAAGGCGATCAGAACATTTTTCTTTGTCTTGAATTCCAAAAGGAGGTTATCCAGTCACTTGTCTTTGCTTCAGTTCTGTTTGACACGAAGCCTATGGTGTTGCACACCGTGGATTAGTGAATACCAAAATCTCCTGCAACTTGGTCAACTAAATTGAGTAAAAAAGTCTCATTTTCTGATGCGAACTTAATGTGCCACCCCTTGTTTCATCCATTCTATCTAGAAAACAGTTTGTTAAAAAGCTTACACTTTCACTTTCCAACCTCAAAAGCTTTTTGGAATCACTAGGACTAATGTCACTCTCTTACTGTAGCCATTTACCTGGTGTATGGGTAAAAATGCTGTCATAGTTATTTCAGCTATTTTTGCAAGTCAACTTAAAAATATTTTAGCTAATACTTAACTCAACAAGTAATCACTGAATGTTATTCAAACAAATTTTAAGTATTTGCTAGAAAAACTAGTAATTACTGAACAAGCAAAAGTAATAGCTTTTCAGCAATCAGTGAACCCTGAACTATAAGTAATTACTCATGGTTTATTCAATGTGTTATCAATATTGACTTAAAATAATGTAAGTAAAAGAGTTAACTGACTTCTATCAACTGATCCATTATCTTGAAAGTTAAACGTATTCAAGAGAACACAGTGCTAATTTTGGTTTCATTTGAAAATAAAATTGAATTTCATTTATGGACACTCTTTTAACTGCTGTGGTTTTCAGCGTCTATACTGGGCGATAATGGCCGCTTAATTTTGCTCAGATGTCTTTTTATGACGCTTGAGGTTCTTTTACGTACCGTAAATTTTATATATGGAACCACCGGCTTTATTTTTCATTCAAGAAAGCCATTGCTAGGGTTTTTATACCCTCAATCACATGACTTTCTCTACCTCTTCGTAACAAATTATTGTTCATAAGCTTATTCTTCTATCTACTTCATGCTAATCGAAATAAACTTTAGCAGTTATAGGCATAAGAGAAATAATGGAATACGCTAGACTAAACCGACAGTCACATGCTTTAAAATGTAGTTGTTGGGTACATTAATCGGACTCTTTGCGTTGCCAGTTGTTGAAAAGTTCCCGTATATAAGTGTTTTAAAAGTGAAATCAATAACAAGGAACACCTTAATAACAGTCAACTCCAGGAAAAAAAGGATTTTAATATAAATTCTGTGTTTTAATGAGTTCTACATTTTGTGTGAAGTAAGTTTTTGTCTATCGCTTACAGTTTACCAGTTATGTAAAATTCCGCAAAATTCATTCACAATTAAGATGCTACTCCCAGAAAATTCGAGGTATACATTTTATTTTTCATGCAAATATATTTAAATACGGTATTTTAATCAAAATCGTTAGAGCCATTTTTGAGAAAAACAATATTTTCGAACATTTTTGCACGTAAAGGGTAGTTGGGGGAGGTGGGGATTTACTTGAAAATCTTCGTGGCGCATCCTTGGAAGATACTAAAAATTAAACACCAAGTTTTTTGAGCTATGCTTTCCACAGACACATAAATGCACATGCACACACACAGACCTTTTTCTAGAAATGTTTTTTATATTAGGAAGTCCCAAAACATGCATTTCCGTTGAAATCTCAGTATCGAATTTTTGGATGAAATAATACCTTCTGTATACACTGGCTGAACGACTGGATGTGCAGTTTGTGGACTCAAATTCGTGGATTGACGACTGGGACTATGGACGGGATGGAACAGAAGAGGAACTTCAAAGTTGGCAGCATTGTTCGCGAGGGTATCCGAGTGGAGCGGTGTCACCGAGCAGCACTGACAACGGCTTCGGGGAAGCGACGATTCTCAGGTAGGGGCACATTCCTTAAGGTTGTTACAGGTAAATTGCCGAAGCATCATAAACAAAGCATTAGAATTTTGGAATTTAATGGAAATAAGTAATCCAAGTGTGATTATAGGTACGGAGTCATGGCTCAGTGTTGATATTAATGACGCGGAGATATTTAGATCAGATTACAGGGTGTTAGGAGGGATAGGGAAGAAAGGGGAGGGGGAATTTTTATTTGTTCCAAGTTAGAGTTAAGCAGTAAGATATTGTGGGTGGAAGAAGACGTAGAAATGATGGCCATTGAAACTATCGATCACGAAAACGAAGCAAATAACATTACATTAATAGCGTGTTACAGACCACCTGGCGAAACTAACTTTAAAACTCTTCATAAACTAGTGGAAAAAATTTCTTCGGAAACAGGAAAAAATGTTATTTTAGCAGGAGATCTAAATTTGCCAAATGTAAACTGGAATGGGCAGTTATTAGGAGGTGAAGCTCAATGTGTTGTTAACCTTCCGGTTTGGGATCACGGGTTTTCGCAGGTAGTCAAAACAGATACCCGGAAATCGGCTGTACTGGACGTGTTTCTATGCAGACCTGAGTCATTGTTTAGCGCATGTGAGGTTTTTTCAGGTATAAGTGACCACAGCTGTGTACAATTAGACATAAACTGGAAGGTGCGAAACCGGTTTGAAGGAGAAGAAATTATTAGTTTTAACTTCTGCAGAGCAGACGTAAATGGAATTCAGACTTTTCTCAAAAAGCAATTTTGCCTGTTTGTAAAATCTGCAACAAATGTAGATGCAGCATGGGATAGTTTCAAAATACTTATTTCGGAATCAATAAAGAAATACGTTCCATACAAAGTTATCAAACAAAATAATGATCCAGAATATTATACAAGATCCATCAGAATACTTAAACGAAAGTCTAGGCGCGCGTATCATAAACGGAAGAGGTCAGATTGGCATTTTAACAGATATAAAGAATTAGCTAAACAATTGAAAGACGAAACGTTGCAAGCCCAGGAGCGGTTCTTAGAACACATTCTTAGCGGGACCAATAATAGTTTGAAATCTTTTTACAATTATGTAAATAGACGCAGGGGAAATAAACTTGGCATGCCAGAACTCAAGGAAAATGGAATTGCCACATTGAACGATAAGGAAAAAGCGAACGCATTAAATTCACATTTTGTGTCTGTTTTTAACAAAACGGATTATAATTATAAATTGGAAATTGAGGATAGTGGAAATTCCGTTTTTCAAATAATGGCATCTAAATTGCGCAGAAGGATCAGAATGTTGCAAAATCGAAAGTCGAGGGGGCCTGATAATATACCGACCGAAATACTAAAAATTGGAGGGGAATTCGTGATTCCGTACCTAATGCTTTTATTTAATATGTCGATAAATAACTCTGCCTTACCGGAAGACTGGAAAACCGCGATTGTAGTTCCAATTCATAAAGGGACAAATAAAACAGAACTAAATAATTATCGACCAGTCAGCCTAACTTCAGTAGTGTGCAAATTGATGGAACATTTAATTGTGGAATATATACGGGAGGAATTAGAAAACAAAAAGTGGTTCAATAAAGCGCAACATGGGTTTAGACCTGGATACTCGTGTGAAAGCCAGATAACGTCATTATTTTAAGATTTAGCAGAGGAGGTGGATGCAGGGGGAAGAACAGATGCAGTGGTGATAGATTTTTCCAAAGCTTTTGATGTTGTATCATATAATTTACTTATCCAGAAGCTAACTGCTACAGGAATTGATAAACGCGTAGTTCTATGGGCTAAAATTTTTTGGAAGGAAGATCGCAAAGAGTAAAAGTAGGCAAGCAGCTATCTGAAAGGGGTATGGTAAGCTCGGGAGTACCCCAAGGCTCAGTACTGGGGCCGTTACTTTTTCTTATTTTTGTAAACGACATAACTGTCAATATAAAATGCCAGATAAGGTTGTTTGCAGACGATTGTATTATTTACAATAAAATTAGAAATGTTGAAGATGAAACTGCTCTTCAGGGTGATTTAAATAAAATTAGTGATTGGGCTGCTGCAAATAAAATGAAAATTAAGTAAGTCAATTGCATTTAATAGATCTAGGGAAAAAATTCTGCAGAACTATCACATAGGTGGGGAAAAAATTCCACAGGTGGACAGCTGCAAATACTTGGGAGTTTACTTGGCGAGTAACGCTGGATGGGACGAGCAGGTAAATTCTGTATCTAAGAAAGCGTGGAAAATACTGCACTTCTTAATGAGGATTTTAAAAAAGGGGAGTGCAAAGTCCAGGGAAATCGCGTACAAGTCCTTAGTGCAGCCGGTCATGGAATTTGGAGTATCTTGTTGGGACCCGTATAGAGTAAATGAAATTGATTCGTTAGAAAAGATCCAGAAAAGGGCTATAAAATTCATAAAAAGGGGTACATATTTTGGGCCTACAAACGCTGAGGAGATAAAATGGGAGCCGTTGAAAGTTAGGCGTGAGAAACAGAGGTTGTGCACTTTATTTAAAGCTTACGCTGGCTTAAACACATGGGAGGACGTTACTGACAAACTGGAAAACCCAACTTACTATGCACGAAACGATCATCCGTTCAAAATTAAGGGTAGAAGATACAGAACTGGTGTGGGAAAGTTCTCCTTTGTAAATAGAACCATAAAAGACTGGAATGAATTGCCTGGAGCAGCTTTTCGGGGTTGTCCCCTGTCTCTGAAGAAATTTAGGAAAAATCTTGATTTTAATGTTGGGAAATTTTTGTAAATATTCCTTAAATGAAATGTTTGTGATTTTATATTGTTGTAAATACAAATGTTAAATTGGTTGGTGATTCTAATTATGAAATTAATTAATCTGAATTGAGAGAAAAATTAATGTTTTCATATTTGTGTAAACAACTATTATATCTAGCTTACAAAGCCATAAACTGGCAACTGTGATTTATTGTTTATATATCTTGTATACACATATAACTCTGCCACCGGGTGATACCCACTTGCAGAGAAATACATACATACATACATACATACATACATACATACATACATACATACATACATACATACATACATACATACATACATACATACATACATACATACATACATACATACATACATACATACATACATACATACATACATACATACATACATACATACATACATACATACATACATACATACATACATACATACATACATACATACATACATACATACATACATACATACATACATACATACATACACACACACACACACACACACACACACACATACATACATACATACATACATACATACATACATACATACATACATACATACATACATACATACAGACAGACAGACAGACAGACAGACAGACAGACAGACAGACAGTAAACATTTTGATGTGTTCCATTCAAATAACTTTCTCTATGTCTCTGCAACAAATTATTGTTAAAAATTTAAAAATCTTATGCTTTTATTTACTTCATGCTAATGTAGAAAAAAATAGCAGGAATGATTTTATTACTTGCTTCCTTGTAAGTAGAAGCGAAATAAGGGAAAATCACAGAATAAAGGGATAGTCAAAAGCTGGTTGCTATGTGCCTGAAGTCCCTTTGTTTGTATGGTCAGGGGTTGACAAATTCCTGTATGGGAAAAGTATAAGTTTTTCAAAGCTGAAACCAAAAACAAGGAATATCTCAAAAACGATCCTCTCCACGAAAAAACTGTATGTAACATATTATACGCTTCAAAATTTGGAGAAAGCTAAATGTAACGGAGTAGGGAACGTTTAAACTTTAGCTAATATAATGGTTTAGTTCTTAGGAGAGTATTATGTCCACCCAAAGTTTGATGTCGATCTTTTCTAAAGTAATATACATTTTTAAACTTCTACATGCACAGACACATACACACAATTTTATAAAAAGGTTCCCGTGCTGGTCTTTGAGCAGCATAACTCAAAAACAAAATTTGATGAAATACCAAACATAATGATACCCATCATCTTCCAAGGATGCGATACGAAGGTTTTGAAGAAAATGGCCACACTCAAATTTACCCTTTACAGGGAAAGATTTCAATTTATTTTAAGGTTTCAAAATCAACATTAATGATGTATGGAAAATAAATGCGCCCAAGGGTAACTGAAAGTAAAAGCTGGCGAGAGTGGTATTAATTAATTGTTTTTGCTTTCTCTAGTACCAACGTACAGTGTACATAGTGAATAGAGAACGTATAGTATTCTGCCCAAAATTTCGATACGGAGATTTCACCGGAAATACATGTTTTGAAACACCCAGAATAAAAAAAAATCAGCAACATCCCCGTGTGTGTGTGTCTATGGCCAGCATAGCTCAAAAATGAAAATCGCTTAAATGCCAATCTTCCAAGGATGCAACACCAAGACTTTCAACAAAATCCCCCACCCGAACTATCCATTACATGGAACGTTTTCCGAAAATTTTTATTTTTTCAAAATGACCCTAATGCAAAGTTTAAAATTGAAACTAATAAATCAAAACGGTTAACTCTACAAAATACGTTATATAACGTAGATTGTGTGTTTTAACGCGATCTGAATTTTTTGTGTAATAAGTTTTTTTCTATCTCTTACGGTTTAAAAGTTATACTGAAGTCGTAAAAAAATAATCCAGAATGAGGACGTCTTTAGAGGCTATTCCCAGAAAATTCAAGGTATACATTTCATTTTTCATGAAAATATCTTCAAAATTGCATTTTAATCAAAATCATTAGAGTCGTTTTTGATAAAATCGAACTTTTCGAAACATTTTCCAGTAATGGACAGTTGGGGTGGGGGATTTTGTTGAAAATCTTCGTGTCGCATCTTTTGGAAGATACCAAACTTAATTACCAAGTTTGGTATTTAACGGTATCTTCGTTTTTGAGCTATGCTCTCCACAGATCATACACACACAGACCTTTTTCCAAAAATGATTTTATGGATTCAGGAGGACCCAAACATGTATTTCCGGTGAAATCTCGGTATCGCATTTTTGGGTGGCATACAATAGGTACCTTCTATATCCACTATGCAAATTTTACATGCGGGCTAGATAAAATAAAAATGCCAATATATTTTCAAAAATTTTGAAACATTATGAGCAATATATTTGCATAATATAATTTATGAAATAATTTATATTTTGTAAAATATTAACAGAAGTGTCGAATAAGAAATCACAGAAAACATTAAAAAAAAAAAAAAAAACAACAACTTCCATAGCCATTTTTTTAAATGATGTGCAACAGAACGAACAGAACAGAACGAAAAATGTATTATGGTTTATAAATGGATTTATTTTTGTAGCTTTTTTTTTTGTTATTATAAATGTTATTGTTGTTGCACATCTTCTATAATCTTTGTTACAATTTGATCTTATAGCTTCATTTTATATGACTATTTTAACGTATGGTAAAATATTTTTTGTAATACTCACAACATTTTTTACTTTCTCTATACATATTATGCACATAGGTATAGTGAAGCTAGTGCACTCCACCCAAAATTCGATACCGAGATTTCACCGGAAATATATGTTTTAGGGTCCCCTGTATCCAAAAAAAGCAGTTTCAGAAAAAGGCCCGTGTGTGTGTATCCGTGTGTCCACGTGTCTGTGAACACGATAACTCAATAACCAAACTTGGTATTTAAGATTAGTATCTTCTAGAGATGCGACACGTGAGATTTTGAGAAAAATCACCCTACCCCAAACTACCCTTTAAATGGAACTTTTTTCGAAAAATTTGATTTTCTTAAAAATGGCTCTAACGATTTTTATTAAAATACTGTATATTAAAGATATTTAACTGAAAAATAAAACGTATATCTTGAATTTTCTGGGAATAACCTGTGAAGACTACTTTGTTCTGGATCAATTTTCGGAATTTTGCATAACTGCTAAACCGTAAGAGATGGACAAAAACTGATCACACAAAAAATGTAGAGCACGAAAAACACACGATTTATGTCATATACAGTATATTCGTGGAGTTGATCGTGTTTTAGATATTCCCTGTGTTTGGTTTCAGCTTTGCAAAACTTATACTTTTCTCATACAGGAATTTGTCAACTCCTGTCCATACAAACAAAGGAACTTCAGTCACATAGCAACCAGCTTTTGAATATCACTTTAACCCATGGTACTCCCTTATTTCGCTTCTACTTACAAGGAAGCAAATAATAAGACTTTGCTAATTTTTTATTGTTTAGCATGAAGTAAACAGAAGCATGAGCTTTTTAACAATAATATGTTACAGAGATGTAGAGAAAGGCATGTGAATGGAACACAGTAGATTTTTGTAAAGGTCCCTAAATATATATTTTATTCTGTATCACTAGGCAAACTCATTTATGAGTCAGTATAATAAAAAAAGGCATCCAATTTGAATAACATGTTATACTCGTATAAACATAACAGCAATGCAATAAAAGAAAATTCAGAAAAATCCATAGAGAAATACAGAAATTTTAAATCACACCCAGAGTCTATTAAAATAAATGTAATGTGTTTTTTCTGGTACCAGAGGAGCTACTGTTGTATATTGTGACAATCTCGTGCACGCGTGTGACCTCTCGCGTTCCCTGGGACACGCGCCTACGACATCTGGAATGTCAGGTGTCGCATGACCGGTGTAAATAACAGGAAGTGCATAACCAGCAGCTTCTTGAATTCTGCCGGTCCTCACGGCCGCGCTCGCTAAAGACTTTGGTGCTTCGTGGCGCAGGGGATCGTGAGTTCAGTCCCGTCTTGGGCATGGGTACTTCCATGTTTGTGTATGTGTGTGTGAGTGTGTGTAATGGAACAGCAAAAACGGTAAGCAAACACATTAAAGTGTTAAAAAAATCTGATGTGCCATTCACATGACTTTCTCTACTTCTCTGCAACAACTTATTGTTAAAAAGCTTATGCTTTTATTTACTTCATGCTAATCGAGAAAAAATTAGCAGAAATGCTCTTATTACTTGCTTCCTTGTAAGTAGAAGCAAAATAAGGGAGTACCACAGGTTAAAGTGATAGTCAAAAGCTGGTTGCTATGTGACTGAGGTTCCTTTGTTTGTATGGACAGGAGTTGATAAATTCCTGTATGAGAAAAAAATTTTAAAGCTGAAACCAAAAACAAGAAATATCTCAAAAACAATCAACTCCACGAAAAAAAATGAATATAACAAGTTGAGTGTTTTAACATACTCTATTATTTTGTGTGGTAAGTTATTATCCATCTCTTGCGGTTTACCAGTTAGGCAAAATTCCGTAAAGTTCATCCAGAATAAAGTAGTTTTCAGAGGGTATTGCCAGAAAATTCAAGATATACATTTTATTTGTCAGGTAAATATCTTTAATATATGATATTTTAATCAAAATCGTTAGAGCCATTTTGAGAAAAACAACGTTTTCGAAAAAAGTTCCATGTAAAGGGTAGTTGGGGTGAGGGTATTTTTTTGAAAATATTCGTGTCGCATCCTCGGAAGATACCAAACTTAAATACCACGTTTGGTATTCAGCGGTCTTTTCGTTTTAGAGCTATGTTGTCCACAGGCACACATGCTAACACGGACTTTTTTTAAAAATGCCTTTTTTGGATTCAGGGGGGACCCAAAACATTTATTTCCGGTGAAATCTCGGTATCGAATTTTTGGGTGGAATGCAATAGCTTCTCAATACATTATGTAGATAGTACGTATAGAGAAAATAAAAATGCTATCTTGAGTGTTTAGCTTCGAGAAATTTCCAGAAAACCTGTGACGTCATTTCCCGCCTATAAAAGCACGGAGACTTCAATGTAATGGTGTGTTGTGCAGATATGCCAACATTGACGGCTTTTTTTGTCATAGCTGACGGATTTTCAAGTGTATGACTGGCAAAATTTAGTTTGGACGTGTGGCGTATTTTTTGACTGATGTTAGAAATTAATTTATGTTATATTGACTTTCCTTAGAAAAGCTCATGGATGTAAATCTTTACGTATCTACAATGCATTGTTATGATTACATACTATCTATAAATAATATACTTCCTAATAATGATGTCATGAAATTAATGTTCTTTATTTTATGAATTGTGAATGCAGCATAGTGAACGCATTAGTAATTCGGTGCTCCATTGTGGCTCGTATGTTTAACAGTTGTTTCATAGCGCTTCCTCTTCATTTTAATTACCTTATTAAGGAGAAGGTTAACCTCTATGTAAAGAGAATGGATAATTAAAGGAATAATTGTTAGAGATGCGCTTGGAATCAATAGAGCGCGTGCAAATATGATGTGTTCCATTCACAGGACTTTCTCTACATCACGGTAACAAACTATGTCCTAAAATCATATTCTTCTATCCATAATAATCGAGATAAGCATTAACTGAAATTGTCTTATTACTTGCTTCCTTATAAGTAAAGGAAAATAAAGGAATATACAACGCTAAAACAATAGCCAAAACTTTTAAAAGCCGGTTGTCATGTGGATGAAATCCGTTTCTATGCAGGGTCAGGAGATTACAGCTTTCCGTGGGAAAAAATTAGGATTTTAAATCCCAAATAAACACCAAGGTATATTTCAGAATGAAAAATTCAATGAAAGCAACGTATATAATATAAATTGTGTGTTTTAACGTGATCTACATGTTTTGTGTTGTAAGTTTTTGCTAATCTCTTTCGTTTTACCAGTTATGCAAAATTCAGCAAAATTCATTCAAATAAAGAGGTCTTATTCCCAGAAAATTCAAGATATACCTTTTATTTGCCTTATAAATAACTTCAATATGCAGCGTTTTAATCAATATAATTAGAACCATTTTTGAGAAATTCAAACAGTTCGACATTTTCTCCATGTAAAGGGTAGTTGGGGGGGGGGGATTTTTCTCAAAATCTTCGTGTCGCATCCCTGCAAGATAGTAAACTTAAATACCAAGTTTGGTATTTTACCGACTTTTCGTTTTTGAGTTATCGTGTTCACAGACACACGCACACACTGACACACACGGACCTTTTTCTGAAAATACTTCTTTTGGATACAGGGGAGCCTAAAACGTCTATTTGCGGTGAAATCTCGGTATCAACTTTTTGGTTGGAATGTAATACCTTCACTATACAATATGTGCATAGTACGTGCAGAGAAAGTAAAAAGTAGGAAACATTTAAAACAATTGAACCCTTTTCAACTTCACAGTCAGCCTATCTAACACACTAATGAATGTGCAGCTGTTACATTGCTTGTGGTTAATCAGTGTGCAATTAGATCCATTTTTCCAAAGTGTTAACCTTGAATTTTAATGTCTATTTTTATATAAAATAGAAAATGTCTAATTTTGCCGGATTTTAACGGATTTTTGGGTGTTGACTGGCGGAAAAAATAATCATGAGTTGGCAATACTGTTGTGGTTTTGTACAGAGTTGTGAGTTTGTGAGTGACCGCAGTGGGGCGCGAACCACAGACACCATGCTTCCATAACTTTTGAAGTTGAATACGTCGATTGCTTATTTGTAACTAATTGTTAGTCAATAAAGCCATTTGTTACAATATGAAAAGCATGACTCAAAAACACTTCGTGTTTTAGTTCAGGGCTTTTCAGGTATGCGATTCGAAACGTTAACAAAACATTCCCCTCTATAAACTAGAGGCGTGCAATAAGTCCCTAGAAAATCCAAAAAATTACTCCCGTAGCATCGAAAAAGTTTTTATTTAGTAACCGTCGTCTCTTACTAGACGACAGTTAAGATTTCAACTATATTCATCACGTAGTTTCGTTGCCACGGTCGATTGAATCAACAATCGTGTGCTTATTTAGAAAGATGGAAAAATTGAGTTTCTTGCGGTGATTAAACTCTTCTATTTAAATGGCTTAACCCCGAAAGAGATAAAAGCTGAATTCATGGCACATCTGCACCTGCATTTGCAACAAGTTTCAATTAGATAGATGAATTTAAACGTGCCCATACATCCACAGATGATGAACATCGTTCCAAATGTCCAGTAGAAATTATTGACAAAATCCAGGATATAGTTCTGACTGAATGACGAATCAAATTTTGCGGAATAGTAGAGAACACAGGGATATCACAGGCTACAGTGTTCTTGATTTTGTACCAAGAATTAGGTCTGATAAAGGTTTAGGCAAGATAGGTTCCGGGTTTGCTCTCAATGGAAAATAAAGGTAATATGGGATCGATTTAGAAGCTGCTTTGGCATTTTTTCATCGCAATCCTGACGAATTGCTTTGTTGATGAAACATGGATACACTACTACACTCTAGAGACAAAATTACAGTCACAGCAGTGGGATTTTAAAGGCGAACCGGCTCCGAGAAAGGCAAAGGTGGTGGAATTTGCAGACAAAGAGATCTTTTTTTTTTTTTTTTTTTTTTTTTTGGGATGCACGCGGAATAATCTACATTGAGTACTTCCAGTAGAAAGGGAAAGTTTAGGTGGGGGGATTTTCTTGAAAATCTTTGTGTGGCACCCTTAGAAGGTGCTGAATTTAAATTTCAAGTTTGGTATTTAACAGACTTTTCGTTTTTGAGCTATCTTGTTCATAAACTCACGGATGGACACACACGGATTTTTTTTCTAAAAAAATATTTTTATACAGGGAACCATAAAAAGTGTATTTTCAGTGAAATCTGGACTTTTGGGTGGAATGCAATACCTTCTCTACTAATGTGCTATGTAATAAGCAGAGAAAATAAAAATGTAAGCCTTACGTTCCTTACCGGCTAAATCACAAAATAACTTAAGTCGGCGATCCCAAAGAGAAGTAGAAACACTTCCATACGTCTTTGATTCCTGCCCTCATGGAGAATTATTTACATGATTCTCATCATCACCAAATTCGCTCAACGATTGCCGCCAAACTGCGATCGAATAGCTACAAAGTCTTTGAACAAGTCCACCATCTGGAAACTTTGAATTTGAAAAGCTTAAAGGGCATCCAGAAGACGTCGGCAAACAGAAAAGAGCTATTTACACCTCCATTATCCATACTTTACGGTCTAAGAACTGTAGAAGTAATTAATTTGAAGGTTGGAGCATGGAATAGCAATGCTTTATATTTTTTAAACGCTTGAAAACAATTTGGACTGAAGAAGGACAAAATAAAGGAAACTGCTGTATATACAATAAGATGTTGAATGTCCCTTTTTCAAAATAATGTTTATAATAGCCATTTATAGCATGTTTACGCTCTAAATTTCATGTGTTAAATTATTTATTGTAGGTCAACTTTATGACACATTTAACACTGCTTTTGCAACTTTTAGTTTTATTGTCATTGCCATACTATGATAACAGTCGATATGCATTATCTTTATAGTGGAGTACCAATTTTTTATTAATACATCTTTTAGATAGTACTTTATTATTTTTTTAATTTATTCTGTCCTTGTTAGCAATCCGTACATAGTAGGTGCAGAAGGAACTGCATTCCACCAAAATATTTGATGCTGATCACTCATATGAAAAATACCACATGGAGTCCTCTAAATAATAACATCATTTTAAATAAAATGCCCTTGTGTACGGTGTATGTATGGCGTTTATATGTCTTGAATAGCATAACTCAAATACGAAAGTTGGTTAAATGCCAAACTATATATTAAAATTCAGCTTCATCCAAGAAATCAACACAAATATTTAAAAAAAATACTTTTCACATTGAAAAATATTCCAAAATGTTGGCTTTTCTAAAAATAGTATTAATGTTTTTTTTATTAAAATACTATAGTTTAAGATATTTTATTCCAAATGAAATGTATACCTTAATTTCTAGAAATAGCCGCCGAAATCTCCTTCAATCTGGATGACTCGCATAGTTAGCAAACTGTGACATATAGTCTGATTAAACCCACAATGTTTGTGATACTTGAGTATTTTATGGTGGAGTTAACCATTCCCGAGATATTTCATGTTATTGGTTATGATTTTAAATATATTTTGATTATAGTTTTATTTAAATAATGCCAAACTTGTTATTTAAGTTAGGCATCTTTCAATGATGCGACCAAAAGATTTTCAAGAACATTCCATGCTCCAACTATCCTTTAAATGGATAATTTTTCGAAATTTTTTTATTTTCTTAAATATGGTTGTAATGGTTTGGATGAACATACTGTTTAAGACATTTTATTACAAACGAAATTTATATCTTGAATTATCTTGGAATAGCCTCTGAAGACCTCTTCAACCGAGATGATTTTGTATAATTTGTAAACCGTAAGAGATAGGCAAAATCCTGCTACATAAAAAATGTAAATCTCATTAAACCACACAATTTATGTCTATACATGTATTTGTAGAGTTAACCATTTCCGATATATTCCTTGTTATTCGTTTCTATTTAAAGTACTTAAACTATCTCAAGCAGTAGGTCAACCTACGTTTCATCTCTTTTGTTTTACTCCAGCGAATTTGTGTATCATTGCGATAGCTTTAAAAAAATGACTCTCGTTTTACCATAATATATTCCCTTATTTCCTCTTTTCTTATAAGGGAGCAAGTAATAAGGACATTTTTTCTAAAGCTTATTTCGATTGTCAGGGCATATATAAAAGATTAATTTTTGTAAGGAAAGTTTGTGGAACTCCTACAGAATGCCATGTGGGTGCAACATATCAGATTTTTTTTTAGAAAACTCTCTGAGGATTTTATTCTGTATTTATTCTAAGTATCCAATATTATACAATGTTCCTTTAAATGATTGTAAATTTTTCATTTGAACAAGCATCATCCTTTCTTAAATTGAGAAATCTCCTTAGTAGGTTTCTTTAAACTTCTTAATGCTTTTATTTTTAAATAATCATGTATTCAACTTTTAAGTTCTAAACTATTAAAAATAGCAAATCTGGAAAAAAGCTTAAAACTTTTATTTCTTGTGTGATTCTCAGTACGAGTTTATGTTTTATAAATGCCAACATTCTGTTACTTATTTTTAAAGCTAGGAAAGGGTGATAGCCAATGTTTTCAATTTCCAATGAATTTTATAGCGTTATCTAGTAAATGTAAACGTTTCAAAGCATAATTTAATCAAGAGCGAGTGTAAACATATCATGCACATATCTATAACTGGTTTTAGAACTCTGATACGTTACATTCACTCTCTAAAAATTATTGTTACAAAAGATTATTCCTTTGTCTACATTGTGGTAATGGAGATAATCGTTAGCAGAATGCTTCCTTCTGAGTAGAAGGGAAATAAGGTAATAAAAAAGTCTAAAGCCCGCCTGGGCAGTGCGGTGGTAGCGTGTCTGCCTCACATTCAAAAAGTCGTGAGTTTGTATCTCGCTTAGGGTGAGTTACCCGGATAAGGTTTTTTCGGGGTTTTCCCTTATACTGAGAAGACGAATGTTAAGCGACTTTAAGCTCCATGGACTCCGAGATCATTTGAGCATCATTTCACCAATTTCATTCATCGTCCGATATGACCAACCAGGTTAAAAGACGTTAAACTAAAAGAAAAGAAAAAAAAAATGCCTAAAGAAGCGATAATCACATGCTTAAAACTGTCGGTAAGTGACTGTCGTTGAAATTTGCTTCTTTGCATGAATAGGATAAAACAAAGGAAACGTGGACGAGCTCCTGTATGAGAAAATTATACGTATTTTAAAATTAAAACCAACAATAAAGGAAAATCTAGAAAAGGTTAGTGAAGGACATAAATCCTGTATATTAACGGGTTCTACTATTCTTGTGTTGTAAGCCCTTGTCTATCCCTTATGGTTTTCCTGTAATGCAAGAACCATTCAGAATAAAGAGGACTTCAGAGGCTATTCCCAGAAAATTCAGAATATGCATTTTATTTCCATGTATACATCTTTAATAAACGACATTTTAATCGAAATCGTTAGAGCCATTTTTGAGAAAATGTTTCAATGTAAGGGGTAGTTCGGGATAGGACGATTTTCTTGAAATTCTTTGTGCCACATCTTTGAGAGATACTAATCTTAATACTAAGTTTGGTATTTAAATACTTTTGATTTTTGAGTAATGCTATCCACAGACACACACACACACACACACACACAAACACGCGCGCACACATACTGACCTTATAGAGTTCGCCAAATGGGAAGAATTATATAGTTTCTTGAAGTTCAGAATTCATACACTCTTTTTCGAAGGCACCGCCTATTACTTACAAGCAGATGCCTAAGGGCCAGAAGACTGTCGGGGAGCCAACGACACTAAATCACAGAATGGAGATCCTGGAACAAGTATTCGGCCCTTAGCCACGCATGAGCCTGTGGAAGTGAATGATATGAAATGAAAGCGAAATGGATGGTAAGAAAGGTAGTGATGGAGCAATTGGCGAAATCAGTGTTGGAGGAAACCGAAGGGCTCGGAGAAACCCGCCCAGACGTCGTTATGTCCACCACAAGATCCACATACGGGCGTTTGGGACCAAACCCGGGCCGCCTAAGTGGGAGGCGAACACTAATATCATTTTATTACGAAACGGAATAAATGTTTTTGGTCAAATTATACTAATGTATCTCCTTAATGTACAAATCCAACTATGACTGCAGAGACGTCTCATCTTAATAAATAAATTAAATGATAACTAAAATATTTGGTAGCGAGAGTAAATAATTGAGGTTTAAAAATCATGTTGTTATTAATAATTATGTGTGGAATTTAGATCTCGAAATACCTCTGTTAGCAACGCGCTTGTGCGACGCATAATTTAATTACCTAAAAAAAAGAAAAAAAAAAATTGTCATCTTTCGTGGTATTACAGAAGATGTTTTCCTTATTTACTGGGAACTTAAGAGTTTGTTTGTCGAAGAAAGCTCAAAGACGAAAATATAATGCAGCATTCATTTACATAAACAAGGAAAGTGTCTTGATAAAGGTCACCTGAAACTGACATGCCATGATGGGCGCCAATAAGGAAAAGCAGTTATGTTTCTGAGAAAGAGGATGTACACGGTGAAGTCCCTGAATGTAAAGACTATTATTATTCACTTAGCGTCCCTAAGGTAGAGACAACATACTACTTTCAATTGTAGTGGTGCCTTGGAACATTTCTACTAGTTTGTTTTTGTATGCGATTTACCTGAAAAAAAAAATCTGATGTATTTCATTCACATGACGTTCTCTAGATCAAATAAATAGCTAAAAAGCTTGTTCTTCTGTCTACTTCATATTAATCGAGATAAACATAAGCAGAAATGGTATTATTACTTGCTTCCTTGTAAGTAGAAGGGAAACAAAGGAATAAACTAGACTAACGCAATAGTCAAATCTTTTAAAAGCTAGTTGTCATATGTTTTGCATACTAGGATTTGGCAAATATTTTAAAACTGAAAGCAATAACAAGAAATATGTCAAAAATAGTCTAGTCCACGAAAAAATGTCGACATAAATTATGTGCTTTAACGAGATCTACATGTTTTGCGCAGTAAGATTTTGTCTATCACTTACTGTTTACCAGTTAGGCAAAATTCAGTAAAATTCTTCCAAAATAAGGATGTCTTCAGAGGATATACCCAGAAGATCTACATTTTATTTGTGGTGTAATTATCTTTAATATAAACATTTTAATCATAATCGTTAAATCTATTTTTGAGAAATCAACATTTTCGAATTTTTTTTCAAGTAAAGGATAGTCACGGGTAGGGGGATTTTCTTCAAATTCTTCGTGTAGCATCTTTTGGAAGATTCTTTTCGTTTTTGAGTTATCGTGTTCACAGGCACACGAAGACACACACACACACAAACACTCACACACACATACACACCCACACACGGATCGTTTTGTAAATATCTTCTTTTTTTTTGTTTTTTTTTGTTTTTTTGTTTTTGTTTTATTTTTTTGGATTCAGGGGACCCTAAATCGTGTATTACCGGTGAAATCTCGGTATCGAATACTTGAGTGGAAGAAAATAACTTCTTTATTCATCATGCACATAGTGCGTGTAGAGAAACTAAAACGGGAGTCTAAATTTCGGATAATATTATACTGTACAAATCTCCCGAATGCTGGCCACAGGCAAAACAGTCTAAACTATCCCGTTTCGATGAATCTTCTGGGAATAATATTCGTGATCACCACATCCTGGTCATGCACAAAGAACGGAATTTCAAGGCCCACGCATAGTGACCAACTCTTTAAAGCCTTGACTCGCTTAAGAATAGTATATACCGTTGTTCCTCTTGTAGCTACAAGGTAATATGATATAAAACAATTTGTGTTGATATTTATTTAGATAAATTAGAGGTACATAGAAAATAAACCTTTGAAGGAGCAGTTTATTTCAGAATAGGTAGAGAAAGTACGTGAATGTAATATATCCGATTTGTAAATTATGTGAGGTATCTATATGATTTATAAGCTCTAGCTATTAAACCTAATACAGACAAAATCTTAGCTCATAAAAAATGTAGATCTCATTAAATCAGACAAATTTATATTTAGATACTGAAATATAGTTGAGTTTGGGAAGGCATCCTATTGAGGAAGAGAATAATTTTCCGAGTGACAGACAAAGAGTTATCCGCTGTTGTGTGAGGGTAGCGAGCACGAATCTCGGCTAGGTGACTTACCCGGATAAGGTTTTCTCGGGGTTTTCCCTTCTCTGATTTGTCAAGTACTTCAAAATTTCTTTGCTGAATTTTATCCCGGTTATTTTTAGACTATGAATGAATAATTAATATGTATATAAACCATACTACATATGTAGTTTATCATGAACATCTGCCTGAAATGGCAACACATGATTTACTTAAAACTCGCTTAGTTTCTTTTTTTTTTAATAGAAGAACTATGGATTCTCTTAACTGTGTTTTCCATTTTGTCTGTGCCTAAAATAATCTTAATAATGTGACGAATATTAATATATCTTAAATTGTGTGCAGTCGTTTTTACTTAAACGGTTATATATTTACTTTCATAAAAATGAATGTATTACTTTATTTGAATAAGGGTTTGTAATTTATTTATTTTATTTTAAAAACTTCCTTTATTTTCGAGTTTGTCTATTTTCTCTTTATTTGAAGTAAAGTAAATTAAAATTTGAGTGATTTGCCCTAAAAAGAATATACTAATTTACGCACAATATCACCGTGCGAGATGGCTCCCTAATTTGGCTAACGACTCGCCTTCGAGGTAACCTGAGTTCGAAGCCCGGTAACCAATAACCTTGGTTTACCGATTGCCGGGTTATGGGCAGTTCCCTTGAGTTGTGTTGCAACCATAAGTGTAGCGGTGTATCCGGATTTCCTTTCCCGGCGCGTCAACATGGAAACTGTACACACCCTGCCATCACTCCTGGTTGCGGCCACCCGATGTCTCTCTCATATCATACCTCCCTTCCGAGGTATCCCTAGCTGGGATATAGGTGCAGCATCCTTTCAGGATCGATGCCAAATCTCCTTTAAAAGCTCCCTATGCCAATACACAATATTTATCCCTAAAATTTTCCGAATTCCTTTTTAAGCTAATTGGGTAGACACAATTTATTAGTCCATTTTTGCAAACCATGGTACTTAGTGGCTATAGAATGTATTGCATTTGAACTAAAAATTCGATATCGAGATTTCACTGGAAATACGCATTTTAATGTCCCCTGAATAAAAAAATTAATTTATAAGAAAATGTGTGTGTGTGTGTGTGTGTGTGTGTATGTGTGTGTGTGTATCTGTGAACAGCACAAGTCATAAACGAAGAGCTTAATATTTAAGTTCCGCATCTTCCGCGGATGTGTCGAAGATTTTCAAGAAAATTCTTCCACCCTTAACATGGAAATTGCTTCGAAAAGTTTGATTTTATAAAATGGTCTCCAGGGTTTTGATTAAAATTGCTTATGTTTAAAACATTTTCACAATAAATACAATGGATATCTATCTTAAATTTTCTGAAAATAGTTTCTTGTTCTAATAATTCTGGATGACATTTGGATAATTTATAACCCTAACCGATAGACAAAAACTTGGTACAAAAAATATAAAAAATACAATCTCCTCAAAGCAACAATTCTAGTTTTCAAGTTAACCATTCCGAGTTATTCCTTGTTATTGGATTAAATTTCCCAATATTTATACTTTTCTGAAACATGGAGTCGTCAATCGTATTATTATTATTATTATTATTATTATTATTATTATTATTATTATTATTATTACTGTTGTTACTATTATTGTTATAATATTTATTATTATCAATAATAACTTTGTCTCTTTAAAACTGAAACCAATAACAAACAATATTTCGGAAACGGTCAATTCCACGAAAAAAATGTGCATGGCATATATTGTGTGTTCTAATGGAATCTACATTTTAGTACAGTACGTTTTTATCTATCTCGTATGGTTTGCCAGTTATACAAAAGTCATCCATAAATGAAGAACTCTTTAGAGTCAGTTCCCAGAAGGTATAAAATTATACATTTTTATATATCTTGTAAACATATTTAATACATGGAATTTTAATCAAAATCATAGGACCCAGTTTTGAGAAAATAAACATTTTCGAAACTTTTTCCATGTAACGATAGTTTGGGATGGGGAGATTTTACTTACTATTCGTGTCGCATTCTTGGAAGACATCAAACTTCAATAGCGGTATGTAACCGCATTTTCGTTTTTGACTTATCGTCTTCACAGAGAGACACACAAACACAAACGCACACACGAACCTTTTTCTAAAAATACTTTTTTGGATACAGGGTTTCCTAAAACGTTTATTTCCGGTGAAATCTCAGCATCGAATTTTTGGGTGGAATGCAATGCCTTCTCTACCTATGTACCATGCACTAATTAGTGGAAAATAAAAAGAGAATGAAGTATACATTACAAAATCAGTCAAGTCAATACATGTCTCAAGTTTTAGTGTAGTTTCCTCCCTGTCTTCACTGATCGAGAACTTCTAGATCCTTCTTAGAAACATGTAGATAAGTTTGTTTGGAATATATTAATTATCTTATCACGAGAATGCGTAACTTGTCTTGTTTTTGGACTTCCTCGCGCGACAAAAATAGATGGTACCATTAAGGTCAGCATTATCTATCCTGTTTTGAAATAAGGTGTGCTGTAAATAAAGGGTCACCGACTCAGTTTCTTCAGCACTACAACACAAACTTCGAAACGAATACATACGTCATCTCAGATCTTCAGTCTCTGAAAAGTCAACAGCCCATTAACAATGAAGGGGTATTGTTTCATAGTTGCAGTTCTGCTGATCCTCGCCATTGGCACGGAACTTGCTCTTGGTGATTGCGTGGCCTCAACATACACAGGAACATGTGGGCCTTTCGACAATCAGCAATGTATGAAATCCTGCAAGGCCGAAGGAAAAAAGAGTGGACTTTGTCATCCCAGATGTGTGTGCGACGGGTGCTAAGTTGAAACCTGAAATGTATAATTATTTAAATTTTATTTAACTTAATTCATTCTTGCAAATTATAACTGTTTAATGTAAGAGTTGGGTGGGGTCAATTATAATATTTCATTCTAGCCAGTTTACATAAGACTTATATTAAGCACCTTGATGTATTACAGCTAAATGTTTGTAATTAAATAACTATGAATGTCAATCAACGAACTGCTTTAATGGTTAACATATATTCCTTACCATTCATGAAATATGTTTTAATTTTAAAAACCACCAACAGTTTTCACAACAGCTGGCTTTGATGTACATTTAAACAGAAAATACATAGTTCAAAATACTCATTTACTCTTCTGTATAACATATTATTCAAATGTATTTTAATAAGTCTATATTGACATCTATAGTGAATATAAACCTCAGAAACATTACTATTCTTTTAGGTCTTTATTTTGTGTGTATCCACTTTCCACTCTAAGGCCAGCATCACTCTTGAAGGTGATGTATCTATGAAATTCGACTAAAGATTGTGATGAATTAAAAATCTATGTTTTTCATTAAAAGGATATAAATTACAGGCGTATCGTTTATCCCACGTTGCTTACTTTGACTACCAATTAGCTGAAGCTATAAATGGGCAGGGGCATCTTATCAATAGGCTCACAGCTTTAAACCTTAGTTTTTCGCAAACCATTTTCCAGTACTTTTCCTTGCTCAAAATGCTGCAGAGGCTATTTTTAATTAATTTGTTATAAAGTTTTTATTATGCCTATAAAAATTGCATTCATTTCTTTTTTCGAAAAACTGCACCTATTTTGAGAAATAAGTTATTATATTTTGTAAAATAAATACCCTTGAGGGTTGCGAAAGCAATAACTTTTCTACAATAATTATAGGTAATATAAAAAATAATAATATTTATTTTCAAACTTATCTACTGTAAAACTAGATTTTTATCTGTATATTTTTAAAAATGCATCAAATCGTTTATTTTAATTGGAAAATGAATTTAGATAGTGAAAAATTATAATTAAGAAACCATGTAACCAGACTTTCGATACATAGCAAAATTATCATAATTGTTTTGTGTAATAACCGTAATAAAATATATACTGTGACGTTTGGAAAATCTGCAGTTCCACTACTCTCGTTGTCCCCCTTTCTCTTTATGGTGTTGAGTCAACACATAGCAAATAATTACTTTAGATATACTTATTTATACATGGTATTCGGAACAGTAAATAATATGATATTTAATATGATGCCTCTGTAAAGATTTATCCTACCGAATTGAAATATGTTGTACACAAAAGAAGGTGGAGCGCAGAATGGCAGGCGTATAAGGCACATACAGTTCTTTCTCAAAGAATCAAACCGCCTTTGACAATGGCAGAAAGTACGCACAAAGACATGGGCACAAGGAAGTCACTTTTTTTGTTGTTGTTTTTTTTTTTTTTTTGCTTTTGGAGCTGTAGCTCGTATTAGAATCTGCGGATCTAAAGCGCAGAGATGGGTGAGATTATACAGGGAAGGGATTGAACGTCCTGGTTCAGGAAGAAGACATGTGTCGACTCCCAAAGTGGATGTAGCTATAACTGCAGTAGCAGAGAGGTCCCATTTACAAACTACTACTGAAATGAAGGCGTTTTCGCATTTCCCTGTACAGCTCGAACAGCTCTACGACATGTGAAAGACGCAGGACTTCAAGCGCGAACGGCTACTGAAACTTCTGCCAGACGATCACAGATTGCTTTGTCCTGCGTTTGTAGAGGAACTGGATAACCTGGCATTTTCGTTCACACATAAGAGAAAGGTGATTATTCATCGTCCAAAGGGATCCGATACGATAGCTTCGCAATTCCATCATGGTCGCGTAACTGTATCGTTTTGAGGCTGGATATCAAGGGACGGTTTATGTGTGCTGTGACAGCTTGACAATACACTGAATAGTGTGATGTACACGGTAATATTCAATAGTATTTTGATTTTTTCTGAGAGATTGAGATATCCTGATAGAATTGTAGAACTCATATAGGATAATCATCCTGTCCACACATCTCGAGAGATTTCATATGGTTCTCATATAGGCTGGTCTCCCTGTTCACCAGATTTCAACGCTTTTGAAAAAAAAGGAACTGCGCTTCCAATTTACCTGTAGATGGGCCAAAGGAAAAAGTTGGGCACGAAATCAAGAATCCTGGAATATTTTAGCTTTTCGTGCACGTTACTGTAGAAATTTAATTATGCCTATGCCCTGGATATTGAGCACAGATATACGGTCTGAGGGTTCATCCATTACATATTAATTAAGTTTATAATTTCGTGATTTAGTTTTAGAAGACATTAGTTTATTTACAAATATTTTAGTTACTTAACAATGCGTTAGTAGAGTTGTGTTTTTATTTGCATAGCTAAGACCTTTAACTTTAAAAGCTAAAGTTAAATTAATGCAATATTATATTTTACATATACAGTCATAAAATTAACAAACATAAAAAGGAAAATAACCAGCAGCACGAGACTTGAAAATAGGTATTTATGACTGAAAGCAATTCTTCGGAACCTCTCGGCCATCGTAACGTTATTCTGTGCTCTGTTTTCAGTATTCATAAGTTAACCATTGCGCTACCAGTCACAGACCATGTACAGTTCTTTCTTGTGCGTTGTGAACTCAACTTTTACGAAGATACACGAAGCTCCTTAATCGTTTCTTAGTCGGCCTATCCTCCCCTTATTTGCAGGACTGACACCCCCCGGTCTTACAAGTCAATGTTTAGTGGTCAGAAACCTGTTTTGAAAATATATTGCGTTATTAAAGTATAGACATATTTATCTTATATCGTATCAAATATGGAAATGGATATGTTGCTCTCATACTACTTAAAGTAGTAAACATTTTACGGAAATCTAATAATTTGAGGATTATGATATTTAAAAATAGTTTCTCATAATTCAATTTCAAAATTGACATTTAGTTTATTTTGCATGTTTTTCTCATCTTGTTTCAAGGCCACCTATTTCAAAATGTTTCTGCTCAGTTATGACTAAACATTTATACTAATATCACAGCTGAATCTTTTTAAAGCTAGTGTTTTAGTCTTTTACTAAAAGTATTTGGCATAGTATTTTGACATAGCTTTTTTAATATGATGATTCTCTGAAAAAAATAATTTTTGGGAAGATATTTATTTGTGAATAATTTAAATTTTTCAGCATAAAATGATATGAATTGTAAACTTTAATAAGATATTTCGTTTTCCTACTTGAAAACTTAAACTGCCAAACGTTGGTTTTATAGAAATTGATTCTATATTTTTTTCGAAATAATGCTCGAATATTTAGAAATAAATTGTTACATTTGAAAAAAATTAAGAGTTTTGGAAAGCAAGAAAAGTTATAAATTAGGAATAAAATAAAAGACTATAATATAACAGACATATTTGAAAACACACTTGCCTTAAAACATCTATGCTAAGTTTTAAAAATACATCACATAGCTTATCTTTGTCAGAATAATATATTTTCAGAATAACATTATTTAAATAAGCGTGTAAGGTAGAATTTTGACACACGGCAACCACAGACCGTAGATCTTCCGTAGATTTTATCTAATAATGATGGCTTTGTCATTTATCCAAAGTCTAGTTGCATGGTTATTTAAATAATAGCTTTTCACTCTGAATTCATTTTCTAAATAAAATAACTCATTTGATGCATTTTTAAAAATATTAGATAAAAAGTCCAGTTTTAGAGTAAATGAGTTAGAAAATAAATCCTATTATATTTTTATACTGCCTGTAATTAGCGTAGAAAAATTATTACTCTTCGTCATCCTCAAAGGTGTTTATTTTAAAAATTGTAATAACTTATTTATCAAAATAGCATTATATCAAAAAAGTATATGTAATTTTTATAGTCATTATAAAACTTTGAAACAAGTTAGTTAAAATTGCATCTTATGCAGTATTTTGAGTATGAACAAGTGTTGGAAAATAGTTTGCGAAAAAATAAGGTTTAAAGTTGCGATAGCCTATAAGGTGCACCTACCCATTTATTGCTTCAGTTAATTGGTAGCTAAAGTAAGCAAACTGGGATAAACGATAGATTCCAAAAGTTTGGAATTCATAACATTGTTATGCAAAACACCATTTTTAATTTGCCATAATCCATAGTGGAATTTCATAGATGCATCACCTTAAAGAGTAGGTAATGCTGACCTTAGAGTGGGAAGTGGATACACACAAAATAAAAGTCTAAAATGATGTAAGTTTGCTTAAGCTTATTTTCACTATAGATGTTAATACAAACTTATTGAAAAATACATTTGAATAATCGTGTTATACAGTAGACTAAATGAGTATTTTGAACAATGTATTTCTTATTTAAAAGTTCATCAAAACCAGCTATTGTGAAAACAGATGGTGATTTTTTTTAATCAGAACATATTTAATGAATGGTAAGTAATATATTTTAAACATTAAAGCAGTTCAGTGTATGACATTCATAATTATTTAATTACAAACATTTAACTATAATACATCCAACTGCTTAATATAAAGCCTTATGTAGATGGCTAGAATGAATATTAGAATTAGAACCATCCAATTCCTAGATTAAAAACTTTTAATTTCCAAAAATGAATTAGTTCAAATGGAATTTAAATAATTTAATTTGTAGATATATTATACAGTTCACGTTTTACTTAACAACCGTCACACACACATCTGGGATGACAAAGTCCACTGGATTTTCCTTCGTCTTTGCAGGCTTTAATACAAGCCTTACCGTCAAAAGGCCCACATGTTCCTGTGTATGTTGTGGACGGACAATCACCAAGAACAACCTGAGTGCCGATGGCGAGGATCAGCAGAACTGCAAATATGAAACAATACCCCTTCATTGTTAATGGGCTGTTGACTTTTCAGAAACTGGAAGATCTGAGATGATGTATGTCTTCGCTCGAAGTTTGTGTTGTAGTGCTGAAGAAGGTGAGTCGGTGACCATTTATATACAGCATGCCTTGCTTCAAAACAGGATATACAATGATGACCTTTATTATACCATCTACTGGTGTCGCGCGAGGAAGCACAAAGCAGGTCAAGTCACGTATTCTTGTGATAAGATAATTAGCATATTCCACGTGCGAAAATACACACAAACTTATGTATATGTTTCTAAATAGGTTTCTATAAGTCCTCGATCAGTGGAGACAGGGAGAAAACTACATTATTTTTCTACTGAATAGTGCACGGTATATAGTTGCATGAATGAATGAATGAATGAATAAGTGTATTTATTGACATAGCAATATCATACATAGAATTTCAACAATCGCACGGGTCCACAGACCGTACGTGCTTTTGTAATACACATTACAAGCAATATTAAAACAACAACAACAAAGAATTAAATCAGTAAACACGAAAATAAAAAGACAAAGGAAATATACAGTCCAAAGCATTATTAAACAACAATAAGGAATTAAGAGTGAACCCGAAAATAAAAATACAAAGATATTCAAATATAGCAATTTAAATTTACAGCACAGAGTACACCTTCATAAATGCACCCTCTTAAAATAGAAAATTACACTTAAAAGACATATATACACATAATATATACAACATATATAAAACCATAGCACAACAGTGACCTAAGTATGACATATATGTATGTAGAACAATGTAGTCACTTTTGTTTAGTTGATCTTATTCCCCTCCACCCTTCTTTATTGGCAGACTCCTCAGCTGTCTTGCCTTAAGTATAAATTTACCTAGCCCGTCCATGTTTTCCGTGCCTGCCAGTAGCGTCCAACATGCTTCTAGCCCTACATTCGCAGTGGTAAAAATCGCGGCAAATATTTTTCCCGCCATTCCTCGCACGGTATATAGTTACGAAGATATTGCACTCCACCCGAAAATTGGATGCCGAGAAATACGTTTTAGGAACTCCTGTATCCAAAAAGAAAAAAGCAATGCTAGAAAAAGGTCCGCGCGTGTGTGTGTGTGTATCTCTCTCAGTGAGCACCATAACTAAAAAACGAAAAGTGAGTAAAATAACAAACTTGGTATTTAAAAATTCCTCCACCCCAAACTACCTGTTACATGAAAATATTTTGAATTTTTTTCTCTAAAATGGATAGAATGATTTTGATTCAAATAGCACATATGAAAGATATTCATTAGATCAATAAAATATATATTTTGAAAACTCTGGGAATTGAATCTGAAAGGCTCTTCAATTCTGAATGGCTTTGTATAACTAGCAAACCGTAAGAGATAGACAAAAACCTACTAATCAAACATGTAGTAAATCTCGTTAAAACACATAATTTATGTCATGTACATTTTTTTCGTGCAATTGATCGTTTCCGAAATATTCCTTGTTGTTAGTTTCAATTTTAAAGTAGTTATACAGGAACTTGCCCATTCCTGGCCATGCAAATAAACGGTCTTTAATCTCATAGCATCTAGCTTTTAAAAGATTTGTCTATTGTCTTAGCTTAGTGCATCCCCTTATTGCTGCTCTACTTACAAGAAACCAAGATATAAGGCAATTTCTGCTAATGGTTATTCTATTACATTCTCAACACGTACTATGTGCATAGTACATTAGAGAAGGCACTGTATCACATCCAAAATTTCGATACCGAGATTCCACCGTGTCTATTTGTCTGTGTATTTCTTTTTGACTCTGAAGAGTCCGTTAAATACCAAACTTGATATCTAGGTTCAGTATCTTACAATGATGCGACATTAAGATCTTCAATAAAATCTCCCACCCTCAACTATCCTATACATGGAAAAAAAGTCGAAAATATTGGTTTTCTCAAAAATGGCTCTAACGATTAGATTAAAAACATTCATATTTAAGACATTTAGATTCATTTTTGTTTAAAAAATCTAATTTCTATCTGCTTCATGCTAATCATGATAAACATTAGAAAACATTATTTTTATTAAATGCTTCCTTATAACTAGAACGGAACAAGTTCTAGGCTAAAGCGATAGACAAACCTTTTAAAATCTAGTAGTTATGTGGTTGAAATCCGTTTATTTGGATATCCAGGAGTTTCCAAATTTCTGAATAAGAATGGTTATAAGTATATTAAAACTTAAACCAACAACAAACAATGTCTCCGAAACGGTCAAATCTACGAAGAAATGTATGTGTCATAACGACATCTTAATGTTTTGTGCAGTAAGGTTCTGTCTATCTCTTACAGTTTATATCTTGTTCAAATTTCAGCAAAATTCATTCAGAATAAAGAAATCTTCAGAACAAATCAAGATAAACTTCTTTTTATGATGTTAATGTCATTGGATCCATTTTTGAGAAAATCGAAAATTTCCAAAATTCTTTCATGTAAAAGTATTCTTGGAAGATACCGAGCATAAATACAAAGTTTTGTATTTTACCAACTTTTCGTTTTTGAGTTATCGTATTCACAAGGGGAGAGACACATACACACACAACATTTTTTAAACATACCTTTTTTGGATACAAGGGTTCCTAAAACGTGCATTTCCGGTGAAGTCTCGGCGTTGAATTTTTGGGTGGAGTGCAGTACCTTCTCTTCCTATATACCACGGACTACGTGGACAAATAAAAAAAACCTGATGTAATCCATTCACATGACTTTCTCTATATGTCTGCAACAAATTTTTGTTAAAAAGTTTATGCTTCTATTTACTTCAAGCTAAGCGAGAAAAAATTAGCAGAAATATCTTATTCCTTGCTTCCCTGTAAGAAGAAGCGAAATAAGGAAATAACATAGGTTAAAGTGATAGCAAAAGATGGTTGCTATGTGACTGAAGTTCCTTTGTTTGTATGGATAGGAGCTGACAAATTTCTGTATGAGAAAAGTATACGTCTTTTAAGGCTGAAACATAAACAAGGAATATCTAAAAAACGATCAACTCCACGAAAAAAATGTATATAACATAAAGTGTGTGTTTTAATGTGCTCTACATTTTTTGTGGGGTAAGTTTTTGTCTATCTCTTACGTTTTACCAGTTACACAAAATTTCGTAAAATTCATCCAGAATAAAGTAGTCTTCAGAGGCTATTCCCAGAAAATTCAAGATATAAATATTATTTGTCAAGTACATGTCTTTAACATGCGATATTTTAATCAACATCGTTAGAGCCATGCTTTAGAAAATCAAAATTTCGAAAATTTTTCCATTTGAAGGGTAGTTGGGGTGGGGTGATTTTCTTGAAAATCTTCGTGTCGCATCCTTGGAAGATACTAAACTTAAAAACCAAGTTTGGTATGTTACGGTCTTTTCGTTTTTGAGCTATGCTGCCCTCAGACACACAGACACACACACATACACACAAGACAGACACACACGGACATTTTTCTAAAAATGTTTTTTTTGGATTCAGGTGATCTCAAAACCTGTATTTCCGGTGAAATCTCGGTATCGAATTTTTGGGTACAATACAATACCTCCTCTATACACTATGTACATAGTACGTATAGAGAAAGTAATTGAGAATGAAGTATACAGTTCAAAATCGGTCAAGTCAATGCATGTCTCCAAAGATTTATTATAGTTTCTTCCCTGTCTCCACTGATCGAAGACTTCTAGACCCCTTCTTAGAAACATGATATGTTTGTAGGCCTGTTCTCAGGTGGAATGTGCTAATTATCTCATCTCAAAATTACGTGACTTGACTTATTTTTGGGCTTCCACGCGCGACTGCAGTAATGCTATAACAAAGGTCATCATTATACATCCTGTTTTGAAGCAAGGAATGCTGTATATAAATGGTCACCTACTCACTGCCTTCAGCATTACAACACAAACTTCGAAGGGAAGACAGATCTTCCACTTTCTGAAAAGTCAACAGCCCATTAACAATGAAGGGATACTGTTTCATATTTGCAGTTCTACTGATCCTCGCCATCGGCACTCAGGTTGCTCTTGGTGATTGTCCGTCCTCAACATACACAGGAACATGTGGGCCTTTCGACGGCAAGGCTTGTATGAAAGCCTGCAAAGACGAAGGAAAATCCAGTGGACTTTGTCATCCCAGATGTGTGTGTGACGCGTGTTAAGTAAAAAGTGAAATTATAAAATGTCTACAAATTAAATGATTTAAATGTCATTTGACCTAATTTATTCTTATAAATTAAAACTTTTTAATGTAGGAGTTGAATGGTTCGAATTCTAATATGTCATTCAAGCCAGTATACGTAATTCTGTAATGTTAGGCATTTTAATGTATAATAATTAAAATTTTGTAATTAAATAACTATGAATGCGAATCACCGATCTGCTTTAACGTTTAACCACACATTAGTTACCATTCATGAAATATGTTCTGATTTTAAAAATCACCAATAATTTGCACAACAGATTTTGATGTACATTTAAATAAGAATTACATTGTTCAAAATAGTCATTTACTGTACTGTATAACACGATTATTCTAATTTACTTTTTCATGAATTTGTATTAATATTCTAAAGTGAATAAAAACTTAAGCAAATGTTACAATCCTTTTAGACCTTTATTTTGTGTGAAACAACATCCTAGTCTAAGGTCAGCATCTATTAAATTTGACTAAAGATTGTGATAAATTAGGCAAAAACACTATTTTTTCCATATCAATGATATGAATTCCAAAGCTTCTAAAGACCTATCGTTTGTCCAAATTTGCTTACTTTAACAAGCAATTAACTGAAGCTATAACTGGGTAAGTGCACCTTATCAATAGGCTCTCACAACTTTAAACCGTAATTCTTCGCAAACTATTTTGCAAGATTTTTCCACATTCAAATTTCTCCATAAGATGCTATTTTTAACCAATTTTTTTTCAAAGTTTTTATTATGACTATAAATATTTTTTTTTTATAAATAATGCTCCTAATTTTAGAAATAAGTCTCTACATTTTGTAAAAACAATAACTTTGAGGGATACGAAAGGTAATAATTTTTCTATACTAATTATAGGTAATATAAAAATATGATAAGATTTATTTCCAAACTAATTTACCGTAAAACTTGATTTTTATCTGCATATTTGTAAAAATGCATTAAATGGCTTATTTTAATTAGAACATGAATTTAGATAGTGAAAGAATATTATTTATATATTTATGAAACTGGAATTTGGATACATGGCAAAATTATCATTATTATTGTGTGTAATGCAATATACATTTTAATAACATATATAGTGTTAAATTTGGAAAACCTACAGTGTGTAAGATATCTTGTTGAAATGTATACTATTTATTATACGCAATAATTGCAATGGTTGCCGTGTGTCAAAATTGTAGCTTACATGGTTATTTAAATAATTTTTGTTGTGTGTAGTTGTATATTGTTCTAACAAAAATAAGCTACGCAATACATTTTTAAAACTTCGCATAAAAATCTTAGTTTTAAAGCAACTGAGTTTCCAAATAGATCTGCCATATATATACTATGTATTTTTTATTATTATTTTCTCTATACGCATTATATACATACTCCATCAAAAATTCGATACCGAGATTTCACCGGAAATATATGTTTTAGGCTCCCCTTTAACTAAAAAAAGAATTTTCGGAAAAAGGTCCGTGTATGTATGTGTGTCTGTGAACACGATAACTCAAAAAACGAAAATTCGGTAAAATACCAAACCTGGTATTTAAGTTTAGTATCTTCCAGGGATGCGACACGAAGATTTTGAGAAAAATTCCCCCACCCCAACTACCCTTTACATGGAAATTTTTTTCGAACATTTTGATTTTTTAAAAAATGGCTCTCATGATTTTGATTAAAATATTGTATATTAAAGCTATTTACCTGACAAATAACATGTATATTTCGAATTTTCTGGGAATAGCCTCTGAAGAGTACTTTATTCTAGATGAATTTACGGAAATTGAATAACTTCTAAACCGTAAGAGATGGACAAAAACTTGCTGCACAAAAAATGTAGAGCACGTTAAAACACAAAATTTATGTTATATAGCTTTTTTTCGTGCAGTTCGTCGTTTTTGAGACATTCCTTGTTTTTGGTTTCTGCTTTGAAGAACGTATACTTTTCTCATACAGGAATTTGTCAACTCCTTTAGTCACATTTCAACTAGCTTTTGACTATCACTTTAACCTATGGTAGTCCTTTATTTCGCTTCTACTTACAAGGAAGCAAGTAATAAGACTATTTATGTTATTTTTTCTGATTGGCATGAAGTAAATAGAAGTATAAGGTTTTTAACAATAATTTGTTGCAGGGATATAGAGAAAGTCATGTGAATGGAACACATCAGTGTTATACTAATAGTGTAGAAAAATTATTAATTCTCTTACCCTCCAAAAATCTTGATTTTTTAAAATGCAATACTTTATTTCTCAATTTGGAGCATTATTTCGAAAAAAATATAGAAAAGATTGTTTAATGTGCTTTTCAGAGGCATCATAAAAATATTGAAACACATTAGTGAAAAGTTGAATTTAGTGGAACAATTTGAGTGTGAAAAAATGTTGTAATAAATTCTGCGAGTTAATTGGTTTTAAATTTGGGAGTGGATATTAATAAGCACGCGTCTACCATTTTAAAGCTCCAGTTCATTGGCAGGTTAAGTCTCCAAGTCGAAAAACGAAATATCTTATTAAAGTTTACAATTCATAATATTTTACGATGAAAGAAATTAAACATTTTTACAAAAATTAAGTTTTTACAGATGCGTCACAATAAAAGATCTATGTCAATTATACGCCAAATACTTTTAGTAGAAGACTAAAACATAACGTTTAGAAAAGATACAGCTGCAATATTAGTATAAATATTTAGTCATAACTGAACAAAAGCATTGTAAAATAGGTAACTATGAAACAAGATGAGCATAAAAACATATGCAAACTAAACTAGATATCAATTTTGACATTGAATTATGAGAAATTATTAAGCATGTCAGGTAATCTTGATAAACATTTTGTACAGTTCTGGTATTATTTTTGGACACTTTTTCATTAATTTAATCATCATATTACAGTATTACATAAAACCCTTACTCGGAATCAATCTTATCGGATATATTCTAGCCGGGCATAAGCATAATAATGCAATGAGTCTTTTAACATAAACTGCAGCTAAACTTGTTCCTAAGCGGTTACTTTGGCCCATCTTTGGAAAATATATTATTTTATAAATATACTCTATGTATAGTGATGTATTGTGTCCAATGTGCATTTTCGAATTACTGCACCATGTAATACGAGGAACTCAAAATGTGAATACTTATTAATCTTTGGGTTTATCACACTTCAACACTATAAATACCATACTTTTAAATATTCAAGATTTCACCTATTTCGAACCCCCTAAATAAGAGTGTTATTATTCATTATATATCATATGGAATTCAGTCTAAACTAAAAATTATAGTTTCCAAGTATACTTTTATTATATTTTATATCCAATATAAAATAATAAGAGTTATTTTTTATATATAACAGTAGGCTCAACTTGGAGAAACCTCGTATATTTAAGAAAATTTAGAATGAGGTGGTGTTCGTGGTGTTGAAATATCACAATTCTAAGATTATTAAATTTCCCTAAAGATTATTAAATCTCTTTTATGTAATATGAGAGCATAATATATGGTAAAATGTGTCTATATATTAATAAAGGAATATATTTTCAACACAGACTTCTGACCCCTGGGCTTGTAAGTTCTAGGGAGGTGTTACTCCTACAAATTCGGGAAGGTTAAGCCGATTACGAAACGAATTTTTCAAAACAATTTATCAAATCAGCTCTAATTTGTGGTAGAATGTTCAATAGTTTATAATGCTAAAACTTAGTGACTATAATTTATCGGATATGAATAATCCTGAAGGAGAGTTGAATGTGATACTGTAATTTTAAAGTTAATTTAACCAAAAAGTATAAAAAAATTAATGCCATCGTATAATAATCCTGGGAAAGCGACTATTAAATATTTAATCAAGTGTACTTGTTTTTAACATTTGATTTAAACTGTAGTTAACTTATTTGTGCAAGAAATTAAAGAACGTATCAATTACTGAAGAAATATGCGATAGAGCGAAAAGTATAATCTTAAGGACACCGACCTTCAATTTATCTAACAAATACAGGCTTCGCAATCTATTTAACCTCTTTTTTATACCAATATAGTCTTCCTGAGTTTTTTTATCCACTTTTCCCCGCCACCGCGTTTCACCGCTTCTCCATGTTTGTTTTATGTATCATCAGTGTTGCTTGCGGCGCCACAAGTAGTAAAAACGGGTGTTAAACGCTATAAAAAAAAAAAAAAAAAAAGTATTCCTTAACGCGCTATTCTCCTCCGCCATTTTACTATCTCTATCCATTACCGTGTACAATGTTCACTTGTGGACGTAAAAAATTAGTCACCCCCAGATCCATATGTCGATCGAAGAGCTTCGTGTATCTTCTTAAAAGCCATGAAAGAACTGTACAATGGCCTGTGACTGAAAGCGCAATGGTTATCTTATGAGTACTGAAAATAGAACACTGTATAACGTTACGATGGCCGAGATGTTCAGGAGGCATTGCTTCCTCTCATAAATTCCTAGGTTTAAATCTCGCGCTGCTGGTCATTTCCTTTTTATGTTTGTTAATTTTATGACTGGATATGTAGAACATACTATTCAATTAATATAGCGTTGGCATTTGAAGTTAAAGGGCCTAACTATGCAAACAAAAACATAATTCTACTAACTAACGTGTTAAGTAACTAAAGAATGTGTAAATAAAGTATTGTCTTCTAAAACTATGACACAAAAAATAAACATAATTAATATTTAATATACAAACACTCAGACCATGAATCTGCGCTCAGCCTCCAGGGCATAGACAAAATTAAATTTCTGCAGTAACGTGCAGTAACTGACGTAGAAAGAAGTTTTTCTAAGTATAAGAAATGTTTAAGGATAACAGAAGAAGAATGAAATTCGCTGCATTGCGAATGTAAATTGTTACTCATTGCAACCACCTTGACGACTAAGGTCCAATTTTACCAACAAAACTGTGCGTAGATTAAAAAGAAGCATATTGTATTTGTTTTACATTCACAAGTTGGCAGGAATATACTATATGTAAATTAAAATAATGATAACATACTGTTATGTTTGTTCGCGGCTCAATAAACTTAATACAGCACTGTGCGTAAACAATGTAATCCTTTTACCTTTACGGCAGCTCCTTTTTGTCATCACACGATGGGCCACATCCCACCACTTCCTATAGTCCATGTTCAAGCAACCTTCCTTTAGCTGCATGAACGCTCGAACCCTACTAATAACTAATTTCTAAAATTAAGAGCAGTTTTCGAGAAAAAAAAAGTTTATGTACTTTTTATAGTCATAATAAAAACTTCGATACAAATTAATTAAAATCGCGTTTAAAGGAGTATTTTTAGTATGGAAAAATGTTGTAAAATGGTTTTGTGAAAAACTGAGACTTAAACCTATTGATAGGGTGCACTTACCCAGTTATAGCTTCAGTTAATTGGGTGTAAAAGTAAGCAAAGTTGGACAAACGATAAGTCTTAAGAAGCTTTGCAATTCATATCATTGATATGGAAAAAATAGTTTTTTAATTTATCACAATCTTTAGTCGAATTTAATAGATGCATCACCTTAGATGCTGACCTTAGACTGAGATGTGGTTTCACACAAAATAAAAGTCTAAGAAGATTGTAACAGTTCCTTAAGTTTTTATTCATTTTAGATATTAATACAAATTCATTAAAAATAAATTTGAATAATCTTGTTATACAGTACAGTAAATGACTATTATGAACAATATATTTCTTATTTAAATGTACATCAAAACTTGCTGTTGTGTAAATTGTTGGTTATTTTTAAAATCAGAACATATTTCATGAATGGTAACTAGTGTATGTTAAACATTAAAACAGCTCGGTGATTAGCATTCATAGTTATTTAATCACAAACTTTTAATTATTATAAATTAAACTGCCTAACATTACATACAGTCTTGGTAAACTGACTTGAATGACATATTAGAATTCGAAATATCCAACTCTTACATTAAAAAGTTTTAATTTACAAGAATGAATAAGGTCCAACAAAATTTAAATAATTTAATGTGTAGATATATTATACAGTTCACGTTTCAATTTAGCACCCGTCACACACACATCTGGGATGACAAAGTCCACTGGATTTTCCTTCGTCTTTGCACGCTTTCATACAAGCCTTGCCGTCGAAAGGTCCGCAAGTTCCTGTGTATGTTGAGGACACGCAATCACCAAGAACAACCTCACTGCCGATGGCGAGGATCAGCAGGACTGCAAGTATGAAACAATACCCCTTCATTGTTAATGGACTGTTGAGTTTTCAGAAACTGGAAGGTCTGTCTTCGCTTCGAAGTTTGTGTTGTAGTGCTGAAGGAAGTGAGTCGGTGACCATTTATATACAGCATGCCTTGCTTCAAAACAGGATGTATAAAGATGACCTTAATGGTAACATCTACAGTTGTCGCACGAGGAAGCACAGAGCAAGTCATGTCACGTATTCTTATGATAAGATTCCACGTGAGAACAGCCATACAAACTTATCTATATGTATCTAATAAAGGGGTCCTCGATCAGTGGAGACAGGGAGGTAACTACAATAAATCTTGAGACATGTATTGACTTTACTGATTTTGAACTGTATACTTTATTCTCTATTTTTACTTGTCTACTAAATAGTACATGTTACATAGGTATTGCACTCCAACCAATTTCTATGCCTAGTCTTCACCGGAAATACACGTTTTAGGAATACTTGTACCCTCCAAAAAAAAAAAATTTAAAAAAAAGTTCCGTTTGTGTATGTGATTAAGTTTTTGAGAGTCTCTCTGTATACACTATAACTCAAAAACGAAAAGTCGGTAAAATACCAAAATTTGTATTTATATTTAGTATTTTTAAGAATGGAACCGAAAGATCGTCAGAAAGTTCCCTTCACCGCAAACTTATCGTTGCATAGAACATTTTTTAAAGTTATTGATTTCTTCAAAAAGTATAAGTACTTAAAACTGAAAAAATAACATTGAATTTTTGGAAACGATCAACTCCACGAAAAAATGTGTACGACATAAATTGTGTGTTTAAACGAGATCTTCATTTTTTCTGCAGTATGTTTTGTCTACCTCTTATGATTACCAGTTGTGCAAAAATCATCCAGAAATGAGGAACAATTTAGAGTCTATTCCCAGAAATTTTCAAAATATGCATTTTTATACTTGACTTGTAAATATCTTTAATACACGGTATTTTAATTAAAATCATTGGACGCATTCGAAAATTTCGAAAATATTTCCATGTAACGATTGGTTTGGGGTGGGGAATTTCCCTCACAATCTTTATATCCCATTCCTGGAAGATAATATACCGAAATATCAAGCTTGGTATTTTACTGACTTTTCGTTTTTGAGTTATTGTGGCCACATACAAACACTCACTTACGGACCTTTTTCTAAATATGCATTTTTTTGGATAAAGGTGTTCCTAAAACGTGTATTTTCGGTGAAATCTTGGCATTGAATATTTGATTGGAGTGCGATCCCTTCGCTACCTATGAACCGTGTACTATTTAGTAGACAAATAAAAAGAGATTGAAATATACGTTTCAAAATCGGTCAAGTCAATGCATGTCTCAAGATTTAGTTTCCTCCCTGTCTCCACTGTCGAGGACTTCTAGACCCATTCTTAGAAACATATATATTTATAAGTTTGTTTGGCTGTTCTCACGTGGAATATGCTAATTATCATGTCACAAGAATGCGCGACTTAACTTGTTTTTTAATTTCCTCACGCAACACCAGTAGATGATATTATAAAGGTCATCATTATACATCCTGTTTTGAAGCAAGACATACTGTATATAAATGGTCACGGACTCACTTTCTTCAGCACTACAACATAAAGTTCGAAGCGAAGACGTACATCATCTCAGATCTTCCAGTTCCTGAAAAGTCAACAGCCCATTAACAATGAAGGGGTATTGTTTCATATTTGCAGTTCTGCTGATTCTCGCCATCGGCACTCAGGTTGCTCTTGGTGATTGCCCGTCCACAACATACACAGGAACATGTGGGCCTTTCGACGGTAAGGCATGTATTAAAGCCTGCAAAGACGAAGGAAAATCCAGTGGACTTTGTCATCCCAGATGTGTATGTGATGGGTGTTAAAGTGAAACGCGAAATGTATAATATATCTACATTGTAATTCAGTAACTATTAATGCCAATCACCCACCTGTTTTAATGTTTAATATACATTCCTTACCATTCATGAAATATGTTCTGATTTTAAAAATCACCAACAGTTTGCACAACAGTAGTTTATGATGTACATTTATATAAGAAATGCATTGTTCAAAACACTCATTTACCATAATGTATAACATATTGATTCAAATTTAATGTTTAACAAGTTTGTATTAACATCTATAATGTATATAAACTAAAACAAACATTACAATCTTTATAGACTTTTATTTTGTGTGTATCCACTATCCAATCTAAGGTGAGCATTACTCTTTTAAGGTGTTGCATCTATGAAATTTGACTAAAATTGTATTAAATTATACAAATTATTTTTCTATAGCAATGATATGAATTTAAAACTAACTGAATCGTTTTTTCCCACTTTGCCTACTTTAATTACCAATTGACTGAAGCTATAAATCGGTATGCGGATCTTATCAATAGGCTCTCGGAAATTCAAACCTTTAGTTTTTCGCAAACTATTTTGCAACATTTTTCCATAATCAAAATGCTCCATAAGATTTAATATTAATGTGTTTCAACGTTTTTATTATGACTATAAAGAGAACATATACTTTTTTTCGAAATTAAAACTCCTATTTTGAGAAATAAGTGATTACGTTTTGTAAAATCAACATCTTTGAGAAATGCGAAACGCAATAAAATTCCTAATCACTAATCATGGGTAATATAAAAATATATTAAGATTTATTTTCAAATTCATTAAATATAAAACTGGATTTTATATTATTATTTTTAACAATGAATAAGTAGCTTATTTTAACTAGAAAATGAATTTAGATAGTGAAAATTACTATCTAAATAACCATGCAACTAGATTTTGTATTCATGGCAAAATTACATTTTTATTGCGTATAATTAATGACATAAATTTCAAGAAAATATATACTGTGAAATTTGGCAGATCTACCTATGTGTAAGATATCTTCCTGAAATTTATACTGTTTATTATAGGCAATAATAGCGATTTTGCCGTGAATCAAAATTCTAGCTTACATGGTTATTTAAAATTACTTTTATTGTGTAAATATATTGTACTAACAAAAATAAGCCAAGTGATGCATTTTTAAAATAAAAGTATAAAAAGCAAATGTTAATATTGCTAGTCCATATGATCAACAATGACAAACATATATCCAGGATGTTTCAAAACAACACAAAACGAAGATTACCGTACGTGATACGTGAATATAATTTTCAACTCTAAATTCGGCACATACAAAACCTGTCATAAATCACCATGGATTAGGCAGTCGTGCATAACCAAATGACACGTGCTTGGCCCACTCCAAGAGGGATGCCGGTTGGTAGCGAAGGTCCCAGTCGCGTGGTGTGGCGTGGTTTGTTAGACACGCCGGCGCGGCACAAGTCACCTTAGCAATGGAAAACATAGCATGTGGGTTTTGTTATGTGTTTCGTATAACACGTTCTGAGGTTGTTTATGTGGCGTATGACAACTGTTGTTTCTTTGCTGCCTAATCCCAAATGTGTGCGATTTTTAAACACACATACAACTTTAAATAGAAGAGTTTGAAAGTTGCGACATCAAGTTTCGGGCCAGTCAAAGTGTAAGCTAATCGACTGCTATCTTCGTTTGGTGTCGTTTTGAAACGGCTTGTATAAATTAAGCTTCAGCAACAGGAAATTCTCAATATTAACTAAAATATTTACGACACAAAACATGTTACAGTGTGCATTGTATGGCATTACTAAACCATTCCTTTCCATGTGTGTTCACTATAGCCTGTGGCAAAATACAGGCTTCTGCTCTGTTGATGTTCGCAAATTCGCTACTCTAATTAACATACATCACCCACCCCCTTTTCTTAATGATGTTGAATCAACACATATGGGATACTTATTTTAGACATACTTATTTATACACGACATTCAGAACAGTAAATAATATGGTAGTTATTATTATGCTTCTGTAAGGGTTTATTCCACGGAACAGAAATATGCTGTACAGGGAAGCAGTTGGTGCGCAGAATGGTGCGCAAACGCATCAGGCACATACAGTTCTTTTTCAGTAAATCAAACGGCGTTTGACAATGGCAGAAAGTGCGCGCAAACGTATGGGCAAAAGGAAGCCACTCCTTGCACTAATCAAAGTAGGAAGTTTCTCTTCTTATGAAGTTGCAGCTCGTATTGGAATCCCTGCGTCTACAGCGCAGCGTTGGGTGAGATTATACAGGGAAGGGATCAAATGTCTTGGTTCAGGAAGAAGACCTGTGTCGTCTCCCGCAATGTATGTAGCTTTAATTGAAGTAGCAAATTTCCTAACTGCTTTTGAAATGCAGGTCTTTTCGTATTTCTCTCGAACAGCTCTAAGACATGTAAATGACGGCAGGACTTCAAGCGCGAACGAGCGCTAAAACATTTGACAGACGGTCACATTGCTTTGTGTTGCTTTTGAAGAGGGAAATGCCAACCGCAACTGGAATAACGTTGCATTTTCTGTAATACATAAGAGAAAGGTGATTGTTTACGTCCAAAGGGATCCGATACGATGACTTCACAGTTCCATCAAGGTCGCGTAACTGTATGTCTTTGGCGCTGGATATCAAGGGACGGTTTAGGAGTGCTGTGGCAGCTTGACAATGCGCTGAACAGTATGTAGTACACGTAATACTGGATAGTATTTTTATTTCTTCTAAGAAAGAGATATCCTGATGGAATTGTTGAACTCGCACAAGATAATCATCCTGTGCACACAGCTCGATAGTTTTTAATTTGGTGGGCACGAAATCAAGAAGCTTGGGATCTTGTAGCTTTTCGTTCACGTTACTGCAGAAATTAAATTTTGCCTATGTCCTGGAGCGCAGATATACGGTGTGAGGGTTTATACATTACACATTAATTATTTTTATTTTTTCCTGTTTTAATTTTAGAAGACAATAGTTTATTTAAACATTTTTAGTTACTTAAAAGAGTAGTTTTATCTTTTAGGTTGCATAGCTAGGCCCTTTAACTTCAAATGCCAAAGTTATATTAATGCGATATTATGTTCTACATATCCAGTCATAAAATTAACAATCATAAAGAAGAAATGACAAGCAGCGCGAGATTTGAACCTGGGAATTTATGAGCGGAAGCAATGCTTTCTGTACCTCTCGGCTATCGTCACGTTTTTCTGTGTTCTGTCTTCAATACTCATAAGTTAAATATTGCTCTGTCAGTCACATACCATTGTACAGTTCTTTCGTGTGCGTTGTGAACAGCTTTTACGAAGATACACGAAGCTCTTCGATCGACGCATGGAATCTGGGGATGACTCACTTCTTGTGTCATTGCACGGTAAAAATGCAGAAGAGGAAAGATCTGTTCAGAAATACTTTTTAATACTGTGCAACGTCCACTTTTGCTACTTTTGGCACCGCAAGCAATGACACTGATGACACATGGAATGAAGATGTAGGGCCGATGGAATGCGTGGCGGGGGAACTGGATAACCCTGAAAAAAAACCCTCAGGGAGACTGCAATGGATATGAAGAAGAGGTTAAGTAGATTGCGAAACACTATTTTATTTGTTGGATAAATTGTAGGCCAGTGTTCTTCGATTTATAGTTTCGCTCCATCACATACTTCGTCAGTAATTGATTGAAATAAGCTCCTTTCTTTTCATTCATAAATAAATTAACCTCAGTTTAAATCAAATGTTAGAAACAAGTATATTTGTTAGAACATTTAATATCCGGTTTCTCAGGATTATTATACGGTTCCATTAATTCTTGATACTTTTTGGTTAAATTTGCTTTCAAATTACAGTATAGCATTGAACTCTCATTCAGGATTATTCTTACCTGATAAATTATTGCCACAAAGTGTTAGCATTATACATTATTGAACATTCTACAGCAACTTAAAGCTAATTTGATCAAACTCTTATGATATATGTTACTATATTAAAATATTTTATCTTATATTATATGGAATATGGAAATGATTAGACTGTTCCAATATTACACAAAGGAGATAAAAATTTAAGTGAATCTAATAATCTGAGGATTGTGATATTTAAACGCCATGAACAACACCTCAAACACCACTATCTTAAATATGCCAAATTTCCCCAACTTTGAGCCTACTGTTATTTGAGAATAATAACTCTTTAAATAAAATAATGAATACAAAATATAATAAAAGACTATTTGAAAATTATAATTTTTAGTTTACACTGACTCCCGTATGAGATATACTGAATTATAACACTCTTATTTATGGAATCGAAATTGGGAAAATCTTGTACATTTAAGGTTATGTGTCATAATCCCAAAAATTAATAAAGCTCCACATTTTGAGTTCCTCAATTAAAACATGCAGTAGTAACTGAAAGTTCACATTGGACACAATACAAAATCACTATACATAGAGAATATTGATAAAATAACATATTTTCCAAAGTCGAACCAAAGTAAACATTAAGGGTCAAATTTACCTCCAGTTTATGTTAAAAGTCTCATTGCACCATTATGGTTATTCCTGGCTATACGTTAAGGTTGATCCTGAATAAAGTTTTTATGCAATATTGTAATATGGAAGTTAATTTAATCAACAGAGTCTAGAAACAATTTCAGCACTGTAGAAAATATTTAACAAGATTAGCTGACATATTAAAAAGTTTTCTCATAATTCAATGTCGAAATTGACATTTAGTTTATTTTGCATATGTCTTTAGCTCATTTGGTATAGTACTTTGACATAGATATTTTAATATGATGCATCTATAAAACATTTATTTTTGTGAAAATGTTAATTTTTGGAGCATTTACCTTTTTTACATCATGATATGTATTGTAAACTATTACAAGATTATTTCGTTTTCCCACTTGGCGACTTAAACTTCCAATGAACTGAACCTTTAAATTTGTAGACGCCTTTTAATAGGCATTCTAAAATTTAAAATCGATTTTCTCACAGAATTTATTACAACATAAAATGTTCCACTCGATTCAACTTTTCGCTAATGTATTTCAATATTTTTACACTGCCTCACAAAAGCACATTAAACAAAATGGTACTATAGTTTTTCAAAATAATGCTCGAATATTGAGAAATAAATTATTAATTTGAAAAAAACATGAATTTTGGATAGTAGCAAAAGTAGTAAATTTTCTACACTATTAGGGATAATATAAAAACAATAATCTGACAGATCTATTTGTAAACCATTTGCCTCAAAACTAAGATTTTTATTCGAAGTTTTAAAAATGCTCACGTTGCTTATTTTTGTTTGCACAACATATAACGTAATAAAAATTATTTAAATAACCATGTATGCTAGAATTTTGACACATGGCTACCATTAATATTATTGCGTATAATAAAAAAAATAAATTTCAACAAGATACTTTACACACTGTATATTTCCAAATTTCACAGTATATATTTTATTGAAATTTTTATCACTTATTCGAGATAATAATAATAATAATAATAATAATAATAATAGTAATAATAATAATAATAATAATAATAATAATAATAATAATAATAGGGTGTTGATTATATAAAATGTAATAACTTATTTCTCAATATAGGAACATTATTTGGTAAAATAAAGTATATGTGCTTTCTATAGTCATAAAAAACTTTGAAACAACCTAGTTAAAAATTCCATCTTATGGAGCATTTTGAGCATGGAAAAGTGTTCGAAAATAGTTCGCGAAAACTAAAATTTAAAGTTGTGAGATCTTAGATTAGGTGCACCTACCCATTTATAGCTTCAGTTAATTGGTAGCTAAAGTAAGAAAAATATTTTTCAGAAAGTTTGGAATTCATATCATTGTTATGCAAAAATCATTTTTTAATTTATCATAATCTTTAGTCAAATTTCATAGATACGTCATCACGACAATGTTGATGAGTGGGAAGTAGATAAACACAAAATAAAATTCTATATGGATTGTAATTGTTTGCTTAAGTTTATATTTAATATAGATGTTAATACAAACTTATTAAAATATACATTTGAATAATCGTTTTATACAGTGAAGTAAATGAGAATTTTGAACAATGCGTCTTTATTTAAATGTACATCACAACCTATTGTTCTGAAAATTGTTGGTGATTTTTAAAATCAGCATATATTTCATGAATGGTAAGGAATGTAACCTAAATATTAAAACAGTTCGGTGATATACATTCATGATTATTGAAGTACAAACTCTTAATTACAATACATCAAAATACGTAACATACAGTCTTGCGTAAAATGGCTAGAATGAAATATTAGGAATAGAACCATCCAATTCCTACAGTAAAATTGTTAGTGTAAATAATGTAGAAATTTTATTTTGAAGATATTTTGTAGATATATTATACAGTTCACGTTTCAACTTAACACCCGTCGCACACACATCTGGGACGACAAAGTCCACTGGATTTTCCTTCGTCTTTGCAGGCTTTAATACAAGCCTTACCGTCGAATGGCCCACATGTTCCTGTGTATGTTGAGGACGGACAATCACCAAGAGCAACCTGAGTGCCGATGGCGAGGATCAGCAGAACTGCAAATATGAAACAATACCCCTTCATTGTTAATGGGCTGTTGACTTTTCAGAAACTGGAAGATCTGAGATGATGTATGTCTTCGCTCGAAGTTTGTGTTGTAGTGCTGAAGAAGGTGAGTCGGTGACCATTTATATACAGCATGCCTTGCTTCAAAACAGGATGCATAATGATGGCCTTTATGATGTCATCTACTGGTGCCGCACGAGGAAGTACAAGGCAAGTCATGTATTCTTGTGATAAGATAATACACATAATCCACGTGAGGATGCCCATATAAACTTATCTATATGTTTCTAAGAAGAGGATTAGAAGTCCTCGATCAGTGAAGACAGGGAGGCAACTACACTAAATCTTGAGACATGCATTGATTTGACCCATTTTGAACTGTATACTTCATTCTCTATTTTTAGTTGTCTATTAAATAGTACATGTTATACAGGTAGAGAAAGTATTGCACTCCATTGAAAAATTCGATGCCTGGATTTCACCGGAAAGTTTTAGTAATACCTGTATCTAACAGAAGCCTTTACCGAAAGAGGCCGTTGTGTGTGTGTGTGTGTGTGTGTGTGTGTGTGTGTGTGTGTGTATCTGAGAACTCGGTAACTCAAAAATGTAAAGTCGGTAAAATGCCAAACTTGGTATTCTAATTTTGTATCTTCCAAGAATGTGACATGAAGACTGTGAAGAAAATTCGCCTACTCAAAGCTACTCCTTACATGGAAAAATTTTCGAAATTTTTTATATACTCAAAAATAGATGCAATGGTTTTGATTAAATATTTACAAGACAAATAAAATATATATTTTGAATATTTCTGGGAATTGGTTCTGAGTTCTTCATTTCTGGATGACTTTTGTATAATTGGCAAACGATAAGAGACAGACAAAACGTTACTGCACAAAAAAAATGTATATCTCATTAAAACGCACAAATTATGACATAACCATTTTTTTCGTGGAGTTGCCCATTTCAGAGATATTCTTTGTTGTTGGTTTCAGTTTTAAATACTTATAACTATTCTCATAAGGGAATTTGTAAATACCTCGACATGCAAAGTAACGGATTTCAACCACACGACAACTAGATTTTCAAAGATTTATCTATCGCTTTAGCCTAGCGTATCAGCATATTTCCATTCTACTTATAAGGAATCATTTAATAAAGACAAATTTTCTAATTTTTATTTTGAATAGCATGAAGAATATATTTTGTTTTTACAATAATTAGTTGTAGAGATGTAGAGAAATTTGTGTGAATGGAACGCACCAGATTTATTTACTTCACCTTCACTATGGGTAGAGTTATGTTGAATGAAAAGGGAGAATCCGCATTCAAAGGGAGAATTTTTTTCCACGATCTTCAATAATTTTTTTTAATATTATTAATTGTATTGCTAAGAATTTTTAAGTTACAAATTATGCCTCTATCATTAATGATAGCTTCTTCAATGCTGCTATGAAAGGAAGAGGAGCTTTGCACAAAGGACTGAGAAAATTTAGAACCTTTAAAAGTTTAAGAGTAGGCCCACGTTCCGTTCGTAAAATCTAATAATGTGGCCACCGAGATCTCCAGATCTCAATTCGACCTACTTTTAGTTGTAGGGTTACCTTAAAGAACCAGTTTTCGTAACACAGTCAATAACCGACAGCAACAGAAAGAAGCTGTCTCAACAAGAAATTGCTGAAACTCTAAGACATTACCTGCAAAATTCTGAACATGGAGTCGCAGAAAGAATGGTGTAAGTTGAACAAGAGAACGAAAGACCTAATCGCAAGTTTTATAAAACCCTCTAGTTTATCCTGCATGTGACTACTATTGTTTTGTTCTATCCAAAATATTATAATATTTATAATGGTTTAGAGTATTAATTCTCCCACACATCAATTGGACCATGGAATATTGGGAACATGTCTTGATTACGGATGAGTCTCGTTTTACTCTATTTTCTTCTGATGGTCGACTACGTGTAAGGAGAAGACGAGGGGAGCGCGATACGGAAGCTGTATTACAGCCAATAGGTTCCTTCGGTGGAGGTTCGATTATAGTCTGGGTTGGAGTTTCTGTCGCAAGCCACACGGAGCTCCATTGTATACGAAACCGTACCATGACAGCACGTAGGTATCCATGAAAAAGTCGTGCTAAATGTACCATTTGTTGGTGATCATTTTATTCTAATGCATAATAATGCCAAGGTATACACCGCACATTACACATAATCAATTATACATCAATGTTATGGAATGGCCAGGACGTAGTCCCGACCTCAATCCTATTGAACATGTTTGGGGCATTCTCATGAGGAGGGTTCATCAAAGAAGAAATGTTCCAGAAATCATAAATGAACTTCAAGCTGCTCTGGAAGAAGAATGGACAAATATCCCTCACGAAAATATTGTAAGAATAACCAGGAGCATGCCACGTCGTCTAGAGGATGTCATTAGAGCTAGGAGTGGCAACATACGCTACTGAAGTCAGAAAAAAAAAAAAAAAAAAAGTGTATAAAATACAGAAAATTGGTTTGCTGAAATAATTAATTGTTCCATTGTTGTAAATTCTTAATAAATTTATTTTATTCTGTTGATTTAATATTTCATTCACAAATTTAAGTTTTTCTCAGCTGGAAAGTTTTCCTATTCATTTTAGACACTTTTTTTTTCCTGCTCAGTGTATTACATAAAGGAGCTAAAATTTAGCAGAACAAATAATTTTAGGATTGTGATATTTCAGTTCCATGAACACCACCTCACTATTATCTTGAATATAATAAATTTACCCAACTTTGAGCCTCCTGTTATATGAGAATAATAACTCTTTGGAATTATTTTTATACTGGATACAAAATATAATAAAAGTAAACTTGGAAATTATAATTTGTAGTTCATACTGAATCCCGTATGAAATATAATGAATTATAACACCCTTGTTTAGTAGATTAGAAACAGGGAAAATCTTGTATATTTTATGGTGTTTGTGATGTTGAGGTGTCATAATCTCAAAAACCAATAAATCTCCACATTGTGAGTTCCTCAATGATAACATGCACCAGTAATTCCAAAATTTAGATTGGACATAATACAAAATCACTGTACTTAGAGTATATTTACAAAATAATTTATTTTCCAAAGTGGGGCCTAAGTAACTATTACGGGATAAATTTAGCTCCAGTTTATGTTAAAGGGTTCATTGCATTATTAAGCTTATTCCTGGCTATAATATATCCGATAAGATTGACCTGAATGCAATATTGTAATATGAAAGTTAATTTAATCAAAAAGAGTCCAGAAACAATAATAGCCCTGTAGAACATATTTATCAAGATTACCTGACCTGTTAATTAATTTCCCTTAATTCAATGTCGAAATTGGCATTTAGTTTATTTTGCATATGTTTTTATGATCATCTTACTTCATTGATACCTATTTCACAATGCTATTGCTTAGTTATGAGTAAACATTTATACTGATATCACAGCTGAACCATTTATAAAGGTTATGTTTTAGTCATTTTTACTAAAAGTATTGGAATAATATTTTGACATAGATATATTAATATGAGACATCTGTGAAAAATTAATTTTAATTTTTGTGAAAATGTTAATTTTTGAAGAATTAAACTCTTTTTTATCATAAAACGATACGAAGTGTAAGCTTTAATAGGAGACTACGTTTTCCCACTTGGCGAATTAAAGCTGAACTGGAGATTTAAATTGGTAGACGCATGCTTATTAATAGACACAGATGTAAAACAGTTTTTCTCGCAACATTTATTACAACACTTTTCCACACCCAAAATGTCATACACGATTCAACTGTTCATTAATGAGTGAGACAGTTAGTCGGCCTCACTATTATTATTATTACTTCTGTTATATCAATTATTTAATGTACTTAAAAGTATTAATTATCAATCATTCAATTATTTAAAAGTGTATACAGCTAGCTTTTAGCAACCACAGCTCAAAACTGTTTACCAAACTTGGCTACTGAAAAGGGGAAGGCTCTATTGTTGGTAAAGTGCTCTTGTGCATGTGCGTGCAATAGACGAATAAGTGAAAACGCGATCTCGTAAAGTCCCGAATTGCGGACAAATGCGTTTTTCTGCATTGTGTGGTGACGGTCACGAGAGGTTTATGATGCATTCTGGGTAAACAAAGTAACATTATGGGCTACCTAGACGCCAAGTTCGCGATCTTTCTGACCAATCAGAATGATGCAGCCATGACAGCAGAATTTACTATATAAGTAGCAGATTGTAGGATGTTACGCAAGCACATGCAGTCAGTTATAACAAAAATCGAGATCATGTACGCGTAATCGATGTTGGGCAGTCGGTCAGTTACTTAAGCTCATGTACGTGTAATCGCTGTTGAGAACACTCACCGCTAAGGTCAAGGCGCATACTCGTTATCAGGTTACTGCACAGTGTGAAAGTAATTGTTATAAGTCCTATATGCAAACAAAGTGGGAAACTTTGAGGGAGGTAAAGTTACGTCATTAAAGTCAGGGCTCTTAGAAATCATCATAATCAATTAGCTTGTAAAGCAAAAGTGCTTGTCTACACATCTCTAAGTTCTAGTAAAGAATAAAACGAATAGCGGAAAGTGAAAGTGTGTTAATTATTTCTCAAGACCATTTCTAACTACCCTCATTGTTGTTACCACCCGAATGAGTTAATTTTCTTGCAGGCTGAGTTACGCCAGAGGCAGCATCTTCGATAGTGGATCTTCAAAATCAGGTACGTGGAGAGATCTACCATCTTGGTAGTGGAGTGAGTCCAGAGATACCCTCAACGTGAGCCATAAAAACGTCGCATACTTGGCTCGTCAACGTGATAGTAAAACCACTTTATACTTGGCATATACAACGTGAGGCGTTATACAGCTTCCTACTAGGCTCCCGTAACGTGGGGCGATAAACCGCTGTATGAGTTTCAATATTTACTTTCTTTATACGTATTATGTACATAGTGTATAGAGAAGTATTGTAATGCACCCAAAAATTCGATAACGAGGTTTCACCGGAAATACATGTTTTTGGTCCCCCTGAATCCAAAAAAAAAAAAAAAGCATTTTTAGAAAAATGTCCGTGTGTGTGTCTGTCTGTCTCTCTGTGTGTATATGTGTGCGTCTGTGGGCAGCATAGCTTCAAAACGAAAAGACCGTTAAATACCAAACTTGGTATTTAAGTTCCATATCTTCCAAGGATGCGACACGAAGATTTTCAAGAAAATCTCCCACCCCAAACTACCCTATACATGGAACTGTTTTTCTAAAATTTTGATTTTTTAAAAAGTGGCTCAAACGATTTAATTAAAATACCATTATATTTAAGATACTTACCTGACAAATAAAAGGTATATCTTGAATTTTCTGGGAGTAGCCTATGGAACAATTTTACGGAATTTTCCATAACTGGTAAACCGTAAGAGATGGAGAAAAACGTAACAAACAAAAAATGCAGAGCACATTAAAACACACAATTTATGTTAAATACATTTTTTTCGTGGAGTTGATCATTTTTTAGATATTTTTGTTTTTTGTTTCAGCTTTGAAAAACTTATACTTTTCTCATTCAGGAATTTGTCCACTCCTGTCTATACAAACAAAGGAACTTCAGTCTCATAGCAACCAGCTTTTAACTATCACTTTAACATATGGCACTCCCTAACTTTACTTCTACTTACAGGGAAGCAAGTAGCATGAAGTAAATAAAAGCATAAGCTTTTTTAATAATAATTTGTTGTGGAAATGTAGAGAAAATCATGTGAATGGAACACATCAGCTTTTTATGAGCTATAATTATAGAGGAAAACTATTACTTTTCGCACCAGCCAAAGGTGTAGCTTTTACAAAATGTAATGACATATTTCTCAAAATGGGAGTATTATTTCGAAAAAAAGTATATGCATTTTTTATAGTCATAATTAAAAGTTTAAAGTTGTGATAGCCTATTGATAAGGCGCACCTACCTCTTTATAGTTTGTTAATCGATAGTTAAAGTAAGTAAAGTGGGAAAAACGACATGTTTTCAGAATGTTTGGAATTTATAGCATTACTTTGAAAAAATAACTTTTTAATTTATCACAATTTTTAGTCACACTTCATAGATACATCATCTTAGAGAGTAATGCTGACCTTAGAGTGGGAAGTGGATACACACAAAATTAAAGTCTTTAAGGATTGTAATGTTTGCTTAAGTTTATATTCACTATAAACGTATTAAAAATGCATTTGAATACTTGCGTTATACAGTAGAGTAAATAAGTATTTTGAACAATGTATTTCTTATTTAAATGTACATCAATACCTGCTGTAGTGAAAATTATTGGTGATTTTTAAAATCAGAACGTATTTCATGAATGCATGTTTAATTATAACAGTTCGGTGATCGACATTCATAGTTACTGTATTACAAACTTTTAATTATAATACTGCCTAACATACAGTCTTGTGTAAATGAACAAGCTAGAATTAGAACCATCCAACTTTTACGTTAAAAAAAGGTTTAATTTCCAAGAATGAAATAATTTTATTTGTAGATATTCTATACATTGCACGTTTCAACTTAACATCCGTCGTACACACATATGGGATGACAAAGTCCACTTTTTTACTTTCTCCATACGCACTATGTACATAGTGTATAGAGAAAGTATTGCACTCCACCAAAAATTCGATACCGAGATTTCACCGGAAATATATGTTTTAGGGTCCCCAATATCCAAAAAAAGCATTTTCACAAAAAGGTCCGTGTGTGTGTGTGTGTGTGTGTGTGTGTGTGTGTCTGTGTGTCTGTGAACACGATAACTCAAAAACGAAAAGTCGGTAAAATACCAATATTGGTATTTAAGTTTAGTATCTTCCAGGGATGCGACACGAAGATTTTGAGAAAAATCCCCCCACCCCCAACTACCCTTTACATGGAAGTTTTTTCGAAAATTTTGATTTTCTCAAAAATGGCTCTAACGATTTTGATTAAAATTTCGGATATTCAACATATTTATCTGACAAATGAAATGTACATCTTGAATTTTCTGGGAATAGCCTCTGAAGAGTAGTTTATTCTGGATGAATTTTACTAACTTTTGAATAACTGAATAACAAAAACTTACTACACAAAAAATGTAGAGCACTTTAAAACACACAAATTATGTTATACACATTTTTTTCGTGGAGTTCGTCGTTTTTGTGACATTCCTTATTTTTGGTTTCCGCTACGAAAAACCTATACTTTTCTCATACAGGAACTTGTCAACTCCTATCCATATAAACAAAGGAACTTCATTTACATAGCAACCAGCTTTTGACTATCACTTTAACCTACGGTTGTCCCTTATTTCGCTTCTACTTACAAGGAAGCGAGTAATAAGACTGTTTCTGCTAATTTTTTCTGATTAGCATAAAGTAAATAGAAGTATAAGGTTTTTAAGAATTATTTGTTGCAGGGATATGGAGAAAGTCATGTGAATGGTACACATCAGATTTTTTTCCTTCGTCTTTGCAGGCTTTCATACATGCCTTACCGTCGAAGGCCAGACAATTTCCTGTGTATGTTGTGGACGGGCAATCACCAAGAGCAACCTGAGTGCCGATGGCGAGGATCAGCAGAACTGCAAATATGAAACAATACCCTTTCATTGCTAATAGACTGTTGACTTTTCAGAAACTGGAGGATCTGAGATGATGTATGTCTTCTCTCGAAGTTTGTGTTGTAGTACTGAAGAAGGTGAGTCCGTGATCGTTTATAGATTGCCTTGCTTCAAAACAGGATATATAATGATGACCTTTATGATACCATCTACTGGTGTCGCGCGAGGAAGCACAAAAACAAGTTATTCTTGTGACAATGTAATTAGCATATTCCACGTGAGAACACCAAATAAATGTATCTATATGTTTCTAAGAAGGTGTCTAAAAGTCCTCGATCAGTGGAGACCGGAAGAAAACTGCACTTAATGTTGAGACACGCATTGACTTGACCGATTTTGTAATGTATAGTTCATTCTCGTTTCATTTGTCTAATAAATAGTATATGTTACATAGGTAGAGAAAGTATTGCATTCCACACAAAAAATTGATGCCGAGATTTCACCGAAAATACACGTTTTAGGACTTCCTGAATCAAAAAAAAAAAAAAGGATTTATGGAAAAAGGCCTGTGTGTGTGTCTCTCTCTCTTTCTCTCTCTCTCTTTCTCTCTCTGAAAACACAGTAGCTCAAAAATACCAAAAAAAGAAAATAAAAAAAAGACAAACAAAAACATTTTAGAAACAAGTCCATGTCTATTTGTGTCTTTTGAATAGATACTGATCTTGATATCTAGGTTCAGGGTCTTAAAATGATACGACACGAAGATTCTCAAGAATATTTCCCTTTACATGGAACAAATTTCGAAAATGTTGGTTTTCTCAAAAGTGACTCTAACATTTGATTAAAATATTTTATATGTAAGATATTTACATTAAAAAAATCTGATGTGTTCCATTCACATGAGTTTCTCTACTTCTGTGTAAAAAATTATGGTTAACAAGCTTATTCTTGTATTTACTTCATGCTAATCGAGAAATTGTCGTATTACTTGCTTCCTTGTAAGTAGAAGCGATATAGGGAGTATCATAGATTATAGTGAAGTCAAAAGCTGGTTACTAGGTGACTGAAGTTCCTTTGTTTGTTTAGACATGAGTTGACAAATTCCTGTATGAAAAAAGCTGATGTGTTACGCTCACATGACTTTCTCTAGATGCTCTACAAAACTCCTACAAAAGATTCTTCTTTGTAAACAATCTTAATCAAGATAAATGTTAGCAGAATGTTATTACTTAGTTCCTTATAAGTATAAGGGAAGAAGGGAATGCACTATGCTAAAGTAATTGTCAAATGTTTTAAAAGATATCGTTATGCAATTGCCCTTGCAAATCAGTTCTTTGCTTGGCCAGGAGTAGAACAAAAGAAAAACAGACACTTCCTGTGTGAGAAAAGTTTAAGTACTTCACAACTGAAACTAATAACAAGGAATATCTCCACAACAAAAACGTAAAGGACAAAAATTGTGTGTTTTGTCATTAGGTACATTTTTTGTGCAGTACGCTTTTTTCTATCTCTTACACTTTAGCAGTTAAGCTAAATTCAGCAAAATTCATCCAGAATAAAGAGGTCTTCAGAGGCTATTCACAAAAAATTCGAGATATACATTTTATTTCGGAAATAAATAGCTTTAATATACGGACGGGATTTTAATCAAAATCGTTAGAGCAATTTTTAAGAAAATCAAAATTTTAGAAATGTTTTCCATGTAAAGGATAGCTTGTGATGGGATACTAAACCTAAATACCAAGTTTGGTATTTAACGGTCCTTTCGTTTTGGGGCTATGCTGTCCACAGACACACACACAGACAGACAAACACACACGCGGACTTTTTTTTAATAGTGCTTTTTTCGGACTCAGGGGACCCCAAGACATATAAATCTCGGTATTGAATTTTTGGGTGCATTGCAATACCTTCTCTATCCCTATGTGCATTGTACATATGGGGCTAGAGAAAGTAAAATGTACAAGTTTTTTTAAACCTGAAACCAAAAACAAGGAATATCTCAAAAACGATCAACTCCTCGAAAAAAAAAAATATATTTTTGTGTGTTTTAATGTGTTCTACATTTTTGTGTAGTAAGTTTTTGTCTATTTCTTACGGTTTAGCAGTTATGCAAAATTCCTCCAGAATAAAGTAGTCTTCAGAGTCTATTCCCGGAAAATTTAAGATATACATATTATTTGTTAGGTAAATATCTTTAATATATCTTCGTGTCGCATCCTTGGAAGATACCAAACTTAAATACAAAGTTTGGTATTTAACAGTCTTTTCGTTTTTGAGCTATGCTATCCACGGGCAGACAGACACACACTCACAAGGACCTTTTTACAAATTTTTTTTTTGGATTCAGGGGGACTCAGAACATGTATTTCCGGTGAAATCTCGGTATTGAATTTTTAGGTGCATTACAATACCTTCTCTGTACACTATGTACAGAGTACGTGCAGAGAAAGTAATAAAATGTACATCTTGATTTTTGTGAAAATAGCCACAGAAGTGTCCTTTTTTTTTTTTTTTTTTTTGGATGACTTTTTCTGTATTTTGTATAATTAGCAAACCGTAAGAGATGCACAAAAATATACTTCATAAAAATGTAGATCTTAAAACACAAGCTATTTCGAATTTATATTCTTTCGTGAGCTTGTACGTTTTTATTTTTATCCTAAATAGTGCATGTTATATAGGCAGAGAAAGTAATTGCACTCCACTAAAAAACCCGATGGCGAGAATTCACCGGAAATGCACGTTTTAGTAATCCCAATATCCTAAAAAAAATTCATTTTTTTAGAAAAAGATCCGTCAACATCGAATGAGCTATCATTTAATGCTAGAAGCATGATTTGTAACTTCCAAATTCTTATTTATCGCTGTATGAATAAAATTAATAATGTTTTATTCAACATAACTGTACCCATGATAAAGGTGAAATAAAAAAACTCCGGTGTGTTCCATATACATGAAATTTTCAATATCTCTTCAGCCAAATATTGTTAAAAAAACTCACTCACTAATTCATTCTAATTAGATTAACATTCGAAAAATTTGTCTTTATTAAATGCTTCCTTGAAAATAGATCGTAAATAAGTATTTTATTTGAAGCCCACCTCAGCGCTGTAGATGCAGGGACACCAGAACGAGCTGCAGCTTCACGAGCAGAAAAACTTCCTACTTTGATTAGTGCAAAGAGTGACTTCCTTGTGCGCACTTTCTGCCACTGTCAAACGCGGTTTGATAACCCTGAGAAAGAATTGTATGTGCCTGAGGCGTTTGCGCACCATTCTGCGCACCAGATGCTTTCGTGTGCAGCATATTTCTGTTTGGTAGAATAAACCTTTACAGAAGCATCATGTTATTTACCGTCCGAATGGCGTGTATGAATAAGTATATCTAAAATAAGTATCCGTTATGCGTTGATTCAACAGCATTAAAAGAAGCGGGGGGATGTGTACTAATTAAAGCAGCGAATCTGCAAACATCACCAGAGAGTAGCCTACATTTTGCCATAGCGCTACAGTGAACACAGTGAAGCTGAATAGTTTAATAATGCCGTATAATGCAGACCGTGCCATGTTTTGTGTCGTTAATATTTTAGTTAATATTGAGGATTTCTTGTTTAAGAAGCTTAAGTTATGTAGTTAGTTTTGATTGTATTGATCATATGTGTTAGCAATATTAAGATTAGGAACTTGTATCAACTTGTTGCTGAAGCTATACAACCATATCGCGGATGATGTACACAACGAGCTGTGACGGGTAGGAAGGTCTAAGAGGAATTTGGCGTTCCAGACATGATACATAATAAGTAGAAAAGGTATTATACTAAACGCAAAAATTCGATACCAAAATTTCACCGCAATTACTGTTTTGAGGACCCCTTAATAAAAGACTGATGATCCCATTCACATGATTTTTCTCTATATCTCTGTAACTATTTGTTCTTGAAAAACTTATTCCTCTACCAACTTCATACTAATTGAAAAAATCTTCAGCAGAAATGCTTGTAAACAGAAGGGAAAATGGACTACACTAACCTAAATTGTTGGCTAAATCTTTTAAAAACCGGTTGCAGTGTGGTTGAAACCAATTTCTTGCATGAAAAGGAGTTGACAAATTCGCATGTGAGAAAATCTTAAGTATTTTAGAACTGAAACTGGTAGCAAGGAATATTTCGAAAATGGTCAACTCCACCAAAAATAAAATGAATATGATATAAATTGTGTGCTTTAAAAAGATCTAAATTTTTCTAGTACATTGTTTATCTGTTACCGTTTACCAGTTATGCAAAATTCATAAAAATCGTATGTGTACCATTCAGATGACTTTCTCTACATCTCTACCACACATTATTGTTAAAAAGTTCATGCTAATCGAGAAAAAATTAGCAGAAATAGTCTTATTACTTGCTTCCTTGTAAGTGGAAGCGAAATAAGGGAGTTCCATAGGTTAAAGTGATAGCCAAAAGCTGGTTGCTATGGGACTGAAATTCATTTGTTTGTATGGACGGAGTTCACAAATTAATGTACGAGAAAAGTAGTTTTTTAAAGCTGAAACCAATAACAAGTAATATCTCAAAAACTACCAACTTCACGAATATATATAACGTCAATTGTGTGTTGTAACATGCCCTACACATTTTGTGTGTGGGGTTGTCCATCTCTTACGCTTTAGCAGCTATGCAAAATTCAGTTAAGTTCATCTAGAATAAAGTAGTCTTCAGAGATTATTCCCAGAAAATTCAAGATATACATTTTATTTGTCAGGTAAATATATTTAATATATGGTATTTTAATCAAAGTTGTCACAGGCATTTTTAAAAAAATCAAAAATTTCGAAAAAAGTTCCCTGTAAACGGTAGTTTGGAGTGGGGGGATTTTTCTCAAAATCTTCGTGTCGCATCCCTGGAAGACATTAAACTTAAATACTAAGTTTGGTATTTGACCGACTTTTCGTTTTTGAGTTATCGTGTTCCCAGACACACGGACACACACACACACACACACTCACATAATACACACACAAGGACCTTGTCTAAAAATACTTCTTTTGGTTACAGGGGACCCAAAAACATAAATTTCCGATGAAATCTCGGTTTTTAATTTTTGGGTGGAGTGTAACATCTTCTCTGTAAACAATGTACATAATACGTGTAGAGAAAGTAAAATGCTTCCATAATGAAACGGTTTTCAGAGACTGATACATTTTATTTGTCTTGTAAATATCTTTAATATGCAGTACTTTAATCAAATTCATTGGTTCGATTTTTGAGAAAGTACATAATTTCGAAAAGCTTTCCATGTAACGAGTAGTTCCGGGAGGGGGGATTTTTCTCACAATCTCTGAGTTACATACTTGGAAGTTAAATACCAAGCTTGGTATTTTACCAACTTTTCGTTTTTCAGATATCGTGTTCACAGAGAGATACACAAAGACACACACACACACACACACACACACACACACACACATACACACGCGAGTCTTTTCTAAAAATTACTTTTTTGGATGCAGAGGTACCTAAACATGTATTTCCGGTGTAATCTCTGCATTGAATTTTCGAATGCAGTGCAATCCCTTCTACCCATGTAAAATGTACTATTTAGTAGCCAAATTTAAAGAGTATGAAGAACACATTTCAAAATCAGCCAAGTCAATGCATGTCTCAAGATTCAATGTAGTTTCTTCCCTGCTCCACTAATCGAGGACTTCTAGACACCTTCTTAGAGACATATAGAAAGTTTGTTTGGCTGTTTCTCACGTGGGACATGCTAATTATCTTATCACAAGAATACTTTACTTGTTTTTGGGCTTCCTTGCGCAACACTTGTAGATGGTATCACAAAAGTCATCATTATTTATCCTGTTTTGAAGCACGGCATGCTGTATAAATGGGCACCGACTAACTTCCTTCAGCACTACAACAGAAACTTCGAAGCGAAGACATACATCATCTCAGTTCTTCCAGTTTCTGAAAAGACAAAGACCATTAGCAATGAAGGGGTATTGTTTCATATTTGCAGTTCTGCTGATCCTCGCCATCGGCACTGAGGTTGTTCTTGGTGATTGCGTGTCCACGTCATACGCAGGTAATTGTAATGCTTTCGACGGTAAGCAATGTATGAAATCCTGCAAAGAAGAAGGGAAAGTCAGTGGACTTTGTCATCCCAGATGTGTGTGCGACGGTTGTTAAGTTGAAACGTGAACTGTATAATATATCTACAAATAAAATGTAATACATTGTATTTGATCTAATACATTCTTGAAGTTAAAACCTTTTAATGTAAGAATTGGATGGTTCAATTTCTAAAATGTCATTCTAGCCAGTTTACACAAAATTATGTGAGGCATTTTAGTGTATTATAATTAAAAGTTTGTTATTCATTAACTATGAATGCCTATCACGGAACTGTATTAATGTTTAACATACATTTCTTACCATTCATGAAACATGTTCTGATTTTAAAAATCACCAGAAGTTTTCACAACTGCAATTTATGATGTACATTTAAATAAGAATTAATATAATGTTCTAAACACTCATTTGCTCTACTGTATAACACGATTATTAAAATGTATTTTTAATAAGTTTGTATTGATATGTATAGCGAGTATAAACTTAAGCAAACATTACAATTCTTTTAGACTTTTATTTTGTGTTTATCCACTTCCCACTCCAAGGTTTGCATTACTCTTTAAGGTGATGCACTAAAGATTGTGATAAATAAAAAAATATTTTTCATAACAATGATATGAATTCCAAACTTTCTGAAAACGTGTCGTTTTTCCCACTTTACTTATTTTAACTACAATTAACTGAAGCTATAAATGGGTAGGTACACCTTATCAATAGTCTCTCACAACTATAAACCTTAGTTACTTGCGAACTATTTTCCATCATTTTTACATACTCAAAATGTTCCAAAAGATGCAATTTTTAATTAATTTGTTTCAAAGTGTTTATTATGAATATAAAAAGTACATATACTTTTTTTTTCTCGAAATAATGGTCCTATTTTGAGAAATAAGTTATTAGATTTTGTAAAACAATGCTTTTGAAATACGCGTTAAGTAATAATTTCTCTGGGTTAATTATAGGTAATATAAAATATAATAAGATTTATTTTCAAACTCATTTACTATAAACTGGATTTTTTAACTGAATATTTTTAAAAATGCATAAAATGGCTTATGTTAATTAGAAAATGTATTTAGATAGTGAAAAAGTAGTATTTAAATAACCATGCAACCAGACTTAGGACACAAAAAAATTATGATTATTATGCATAATAACTGATTTAAATTTCAATAAAAATACATACTGTGAAATTCGGTAGATCTACAGTGTGTAAGATATGTTGTTGAAATTTATACTATTGATTATACGCGATAATAACCTTGGTTGCCATGTGTCAAAACTCTGGCTTACATGGTTATTTACATACTTTTACTCTGTAAATATATTGCTCTAAAAAAATAAGCCAGGTGATGTATTTTTTAAAACTTCGCATAAAAAGCAAATCTTAAAATTGCTAATCCATATGATCATAAATCATAACCAACTACGTAACTTAAGCTTTTTCAACAATAAATTCTCAATATTAAGTAAAATATTAACGACAGAAAAATGGTACATTAGAATTGATCTGCATTACTAATTCTGTCGCGTTCCATAGCAAAATGGAGCCTACTGCTCTGGAGATGTTAGTAGATTCGCTACTCTAATTACTATACACTCCCACATAGAGGGTACTTATTATAGACATTCTTATAATACAACCATTCGGAACAGTAAATAATATGATAACTATTATGATGCTTCTGTAAGTGTTGTTCTACCGAACAGAAATATGCTGCACACGAAAGCATCTGGTGCGCAGATTAATGCGCAAACGCATCAGGCACATACAGTTCTTTTTCAGTGAATCAAACCGCGTTTAACAATGGCAAAAATTGCGCACAAAGACATGGGCACGAGGGAGTCACTCCTTGTACTTTATTTAATAGATTTGAATTAACATTTATAGCGAATATAAACTTAAGCAAACATTACAATCCTTTTAGATTTTTATTTTGTGTGAATCCACTTCACACTCTAAGGACAGCATTACTCTATAAGGTGATGCATCTATGAAATATGACCTAAATTGTGATAAATTAAAAAAACAATTGTTCCATTACAATGATATAAATTCCAAACTTTCTGAAGACGTATCATTTATTCTTCTACTTTGCTTACTTTAACTACTGAAGCTATAAATGGGTAGGTGCAACTTATCTATATACTCTCACAGCATAGTTTTCCGGAAACTATATTCCAATAGTTTCCATACTCAAAATGCACCACAAGATGCAATTCTTACTTCTCTATTTTTTTGTTTTTTGTTTTGGTAGTGTTTAACGCCCGCTTTAACTACTTATGGCACCGCAGGCGGTGACACTGATGATACATGAATGAAGGTGGAGCACCAGTGGAATGCGATGGCGGGGGAAACCGGAGAACCCGGAGAAAACCCGCCCCAGCGCCGCTTTGTCCACCACAAATCTCACATGCGGTCGCTTGGGATCGAACCCGGGCCGTCTAGGTGAGAGGCGAGTGGTCTAACCACTCGGCCACGGCGCGGCCTACTTTCTCTATACGCACTATGTACAGTGTATAGAGAAGGTATTGCATTCCACCCAAAAATTGGATACCGAGATTTCACCGGAAATATATGTGTTAGGGTCCCCTTTATCTAAAAAAAACATTTTCGGAATAAGGTCCGTGTGTGAGTGTGCGCGTGTCCGTGAGTCTTCGGTGATTTACCGAAAAGTCGGTAAAATATCAAACTTGGCATTTAGGTTTAATATCTTTCTGGGATGCGACAAGAAGATTTTCAGAAAAATCCCCCACCCCCAACTACCCTTTACATGAAAAATTTTTCGAACATTTTGATTTTCTCAAAAATGGCTGTAACGATTTGATTAAAATTTCGTGTATCAAACTGTGGCAGATATACGAAGGCTTGCTACACTAAAAATTTAGATCTCGTTAACACATACAATTTATTTCATATTCATTATGTTCGTGGGATTGTCCATTTCTGGGATTCCTTGTTATTGGTTTCAGTTTTAAAATAAGTATTTGAACTTTTATCAACTACTGGTCATACAAAGAAACCGGCTTTTAAAAGAACTGTTTAACCTAGTTTTTGTTTGTTTGTTTGTTTTACTTTCTCTACTTGGTACATAGCACACGCGTAGAGAAGGAATTGCTTTCCACACAAAAATTCGATACGAGATTTCACCTTGTATCCAAAAACGCATTTTTAGAAAACCGCCCGATAATTTAAAAGTTAAATAAGATTAATATCTTCCATGGATGCGACACAAAGCTTTTAAGAAAAATATCCCCACTGAACTACCCTTAACATGATAACAATTTCGAAAGCTTTGATTTTCTCAAAAATGACGCTAAGGATTTGGACTAAATCACTGTATATTAAAGATATTTACATCACAAAGAAAATGTTTATCTTGATAGCTTCTGAAGACTTCTTTATCCTGGATGGATTTTGCTGAATTTTGAACAACTTGCAAATCATAAGAGATAGAAACTTTCAGTGAAAAATTAGATCTCGTTAAAACACACAAATTATGACATACATTTCTTCGTGGAGTTGGTCTTTAAAGAGAGTCTTTGTTGTTGTTGGTGTCAGTTTAAAAATACTTATAACAATTCTTATCCGGAAATTTGTAAACTCCTGGACATGCGAAGAAACGGATTTCAACCACATAACAACTAGATTTTAAAACATTTGACTACCGTTTCAGCTTAGAGTATCACCTTATTCCCTTTCTACTCACAAGAAAGCATTTAATAAACACATTTTTGTTCTATTGTTTATCTTGATTAGTATGAAGTAGCTAGACATTTTATTTTTGTTTAAACAAAAATTAATCTAAATATCTTAAATATAAAAGCTTTTTATCAAATTGTTAGAGCTAGTTTTGAGAAAACTAAAATTCTCTAAATTTGGTCCATGTAAAGGGTAGTCGACGGTGGGCAGATTTTCTTGAAAATCTACGTGTCGCATCATTGCAAGATATGAACCTAAATATCAAATTTGGTATTTAAGGGACTTTTCGTTTTTGAGCTCTGCTCAGGGACAAAAAGTAACACACACACGTACACAGACAAATACACACATACACGGACATTTTTTAATCTTTTTTTTTTTTTTTTTTGACTCAGAGAGTTCCTGTGACATCTCAATATCAAATGTTTGGGTGCAGTACAATGCCTTCTCTATATACTATGTACACAGTATGTGTAGAGAATGTAATAGAATAAACATTGGCAGAAATAGTCTTATATCTTGCTTCCTTGTAAGTGGAGGGGCAATAAGAGGATGCGCTAGAGTAAGACGAATGTCAAATCTTTTAAAAGCTAGTTGCTATGGGATTGAAATTCGTTTCTTTCATGACCAGGAGTGGCTTAGTTTCCGTATAGGTATTTTAAAACTGAAACCAATAACAAAGAATATTTGTTATACACGAGAAAAATGTACTTGACATTAATTGTGTGTTTTTACGAGATATACCTGTTTTACTCAGTAAGTGTTTATCTATCTCTTATAGTTTACCAGTTATACAAAAGTCATTCAGAACTGAAGAGCTCTTCGGATTCAATTCCCAAAAATTTTCAAAATAGATAATTCATTCGTCTTATAAATATCGTTATAACACGGTATTTCAATCAAAATCATCAAAACAGTTTTGAGAAAATAAAAAAATTGGAAAACTAACTGATAGTTTGGCGTGGGAGAAATTTCCTCACAATCTTCAAGTCGTATTCTAGGAAGATACTAAACTTAAATACCAAGTTTGATATTTTACCGACTTTTTGTTTTGGAGTTATTGTGTTCACAGGGAGAAACTCACACTCACACGGACCTTTTTCTAAAATTATTTTACGTGTAAATTCCTGTAAATCTCGGTATATACTTTTAGGTGGAGTGGAATACCAACGACAAATAAAAACAGAATGAAGTGCACAGTTCAAAATCGGAACAAGTCAATGAATGTCTCAATCTTTAGTGAGGTTTCCTCCCTGTCTCCACTGATTGAGAACTTTTAGAACCCTTCTTCTTAGATACATATAGCTAAGTTTGAATGGCTGTTCTTACTCATTTACTCTACTGCAAAATACGATTGTTCAAGTTTATTACTTTCTCTAAACGTACTATATGCATAGTGTATAGAGAAGTTATTGCAATACACCCAAAAATTCTATACCGAGATTTCACCGGAAATACATGTTTTGAGACTCTTTAAATAAAAAAAAAAAACGTTTTAGAAAAATATACGTATGTGTGTCCCTGTCTGTCTGTCAGTCTGTGTGTATGTGTGTGTGTGTGTCTGTAGGCAGCAAAGCTCTAAAATAAAAAGTCCGTTAAAAACCAAACTTGGTATTTTGGGTTGGTATCTTCCATGGATGCGACACGAAGGTTGTCAAGAAAATCCTCCCACCCCCAACTACCCTTTACATTGAACTTTTTTGGAAATATTTTATTTTTATTAAAATGGCTCTAACAATTTTGATTAATATATCGTATACTAAAGATATTTACCTGACAAATAAAATGCATATCTTGAATTTTCTGGAAATAGCCTCTGAAGACTACTTTATTCTGGATGAATTTTATGGCATTTTGCATAAGTGCTAAACCGTAAGAGATAGAAAAAATGTAGAGCACATTAAAACACACAATTTATGTTATATACATTTTGTTCGTGGAATTGATCGTTTTAAAGATATTCCTTATTTTTGCTTTGAGCTTTGAAAAACTTATACCTTTCTCATACTAGAATTTATCAATTCCTGTCCATAGGAACAAAGGAACTTCAGTCACATAGTAAGCAGCTTTTTACTATCACTTTAAGCTTCTGCTTACAAGGAAGCAAGTAATAAGACTATTAATGCTAATTTTTCTCAATTAGTATGAAGAACATTGAAGCATAAGCTATTTAACAATAATTTGTTGCAGAGATGTAGAGAAAGTCATGTGAATGGAACACATCAGATTTTATTACTTTCTCTACACGTACTATGTATATAGTGTATAGACAAAATATTGTAATGCACCCAAAAATTTCATACCGAGATTACACCGGAAATACATGTTTTCAGACCCCCTGAATCATAAAAAAGGACATTTTGAGAAAAATGTTCGTGTAAGTGTGTGTGACTGTGAGCAGCTTAGCTCTAAAACGAAAAACGGTTTAAAACCAAAATTGGTATTTCGGTTTGGTATCTTTCAAAAAGGCGACACGAAGATATTCATGAAAATCCCCCATCCCCAACCACCATTTACATGGGACTATTTTCGAAATTTTTTTTTTTTTGCATCTCACAAAGGCGCTGATTTTACAAAATATAATAACTAATTTCTCAAAATAGGATCATTATTTCGAAAAAAAGTATATGTACTTTTTAAAGTCATAATAAATACTTTGAAATAAATTAAATAAAAATCTAATGTGTTCCATTCACATTACTTTCTCTACCTCTCTGCAACAAGTTATTGTTAAAAAGCTAATGCTTCTATCTACTTCATGCTAATCGAAAAAAAGATAGCACAGAAAGTCTTATTACTTGCTTCCTTGTAAGCAGAAGGGAAATAAGGGAGCACTATAAAATAAACTAATAATAAAAGCTGGTTGCTATGTAACTGAAGTTTCATTGTTTCTATGGACAGGAGTAGTCAATTTTCTGTATGACAAAAGAGCTGAAAACAAGAACAAGGAATATGTCAAAAACGACCAACTCCACGAAATAAATGTATATAAGATAAATTATGCGTATTAAGGTGCTCTACATCACTAAGTGAGGTAAGTAAATTAAGAGCACTAAGACAAGTAAGTGAACGAAATGAAGTAAGTGAACTAAGTGAAGTAAGCGAATGAAGTAAGCGAACGAAGTAAGTGAAGTAATCGAACGAAGTGTGGTAAGTGAGGGAAGTTAGGTATGTGAAGGAAGTGAAGTAAGTGAACGAAATGAAGTAACTGAACGAAGTGAAGTAGGAAGTGAACTAGGTGAAGTAGGCGAACGAAGTGAACTAAGTGAAGTAACAGAACGAAGTGAACTAAGGGAACTACGTGAACTAACTAAACGAAGTGAATTAAAGGAACTAAGTGAACTAACTGAATTAAAATAACGAAGGGAACCAACTGAACTAATTGAAATAAGTTAACGAAGTAAAGTAAGCGAACGAAGTTAAGTAAGTGAACGAAGTAAACTAAGTGAAGTAAGTGAACGAAGCGAAGTAAGTGAATTAAGTGAACGACAGTGAAGTAAGTAAACGAAGTGAATTAGCTGAACGACGTGAACGAATTGAAGTAAGTAAAGTAAATGAACGCAGTGAACGAATTGAAGTAAGTGTACGTAGTGAACGAAAAGAACGATGTGAACGAAGTGAAGTAAGTGAACGTAGTCAACTAAGTGAACGTAGTGAAGTAAGTGAAAAACGGAAAATAAGTAAAGGAAGGGAAGTAAGTGAAGTGAACGAAGTGAAATAAGTGAACGAAGTGATATAAGTGAACGAAGTGAAGTGAGTGAAGTAAGTGAACGAAGTGAACAACAACGAAGTGAAGTAACTGAACGAAGTGAACAAAGTGAAGTAAATGAACGAAGTGAAGTAAGGGAACTAATTCACCTAAGTGTAGTGAAGTAAGTGAACGAAGTGAAGTAAGGGAACTAATTGAACTAAGCGTAGTGAACTAAGTGAACGAAGTGAAGTAACTGAACAAAGTGAAGTAAGTGAACGAAGTGAAGTAAGTGAACAAAGTGAACGAAGTGAAGTAGGTGAACCAAGTGAACGACGTGAAGTAAGTGAATGAAGTGAAATAACTGAAGGAAGTGAAGTAAGTGAACCAGTGAAATAAGTGAACGAACTGAACGAAGTGAACTAAGTGAACTAAGTGAATGGGGCGATGTAAGTGAATTAAGTGAACTAAGTTAATTAAGTGAACTGATTTAAGTGAAGTATGTGATGAAAATGAACTAAGTGAACTAAGTGATGTAAGTGATTTAGTGAAGTAAGGGTAGTAAGTCAAGTGAAGTAAATAAATTAAGTGAAGTGAAGTAGGTGAACTAAGTGAAGTTAACCAAACTAAATATGTGAACTAATGTAACTAAGTGAACTAATTGAACTTTGTCAAGTAAGAGAAGTAAGCGACCAAAAATGTATTAAGTAAACTAACTTAGGTAAGTGAATTAAGTGAACTAAGTCAAGTGAACGAAGTGAAGTAAGCGAACGAAGTAGGTAAGTGAAGTAAGTGAATAAAGTGAAGTGAGTTAAGTGAACGTAGTTAAGTGAGGTAAGTGAACGAAGTGAAGTAAATGAACGAAGTAAAGTAAGTGATCGAAGTGAAGTAATTGAACGAAGTGAAATAAGTGAACAAAGTGAGGTGAGTGAAGTAAGTGAACTAAGTAAACGTAGTGAAGTCAGTGAACGAAGTGAAGTCAGTGAACTAAGAGAAGTAAGTGAACTAAGCGATGTAAGTGAATTAAGTGAAGTAAGGGAAGTAAATGAAGTAAGTGAAGCTCGCCAACGAAATAAGTGAATTAATTGAACTTTGTGAAGTAAATAACCTAAATGTATTAATTAAACTAAGTGAGGTAAGTGAATTAAGTGAAATAAGTCAAGTAAATGAACGTAATGAAGTGAACATAGTTAAATAGGCGAACGAAGTAAGAAAGAGAAGTGAACGAAGTGAAGTAAGTGAAGTATGTGAACGAAGTGAAGTAAGTGAACGATGTGAACGAAGTGAAGTAAGTGAACGATGTGAAGTAAATGAAATAAATGAAGTAACTGAATGAAGTGAAGTAAATGAAGTAAGTCAACGAAGTGAACTAAATGAAGGAAATGTACTAAGTGAACTAAGCGAAGAAAATGAACGAAGTGAACGAAATGTTCTAAGTGAACGAAATGAACTAAGTGAACGAAGCGAAGATTGTGAACTTAGTGAAGTAAGTGAACGAAGTGAACGAAATGAAGTAAGTGAACGATTTGAAGTAAGTGAACGAAGTGAAGTAAGTGAACGAAGTGTGTAAGTGGACGAAGTGAAGTAAGTGAACGAAGAGAAGTAAGTGAACGAACTGATTTGAGTGAATCAAGTGAAGTAAGCGAACGAAGTGAAGTAAGCGAACGAAGTGAACTAAGTGAAGTAAGTTAACGAAGTGAATCAAGTGAAGTAAGTGAACGATGTGAACTAAGTGAAGTAAGTGAAGGAAGTAAACCAAGGAAACTATTTGAAGTGAACGAGGTGAAGTAAATGTACGATGAAGCTATGTGAACGAAGAAATCTAAGTGAAGTAAGTGAACGAAGTGATCTAAGTGAATAAGTGAACGAAGTGAAGTAAATGCTTAATAAATTAAGGGAACTAATTGAACAAATTGAAGTGAAATAAGTGAAAGAAGATAAGTAATTGAACGAACTGAAGTAAGTGAATGAAGTGAAGTTAGTGCATTTAGTGACCGACAGTGACGTAAGTGTACGAAGTGAACGAAAGGAACGATGTGAACGAAGAGTACGTAGTGAACTAATTGAACGTAGTAAGTTAACGAGTAAGTTAACGAGGTAAAGTAAGTAAACGAAGGGAACTAAGTGAACGAAGTGAAGTAAGTGAATGAAGTAAAGAAAGTGAACGAAGTGCAGAGAGTGAACGAAGTTAAGTGAGTGAAGTAAGTGAACGAAGTGAGGCATGTGAGTAAGTGAAGTAAGTGAACGAATTGAAGTAAGTGAACAAAGTGAAGTTAGTGAAGTAAGTGAACGAAATGAAAGAAGTGAACTAAGTGAAGTAAGTAAACAAAGTGAGCGAAATGAAGTAAGTGAAGGAATGAAGTAAGTAGACGAAGTAAACGAAGTGAAGTAGGTGAACGAGTTGAAGTATGTGAACGAAGTGAAGTAAGCGAATGAGGTGAAGTAAGTGAACGAAGTGAAGTAAGTAAACGAGGTGAAGTAGGTGAACTAAGTGAAGTAAGTAAACGAGGTGAAGTAGGTGAACTAAGTGAAGTAAGTAAACTAATTGAATTAGGTGAAGTAGGATAAAGAGGTGAAATAAGTGAACGAAGTGAAGTAAGTGAAGTAAGTGAACTAAGTGATGTAAGTTAACTAAATGAAGTAAGTGAACGAAGTGAACTAAGTGAACTAAGTAAATTAAGTGAACGAAGTGAAGTGAACGAAGTGAACTAAGTGAAGGAAGTGAATCGAAGTGGATTAAGTGAACGAAGTGCAGTAAGTGAAGTAAATGAACGAACTGAAGTAAGTGAAAGAGTTAAGTGAACGAAGGGTAGCAAGTGAACGAAATGAAGTAAGTGAACCAAGTGTAGTAAATGAACGAAGTGAAGAAAGTGATCGAAGTGCAGAAAGTGAAGTCAGTGAACGAAGTAAAGTAGGTGAAATAAAAATGAAATGGCATGTTATTTATGGACGCTCTTTAACTGCCTTAGTTCTAAGCGTCCCATTCTACATTGGGCGTGAAAAATCGCTTAATTTTGCTCAGAGGCCTCTCTTATCAGGTTTGAGATTCTTTTACGTGCCATAAATCTACGACACGGGATCCACGGCTTTATACCCTTCCCATCTAAGGATTTTTACACCCGATAAAATCCATCGTCTTCCGCCGGGTTAGATCCGCGACCTTGGGTATATGAAGTTAGCATGGTAACCATTACACCACGGAGGGCGACAAAAAAGTACGTGAACGAGGTGTAGTAAGTGAACTAAGTGAACTAGTGAAGTAAGGGAAGTAAGTGAAGTGATGTAAGTGAAGTTAACACAACGAAATAAGTGAACAAATGGAACTAAGTTAACTAATTGAACTTTCTGAAGTAAGAGACCCAATTGTATTAAGTAAACTAAGTGAGGCTTTGTGAATTAAGTGAACTAAGTCAAGTAAGTGAACGAAGTGAGTAAGCGAACGAAGTAAGTAAGCGAACGAAGTTAGTAACCGATCGAAGTAAGGGAATGAAGTGAAGCAAGTGAGATAAGTGAACGACGTTAAGTAAGTGAACAAAGTGAAGAAAGTGAAGCGAGTGAACGAAGTGAAGCGAGTGAACGAAGTGAAGTAAGTGAAGTATGTGAACGAAGTGAAGTAAGTGAACAAAGTGAAGTAAATGAAGTAAGTGAAAGAAGGGAAGTAAATGAAGTAAGTGAACGAAGGGAACTAAGTGAACGAAATGAACTAAGTGAACGAAGTGAAGAATGTGAACGAAATGAAGGATGTGAACGCAATGAACGAAGTGAAGTGACCGATGTGAAGAAAGTTTACGATGTAAAGTGAACGAAATGAATTAAGTGAACGATTGAAGTAAGCGAACGAAAAGAACTAAGCGAACGAAGAGAACTAAGCGAACGAAGTGAACTAAGTGAAGTAAGTGAACTCAGTGAACGAAGTGAACTAACTGAAGTAAGTGAACGAAGTGAAGTATAAAAGAGGTGAAGTAAGTGAACGACGTGATCTAAGTGAAGTAAGTGAAGTAAGTGAAATAAGTGAAGTAAATAAACTAAGTAAACTAATTGAACAAGCGAAGTGAACGAAACGAACTAATTGAAGTGAAGTAAGTGAACGAACTGAAGTAAGTGAATCGAAGTGAAGTAAGTGAACGAATCGAAGAAAGTGAACGAAGAGAACTAAGTTAAGCAAGTGAACGATGTTAACTAATTCAAATAAGTGAACTAAGTAAATTAAGGGAACTAGTTGAACTAAGTGAACTAATTGATGTGAAGTAAGTGAACGTAGTTAAGTAAGTGAACGAAATGAAGTAAGTGAACTAAGTGAAGTAAGTGCATTAAGTGAACGAAGTTAAGTAAGTGTACGAAGTTAATTAAGTGAACGAAGTGAAGTAAGTGAACGAAGTTATCGAATTGAAGTGAAAGAAGTGAAAGAACTGAAGGAAGTGAAAGATTGAAGTATTTGAAATGAACGAAGTGAAGGATAAGAACGATGTGAACGAAGTGAAGTAAGCGAACGTTGTGAAGTATGAGAACAAAGGGAAGTAAGTGAAGTAAGTGACGTAGTGAAGTAAGTGAACGTAGTGAAGTAAGTGAACGAAGGGAGATAAGTGAAGTAAGTGAACGAAGTGAAGTAAGTGCACGAAGTGAAGTAATGAATGAAGTGAAGTAATGAACGAAGTGAAGTAAGTGTACGAAGTGAAGTAAGTGAACTAAGTGAAGTAATTGAACGAAGTGAACCAAGTTAGCGAAGTGAAGTAAGTGAACGAAGTGAAGAAAGTGAACGAAGCGAAGAAAGTGAACGAAGTGAAGTAAGTGAACGAAGTGAAGAAGATGAACGAAGTTAACTAAGTGAACTATGTGATATATGTGAACTAGTGAAGTAAGGGAGGTAAGTGAAGTGAAGTAAGTAAAGTTAGCTAAACGAAATAAGTGAACTAATGGAACTAATTGAACTTTGTGAAGTAAGTGACCTAAATGTATTAAGTAAACTAAGTGAGGTAAGTGAATTAAGTGAACTAAGTCAAGTAAGTGAACGAAGTAAGTAAGCGAACGATCACTTACTTCACTTCGTTCACTTACTTCACTTAACTCCATTCACTCACCTCACTTACTCCACTTAATTCACTTACTTCACATAGTTTATTTAATACATTTAGGTCACTTACTTCACTTAGTTCACTTACTTCACAATGTTCAAAACTGAAAAATGAAATGTGTTATTTATGGACGATCTTTAACTGCTGCTATGGTTCTCAGCGTCCCATTCTATACTGGGCGTAAAAGACCGCTTAATTTTGCTCAGAGGACTCTCTTATCAGGCTTGAGGTTCTTTTACGTGCCGTAAATCTATACACGGGACCAACGGCTTTACTTCCCTTCCGAAGGTTAGCCATGCTATGGATTTTTACGCCCGAAAAAATCCATCGTCCTCCGCCGGGTTTGAACCCGCGACCTTGGGCATATGAAGTCAGCATGGTAACCATTAAACCACGGAGGGCGACTTCACAATGCTCAATTTGTTCACTTAGTTCCACTAGTTCACTTATTTCGTTTGGTTCACTTCACTTAGTTCACTTACTTCTCTTCACTTAGTCCACTTATTTCCCTTCACTTACTTCCCTTACTTCACTTACATCACTTAGTTAACTTACTTCACTTCATTCACTTAATTCACTTCGTTGACTTATTTCACTTCGTTCACTTACTTCACTTCACTAGTTCAATTAGTTCCCTTACTTCACTTAGTTCACTTACTTCACTTTGTGCACTTCGTTCTCTTACTTCATCTCGTTTACTTACTTCACTTACTTCACGTCGTTCACTTCCTTCACTTCGTTCACTTATTACACTCCGTTCATTTGCTTCACTTCGTTCACTTACTTCACTTCATTCACTTACTTCACTTACTTCATTTCGTTCACTTACATCACTTTCTTAACTTCGTTCACTTACCTCACTTACGTCACTACGTTCGCTTACTTCACTTCGTTCACTTACTTGACTTTGTTCACTTAATTCACTTTCCTCACATAGTTTATTTAATACATTAGGTCACTTTCTTCACTTAGTTCACTTACTTCACTTCACTTAGTTCACTTATTTCACTTCACTTACTTCCCTTAGTCCACTTACATCACTTAGTTCACTTACTTCACTTAGTTCACTTCGATCACTTACTTTACTTCGTTCACTTTCTTCACTTCGTTCACTTACTTTACTTCGTTCACTTTCTTCACTTCGCTCACTTACTTTACTTCTTTCACATATTTCACTTACTTCACTTCGTTCACTTACTTCAATTCGTTTACTTACTTAAATTCGTTCACTTCGTTCACTTACTTCACTTATTTCAATTCGTTCACTTCATTCACTTACTTCAATTCGTTGACTTCGTTCAATTACTTCACCTCGTTCACTTACTGCAGTTCGTTCACTTACTTGACTTCGTTTACTTACTTCACTTCCTTCACTTCGTTCACATGGTTCACTTACTGCACTTCGTTCACTTACATCACTTCGTTCACTTACTTCACTTATTTCACTCAGTTCACTTTCTTCACTTCATTCACTTACTTCACTCACTTTACTTCGTTCACTACTCAGGATTATGATGTTCCTTATCAAAAACACCACCTCTGAGGACGAACTGTATGAGCCTGATGCGTTTGCGCACCATATTGCGCAACACCTGCTTTCGTGTGCAGCATATCTCTGTTCGGTGGAATAAACCTTTAGAGAGGCAGCATAACTATATTATCATTTACTGTACCGAATGTCGTGTATATATATATAAGTATATCTAAAATAATTATCCGCTAAGTTTTGATTAAACTTCATAGACAAGATGGGCGGAAAATGTATATCAATGAGAGTAGTAAATCAGTAGATTTTCGAAATATTACAGTATATATTTTACTGAAATTTATTAGTTATTATGCACATTAATAATGACAATTTTGCCATATATCCAAACTCTGGTTGCACGGTTTCTTAATTATAATTTTTCACTATCTAAAGTAATTTTCTAATTAAAATAAGCCATTTGCGTTTTTAAAAATATTCAGCATAAAACATCAGTTTTACAGTAAATGAGTTTGAAAATAAATCTTATTATATTTTTATATTACCTCAAGTGACTGTAGAAAAATTATTACTTTTCGCATCCCTCAAAGGTGTTGATTTTAGAAAATGCAATAACTTATTTCTCACAATAGGAGTATTATTTCGAAAAAAAGTATATCCTCTTTTTATAGTCATAATAAAACCTTGAAACAAATTCATTAAAAACTTCTTCTTATGGAGAATTTCGAGCGTGGAAAAGTGTTGCAAAATAGCTTGCGAAAAACTGAGGTTTAAAATTGTGAGAGCCTATTGATAAGGTACACCTATCCATTATAACTTCAGTTGATTGGTAGTTAACGTAAGGAAAGTGATTTAAACGATGCGTTTTCAGACATTTTTTATCATTGCTATGAAAAATATTTTTATTAATTAATACAAATCTTTAGTTGAATTTAATTGATACATCACCTTAAAGGATAATGTTGACCTTAGAATGGGAAATGGATTTACAGAAAATAAAAGCATATAAGGATTGCTTAATTTTTATTTCACTATAGATATTAACACAAACGTATTAAAATCATTTTATTAATCATGTTATATAGTAAAGTAAATGAGCATTTTGAACAATGCAGTGCTTATTTGAATGTACATAAAAACCTGCTGTTGTGAAAACTGTAGATAATTTTTAAATCAGAACATATTTCAATAATGTAAGGAATGTATGTTAAACATTAAAGCTGTTGAGTGATTAGCATTCATAGCTACTGAATTACAAACTTTTAATTATAATACATTAAACTGCTTAACATACAATCTTGCATAAACTGGCACTCTCTCACTCTTGCATTAAAAGTTTTAATTTCCAAGAATCAATTAGGTCAAAATGTTCAGGAAGAAGACATGTGTTGACTGCCGAAATGAATGTAGTTTTAATTGCAGTAGCAAATTTCCAAACTGCTTCTGAAATGAAGGCCTTTTCGCATTTCCCTGTATCAGCTCTCACAGTTCTGCGACATGTTAATGACGAAGTTCTTCAAGCACGAACCGCTGCTAAAACATCTGCCAGACGATCATAGATTGTTTTGTCTTGTGTTTGCATAGGAAAATGCCAACTGCAATTGGAATAACGTCACGTAATTGTATCATTTAGGGGCTGTATATCAAGGAACGGTTTAGGTGCGCTTTGGCAGCTTTACGATGCAATGAACAGTCTACAGTACACGATAATACTCGATAATATTTTGGTTTTTTCTGTGAGGAAGATATTCTGATGGAATTGTTGAACTCGTACAGGTTAATCGTCATTGGGCCAACAATAAAAGATGGGTACGAAATCAAAAAGCCCGGAATCTTGTAGCTTTTCGTCCAGCTTACTCTAGAAATTGAATTTCGTTTATGCCCTGGAGATGAAGCACAGGTATACGCAGATGCATATTAATTATGTTTTCTTTTTTGTGTTTTAGTTTTAGAAGACAAAAGTTAATTTATACATATTTTTAGTTACTTAACGGATTGTTAGTAGAATTATGATTTTGTTTGCATCGTTAGGCCCTTTAACTTCAAATGCCAAAGCTATATTAATGCAATATGATGTTCTACATATCCAGTCATATTACTAACAAACAAGCAGAAATAAAAAGCAACGCAGGATTTGAACTTAGGAATTTATTAAAGGAAACAATGCCTTCTGAACCTCTCGGCTAACATAACATTATTCCTTGGTCTGTTTTCAGTACTCGTAAGTTAACTATTTCGCTGTCAGTCACAGACCATTGTATACTTCTTTCGTGTGCGTTGTGAAAACAGCTTTTAGGAAGATACACGAAGCTCTTCGATCGACACATGAATCAGTGAATGACTCACCCTATTGATAAGGTGCACGTACCCATTTATAGCTTCAATTAATTGGCGGTTAAAGTAAGCAAAATGTGAAAAACTACATGTTTTCACAAAGTTTGGAATTCATAGTATTTTAAGGGAAAAATAATTTTTTAATTTAATCCAATTTCATAGATGCATCACTTTAAAGGATGATGATGACCTTACAGTGGGAAGAGGATACACACAAACTTAAGTCTATAAGGATTGTAGTGTTTAAGTTCAAATTCACTATAGATGACAACACAAACTTGTTAAAAATAAATTGAATAATCGTGCTATACGATAGATAAAATGAGTATTTTGAACAATGCTTTCTTATTTAAATGTACACCATAGCCTGCTGTTGTAGAAACTGCTATTGGTGAATTTTAAAATCAGAACATATTTCATGAATGGTACGAATATATATTAAACATTAAAGCAATTCAGTCATTGACATTCATATTTATTGAATTACAAACTTTTAATTACAATACATCAAACTGCGTTACATACAGTCTTGGATAAACTGGCTAAAATGAAATATTAGAATTGGAACCATCAACTTCCACATTAAAAATTTTTAATTTGCAAGAATGAAATAGGTCAAATTAAATTTAAATCATTTTATTTTGTAGATATATTATGCGTTTCACGTTTCATCTTAACAGCCGTCGCACACACATCTGGGACGACAAAGTCCACTCTGTTTTCCTTCGTCTTTGCAAGCTTTCATACATGCCTTACCGTCGAAGGCCAGACAATTTCCTGTGTATGTTGAGGACGGGCAATCAGCAAGAGCAACCTGAGTGCCGATGGCGAGGATCAGCAGAACTGCAAATATGAAACAATACCCCTTCATTGTTAATGGGCTGACTTTTCAGAAACTGGAAGTTCTGAGATGATGTATGTCTTCTCTCGAAGTTTGTGTTGTAGTGCTGAAGAAAGTGAGTCGGCGACCATTTATATACAGCATGCCTTGCTTCAAATTAGGGTGGCTAATGACTTTTATGATGCCATCTACTGGTGTTGCGCAAGAAATCCTAAAAACAAATGAATTTACGCATTCTTGTGACAAGAGAGAAAGCCAAACAAACTTATCTATATGTTCCTAAGAAGGTGTTTAGAAGTCCTCGAACAGTGGAGATCGGGAGAAAACTACACTAAATCTTGAGACATGCACTGACCGAACCCATTTTGTAATGTATACTTCATTCTCTTTTTATTTGTCTACTAAATAGTACATGGTGCATAGGTAGAGAAGGTATTGCCTCCACCAATAATTCAAAGCCGAGATTTCAACGGAAATGCACTTCTAGGAACCCCTGTATAAAAAATAATTTTTAGGAAAAGGTTCGCCTATGTGAATCTCACTGTGAATACGATAACTCAAAAACTACAAGTCGATAAAATACTAAACTTGGTATTTAAGTTTAGTATTTTCCAAGAACGTGACACGAAGATTGTGGGGAAAATACCAAACCCCTAATTACCCTTTACAAGGAAAACATTTAGACATTTTCTATTTTCTCAAAAAATCAAAATTTTTGTAAAAAGTTCCATGTAAAAGGTACTTGGAGGTGGGGGATTTTCTTTAAAATCTTCGTGTCGCATCCTTGGAAGATACCAAACTTAAACACCAAGTTTAGTATTTAACGGTCTTTTCGTTTTTGAGCTATGCTGCCCACAGACACCGACATACATACACATACACACACGGACTTTTTTTCAAAAATACTTAGTACGTGTAGAGAAAGTAAAACTTTAGAAAAGTGGCCGTGTATGTGTCTATTTATCTGTGTGTGTGTTTCTTTTTGTTCCTGAGTGTGTGTGTGTGTGTGTGTGTCTGTTGGCAGCAGAACTCAAAAACGAAAAGTCTGTTAAATACCAAATTTGATATCTAGGTTCAGTATCTTACAATGATGCAACACTAAGATTTTCAAGGAAATCTCCCCACCCTCAACTACACCTTACAGTGAACAAAGTTCGAAAATTTTGGTTTTCTCCAAAATTGCTCTAACGAAGTGATTAACAACTTTTATATTTAAGACATTTACATGAAAAATAAAATGTAAATATTTAAATTTCTGGGAATAGCCTCTGAAGGCCTCTTTTTTTGGATGAAGTTTTCTTCATTTTGTATAACTGCTAAACTGTAAGGGATACACAATAACTTACCACACATAAATGTAAATCTCTTTAAAACACACAATTTATGTCATATATTTTTTCGAGGAGTTGACCATTTTTAGGTATTTCTTGTTATTTGGTTTAAGTTTTAAAATACTCGAACTAGTCAACTTCAGGCAACGTAAAGAAATCCCATAGCAACAACATTTTAAACCATTTGACTGTCGGTTTAACCTAGTGTATTCCCTTATACTTATAAGAAACTAAGTAATAAGACCGTTTCTGCTAAGGCTTATCTCGATTATCATAATGATGATAGTTTTATTAACAATACTTTGCTACAGTGATATAGAGAAAGCTATGTGAATGGAATACTTAAGATTTTTTAGAAAAATGTCCGTGTGTGTTCTTGTTCCCGTGTGTCTGAGATCAAAATGTAACTCAAAAACGAAAAATCTATAAATACCAAACTAAGTATTAGAGTTTAGTATCTTTCAAGGATGCGACACAAAGATTTTGAGGAAAATTGTCTCTCCTTGTCTTTACATGCAAACATTTTCGAAAATTTGTATTTTCTAAAAATTGTCTTTAACGAATTTAATACTGTGAATTAAAGATTTTTACATTCCAATTAAAATGTATATGTTGAATTTTCTGGGAAGATCCTCTGAAGACATGATTATTCTGGGTGAAGTTTGCTTAATTTTGCGTAACTGGTAAACCGTAAGAGATAGATTATATAACATCATGGCACGACAGCTCACGGGGAACCTTGGCCTACCGCCCGGCCGCTGCGTCCCCCATCTCGGTCCACTACAGACGTCATGGATGGGGTGCAGTATTGGAGGGTGAGATGTGGTCAGCGCCTCGAGTCCCTCCAGCCGGTTAATGCGGTCCTCATGACCTGGAGCCGCTACTTCTCCATCAAGTAACTCCTCAATTGGCCCCCAGGGACCTTACGAGGCTGAGTGCACCCCGGGCCAGCTCTCCCAGCGGGGGAAAAATCCCCATGCCGGTACTGGGAAGAGATAGATTACTACATAAAATTACTACACATAGCATGTAGATGTCTTAAAACACACGAGTTATGTCATGGCATTTTTTGTGGAGTTTATCATTTTTAAGATCTATCTTATTTTAAGTTTCAGTTTTAAAATACTTAAAACTTTTCACATACGGGAATTTGACAACTCATGGCAGTACCAAGAAACGGATCTCATCTACATGGCAACCAGCTTTTAAAGGATTTAAAAATCGCTTTAGCCTAGTTTATTTCCCTTCTACTTAACGGAGTTAGACTATGCTGGGGAGCAGAGGAACACTGGATCAGAGATAGTAGCCAAGATGAGTGATCAGGCAGATACCTGGTAAGAGAATGAGGAAGATGAGGTAAATTATATGTTCCATTCCCATGACTTTCTCTCCCTGCTCTGCAAACAAACTTCTTACAAAATATTATTCTTTGTACTTCAAGTTAATCGAGATAAACATTATCAGAATGGCCCTTATTGCTTAGTTGCTTATATCAGATGGAAAATAAAGGAATACGCCAGGCTAAAGCGCAAGTCAAATATTTTAAAAACTGTTCGTATGCGACTGTCATTGAACAAGGTCAGCATTAAAATAAAGGAAACAGAGAAAACTTCCTGTTATAGAAAAATGTTAAATATTTAAAATTGAAAAAATAACAAGGAATATCTCTGAAACGGTTAGCTCCACACCAAAGATGTACGACATAAACGTGTGTTTTGACAAAATCTGAATTTTTGTGTGTTAAGTTTTTGTCTATCTCCTACGGTTTTCCAGTTATGCAGAGGTTTTCAGGTGTTATTTCTAATACATTGAAGCTACATATTTTATGTGCCATGTAAATGTATTTAATATACGGTATTTTCATTAAGCTCGTTAGAATAATTTTTGAGAGTGTCAAACGTTTTGGAAAAATCTCCTATGTAAAGAATAGTTTGGATTTCTTGAATATTCCTGAGATTCTTCATGACACATTTCTTCTTAAAACCCAAGTTTGGTATTTAGCCGACTTTTCGTCTGAGTTATGCTGTCCAGAAACAGACACACGCATACACACACACAGGCATCTTTTCTAATTTTTCTTAAAATTTAGGTTTCCTCAAAACATATATTTCCGGCTACATAAGCTAAATCGACAGTCAAATTATTAAAAACTGGTTGCTGTGTGATTGAAGTGCCTTTGTTTGTATGGATAGGAGTTGACAATCACGCATCAGAAAAGTATAAAACATTTTAAAGCTGAAACTAATAACAAGGAATATCTCAAAAGCAGTCAACTCCTCGAAAAAAAACTGTATCTGTATAACACAAATTGCGTGTTTTAGCGAGCTCTATATTTTGTGTGCTGCAAGTTTTCGTCTGTCTTACGGTTTTCCAATTATTCAAAATTCCGCAAAATTCATCCAGAATAAGCATATCATCAGGGACTATTCCCATAAAATTGAAGACATAAATTTTAATTTTTCATATAAATATCTTAAATATAAGAGATTTTAATCAAAATCGTTTGAGCTATTTATGAATAAATAAAACATTTGAAAACTTTTTCTCTGTAAAGGTTAGTTGGGAGTAGGAGATTTTCCTGAAAATCTTCGAGTCACATCCTTGGAAGATACTGAACCTAAATATTCCTTTTGAGCTATGCTGTCCACAGACACAGACACACACATACACGTACCATTTTCTAAATCTGTTTTTTTTTTCATTCAGGAGGTCCCAAAATATGTATTTCCGGTGAAATTTCGGTAACGGATTTTTGGGTTCATTACAATACCTCCTCCACATACTATGTAGATAGTACGTATAGATAAATAAAATCTGAGTGTTCCATTCACATGACTTTCTCTACATCACTGTAACAAATTATCGTTAAAAAGTATATTCTTCTGTTTACTTTATGATAATTGAGATTAACATTAGCAGAAATTGCCTTAATAACTTGCTTCCTTGTAAGTAAAAGGATAATAAGGGAATACACTAGGCTAAAACAATAGTCAAATCCTGGAAAGCTGTTTGACATGTGGTTGAAATCCGTTTCTATGCAGGGCCAGGAGTTTACAACTTTTGGTGTGACAAAGGTTTAAGTCTTTTGAATCTGAAACAAGTAACAAGGAATGTCTCAGAAATGGTGAATTCCACAAAAAAAAAAAAGTTTATGGCATGAAGTGTGTGTTTTAACGTGATGTAATTTTTTTTGTGTAATAAGTTTTTTGTCTATTTCCTAGAGTTTACCAGTTACGCAAAATTCAGAAAAATTAATTCAGAATACAGAGGTTTTCAGAGGCGATTCCCAGAAAATTAAAGATATATATTTCAATTTGTCATGTAAATATTTTAAATATAAGAAATTTTAAATAAATTCGTTAGAATCATTTTTGAGAAAATCAAAATTTTGGACAGTTTTTCCATGGAGAGGTTAGTTGAGGCTGGGGGGATTCTTTTGAAAATCGTGTCGCATCCTTGTAAGATTCTGAACTTAAATTTCGAGTTTGTTATTTAATGGAATTTTCGTTCTTGAGCTATGCAGTATCGAATTTCTGGGTGGAATAAAATACCTTCTCTGTCCACTATGTACTTACATTGTACATGAGAGCTAGAGAAAATAAAAATAACCTTTCATTGTTAATATATTTGACGTTTATGAATCTGGTAGATGGGATAGTGCGCGTTTTCTTCGCCTGGAACTTTGTTGTTGTTATTATTATGTTTACTTTCTCCTTACGTACTATGTACTTAGTGTATAGAGGAAGTATTGTATTCCACCCAAAAATTCGATGTCGAGATTTCACCGGAAATGCATGTTTTAGGACCCCCTGAATAAAAAAAAAACATTTTCAGAAAAAGATCCGCGTGTATGTGTGTGTCTGTGGACAGCATAGCTCAAAAACGAAAAAAAAAATGTTAAATACTAAACTTGGTATTTAGTTTTGGTATCTTCCAAGGATGCGACACGAAGATTTTCAAGAAAATCCCCCTACCACCAACTACCATTTACATGGAAAAATTTTCGAACATTTTTATTTTCTAAAAAATGGCTCCAACAATTTTGATTAAAAGCCCGTATATTAAAGATATTTGCATATCAAACAAAATGTATATCTTGAATTTTCTGGGAATACTGAAGAGCTCTTTATTCTAGATGAATTTTGATGAATTTTGCTTGATTGCTAAACGGTAAGAGATAGACAAAAACTTACTACAGAAAATGTTGATCTGATCAAAACATACAATTTATGTCCGTTACATTTTTGTTGTGGAGGTAACCGTTTCCGAGATATTCATTGTTTTTGTTTCAGTTGTGAGTACTTATACTTTTCTCAGACAGGAGTGTCCGCTTTTTTCTTTTGTTCCGCTCCTGGCCAAGCAAGGAAACGATTTGCAATGAAAATCCAATAATGACAGCTTTTAAAACATTTGATCGGTTTAGCCAAGTGCATTACCTCATGTTCTTTCTACTTATAAGGAACTAAGTAGTAAGAACATTCTGCTAAAGTTTATCTCGATTAGTATTGTGTAGAAAGAAGAATAATCTTATGTAAGAAATTTATAGAAGAGCTACAGAAAATCATGTGAGTGTAACACATCAGATTTTCTTTTTAATTGTTACATTTGTATAGCCCCCTTTGACTTCAATGGTCATATCAGGGGCTTTGATTCGTGAAACTACTCATATTACTCTAGGTTGAGAACATTAGGTTAATCATGTTATTTCTTTCAAGACACATATTCATTCACATATTTATACTTTCAGATTCTGTGGGGCAGAGGGAACAATTCTGGTTAAAGAAGAAAAAAAAAAGAAAAAAAAAAAAACACCGTCCCAACCAGGAATCGAACCCAGCTCGCTGACCACTCTACCACGGAGGCAGTCAACTTTGTTATTGTGTCGAAGAAATGAGGACACATACTGAAGCCATGAGGATTTCCGTAAACAAGGGCAGTTAGCGACAAAATATTTCCATACCTGTGCTACGTGTTAACATTTGAACAAGAGCACCTGTGTTTTTCCATAAACAAGGACATTAGAGATTACTGATAAGATATTTTCATAACTGTGCTACGTGTTAACATTTGAAAAACACTTCCTGTGTTTTTCATAAACAAGTGCATTAGTTTTAAGATATGCTACGTGTTGACATTTGAACATCACCTGTGATTTTCCAAGACGGGGGACCTTCAGATTGATAACCACGACCAGTGGCGTACCCTCAGGAGACAGGGTAACAGCTTATACAACATTTTTAGTCATCATTTGTTGCTTATTTTGGCGTTTATACTTTAGTCACATACACATTTTTACTTTCTCCAAGCGTACTACGTACCTAGTGTATAAAAAAGGTATTGTAATGCACCCCAAAAATTCGAATCAGAGATTTCACAGGAAATATATATTTGTGGGCATCTGAGTCCAAAAAAGCCCTTTTAGAAAAAAAGACGTGTGTGTCTGTGGACAGCATAGCTCAAAATCGAAAACACCGTCAAATACCAAATTGGTATTTAACTTTGTTATCTGCCAAGGATGTGATACGAAGATTTTCAAGAAAAACCCACCACCTGAAATTCCACCACTTTACATGAAACTTTTTTCGAAAATTTTGTTTTTCTCAAAAATGGCTATACGATTTTGATTAAAATATCACATGTTAAAGCCAGTTCAATCACAAATAAAACGTATGTCTTGAATTCTCTGGGTATAGCTTCTAAACACCGGTTTTTACTTTCTCTACACGTACTACGTACATAGTGTATACAGAAGGTATTGTATAGCACCCAAAAATTCGATACCGAGATTTCACCGGAAATACATGTTTTGGGTCTCCCTGAATCCAAAAAAAAGCATTTGTGGAATAAGGTCCACGTGTGTGTGTGCGTGTGTGTCTGTGTGACAGCATAGCTCAAAAACGAAAAGACCATTAAATACCAAACTTGGTATTTAAGTTTGGTATCTTCCAAGGATGCGACACGAAGATTTTCAAGAAAATCCTCTCACCCCCAACTGCCCTTTACAGGGAACTTTTTTCGAAAATTTTTATTTTCTCAAAAATGGCTCTAAAGATTTTGATTAAAATATCGTATATTAAAGATATTTACTCGAAAAATAATATGTATATCTTGAACTTTCTGAGGAATACTTTATTCTGGATGATTTGACATAACAGCTAAACCGTAAGAAATGGACAAAAACTTAACACACAAAAAATGTAGAGCACATTAAAGCACACAATTTATGTTATATAAATTTTGTTCGAGGAGTTGATCGTTTTTGAGACATTCCTTGTTTTTGGTTTCAGCTTTGAAAAACTTCTACTTTTCTCATACAGATATTTGTCAACTCGTGTCCATACGAACAAAGGAACTGCAGTCACCTAGTAACCAGCTTTTGACTTCATTTTAACTTATGATACTATCATATTTCGCTTTTACTTACAAGGAAGCAAGTAATAAGGCTAATTTTTTCTTGATTAGCATGAAATAAATAGAAGAATAGCCTTATTAACAATAATTTTTTACACAGAAGTAGAAAAGGTCACGTGATTGGAACACATAAGATTTTTTCTGTATGTATTTTGCTGAAGTTTGCATACCTAATAAACCGTAAGAAATAGCGAAAAACTTAAAACACAAAATATGTAGAATTCAGAAAAACAACAATTTATGTGATATGCATTTTTCGTCGACCGTTTTTGTTTTCTTTAATACTTCAGCATTTCTCGTGCAGAAACTTATCACATTCTGGCCACGCAATGAAACAGATTTCAATCTCATAGCAACTACATTTTAAAACATTAGACTGTTCATTTAGCCTGCTGTATTCCTTTATTTCCCTTCTACTTACAAGGAAGAAAGTAGTAAGAACATTATTTGCTTCTCGGTTAGCATGAACTAGATAGGTCTTTAACAATAATTTGTTGCAGAGATGTGGAGAAACTTAGGTCAATGAAGCACATCAGATTTTAATTTTTTCCGCAGATGGCTTCCCCTACCCCTAGTTAGGACTGACACGTCATAGGGCTTCGAAGCGTAAACCAGGCTCGAGGGTAAGGAAGTAGATAATCCGATATGAAAGCGAAATGATTGATAGGAAAGGTGATAATGGACAACTGTTGCAATGAGTAGCGAGAGAAACCGGAGGATCCGGAGAAAACCCAGCTCAGATGCCGCTTGGTCCATTATAAATCCCACATGCGGGCGCTTGGAATCGAACTCGGACCATTAGATGGGAGGCGAGCCGTCTAAACACTCGGTTACGGTGCTGCCCACATTTACAATGTACAACAATTCAATGTTGAGATTTCACTAGAAATAAATGACCGTTAAATACCAAAGTTGATATTTAGGTTTAGTGTCTTCCAAGGATGCGATACGAAGATTGTCAAGAAAATCCCCCACTCCAACTACCCTTTACGTGAACATTTTTTCGAAAATTTTAATTTTCTCAAAAATTGCAATACGATTTTGATTAAAATACCACATATTAAAGCCATTTTAATCACAAGTAAAACGTATATCTTGAATTTTCTGGGAATAGCTTCTAAACATCTGTTTATCCTGAATGAATGTTTCTGAATTTTGCTTAACTGGTAAACAGTAAGTGATAGACAACTTACTACACAAAATATGTAGATCTCGTTAAAACACACTATTTATGCCATATACGTTGTTCGTGAAGTTGATGTTTTGGAGATATTCCTTTTTATTGGTTTGAAAATACTTAACAAATCTCATGCAGGAGTTATCAACCTCTTGTCACGCAAAGAAACTGATTTCAATTTCATAGTAACCACATTTTAAAACATTTGACTGTTGATTTAGCCTACTCTATTCTTCTATTTCCGTTCTACTTACAAGCATGCAAGTAATAGGAACATTATTTTCTGCTAATGTTTATCTCAGTTAGCATGAAGTGTGTGTGTGTCTGGGGGCAGCATAGCTCAAAAACGAAAAGTCCGTTAAATAAAAAACTTGACATTTAAATTCAATATCTTTCAAGGATGCGACACGAAGATTTTCAAGAAAATCCGCCCAGCCCCAACTACCCGTTACATGGATCAATTTTCGAAAATTTCAGTTTTCCCAAAAATGGCTCTTATGATTTTAATTAAAAAGTCGTATATTAAAGATGTTTACATTATAATAAAAATTATAGCCTGAATCTTTTGGGAATAACCTCTGAAGGCCTCTATTTTTTCTGGATGAATTTTGCGGAATGTTTTATAACCACGTTTCGTAGTAAACCGTAAGAGATGAAATAAAAACTTACCTAACAAAAAATGTAAAGCTTCTTAAAAAAAAAAAAAAAAAAACAATTATGTTACATACATTTTTTCATGTAGTTGACCGTGTTAGAGATATTCCTTGCTATTTGTTTCAGGTTTAAAATACTTGAGGATTTTCTTATACAAGTATTCTCTTATTTCCTTCTACTTAAAGGAACTAAGTAATAAGATTGTTTCTGCTAATGTTTATATTGATTAGTAGGAAGTAGAAAAAGAAAAAGTTACTAACAATAATTTGTTGCAGAGATGTAGAAAAATTCATGTGAATAGAACACATCGGATTTTTATTCATATACATCAACCATTTTATTTAAACATTGCCCAGCTAATACCAAACTTTTAAGATGTTGTGCTTTACTTTCATATTCACTAACATTTTCCCCCTAATTTTTGTTGAAAAATTAGTTCTCTTCTCAAGCATGTAATAAGTAAGGGATATGTTGTGCTCCACACATGCATTTGATGTCGAGATTTCATCGCAAATGTATGTCTTGAAGTCCCCTGAATTCAAAAAAGCTTATATGTTTCATTCACATACTTCCTCTATATCTCTGTTACTAATATTGTTAAAAATTTTATTTTTCTATCCACTTCATTCTAATCGAGATAATATTAGCAGAAATTATCTTATTACTTGCTTCCTTGTAAAAAGTAGGGCAATGAAGGAATACCATAGGGTAAAGCAATAAACAAATTTTAAAAGCTCGTTGCTATGTGATTGAAATTCCTTTGTTCGTATGGCTAGGAGTTGACCAATTCCCGTACGAGAAAAGCATAAGTATTTACATTCTGAAACCCATAAGAAAGAAAATTTCAGAAACGCTCAGCTTCACAAAAACTGCATATGGTATAAACTGTGTTTTAATGAGATCCACATATGTTGAGTAGTAAGTTTTTGTCCATTTCTTTACTAGTTGTGCAAAATTGAGCAAAATTTATTCGGAATAAAGCTGACTTTAGAAGATATTCCCAGAAAATTCCAGATTTACAGTGTGTTTGTAATGTAAATAACTTTAATATACGACATTTTATTAAAATCGTTAGAGCCATTTTTGAGGAAATCAAAAATTTTTGAACCTTTTTCCATAAGGATTAGTTGCGGGAGGGGGGATTTTCTTGAAAGCTTCGTGTCAGATCCTTAAATACCAAGCTTGGCATTTAACGGACTTTTCGTTTTTGAGCTATGCTGTTCATACACTCCACACACACACTCATACACACACACACACACACACACACACTGACCTTTTCCTAAAAATATGTTTTATTTATTCAGGGCTACTCAAAATATGGATCTAATGAAATATCATATCATATCCAATTTATAAGCCTTCTCTATACACTATGTATATAGTACGTGTAGAGAAAGTAAAAATAACATTTTTAGTCAAAGGTCTATGTGTATATGTGGGTGAGATTGAACAGGATAAACCAGAAACAAAAATCTGACGAGTTCCATTCACATGACTTTCTCAACATCTCTGCAACAAATTATTGTATAAAACTAATGCTTCCATTTACTTCATGCTAATCGAGAAACATTTAGCAGAAATATTTTTATTACTTGTTTCCTTGTAAGTAGAAGCGAAATAAGCGAGCAGCATAGGTTAAAGAATAGTCAAAAGCTTGTTGCTATGTGACCGAAGTTCCTTTGTTAATATGGACAGAAGTTCACAAATTCCTGTATGAAAAAAATATAAGTTTTTCAAAGCGGAAACCAAAAACAAGGAATATCTCAAAAACGATCAACTTCAAGAGGAAAATGAATACAACATAACTTGTGTGCTATAGCGTGCTCTGCATTTTGTAAGTGGTAAGTGTTTGTCCATCTCTTACAGTTTAGCAGTTATGCAAAATTCCGTAAAATTCATCAGTGAAGTAGTCGTCAGAAGCTATTCCCAGAAAATGCAAGATATATATTTGTCAGGTAAAAAATTTTAATACACACTTTAATCAAAATCGTTACAGCCATTTTTGAGAAAATCAATTTTTTGGGAAAAAGTTCCATGTAAAGGATAATTTGGGGTGGGGGGTTTTCTTGAAAATCTTTATGTCGCATCCTTAGAAGATACCAAACTTAAATACCAAATTTGGTATTCAACAATCTTTACATTTTTGAGCCATACTGTCCACAGGCACACACACAAACAGACAGACACATACACACCGACCTTTTTAAAAAAAAAATTGATTCAGGGGGACCCAAAACATGTTAACTCCTTGGCACGACAGCTGACGGGGAACCTTGGCCTACCGCCCGGCCGCTGCGTCCCCCATCTCGGTCCACTACAGACGTCATGGATGGGGTGCAGTATTGGAGGGTGAGACGTGGTCAGCGCCTCGAGTCCCTCCCGACCGGTTAATGCGGTCCTCATGACCTGGAGCCGCTACATCTCCATCAAGTAGCTCCTGAATTGGCCCCCCAGGGACCTTACGAGGCTGAGTGCATCCCGGGCCAGGTCTCCCAGCGGGGGAAAAATCCCCACGCCCAGGTCTCCCGCTTAGTAAGCAGCTGCGCTACCACCGCGCTAAGGAGACGACCACCCAAAACATGTATTTGCGGTGAAATCTCGGTATCGAATTTTTGGGTGCATAGCAATACCTTCTCTATACACTATGTACATGGTACGTTTGAGAAAGTAAAAACTATGATGTTGTCCATTCTTATGACTTTCTCTACATCTCTGTAACAAATTATTGTTAATAAGCTTATTCTTCTATGTAATGCTAAAACATTAGCAGAGACAGTCTTATTACTTAGTTGCTTTATTAGTAGGAAAGAAATAGGAAATAGGCTAAACCGACAGTCCAATGTTTTAAAATGTGATTGCTATGGGATTCAAATCCGTTTCTTTTGCGTGGCCAAGCGCTGACAATTCCCCGAATGAGAAAAGTATTTTAAAGCTGAAATCAATAACAAGGAATATCTCGAAAACGGCCAACTCGACGAAAAAAATGTATGACATAAATTATGTGTTTTATCGTGATTTACATTTTTTGTGTAGTAAGTTTTTGTCTATTTCTTACAGTTTATCAGTTATGCAAAATTTAATAAAAATCATCCAGTATAAAGACGTCTTTAGAGGTTATTCCTAGAAAATGAAAGATATATATATTTTATTTGGCATGTAAATATCTTAAATATGAGATTTTAATAAAATCCGTTAAGGCCATTTTTGAGAAAATAAAACTTTTCGAATTTTTTTCCATGTAAAGAGTAGTTAAGGGTGGGGGATTTTCTTGAAAATCTTCGTGTCTCATCCTTGGAAGATCCTGAATCTCAATACGAAGTTTGGTATTTCGTATTTTTGTTTTGGGACACTCGGAGTGAAATTTCAAATTTACATATTTCTTAATGAATTTCTTTTTGAAATTGTTACTGTGTATGTACAGCTATAAGAATAACATGTGCACCAAATTTCATTTCAATTGGACAATTATTTTATGAGATAAATTATTTTATAAATATGATAACGCGATTAAAAGTTACATATTCAAAATTAGATACGCGCTACATTATTTCATAAAACTGTATCATATTTGTGGAAGCTATACTCTGAAACATGTGTTACAATTCTATGTTTAGATATCTTAAATATATTTTCCTCAAAACTTTCGTGTCGTGTCCTTCGAAGGTACTTAACTTAAATGCCGACTTTTCGTTTTTTATTTATCGTGTTCATAGGCAAACGAACACACACACACACGCACACACACACACACACACACACATATATATATATGTATTGCACCAAAAAGTTCGATACCGAGATTTCACCGGAATATATGTTTTGAGACTTCCTAAGAAAACCAAAATTTTCGGAATTTGTTCCATGTAAAGGGTAGCTCAGGGTGGGAAGATTTTCTTAAAAATCTTCGTGTCGCATCATTGTAAGATACTGAAACTGGATATCAAATTTGGTATTTAACAGGCTTTACACACACTCAGAGACAAAAAGAAACTGACACAGACAAATTGACACATAACACGGACGTTCTTCTATTTTTTTTTTTTTTTTTGACTCAGAAGGTTCAGCTTAAATCTCGGTATCGAATTTTTGGGTGCAATACAATACCTTCACAATACACTACGTACATAGCACGTGTAGAGAAGGCAATAGAATAAACATTAGCAGAAATGATCTTATATCTTGCTTTCTTGTAAGTAGAAGGGAAATAAGGGGATGCACTAGGCTAAAACGATAGTCAAATCTTTTAAAAGCTATCCGCTTCTTTGCATGGCCACGAGCGAACAAGTTCATGTACCAATAACAAGGAATATTTCGGAAACGATCAAATCTATGAAAAAAGTGTATATGACATAATTTTGTGTTTTACTCATTTTTTGTACAGTAAGTTTTTGTCTATCGCTTATGATTTGCCAGTGTACAAAAGTCATCCAGAATTTAAAAGCGCTTCAGAGTCCCTTCAAAGGAGTTTTCAAATTATACACTTTATTTGTCTTGTGTTTATTTCACCGGAATATATGTTTTGAGACTTCCTGAGAAAACCAAAAATTTCGGAATTTGTTCCATGAAATAGGTAGCTCAGGGTGGGGAGATTTTCTTGAAATTCTTCGTGTCGCATCATTGTAAGATACTGAAACTAGATATCAAGTTTGGTATTTAACGGACTTTACGTTTTTGAACACACTCAGAGACAAAAAGAAACTGACACAGTCAAATTGACACATACACGGACGTTCTTCTATTTTTTTTTTTTGACTCAGAAGGTTCAGCTTAAATCTCGGTATCGAATTTTTGGGTGCAATACAATACCTTCACAATACATTACGTACATAGTACGTGTAGAGAAGGCAATAGAATAAACATTAGCAGAAATGATCTTATGTCTTGGTTTCTTGTAAGTAGGAGGTAAATAAGGGGATGCACTAGACTAAAACGATAGTCAAATCTTTTAAAAGCTATCCGTTTCTTTGCATGGCCACGAGTGGACAAGTTCACGTACCAATAACAAGAAATATTTCGGAAACGATCAAATCCACGAAAAAAAAATGTATATGACATTTTTTGCACAGTAGGTTTTTGTCTATCGCTTATGATTGGCCAGTATACAAAAGTCATCCAGAATTGAAGAGCGCTTCAGAGTCCATTCCCAGGAATTTTCAAATTATACATTTTTGTGTCTTGTAAATATCTTTAACACACGGCATTCAATCAAAATCATTGGATCCATTTTGAAAAAATAAAAAAATAAACATTTTTTTCCATGTAACAGGCGGTTTGTAGTGGGGGGGTTTTAATTACAATATTCGTGTCCCATTGGAAGATACCAAACTTTAATATCAAGTTTGGTATTTAACAGGCTTTTCTTTTTAAAATTATGTGTTCACAGACACATGAACCCCTTTATAAAAACGCTTATTTCGATACAAGGGTTCCTAAAAATTGTATTTTCGGTGAAAACTCGGTATCGAAATTCTTGGGGGAGTGAAATACCTTCTCTATCTATATACCATGTACTACCTATTAGAAAAAAAAATTAAGCATACATTTAAAAATCGGCCAAGTCAATGCATGTCTCAAGATTTAGTGTAGTTGCCTCCCTGTCTCCACTGATTGAGGACTTCTAAACCCCTTCTTAGAAACATATAGATAGGGTTGTATGGCTGTTCTCACCTGGAATATGCTAATTATCTAATCACAAGAATACGTGACTTGACCTGCTTTGTGCTTCCTCGCGCGACACCAGTAGATGGTATCATAAAGGTCATCATTATGTTTCCTGTTTTGAAGCAAGGCATGCTGTATATAAATGGTCACCGAATCACTTTCTTCAGCACAACACTTCGAAGCGAAGACACATTATCTGAGATCTTTCAGTTTCTGAAAAGTCAACAGTCCATTAACAATGAAGGGGTATTGTTTCATGTTTGCAGTTCTGCTGATCCTCGCCATCGGCACTCAGGTTGCTCTTGGTGATTGTCCGTCCTCAACATACACAGGAACATGTGGGCCTTTCGACGGCAAGGCTTGTATGAAAGCCTGCAAAGACGAAGGGAAATCCAGTGGACTTTGTCATCCCAGATGTGTGTGCGACGGGTGTTAAAGTGAAACGTGAACTGTTTAATTGTAAATCTATACTATACATTGTAAATCAGTAACCATGAATGTCAATCACCGAACTGTTTTAATGTTTAACATACTTGCCTTACCATTCATGATTTTAAAAATCATCAACTGTTTCCGCATCAGCAGGTTTTACATTTAAATAAGAATTACATTGTTCAAAATACTCATTTTCTGTACTGTATAACAAAGATTATTCAAATGTATTTTAATAAGTTTGTATTAACATCTATAGTGAATATAAAATTAAGCAAACATTACAATCCTTTTATACTTTTATTTTGTGTGTATCCACTTCCCACTCTAAGGACAGCATTACTCTATAAGGTGATCTACCTATGAAATTCGACTAAAGATTGTAATAAATTAAAAAAACATGTCTTCCACAAAAAGATATAAATTCCAAACTTTCTGAAAACGTATCGTTTTTCCGACTTTGCTTATTTTAACTCTAATTAAGTGAATATATAAATGGGTAGATGCAGCTTATCATTAGGTTCTCACAACTTTAAACCTTAGTTTTTCACACACTATTTTTCAAAGTGCTCCATTGGATTTTATTATGACTATAAAAAGTACATACTTTTTTTTCTCTCGCATAAAAACATATGCAAAATAAACTAAATGTCACTTTCGACATTGAGTTATGAGAAGTTATTTAGCATGTCAGTTAATCTTGATAAATATTTACTATAGAGCTGGCATTATTTCTGGATTCGTTTTGATCATATTAATCTTCAAATTAGAATATTGCATAAAACCCTTATTTAGGATCAATTTTATCGGATATATTATAGCCAGAAATAACCATAGTAATGCAATGATCCTTTTAACATAAACTGGAGTTATCTTGTCCCTTAATGGTTACTTTGGCTCAATTTTTAAATTCGCAGAGCTGTTTGAGCTGTACAGGGAAATGTGAAAAGGCCTTCATTTCAGAAGCAGTTGGGAAAGAGTTTCTCTCTGCTACTGCAATTAAAGCTGCGAGTACATCCATTTCGGGAGTCGACGCTTGTCTTCTTCCTGAATCAGGATGTTCGATCCCTTCCCTGTATAATCTGTGCTGTAGATGCAGGGATTCCAATACGAGCTTCAACTTCAAGACCAGAACAACTTCCTACTTTGACTAGTGCAAGGAGTGACTTCCTTGTGCGCATGTCTTTGTGCGTATTTTCTGCCATTGTCAAACCGGTTTGATTCACTGAAAAAGAACTGTATGAGCCTGAAGCGTTTGCGCACCACCTGCTTTCGTGTGTAGCATATTTCTGTTCAACAGGTCACGAGTATGAATCTCGCTTAGGTTTAGTTACCTGGGTAAGGGTTTTTTCGGGGTTTTCCCTTATCCTGAGAAGACGAATGTCGAGTAACTTTAAGCTTCATGGACCCCGAGATCATTTGAGCATCATTCCACCAATATCATTCATCGTCCGATATGAGCAACCAGGTTAAACGACGTTAAGCTACAAAAACCATTAAAAATAAATAAATAAAATAACTCATTTTATTTACTACTCCGAATACATATATAAATAAGTATATCTGACATAAATTACTGCGAAGAGTTGATTCAACATCACTAAGAGAAATCTGATGTGCTCCATTCACATGACTTTCTCTACATTTCAGTAACAAATTATTGTTAGTAACTTTATTCTTCTATATACATACTAATCGGGGTAAATATTAGCAGAAATACTATTATTACTTAGTTCCTTATCAGTAAAAGTAAAATAAAAGAATGCTATAGGCTAAACCGATAGACAAACGGTTTAAAATGTTATTGCTATGGAATTAAGTCCCTTTGTTTGCACGGTCAGGAGTTTAAAAGTTCCCATATGAGAAAAGTTTAAGTATTTTAAAACTGAAACCAATAACAACAAAATATTTAAAAAAAAAACGATCAAATTTACGAGAAAAAACTGTATAGCATAAATTGTGTGTTTCAACAAGGTCTACATTTGTTGTGAAGTAAGTTTACGTTTACCAGTTATTCAAAATTCCGCAATTCATCCGGAATAAAGATGACTTCAGAGGCTAATCCCAGAAAATTTAAGATATACAGTTTGTTAGTGATGTAAATTTCTTAAATATAAGAGAATTTAATCAAAATCGTTACAACCATTTTTTTGAAAATAAAAAATTTCCAAAATTTGTCCATGTAAAGGGTAGTTGGGGGTGGGATAAGTGGGTTTTTGGTATCAATTTTAAAATACTAGAACTCTTCTCAGACAGGAAGTTACCTTTCTTTCCGTCTCTCTAGTTATACTGCTGGCCATGCAAAGCGAAACGACGTCTATTGTTTCACATAGTAAGTCAGCTTTTAAAAGATTTCACTATCGCTCTGGCCTAGTATATATCTTTATTTCCCTCCTACTGACAAAGAAGCAAGTTATAAGACTGCTAATGTTTTCTGATAAGCATGATGTAAATAAAAGAATAATCTTTAATAGCAATTGTTTAAACGTATAGGTTAGAGAAAGGTCGCACTCCGTGGTGTAATGGTTACAATACTAACTTCATTTACCCAAGGACGCGGGTTCAACCCGGCGGAGGACGATGGATTTTTTCGGGCGTAAAACTCCTTAGCATGGCTACCTTCGGAAGGGAAGTAAAGCTGCTGGTCCCGTGTCGTAGATTTACGGCATGTAAAAGAACCTCAAGCCTGATATGCTTCTGAGCAAAATTAAGCGGTCTTTCTCGCTCAATACAGAATGGGACGCTGAGTACCACAGCAGTTAAAGAGCGTCCAAAAATAAAAAAGAAAAACAGAGAAAGTCATATGAATGGGGCATATTAATTTTTTGAAAATGCGTCATGTGGTTCATCTTTATTATTAATTTTTGCAGTAAATTATTATTATTATTATTATTATTATTATTATTTAAATAACCATGCAGGTTAATATTTTGACACATGAAAAAATATAACTATTTTTGTATATAACTGATATCATTTTCTATAAGATATTTTACAAACAATGGATTTTCCAAATATCAAAGAAACATCACCTTAAATCATATAAATTATTTGTACATACAGAAAAGTTACAAGCATTTTACTTTCAGTCCAGTTTCTATATATCCTTATCAGAAAATGAGCTATTATCTCCTTGATGTCCATCTCTAATAATTTTAGTGTAGGTGACTTTATCACAAAGATATATTTTAATGTTTATGAGAATATTTACGCAACTTTTATATATATTGTCGATATTAACAATGTACAATAGAAGCTTCGTGGCGAGGAAGGCAAATTCATTTATTATATTCTGAAACGTCTGCAGCAAGAACACAATGAAGATATTTGGTTTCATCTTTGCCGTTCTGCTCGTGCTTGCTATCACCACTGAGATTGGACTTGGCTTGTGCCAGTCAAGACGTTTTATTGGACAGTGTTTAGATGCCAGCATACGCTGTAGCCAAGCTTGCAGAAATGAAGAACACGGCCTTGGCTATTGAAGTGTTGATCTGAAATGTTGGTGCTTCGACTGTTAATGTGAAAAATTATGTGCAATTTGGGACACCGAAGAATGTCGCCGAATTTGCAAGGAAGAATGTCACTGCGAATAATGTTAAGGTGAATAATGTAAACACATTGTACAATACAATCTCTCTGAAATGTTATTTGGCGGTGTTATTATCTTTGCCGGCCAAAGTATTTCCTGTCAACCCTGAAATGTTTTCAAATCACCATATTCATACAAGCTAGACAGCTGACAGTTCTACAAATCGGGAGCATTGTAAAATTAAGCTTCCTCAAAGCCTAGTAAATGAAATATTGCCAGTTCAGCGGTGTTATACATAGCTAGTGGGTTGTTGTGGCTTATCGCTCAAGTAACACTTTAACCTGTGGGAGGGGTACACGAATGTTGAACTCGTGCTGCGCGCCGAGTACAGGCAAAACACTCAACAGTGCTGCAAACCTTTACTCAAAGTAGGATGGCTAGTCTACCAAATCTACCGGAATCAGACAGTACGCATTGTACACACATATATTATCGGCAACAGAGCTCCCTTCTTCCACTCTGTCGCGCGCCTTTACTCCTCGCTTGCTTCAGACTAAGAAAACAACTACCTACCTAAGCACCTACCTGGTTCGAAGGGAACCCCATTCCACTAGCTAAAGCACCGCTAGTGTGTGAGTAAAGAGGCATACATAGAAGAAAGGAAAGATTAGATATGACGTGGTTGGTAGTGCACGGAAAATGTCTGTTGATTTTGGCAGGATAATTTATGTGTGCATTTTTTAGCTTGATTAAGGATAGGATATACATATATTTTGACGGAAAGTGCTCATTGAGTTAACAGTGATGAATTAAATTCTAATAAAAAATTATTGAGCCCAGTTAGAAGGATACTTGCATGTAGATATCTATTGATAGAGGAACTGGCAAAGTGATAATCAGTTTAAAATTTGTTCATTTAGTAATAGGTCATTTATCTCTAATTTATTACTTTCTCTGCGCGTACCATGCACATAATGTATAAAGAAGTTTTGCATTCCTCCCTAAAATTCGATATCCAAAATTCACCCCGTAAATAGATACGTGTTTTGAGACCAGCTGTATCCAATCAAAGATAAGCATTTTTAGAAAAAGGTCAAAGGGCACTGTTAGTGTGTCTGTCTGAATGTGTTTGTGGAGAGCATGGCTCAAAAATAAAAGGTCCAATAAATACTTGGTATTTAAAAACCTGGTACTTCAGTTAAGTATTTCCCAAGGATTCAACATGCAGCTTTTCAAGAATCCCGCATCCCGAACTACCCTTTACATAGAAAATTGTCAGAAAAAATTATTTTCTAAAAAATATGATGTGTTACATCCACATGACTTTCTGTACATCTATTTAACAGATTATTGCTAAAAAGCATATTCTTCTATCTAGTTTATTATATACGACATAACCATTAACAGAAATTATCTTAATTACTTGCTCCCTTGTAATTAGAAGCGAAATGACGGTATACACTAGGCTAAAACGATAGTCAAATCTTTTAAACACTGCTTGCCATGTGGTTGAAATCCATTTCTATGCAGGGCCAGAAGTTTACAACTTACCGCGTGAGAAAAGTTAAAGTATTTTAAATCTGAATCAAATAACAAGGAATATCTCAAGAATGGTGAATTACACGAAAAAAACATAAATGATATAAATTGTGTGTTTAAACGTGATCTACATTTTTTGTGTTGTAAGTTTTTGTCTAACTCTTACGGTTTAACAGTTACGCAAAATTCAGCGCAGTTCATTTAGAATAAAGCAGTCTTCACAGAGAATACAAGATATACATTTTATTGGTCATATAAACATCTTTAATATACGGTATTTTAATCCAAATCTTTAAAGCCATTTTTGAAAAAATATAATGTTTCGATTTTTTTGCCAAGTAAAGGGTAATTTGGGGTGGGGGGATTTTTCTCAAAATCTTAGTGTCACATCCCTGGAAGATACTAAACTTAAATACCAAGTTTGGTATTTTACCAACTTTTCGATTTTCAATTAACGTGTTCACAGGCACACGGACACACATGGACGTTTTTATAAAAATGCTTTTTTTTTTTAATACAGGGGACCCTAAAACACATAATTCCGGTAAAATCTCTTTATTGAATTTTTGGATGGATTGCAATACCTTCTCAATACACTATGTACATAGTACGTGTAGAGAAAGTAACAATGGCTCTAAACTATGGTAGATTAAGATATTTTAATGAGAAATGAAATGTATATCTTGAACTTTCTGGGAATAAATTCTGAAAACCTCTTTATTCTGAATGAATTTTGCTGAATTTTGCATAACTGGTAAATCGTAAGAGATAGACGAAAACTTATTACACAAAAAATGTAGATTTCCTTAAAATACATAATCTATATCATACATATTTCTTTTTATTTTTTTTAATAGAGCTCCCCGTTCTGAGATATTTCTTGTTATTTGGTTTCAGCTTAAAAGGCTTAAACTTTTTTCATATGGGAAGTTAATCAACCCATGGCCACACTAACAAAGGATATTCAATCACATTTGACTATTGCTTAAGCCTAGTATATTCCCTTATTTCCCTTCTACTTGCAAAGAAGCATGTATTTAGACCATTTCTGTTGTTTATCTTGATTAGCATGGATAAGAATAATCGTTATAACAATAATTTGTTACAGGGATGTAGAAAAATTCATGTGATTGCGACACATCGGAGTCTAATAAAGTTTATGCTTGTGATATATGTTTACATGGAGTGAGTCATTCACCCTACGAATTGAGAAGTTATGCAGTCTCGGCATTTTACAGGCGGGTAAATTTCAACTTAGTATCTAAGTTATTAAATGCGAGAGGCGAGACGAAAGTTTATAAGAAAATCGCCGTGTCCCCAACTACTCCTTTCATCGACCATTTTCCGAAATGTTTGTTTTTCTCAAAAATGACACTAAGGGTTATGGTAAAATATTCATATTAAAAACATTTACACGATAAATAAAAATTTTAATTTTCAATTTTTGAGAAGACACTATGAAGATCACTTCATCAGGACGGACTTTTTTTTGGTTTTTTTTTTGTTTTGTGTTAGCTTAAAGTACTTTAAGCTGGTTGGTCATGTCGGACGATGAATAAAATTGGTGAAATGGTGCTCAAATCATCTCGGGATCCACGAGGCTTAAAGTTAATCGACATTCTTCTTCTCCTCCGAAAAAGGGAAAACTCCAAAAGAAAGAAAAAAAAAAGAAAGAAAGAAAGAAAAACTTGTCCAGGTAACTCATCCTCAGTGAGATTTGAATTCGCGACCTGTTAAATTTGAGGCAGACACGCTAACACCATTCTATCCAGACGGGCTGATTCATTATCTTATAACACTTTAATTCGTTGATCGATAGATGTACGGCACAAAAATGTAAATATCGTAAAACACACAATTTGTTCGGTCGTAGCTCGGTGGTAGCGCAGCTGCTTACCAAGCGGGAGACCTGGGTTCGATCCCCAGTACCGGCAGGAAGACCTAGCCTGGGGTGCACTCAGCCTCAGGCCAAGGTTCCCCGTGAGCTGTCGTGCCATGGAGTTATGTTACACAATTTGTTCCATATAATAGGTATTGCTCTATAAGCCGTTTCCGAGATTTGCGTAATTTAATTTGAATTTTTCAAAACGTGGTCATCTCTGTAACCTTTAATTTTTACTTTCTCTAGCGCATATTGCACCCAAAAATTAGATACCAGGATTTCACCGGAAACACATATTTCGGGACCCCGTGAATCCAGAAAATACATTTTAAAATTTCCGTATGTGTATCTGTCTTTCAGTGTCTGCTGGCAACATAGCTCAAAAACGAAAAGTCCGTTAAATACCAAATTAGATATTTAAGAACAGTATCTTCCAAGGATGTGACAGGAAGATTTTCAAGAAAATCCCCCCACCTCCAACTACACTTTACATGGAACTTTTTTCGAAAATTTGGATTTTCTCAAAACTGGCTGTTTAGATTTTTATTTCTCAATTTACTTGCTCTACACTACTATGTACATTATATACAGAAGGTATTGATTTGAACCCAAAAATTTTGATACCGAGATTTCACGAGAAATTCATGATTTGGCTGCTCTGACTCCAAAAAAAAGCATTTCTGAAAAATAAGTGTGTGTGTGTATGTGTATGGACAGCATAGCTCAAAAACGAAAAGATGATTACTAAACTTTGTATTAAAGTTTGCTATCTTCCAATAATGCGACACGAAGATTTTGAAGAAAATGCTCGCACCCCAAACTACACTTACATTGGAAAATGATCGAAAATGTTGATATTTTCAAAAATGAAACTAAAATATCCTTTATTAAAGATATTTAAATGCAAAATAAAATATATATCTTGAATTTTCTGGGAATAGCCTCTATAGATCTCTTTACTCAGGTTGAGTTTTATTGAGTTTTATTTGCATAACCGGTAAACCAAAAAGATAAGACTAAAACTTGCTACACAAAAAATGTAGATCACGATAAAACACACAATTTATGTCATATGCATTCTTTCCTGGAGTTGGCTGTCTTTGAGATATTCCTTGATATTGATTTCAGTTTTAAAATCCTTAAACCTCATTCGGTTAAGCCTAGTGTATTCCCTTATTTCCCTTCTACTTATAAAGTAACTAGCTAATAAGTCGATTTGTGCTAATGTTTTAATATTACATAGATGGAAGAATAAGCTTGAATATTAACAATAATTTGTTACAGAGAGTTAGAGAAAGCCGTGTGAATAGAGCACATCAGATTTATTAATTTACATAGTGTATAGAGAAGGTATTGTATTGTACCCAAACATTCACCGGAAATACATGTTTTGAGACCCCGTGAATATTTTTTTTTTTAAATTGTCTGTAGACAGCATAGCTCAAAAACAAAAAGATCGTCAAATACCAACATTTATATTTAAATTTGGTATCTTAGAAAGGTGAGACACAAACATTTTCAAGAAAATTCCGACATCCTTTACAGGGAACATTTTTTGAAAAGTTTGGTTTTCTCAAAAATGGCTCTATCGATTTTGATTAAAATACTGTATATTTAAGATATTTTTATTGCAAACGAAATGTGTATCTTGGAATTTCCGGAAATAGCCTCTGAAGATTTCTTCATTATGGATTACTTTCGCACAACTGACAAACCGCAAGAGGTATACAAAAACTTAAAAAAAGATTATAGATCTGATTAAAACACACTGATTTATGTTATATATATTTTTGTAGAGTTAACTATTTTAGAGATATTCCGGGTTATTAGTTTCAATTTTAGCCCTTAACCATATCTCAAACAGGAAGACATCTTTCTTCCTGTTTCTCGTTTCTTTACTCTTGGACAGCAAAGAGATTGGAATTTAATTGGTTTCGCATTTCGGCCGGCTTTTAAAGGACGAGACTATCGATTTAGCCTGTGTATTTTCTTATTTCGCTTTTCCTATTTCGCATGATGTAGAAAAAAGAATAATCTGTTTTAAGAAGTTTGGTTTTAGAACAACTAAAGAAAGTTATGTATTACACATCAGATTTGTGTTTTTATATAACTGGTGTAAATTTCGATAAGATGTCTTACACACATAGGATTGTCTAAATATCAGAGAAGCATCACCTTAAACCATATAAAATGTTTGTACATACCGAAAGATTACAATTATTTTACTTTCAGCCCAGCCTGCTTATATGCTTATCAGAAAAAGAGTTTTTATCTCCTTGATGGTCATCACTAATAATTTTAGTGCAGGTGACATTATCACAAAGATATATTTTAATGTTTATGGGAATATTTACGCTACTTTTATATATATATATATATATATATATATATATATATATATTGTCGACATTAACATTGTACAACAGATGCTTCGTAGCGAGGAAGGCGCCTGAAACGTCTGCAGCAAGAACACAATGAAGATATTTGGTTTCATCTTTGCTGTTCTGCTCGTGCTTGCCATCGCCACTGAAGTTGCAGTTGGCGTTTGCATGTCAAAATTATTTCGTGGACCTTGTGTAACTGAGGACAAACTATGTGACCGAAGTTGCATGTTAGAAGGACACAGCTATGGCTATTGCAGTCCTGGTCAACATTGTTGGTGTTGCAAATGCTAAAGTGGGACACCGAAGAATGTGGCCGAACTTGCATGGAAGGAAGACGCTGCGGGGAATGTTAAGGTGAATAATGTAAACGCATTGAACAATAAAACCTTTCTGAAATGTTATTTTGCGTTGTTATCTTTACCGAACAAAATCTTTTGATGCCAATCCTGAAGTGGTTTCAATTCAGCATATTCATACAAGCTATATATCAGCCGAAGTTCTAGCAAATCGGAAGGATTGTAAAATTCAGCTTTCTCTAAGCCTAGTAAATGAAATATCTATTGTCTGTTCAGCAGTGCTATAGCTAGTGGGTTGGGGTTCAAGTAGCACTTTATCCTGCGGTAGAGGTACAGGAGCGCGCGTGGCGAGTACAGGCAAAATAGGCAACAGTGTTGTAATACTTTATTCAGAGTCGGAGGGCAACTATTCAAGAATCACACAGTACACAGTGAACACACAAATATTATCGGGAACGGTACTTCCTTCTTCCAATCACGCGCCTTTACTCCTCGTTTGCTTTAGACTAAGAAAACACTACCTCCTTCCATTTGCTAAGCCCTACCTGCTTGGCAGGGCGACCCATGCCACTAGCTAAAACACCGCCAAACAGACTGTAAGTATATTAATGCAGTAAAGAGGAATATATGAAAGAAAGGAAAGATAAAAATGACGTGTTTGCACGGGAAATGATGATAATTTTGCAGAATAATCCAAATGTGCATTCTTTAGCTTGGATAGAGACAAGCTATACATATATTTTGACGAAAAGTGCTCACAGAGTGAACCAACTATGAATTAAATTCTAATAAAATTCTTTAGCCCAACCAGAATAATATTGGCTGTAGATATCTATTGATAGAGGAACTGGCAAAACATTTACGGTTGCCTGGCTAAAGCATATGACATCAGTTTAAAAATTGTTCATTTAGTAATATGCCATTTATCCCCATTTCATTACTTCATCTATACGTACTATATAGATGTACAAATAAGGTATAGTATTCTACCCAAAAATCGATTCCGAATTTTTACCACGGATGTACATGTTTTGAGAACCCACGTGTCCAAAGAAAAAATAAGCATTTTTAGAAAAAGGTGACTGTTAGTGTGTGTGTCTGGTGTCTCGTGTGTCTGTGGAGAACATTATTAATAAATGAAAAGTCCGTTAAATATTAAACTTAGTTCTTAAGTTTAGTATCTCCCAAGGATGCAACACAAAGATTTTCAAGAATCCCGCACTCCAAACTAATCTTTACATGGAAAAATGGTTGACATTTTTGATTTTCTCAAAAATGGCTCTAAAATATCGGATAATAAAGATATTTACATGGCAAATAAAATGTATATCTTCAATTTTCTGGGTGTAACCTCGTCAGGCTTCTTTATTGTGAATGAATAGTCCTGAGTTTTGCATAACTGGTAAACCATAAGAGCTCGGTATACACTTATTACACAAAGAATGTAGATCTCTTTAAAACATATAATGTATAATACATACGTTTTTTTTTGTTTTTTTTTTTTTGTTTTTTTTTTTTGTTTTTTTTTAAATACAGCTGGTCGTATCTGAAATATTTCTTGTTATTTGGTTCCAGTTGTAAAATACTTAAACTTCTCTCATATGGTAATTTGTCAATTCATGGTCATACAAACAAAGCAAAATCAATCACATTTGACTATCGTTTAAGTCTAGTATACTCGCATATTTCTTACAAAGGAGCATGTATTTATTCATTTCTGATATTCTTTATCTTAATTAGGATGGAGTAGATAAAAGAATAACCCTTTTAACAATAGTTTGTTGCAGAGATGAGGAGAAATTCATGTGATTGGCATCATCAGATTTTTAAAATGTATTTATCTTTATTATATTTTCATTCTTTATTTTTGTGACATTTAACTTGCATCTTGGATTTCCATATATATATTTCGGGCCAGTCTCTCATTTTACGAATTGGGCAGTTCTGCACTCGCGTCGTTTTACAGACTTTACTGTAAACACTATTCAGTGAATCACATTGTATCACATTCGGGCGAATTACTGCTTTGTACCGGTGTGGGAAATTTGACTGGCTCTCGTAGCCCAACTGCGTGTGCGTTGTATTTTAGAACTTAGGATCCCAGGTTGAAATTCTATCCCTTAAATATACCTTTTATGGTAAATAAATGTATCTAGAACTGGTAGTTTAACATGGAAGTTAACTATACGGGGCCGCGCCGTGGCCAAGTGGTTAGACCATTCGCATCCCACCTAGACGGCCCAGGGTCGATCGCATGTTAGATTTGTGGTGGACAAAGCGGCGCAGGGGCGGGTTCTCCGGTTTCCACCGCCATCGCATTCCACCGGTGCTTCGTCTTCGTTTCAAGTGTCATCCCAAAAAAATGTAGCTATGTGAATTGCATTAAACAGATATTATTAGTGATAGGATGTACTTAAATGAAGATCATAGCGTATATGCATAAGGCATCATTAAATATTTTTATTACTTATAGCTATTCTTTCAAGTAAAAGACAGCCAATAAACTGTTCTGAGGGTTTACAAAATACAGTACAAACTAGATTCGAATAAGATTTGCAAGGTTATATCATATCGTTATGAAATACAGGGTGTACATAAATGAATATCGGGGTTTTAACACTTTATAATATTTATTACATTCAACTTACGGTTATGAATATGTCAAATGAAAAAGCAGCTCAAACAGTTTTGTTTGTTGGCACAAGTGCGCATGTGCAATCCGCTAGACAGTGGTAGTAGCAAAGATGGCGACTAGTAAAACAGAAAGCGTTTTGTGTTTTGCAGTTTGCAAAACCGAATCTGTAGTTACTGTGCAACGTGCGTTCCGTAGTAAGTTCGATTGTGATCCTCCTAGTGATAAAAACATTCGTAGATGGTATAATCAGTTTGAAGATACCGGCTGCCTTTGTAAAGGGAAGAGCACGGGACGACCAGGAGTAAGTGAAGAGACTGTTGAGCGAATGAGAGAGTCGTTCACTCGTAACCCAAAGAAATCAGTCCGGAAGGATAGTCGTGAATTATAAGTTCCTATGTCGACTGTTTGGAAAGTTGTAAGAAAACGCTTACAGCTACGTCCTTACCGTTTACAGTTATAACAGGCTCTAAAGCCGAAAGACCACGGATTGCGTGCCAAATTCGCTAACGACATGTTGTTTCATGACGATTTCGTGGATCGTGTTGTCTTCAGTGATGAATCGACCTTTCACCTTAATGGACATGTTAACACTCATAATGTGCGCATCTGCCTCAGGAAATCCCCACGAGATGGTACAAATGCAACGAGATTCCCCTAAAGTGAATGCTTCCTGTGCCGTATCCCGGCGAAAAGTTTATGGGCCTTTCGTTTTTGGTGAACCTACTGTAACTGGCACTTCTTACCTTGATATACTAGAGCAATGGCTCTTCCCTCAGTTCGAACAAAATGAGCCAGAGAACTTCATTTTCCAGCAGGATGGTGCGCCACCTCACTGGCATAACGAAGTACGCGATTGGTTGAACGTCACTGTACCCGAGCGCTGGATAGGCCGCAAGGGCCCCAATGACAGGGCTTGCTATGCATCGCCTCTACGTTCTCCTGACCTAACGCCATGCGATTTTTACCTTTGGGGCTTCATCAAGGATCGTGTGTATGTGCCTCCGCTACCAGCTGACCTCCCTGAATTAAGAAACCGGACTGAAGCAGCTGTTGCTACAATTACTGAATACACACTTATCAACGTTTGGGAAGAACTCGGCTATAGACTTGATGTGTGCCGTGTGACAAAGGGTAGTCACATTGAACATTTATAAGCTTCTTGGTAAAACTGTTTGAGTTGCTTTTTCATTTGACCTATTCATAACTGTAAGTTGAATGTAATAAATATTATAAAGCGTTAAAACCCTGATATTAATTTATATACACCCTGTATTATATCGTTGTGAACATTTTTGATTCCCAAAGTAGTTTATTTAACAGTGACTATGACATCAAGTGGGAATATTACACAGATAAACCTTTACAAGATACCCTTTCCACTATGCAAAAACAATGATTTGCTAGAACGTTCTCGAAATATGAACATAAATCGAAATGAATAAAAAGCTCATTCATTCGTAGTCGTCAAGTATAACACAGCCTGGAAGGTGAATAAGTGCAAATACTTGTATCAGGGTTTAAGGACGATGTGATGATATATTGTAGGAACTTTTCTCGCTATTTTCTAAAGACATGTTCATGAGGAGCATTTTACAATGCTTTAAGAATAACTATTATTCCTATCACTGATATTCGTGATTGTTTTTATAACAGATCAAACGGTTGACCTCCTCTAGCTTTTGCCCTGCCTGATTATAGGTGGAGCAATATGAGGGCAGAAGGCTTATCAACTGCTCTGCTGAGTATATTGTGGGGAAGGTAGATATTATATAGAAAAAGTATTTATGCCGCTCAAAGTTGTATTTTCAAATTTTCCCATAAAAAAGTTATGAAGACAATTCATTAAAGAAAAGCACTGTTATGAAAAACGGCTCATGTGTGTGTCTGTGAAAATAGTGAAAAAACAAAAAACGAAAGTCGATTAAATACCAAACTTGGTATTTAAAATCAGTTTCTATCATGGGCCCGATATTAAGATATTCAGCAAAATCCTCAAACAAGATTTCTCGCAACGTTGCAACTTCTAAAAAAGGCCTTCTTAATTTTTTTATTCCAATGGAACACATTATAACTGTTTAGATGACAAACACATGTATATTATTAGAGCCAGCCAAAAAGCAATGCCACATCTGGTATTTGTACACTGTTCTCCCGCTCTCCATGCGGTTGCTCTAATTGTTATTGACCTACTGTGACACATATAAGTGAGGAGTATCTTCACCTGAAATATATACATTTGATTCTCAAGAACTAGTCTCTGAATAATTGTTGATTTTGGAATAATGTTGTTGAATTTTGGGTAACGGTTACACCATAAGAGATAAAAACATAATTCGCGTTAAAACACATACTTTATGCTATATACACTTTTTGCAAGGCTAACCGTTTCTGACATATTTCCTGTTATTGATTACAATTTAAAATTCCGAACCTTTCTTAAAGGGGAGCCGCTTTTTGTTTCATCTCTCTTCTTTTGCTGGCCATGCAAAACGAGCCAAACTTCAATTGATTCACATAACAAATAGCTCTTAAAAGAATGACTATTATTTCCGTTCTACTTAAGGAGGCAAGTAATAAGAGCAGTTTTGCTACTGTTTATCTTCATTAGCATGAAGTAGTTAAAACAATAATATTTTGTAAGAATACATGTTTTGAGACCCTGATTCCATAAAACACATTTTTAGAAAAAACTCCTTATGTGTGTGTGTGTGTGTGTTTGTGTTTGTCTATGGGCAGTACAATTCAAAAACATTAAATGAGAAATTTGTACATAAGTTCAGTATATTCCGAGGACGTGACACGAAGATTTTCAAGAAAATCCTCATTCCAACACCTATTTACATGGGAAAATTTTCGAAAATTTTGAGTTTCTCAAAAATGGCTCTAACAATTTTGATTAAACTTGTATATTAAACATGTTTACGTGACAAATTAATTTACATATTGAGTTTCTGGGAATAGTCCCTCAAGACATCTTTATTCTGGATTAACCTTGCGGAATTTTGCATGATTAGTAAAACATAAGAGATAGAAAAAATTTACTTAACAAACAATATAGAGCTCGGAAAAAATACAATTTGTGTTATATTCATTTTTTTTCGTGGAGTTGACCGGTTTTGAAATATTTGTTGTTATTTGGTTTCATTTTTAAAACTTTTATTCTCTTCCCATACGGCTATTTTTCAACTTCTGACAACACAAAGCAATTAGTTTTTAAGAGATTTGACTATCCCTTTAACCTACTGTATTCCCATATTTCTCTTCTACTTACAAGGAAGCAAGTAATACGACAATTTTGACTAAATTTTCTCGATTTACATGAAGCAAATGTAGGAATTAGCCTTCAAGCAATAATTTACTGCAGACATGAATAGAAATCCATAAGAATGGAACACGTGAGATTTATAACCTTTGAACAAATGATCGGTTGTTAAGTCTGCCATTTAACAAGTTTACATTCCTAAAAAGTAAAATTAGAAATAATGACCATGATTATACAAGCAAACTGAAATCTATATTCTATCACATAGATGCCTACGTAAAAGGTAGAGAAAACATTGCATTTACTAAAAGTTGAATACCAAGTTTTCTTGGGAATTACGTATTATGAGGTCGCCTAAAAAAAAAAAAAAAAAACATTTTACCTACCCTTTTCATTGACCACTTTCCGAAATATTTGTTTTTTTCAAAAATGACACTAAAAGTTTTGCTAAAAATACGTTATATTAAAAAAATTTAAACGATAAATAAAATTGTATTTTTAATTATTGGTGAGAGTACTTCATTTGAAAGTTTTTTTTTTCGTAGTAGCCAACGTACTTTAACCTGATTGGTTTTGTCTGAAGGTGAATGAAATTGATGAAATGCTACTCAAATCATCTCGGGGTCCATGGAGCTTAAATTTACTTGACATTCGTCTTCACAGGATAAGAGAAAACCTCGAAAATAACCTTTTCCGGTAAGCTCAACCTAAAAGAGATTCGAACTCACGACCTGTTGAATACCATGCAGACACGCTACCACCAGACTACCAAGGCTGGCATTCCTTGTTTTTGATTTCAATTGTAAGGTGTATATATCTTTGTCAGACAAGTAGAGTCCCTTTTTCTTTTGTTCTACTACTCCTGGCCAAGCAAACAAGTGATTTCCAATGACAGTCGTATAAGGACAGCATTTAAAACACTTGAATATCTCTTTAACATAGCGCACTCCCTTGGTTCTCTTCTACTTATAACAAACTAAGTAATAAGAACATTCCGATAATGTTTATCTTGATTAGCGTGGTGTAGAAAAAAAATTATCTTTTGTAAGAAGTTTGTTTTTAGAACACTAAAGAAAGTTATGTGGGTGTTATACATCAGATATTTTGTCTATATAAATTCCAATAAGAAATTTTACACACAATATATTTTTTAATTATTAGAGAATCATTGTTTAAAACATATAAAAATATTTTCTACGTATAGAAAACTTACAAGCATTTTACTTTCCGCCTTTATCAGAAAAAGAGCAATTATTCCCTTGATGGCAATCATTAAAAACTTTAGTGCAGGTGACATTGTGACAAAGATACCTTTTAATGTTTATAAGAATATTTACGTATATTTTATATATATTGAGGACATTAACATTGTAGAACAGAAGGTTCGTGTCGAAGAAGGAGCATTCATCTACTGGAACCTGAGAAGTCTGCAGAAAGTACACAATGAAGATCTTTGGTTTCATCTTTGCCGTTCTGCTCGTGCTCGCCATCAACATTGAGATTGGACTTGGCGTGTGCCCCTCAGAAACATTTATTGGAACTTGTATACATGACCAATTATGTACTCTACATTGCAGAGAAGAAGGGCACGGCCATGGCTATTGCAATACTGATCTGCATTGTTGGTGCTACAGCTGTGAAAGTGAAAAGCTCTGAGCGATTTGGGACAACATGAATGTCGCCGAACTTGCATAAAAGGAAGACCCTGTGAGGAATGGTAAGGTGAATAATGTAAACAAATTGCACAATAAAACCTCTCTGAAATATTTTGCGTTGTTATTATTTTTGACGGCCAAAGTATTTTGATGTCAGTCCTGAAATGTTTTCTATTCACCATATTAATACAAGCTAGACATCAGCCGACAGTTCTTGCAAATCAGAAGGATTATAAAATTAAGCTCTCTCTATGCCTAGTAGCCCGCCTGGGTAGTGTGGTGGATGCGTGTTTGCCTCACATTCAAAAGGTCTTGAGTTCGAATGTCGCTTAGGGTGAGTTACCCGGATAAGGTTTTCTTCGGGGTTATCCCTTATCCTGAGAAGATGAATGTGGAGTAATTTTAAGATCTATGGACTCCGAGATCATTTGAGCAACATTTTACCAATTTCATCATCGTACGATATGACCAACAAGGTTAAAGGACATTAAACTTAATAAAAAAAGCCTAGTAAATGAAATACTGTCTGTTCAGTGGTGTTATAGCTAGTGGGTTGGGGTGACTTATCGCTTAAGTAATACTTTATGCTGTGGTAGGGGTACAGGAATGCTGATCTCGTGCCGCGCGTGCCAAATACAGGCAAAACAGTCAACAGTGTTGTAATACTTTACTCTGAGTCGGTAGACAAGTATTCAAAATCTATCCAAACCAGACAGTACACAGTGAGCACACAAATATTATTGGGAACGGTACTTCCTTCTTTGACTCTGTCAAGCGCCTTTACTCCTCGCTTGCTTCAGACTAAGAAAACACTACCTCCTTTCATTTGCTAAACATCTACCTGCTTGGAAGGGCGCCCCATCGCACTAGCTAAGACACCGCCGAACAGACACTAAATATATTAATGGAGTAAAGAGGAATATATGGAAGAAAGGAAAGATAAAAAATGGCATGTGTGGGAGTGCACGGAAAATGACGATGATTTTGCAGGATAATCCTAATGTGCATTCTTTAGCTTGGATAGAGACAAGCCATAGATATCTTTTGACGAAAGATGCTCAGTGAGTACCAACCATGAATTAAATTCCAAAAAAACTCCTTTAGCCCAGCTACAATTATATTGTCTGCAGATATCTATTGATAGAGGAACCGGCAAAACATTTACATTTGCCTGGCTAAAAAATGTGAAATCAGTTTAAAAATTGTTCATTCAGTTATATTCCATTTATCTCCATTTCATTACTTCCTCTAAACGTACTATGTACATAATATATGCAGAAGGTATTGTATTCTAACTAAAAATTCCATACCGTGTTTTTACCCCGGATGTACATGTTTTGGGAGCCCCTGTTCCAAAGAAATAAGAAGCATTTTTAGAAAATGCTGACTGTTAGTGTGTCTGTCTGGTGTCTGTAGAGAGCATTAATCAAAAACGAAAATTCCGTTAAATATTAAACTTGGTTCTTAAGTTTAGTATCTCCCAAGGATGCAAGACAAAGATGTTCAAGAATATCCCCACTTCAAACTAACCTTTACATGAAAAAGTGATTGAAAATGAAGATATTCCCAAACTTTGGCTCTAAAATATCGTATATTAAAGATGTTTACATGACAAATAACATTTTTATCTTGAATTTTCTGGAAATAACCTCTTCAAACGACTTTATTCTAAATGAACTTTGCTAAATTTTGCACAACTGGTAAACCGTAAGTGATTGACAAAAACTTATTACACAAAACACATACATTTGATAACATATGTATAGCACACACGTTTTTTTTATTTTTTTAATAGAGGTGGCCGTTTCTGAAATATTGTTATTTGCTTTCAGCTTTAAAACGCTTAAACGTTTTTCATACGGGAAGTTTTCAATTCATGACCATACAACCAATGAACTACAAATACATATGACTATTACTTAAACCTAGTATATTCCCTTATTTCCCTTCTACTTACAAAGCTGTGAAATATATATAATCACTTCTGCTATTTTTTATCTTGTTTAGTATGGAAATCATAGAAGAATATCACTTTTAACAATAATTTGTTATAGGGATGAAGAGAAATTCGTGAATGGGACACATCGAATTGTTTAAAATGTATTTATTTTTTACTTTTGTTTCATTTTCCTTTTTTATTTATGTCACATTTAAGTTACATTTTGAATTTGCATGTACGATAAGCGACAATACTTATTTAGGAAGTTTAATAAATTTGATGCTTGTGATATATATATATATATATATATATATATATATATATACAGTCGTGGAAATAAGTATTCATACAGTACTGCAATTGAAATTGACCACTGATATTTCCATATTAAATTAAATGACAGCCCTACGATTCTGTGTAGGAAGCCACCCCATTAAATAAACAGTGTCATGATAACAAATATTTGATTATTAAACAAACGTACCTCAAGGAAATAAACGATACCCCAATGCTGGCTGTATTTGACAGTGAAAAAGGTATTCATACACCACTAGAAATGTAAACACAGAAACCACCAACGAACCGTTTGCAGCAAGCATGGCCTTCAGTGGCAAACTACACCTCCTGCTTATTGGTTCTGTTACGTAGTGAATGCCGTGCGACAGAAATATGGGCCACAAAGGTAAAGAAACAACTATAGAGGAAAGACAGATAGTTATCTCTCAATATCAAAAGGAAAATTATTTTCAAACATTGCTGATGTTATTGGAAGAAGCCGGGCAACTGTGCAGTCCATAATAACACGATATATAGAGAGAAATTCTGTCATTAATAGCGAAAGAAGAGGACGACCACAGAAGCTAACGCAAAGGGAAAATAATATGTTAATAAGGATGATAAAAAAAAACTCCTAAATTGACAGCCTCTGCATTGTCTGCCTATGTTAACGATCAGTTCGGAAAGGAAATAACACCAAGGGCTGTTCGCTATGTTCTAAGTAGCGCAGGCTATGGAGCTAGGGTACCTAGAAAGAAATCATACATCAGCAAGAAGAACAAGAAAGTCAGACTTGAATTTGCTCGAGAGCATCTAAGCAAGAGCACGAGTTCCTGGGACAGGGTACTGTTCAAAGATGAAAGTAAATTGAATGTATTTGTAAATGATGGCAGAATTTTGGTGTGGAGAAGACCAAATACTGAGCTTGAACCTAAGCACCTTCAAGCCACAGTGAGGCATGGTGGAGGAGGAATTATAATATGGGGATGTATCGCTACATCTGGTGTTGGGGAACTTGTTTTTGTTGAAGGTAACATGGATAGATTTCAATATTTTAATATACTAAAGAATAATCTGCAAAAGAGTGTTGATAAATTGAGTTTAGGCACAGATTGCTACTTTCAAGAAGACAATGATCCTAAGCATACGGCGGAAATTGTTCGTTTGTGGTTGTTGTACCATACTCCCCACTGCTTTCCACGTTTTCAAGTTTCCAGCACAGAGTGCAGACCTTAATCCAATTGAACATCTTGGGATACCCTTGAAAGAATGGTCCGAAATCATGACATACGAAGTAAGGCAGCTCTGAAACAATGTCTTCAGCAAGAATGGTAAAATATTGCCTAGAAACTACAAAAACCCTGGTTCATTCCATGTCAATGAGGTTAACAGAAGTAATACGTAGAACGGGAATGCCTACAAAGTATTACTTTTGTTATTGTATTGTATTAAACTATCATTTACTTTGAGTGTATGAGAAGCCAGCTGGTACAAATGTTTTGTTTACTTTTTGAAGAGAAGTAATTTAGGTCATGCGTTTCTATGTATAGATTCAGGAGGAAATATCATACTGTTAGTTTACCATATAACCTCTCTGGATGTTAACTCTAGTTATAACAAATTAAGTTTTTCTACATAAACACTGGTGTATGAATACTTTTTTCCATGACTGTATATATAGATATCGGGAGAGTGTCTCCTTCTACGAACTAAGAAGTTATGGATGGAGTCGCGGCATTTTACAGGCTTTGCTGTAAACACTGTGCAATGAATCATATTGAAACACTCTCGGTCAAATTACTGTTTTGCTCTGGTGTGCATAATTTGACTTGTTCTCGTAGCCCAACTTGTTGGACTTAAGAACTTAGGGTCCCAGTATCAAATACTGCCCCTTAAGGTTACGTTGTATATTTAGTAAATTTAATTAGTACTGATAGTTTAACGTGGAAGTTAACTAAATGGGGCCGCGCCGTGGCCGAGTGGTTAGACCATTCGCCTCTCACCTAGACGTCCCGGGTTCAATTCCAAGCGATTGCATGTGAAACTTGTGTTGGACAAAGCGGCGCAGCGTCGGGTTCTATCGCATTCCACCGCTGCTCCATCTTCGTTTCATGTGTTTTCGCTTGTGGTGACATAGTAAGAAAAGTGGGCGTTAAATACTATCCAAAACATCGGATGCGTTCCAATCGCGTGACTTTCTCTATATCACTGCCACAAATTATTGTTAGAAAGCTTACCCTTCTATTTACTTAATGATAATCGAGAAAAAATAAGTAAAAATAGTCTTAGTACTCGCTTCCTTGTAAGTAGAAGGGAAATAATAAGTACCATAGACTAAATTGATGGTCAAAAACTGGTTGCTATATGACTGAAGTTCTTTTGTTTGTATGGAGGAGTTGACAAATTCCTGTATAAGAAAACTAAGCTTTTAAAGCTGAAACCAATAACAAGGAATATCTCAAATCGACCAACTCCACGAAAAAAATATATAATACATGAATTGTGTGGTTTAACGTGTTTAACGTGCTCTACATTTTTGGTGTAATAAGCTTTTGTCCAACTCTTACGGTTTAGCAGCTATACAAAATTCCGTAAAATTCCTCCAGCGTAAAGTAGTCTTTAGAGGCTATTCCCAGAATATTCAAGATACACATTTTATTTATAAGGTAAATATCTTTAATATGCGATATTTTAAACAAAATCGTTAGACCCATTTTTGAGAAAATAAAAATTTTCGAAAAAAGTTTCATGTAAAGGCTAGTTGGGGGTGAGGGGATGTCCTTAAAAATCTTCGTATCGCATTCTCAGTTTGGTATTCAACGGTCTTTTCGTTTTTGAGCTATGCTGCCCACAGACACACACATACACACGGACATTTTCCCACAAATGTTTTTTTTTTTTATTCAGGGAGTCTCAAAACATGTATTTCCGTTGAAATTTCGGTATCGAATTTTTGGGTGCAATACAATACTTGCTCTATACACTATGTAAATAGTGCGTATAGAGAAAGTAAAAACAAGTTAACCATGACAATTTCATTAAACAGAAAGTATTAGTTAGGATATACTTCAATGAAGGGGATTTTTCCTGCTGGGAGACCTGAACCGGGGTGCACTTAGCCTCGTGAGGTCCTTGATGGGCCAATTGAGGAGCTACTTGATGGATAAGTAGCGACCGCAGTTCGTGAAGACCGCATTAATTGGCCGGGGGAATAAAGCGCTGGTCACGTCTTACAATCTAATACTGCATCCGATCCATGACGTCTGTAATGGACCGAGATGGAGGACGCAGCGGCCGGGTAGTAGGCAATGACTGTTAGTGAACTGTGATACGGAGTCATAACATCAAGTGGGACCATCGCACAAATAAAACTGTACAAGATACCCGTTTCCACCATGTGAAAACCATTATTTGCTAGAACATTCTCGAAACACGAACATGAATTGAATAAAAAGACTCATTCATTCGTAATTGTAATGTATAACACATGCTGGAAGGTGAATAAGTGCAAATAGGGTGTAAGGACGATGTGATGATGTAGTATATGAACTTTTCTCGCTATTTTCTAAACACATGTTCATGAGGAACATTTGACGATGTTTTTTAGAATGGATATTCCAATCTCTGACGTTCGTGATTGTTTTTATAACAGATCAAACGGTTGACCCTCCTGCCGGACTATAGGTGACGCGAAGAGGGGAAAATCATATTACTTTCTTTACTCAGTATAATGTAGCGAAGGTAGATATTATGTAAAGAAAGTACTTTATGCTATCCAAAAATTGTATTTTCAAATTTCACCATAAATATGTTTTGAAGACAGCTCATTAACGAAAAGCATTTTATGAAAAATGTCTCATGTATGTATCTGTGAACATGATGAATAAAACGGAAGTGGACTAAACACCAAGCTTGTTATTTAATGTCATGGCTCAATATGAAGATTTTTAGGAAAATCACCACAAAAAACACCTATACTGCAAGATTTTTAGGCAAAGTTAAAATTTCTAAAAATGGCTTTAATAATTCTTTATTCCAATGGAACACCTTATATCTATTTAGATGACAATTACATGTACATTATTAGAACCAGCTAAAAAGCAAGGCCACAGCTGGAATTTGTACACAGTTCTTCCGCTCTCCGTGTGTTTGCTGTACTTACTGAGCGACTGTGACATAATACAAGGTGGTTTAGCTGTCCCTTATTCTCTGGTTTTACACAACCCGCAGATTACAGTCTAACCTGAAAACATCGTTCCCGAGACCCATCTTCTGCATACTAACATTATAGACTTTGACGACGCAAGCTGTAGGTAAATAGTCGCGTATTTGTTTAACGCGCGGTTTTAGCATGTGTTCCAAAATGCTCGATTCAGGTTCGAGTCTTGCCAAAACATTGACAATTTTTTTCCCCACCTTATTTCTTTCTGATTTGGCACAAAGAGAGATAACATGTTTTAACTTGCCTATTTGTTTCTTTTATTGCTGTGCTCTTTATTTATGTTTATTCTGACTTAATCAATCCAGTTACAGGAAATACAAATGAAAATAAACATTCTGAGGCATATTCATTCGGTTTCTTCTAAATATGCAGGTATTATTACAATGTTTTAAAACTAACATAGGTATTTCAGATAATACTACAGAACCAGACCCATTTTCAGGGTATATCTGAAACGAAAATACACAAAATAACTAGGCTGATAATCACAAACTGTGGTTTAATTCCCATAACTTAACAAATTTCTCAATATCCACTAGATATCCACCTTCTTTCTGACATTAAACATAGTTATGAAACTTTTTCATTTAGCGCAGTAGCTGTTCGAAATGATGACCTTCTAAGTTGATTCAGAGTTGTGCGCGATGTTGCAATGATATCCTGGCAAGTAGTACCATCTGGGATGTGACGGACCTGCAGGCCTCACTGATTAGTTGCTAAAAAGTTATGCGGACGTTGGCTGAAAACTGTTTTAAATTACCCTCATAGAAAGTAATCAAGTGGCTTAAGATCAGGAGATCTGGCTGGCCAGGAGACAGGTCCTCGCCTACCTATCCACCTTTGAGGATGTGTGCCGTGAATATGATTTACGACGATCCGGGACTGGTGCAATGGAGCACCATCATACTGAAACCACATTCTCTATCTTTCATTTAATGGTACGTGCTCCAGCAATGGAGGGAAACCGTTTTGGAGGAAGTGAAGTTAGCGTGCTCCTGTAAGGAGGTGAACTTCGAAAAAATGTGGACCGATTAAATGATCCCCCAACTGCCATTCCATTAACTCCCCACTGGTCTTGAAAATCTGTCTATCTTACCCAATGAGGGCTATCGATACTCCAGTAGTGCCTATTGTGGCGATTCACAGTGTCATTGTTGTGAAACAGCGATTCATCTGAAAACAGAACTTTGGATAAAAATACTGCATCACGGTTATAATTGCGTAATACCCACTGGCATAAATTTACTCGAGCTATGGAGTTCCTGGTGTAGCTGCAAGCGTTAAGGGTGAAATATATTGTTATGCAGTATTCGCATAAATGATTACCTACTGATGTTTGTGTCTATTGCCAGTGCTCGCGGGCTAATGTGGGGATTGTTTAAGACAGCGTCTACAATTATATCTTCATTGCACCCAGAGGTAACTGGTGCCTCTCTAATAGGACCTGTCCTTTCAAATACTCCTGTTATACGTAATCGTCGTTCAACATTCCGAAAAGTATTGTGTGTTGGTATAGCACATACCTACATATTTACTTCGTGCATTTGTACCTAATGGTATGTCTAGACCTAAAGTGTCTTCCGGCATTTTTCGCTAACCCACCGAGGGTTCCATCTACCAAAATGTTGTACAGAACATTCTCTAGCTACGAAGAACAATCGATAACATATTAGGTGTTCTAGTATTTTGAAACTGATTTTATAAACTTTATACGGTTTGAAAATTTCCTTCATTATTTAAAGTCTTAGAGAAGTTTCTTTTTCAAAATAATTAGAGAGAAAATTAAGAATCGAAGACTGAAGAACACATAAAATGAACTTCTTTGTTCTTCATTCGCATACTTTTTTGTTCATTACTAAAACTATTAGTGACAAACGCTGAACTAATTTTACAACGTGATGGATAGTACATAAAGAAGAAAAAACGTGCACGCAGAATGTGTGACACGAATCGCTGGATATTTAAAACCAGTATCTTCCAAGGATGTGACATGCAGATTTTCAAGAATATCCCCACCCTCAACAGGCCTTTACATGGTACTTTTTTCGAAAATTTTGATTTTGTCAAAAAGGGCTTTTAAGACTATTATTAAAATTATTAATATATCTTATAAAACGTTTATCTTCAATTTACTAGATATAACCTCTAAAGTTGTGTTTTAAATAAGACAAAAACTCAATTAAAACACGCAATTAATGTTATATACTTTTTTCATGGAGCTGGTATTTGTTGAGATATTCTTGTAATTAGTTTTAACTTTAGAATACTTATAATTTTTTCGCATGCGGGAATTTTTCAACTCGCGTCAATACAAAGGTACTTCAATCATATAGTACCCAGGAATAAGAATTGACTACCGATTTAGCTCATGCTATTCCCTTCAATTTCAAAGAAGCAACTAATAAGACCCTTTCTGCTAATTTTTCAAGTTTAGCATTAAGTAAATGTAAGAATGAGCTTTTTAAAACTATAAAGTTTCCATACAAAAGATTATTCTTTTAACTACGACATGCTAATCTAAATAAATTGGTCTTAGTATTTTCTTCTTTGTAAGTATAAGGGAAATACGGGAATACACCAGGCTAAGCGATAATCAGATCTTTTAGAAGACGGTCGCTAACTGAAACTATTAAAATTCGGTTCTCTTTGCTTGCAAAGAATACAATAAATAGAGACGAAAAAAAAATGTAAGGAACATAAACTGTGTGTTTTAATGAAACCTACAGTTTTGTGTATTAAGTTTTTGTCTGTCTCTTGCAGTTTACCACCTATGCAAAACTCATCCAGAATGGAGAGGTCTTCAGAGGTTATAACCAGAAATATATGTTTTATTTTAAATGCAAATGAATATAAAATACGATATTTTAATGAAAATCATTAGTGTCAATTTGGGAAAATGATAGTTTATGAATTTTTGCTTATGTAAATGGTAGTTGGGGGAGAGGAATGTTCTTGTAGATCTTCGTGTCGCATCTCTGGAACGTATTAAACTTAATGGACTTTCGTTTTTGAGCTATAGACCAAAGACTCTCTCTCTCTCTCTCTCTCTCTCTCTCTCTCTCTCTCTCAAACACACACACTCACACGCACACACATTTACACGCATATATGGACACATATTTCAAAAATGTTTTTTGTGGGGGGATTTATTGGGCCTCAGCAGACTAATTCTGCTTAAGTTTATCTTAATTAGCATGATGTAGATAATAGACTAATCTTTTGAATAAAAGGTTTGTTTACCAAACACCTAGAGGATATCATGTGAATGAAACGCATTACATTTTTTCTCTTCTACTTACAAGGAACCAATTAATAAGGACAATTTCTGCTAATCTTTATCTCGAGGTAGATAAACAGGTAGATAGAAGAATTAGATTTTTAACTATAATTTGTTACAGAGATATAGATAAAGTCATGTGAATGGAAAGCAATCAGAAAAAAACTTCGCGTGTGCCTGTGGACAGCATAGCTCAAAACCGAACAGAATGTTTAATACCAAAACTGGTATTTGGGCTTAGTACTTTCTGAAAACGCGACCTGAAGATTTGCACAAACATTTTCGAAATTTTTGGTTTTCTTAAAAATGGCTGTAACGATTTTTTTGAAAATACCGCATATTCAAGATATCAATATCCCAAATAAAATGTACATCTTGAATTTTCTGGGACAAGCCTTAAAAGACCTCTTTATTCTCAAAGAATATTTTTGTTGTGAAGGTAAGCGTTTCCGAGATATTACTTGTTATTCATTTCAATTGTAAAGAGACAGGTAGAGCCCGTTTTTCTTTTGTTCTACTCCTGGCCAAGCAGAAAAGCTATTTGCAATGACAATCGCATAAGACAGTTTAGAAAAAAATTTGACTATCGCTTTAACCTAGTGTTAAAATATTTGTACACACAGAAAAGTTACAATCATTTTACTTTCAGACCAGCCTGCATGTATCCTTATCAAAAAACGAGCTATTATCTCCTTGATGGTCATCAATAATGCTTTTAGTGCAGGTGAATTTATCACAAAGAGATCTTTTAATGTTTATGGGAATATTTACGGTACTTTTATATATAGTGTCGACATTAACATTGTACAACGGAAGCTTCGTAGCGAGGAAGGCACATTCACCTATTACATTCTGAAACGTCTGCAGTAAGAACACAATGAAGATATTTGGTTTCATCGTTGCGGTTCTGCTCGTGCTCGCCATCACCACTGAGATTGCACTTGGCTTGTGCCTGTCAGAAAAATTTCGTGGACCTTGTGTACATGACGACCTACTTTGTAAAGAACTTTGCATAACAGAAGGACGCGGCTTTGGCTATTGCAGTCCTCGTCGACGTTGTTGGTGCCCCAATTGCTAAAGTGGAAAACTATGTGCAATTTGGGACCATGAAGAATATCGCCGAACTTGCATAAAAGGAAAACGCTGCGAGGAATGTTAAGGTGAATAATGTAAACACATTGCACAATAAAACCTCTCTGAAATGTTATTTTGCATTGTTATTATCTTTGCCGGCCAAAATATTTTGATATTCATACAAACTACGAGTAGATATCAGTCGACAGTTCTAGCAAATCGGAAGGATTGTAAAATTAAGCTTTCTCTAAGCCTGGTAAATGAAATACTGTCTGTTCAGCGGTGTTATAGCTAGTGGGTTGGGGTGGCTTATCGCTCAAGTAGCACATTATCCTGTGGTAGGGGTACAAAAATACTTATCTCGTGCTCGCGTACCGAGTACAGGTTAAAGAGTCAACATCGTGTTAATACTTTACTCAGAAGGATGATAACTATGCAAAATCTATCAGAATCAGACAGTGCACAGTAAATATACAAATATAGTCGGCAACGATATTTCCTTCTTCCACTCTCTCAAACACTAGCTCCTTCCACGTGCTAAACTCCTACTTGCTTGGAAGGGCGCCCCGTCCCGCTAGTTAAAACACCGCCGAACGGACTGTAAATATATTAATGGAGTAAAGAGGAATATATAGAAGAAAGGAAAGATTAGAAATGGCATGGTTGGGAATGCATGGATAATCGGTGTATAATTTGGCAGGATAATCAGTGTATACATTCCGCAACTTGGATAGAAACAGGATAAACATATATTTCGACAGAAAGTGCTCAGCAAGGAAAACAAACCAATAAATAAATTCTAATAAAAATACTTTAGCCCAGCGAGAATGATATTGACTGTAGAAATCTATTGATAGAAGTACAAAACATTTACAGTTTCCTGGCTAAAGTATGTGAAATCAGTTTAAAAATTTGTTCATTTACTAATATGCCATTTATCCCCATTTTGTTACTTCCTCTATACGTACCATGTCCATAATGTATGGAGAAGGTATTGTATTCTACCCAAAAATTCGATACCGAGTTTTCAGCCTGGATATTCATGTTTTGAGAACGCCTGTGTCCAAAGAAAAAATAAGCATTTCTAGAAAAATGTCCCTGTTTGTGTGTCTATTTGGGTGTCTGTGTGTGTCTATGGAGAACATTATTCAAAAAGGAAAAGTCCGTTAAATATTAAACTTGGTTCTTAAGTGTACTATCTTCGAAGGATGTAACACAAAGCTTTTCAAGAATCCCCCACTCCAAACTAACCTTTACATGGGTGAATGATCAAAAATGCTGATATTCTCAAAAAGGACACTAAAATATCGAATATTAAAGATATTTACATGACAAGTAAAGTGTATATCTTGAATTTTCTGGGGGTAACCTCATCAGACGTCTTTAGTCTGAACACATTTTGTTTAATTTTGTATAATTGGTAAACCATAAGAGATAGGCAAAAACTTATTACACAAAGAATGTACATTTCAACAAAATATTTAATGTATAGCACACACGTTTCATAGAGCTGGCCGATTCTGAAATATTCCTTGTTATTTGGTTTCAGCTTTAAAATACTTTTTTCATACGGGAAACTGTCAATGCATGGCCATACAAAAAAAGGCAATTCACATATGACTATAGCTTAATATTCCCTTATTTGCCTTCTATTTACAAAGCAGTATATATTTAACCACTTCTGCTATTTTTTTATCTTGATTAGCATTGAAAAAATAGAAGAGTAACGCTTTTAACAATAATTTTTACAGGCATGTAGAGAAATTCGTCATTGGCACACATTGGGTTTTTTAAAATGTATTTATTATTTTCTCTATACGTACTATGTAGGTACATAGTGTATAGAGAAGGTATTGTACTCCACCAAAAAAGTCGATACCGAGATTTCACCGGAAATATACGTTTCAGGGTCTCCTGTGTCCAAAAAAGTATTTTCAGAAAAAGGTCCGTGTGTCTGTGAACACGATAACTCAAAAACGAAAAGGCGGCAAAATACCAAACTTGGTATTTAAGTTTAGTATCTTCCAGGGATGCGACACAAAGATTTTGAGAAAAATCCCCCCACCCCAACTACCCTTTACATGGACATTTTTTAGAAAAATTTGATTTTCTCAAAAATGGCTCTAACGATTTTGAATAAAATATGGTATACTAAAGACATAAAACCTGACAAACAAAATGCAGATTTTGAATTTTCTGGGAATAGCCTCTGAAGAGTATTCTGGGTGAATTTTAAATAACTGCTAAACCGTAAGAGATGGACAAAAACTTACCGCACAAAAAATGTACAGCACATCAAAACACACAACTTATGATATATATATATATATATATATATATATATATTTCGTAGAGTTGATGGTTTTGAGGATATTGCTTGTTTTTGGTTTCAGCTTTAAAAAACGTAACTTTTCTCATACAGGACTCCTGTCCATACAAACAAAGGAACTTCAGTCACATAGCAACCAGCTTTTGACTATCACTTTAACCTATGCTATTCCCTTATTTCACTTCTACTTACAAGGAAGGAAGTAATAAGACTATTTCTGCTAATTTTTTCTCGATTAGCATGAAGTAAATAGAAGCATAAAGTTTTTATTTTGAATTTGCATGTACGATCAGTGAAAATACAGTAAGTTTTTATTTAGTAAGTTTATAATAAATTTGATGCTTGTGGTGTATATATAGTCGCGGCGTTTCACAGGCTTTGCTGTAAATACTGTACAGTGAATCACATTGTATCACTTTCGGGCGAATTAGTGCTTTGCACCGCTGTGGGCAATTTCACTTGCTCTCGTAGCCCAAAAGTGTGTGCGTTGGAGCTTAGAACTTAGTATCCCAGAATCAAATACTGCCCCTTAAAGCCCCTCTAGTAAATTTAACTAGAACTGATACTTTAACATTTAAGTTAACTAAACAGGGCCGCTCCGTAGCCGAGTGGTCAGTCAGACCATTCGCCTCTCACCTAGACGGCCCGGGTTCGACTCCAAGCGACTGCTTGAGCTAGAGAAAGCCATGTAAATGGAGCACATAAGATTTCTTACCTCACATAGTGGATATAGAAGGTATTATATATCACACAAACATTTGATACTGAGATTTCACCGGAAATAAATGTTTTGAGATCCCATGAACCCAAAAAAAAGTCTTTTGAAAATTGCCTGTGGGCAGCATAGCTCAAAAACGAAAAGAGCGTTAAATACCAAACTTGGTATTTAAGTTTGGTATCTTCCATGGCTGAAAAACAAAGATTGTCAAGAAAATCCCATCACCCGGCAATACCCTTTGCAGGGAACATTTTTCGAAAAGTTTGAGTTTCTCATAAATGGCTCTAACGACTTTGATTAAAGTACTGTAAATGTAAGATATTTTTAAGACAAACGAAATGTGCATCTTTGAATTTCTGGAAATAGATTCTGAGGCCCTCTTCATAACCATAAACGATACACAAAACATTACTACAAAAAATATAGAGCTGACTAAAACACACTGATATTTGTTATATGTGTTTTGTAGATTAACCGGTTTCAAAATATTCTGGGTTATTAGTATCAATTTCAGTCACTTAAAGTTATCTCAAACTGAAAGATCTTTCTTCTCATTTCTCAGCAAACATTTTTGGAATTTCAATTGTTTCGCATTGCGACTGACTTTTAAAGGATCGAGACCATAGCTTAAGCCTGTGCATTATCTTGTTTCCCTTCTATTTATGAGGAGCTGGTAATACCATTAATTCTGTTGATGTTTATCTTGATTAGCATGAAGTAGATAAGATATTAATCTTTTGAATAAAAGTTTGTCTGCCGAACAGCTAGAGGACATAATGTGAATGGAACACATTAGATGCTTCCCCTTCTACTTACAAGGAAGCAAGTAATAAGGTTACTTTCTGATATTGTTTATCTCGATTAGCATGATGTGGATAGAAGAATAAGCTTTATAACAATATTTGGTTACAAAGATGTAAAACAATTCATGTGATTGTAACACATCAGATTTTTACTTTCTCTACACGTACTATATTCATAGTGTATGGAGAAGGTATTATAATGCACCCAAAAATTCCATATCGAGACTTCGCCGGAAATACATGTTTTAGGAACCTCTGAAACAAACAAAAAACATTTTTAGAAAAATGTCCGTGTGTGTGTCTTTCTGTCTGTCTGTGTGTGTCACCCTCCGTGGTGTAATCGTCACCATGCTGACTTCATATACCCAAGGTCGCGGGTTCAAACCCGGCGGAGGACGGTGGATTTTTTCGGGTGTAAAAATCCTTAGCATGGCTTCCTTCGGAAGGGAAGTAAAGCCGTTGGTCCCGTGTCGTAGATTTACGGCACGAAAAAGAACCTCAAGCCTGATAGAGAAGCCTCTGAGCAAAATTAATCGGTCTTTCACGCCCAATTCAGAATGGGACGCTGAGAACCACAGTAGCTAAGGAGCGTCCATAAATAACACGCCATTTTTTTTGTCTGTGTATGTATGTGTGTGTGTGTGACTGTGGGCAGCAGAGACCAAAAACGAAAAGTCCGTTAAATATCAAAGTTGGTCTTTAAGTTCAGTATCTTCCAAGGATGCAACACGAAGAGTTTCAAGAAAATCCCTCCACCCCAACACCTAGTTACATGAACAAATTTTCTAAAATTTTGATTTTCTCAAAAATAGCTCTAACAATTTTGATTAAAAAATGTATATTCAACATGTTTACGTGACAAATTAATTGTATATATTGAGTTTCTGGGAATAGTCTCACAAGACATCTTTATTCTGGATTAACTATGCGGAATTTTGCATGATTGGCAAACCATAAGAGATAGAAAAAAACTTACTTAACAAACAAAATAGAGCTCGGAAAAACATACAAATTGTGTTATATTCATTTTTACCGTGGAGTTGACCGTTTTTGAAATATTTCTTGTTATTTGGTTTCATACCTTTTTCATTCGGTCATTTGTCAACTTCTGATAACACAAACCCAGGAACTCCAATAGCAGTCAGCTTTTAAGAAATTTGACTATCCTTTAACCTATTTTATACCCTTATTTCTCTTCTCTTTTCAAGGAAGCAGATAATATGAGCATTTCTGATTGTTTTACTCGATTAGCATTAAGTAAATATAGAAATTAGCCTTCAGACAATAATTTACTGCAGAGATGTACAGAAAATCATGTGAATGGAAAACATCAGATTTTTCACCATTGAACAATGGACGATTGTAAAGACCGCAATTTAACAAATTTTCCTTCTTAAAAAGTGAAATTAGAAATGATGACCATGATTATACAAGCATACTCAAATCTACATGTTATGCCTTTCCCTATCACGTAAGTGCTTATGTAATAGGTAGAGAAAACATTGCCTTTACCTTCGATACCAAGATTTCTTGGGAATTACGTATTATAAGGTCGCCTATAAAACGTTTTACCAACGGTCTCTGTATGCTCTTTGAACAGCACAACTCAAAAAGAAAAAGTCGGGTCATTTTCAAACTTGGTATCTAAGTTATTAAATGCGAGACGAAAGTTTTCAGGAAAATCTCCGCGTCCACAACTATTCTTTTCATCGACCATTTTCTGAAATGTTTGTTTTTCTCAAAAATGACACTAAGGGTTTTTGATAAAAATATCTTATATTAAAACATTTACACGTTAAATAAAATTGTATTTTTAATTTTTGGGAAGACAACGTGAAGATTAGTTCTTTCGGAAGGACTCTTTTGGGGGGGGGGGGTTGGTGATTTCGGACAATGAATGAAATTGGAGTAGTGCTACCTATATCATCTCGGGATCGATGGACCTGAAATTACTTGGTGTGCTTTGGAAAATAGCCCCAATTTAAATTGGTAATCCTACAGTTAATAATGTTTTTGCCCTTCAAGTGTTCTTCATAAACAAAACATCTGTAATTCCGATTTTGTTAGCCATGAACGTTTAGTCACAGGAGATGCGTATCAGGGCACTGGAAGCTTACATTAGTAGCAACACTATAATTTTCATCACCGTATTCAGGATAGAAGGACGATATCCTACCCGAATAAAGAGTGAACAAATGCTTCAATTGTGAATACGAAACATAAGGGGCCGCCGAAAACAATCCGTACACCTGAAAATATCCAATGTCCTCATGAAGCTCTGAAAGGAAGTCCACAACGAGCGGTTCATCGCCATGCAAGAACATTAAGCATGTCTCGTATTTCCCTGCCTAGGATTGTGAAATCCGACTTAAGTTCCATCCTTACAAATTAGGATGAGTCAACACTTGCCGCCGTTGCATAAACAGAATAGGGTACAATTCTGTACAACTTTTCTTGAAAGAATGCAGTAAGATGAGCTCCTTTTGTCTGCTCTGGCAATGTCTGACGAACCTCCATTTTAGTAGTAATTTTATTCTTAGTTATAGCAACAGCATTTATAGGTTAAGCATTACTTTGAGGACCAATATCTTTTTGAGGACCTACAGTAATTATAACTTTATTATCAGCTATTCCTTACTTCGAGTTCGTGAAATTGTCTTATTACTTGCTTCCTTGTAAGTAGAAGAGAAATAAGAGAGTATCATAGGTTAAAGTGATAGTCAAAAGATGGTTGCAAATGTCAATGAAGTTCCTTTGTTTGTATGGACAAGATTTGAAAATTCCCTGTATGAGAAAAGTAATAAATTTTTCAAAGCAGAAACCAAAAACAAGGAAAACGTAGAACTCCACGAAAAAATTGTATACAACATAAATTGTGTGTTTTAATGTGCTCTACATTTTTTGTGTGGAAAGTTTTTGTCTATCTCTTACGCTTTAGCAGGTATGCAAAATTCCGTAATATTCACTCAGAATAAAGTAGTCTTCAGAGGCTATTCCCAGAAAACTCAAAATATATATTTTATTTGTCAGCTAAATATCTTTAAAATACGATGTTTTAATCAAAATATTTACAGCGATTTTTTAGAAAATCAAAATGTTCAAAAAAAGATATATGTAAAGGGTAGTTTAGGGTTGGGGGATTTTTCTCAAAATCTTCGTGTCGCATCCCTGGAAGATACTAAACTTAAATACCAGGTTTGGTATTTTACCGACTTTTCGTTTTTGAGTTATCGTGTTCACAGACACACGGACACACTGACACACGGAAACACACACACACGGACCTTTTTCTGAAAATACCTTTTTTGGATACAGGGGACCCTAAAACATATTTCCGGTGAAATACGGTATCGAATTTTTTGGTGGAGTGCAATACCTTCAATACTCTACATAGTACGCGTAGAGAAAGTAATAAATAAATAAAATAAATATCTCAGTTAAGGGTGCGCTGTAGAAGTTCCCATTGACATTACTTTTCCACTCAGTCAATGCCGAGTACTATACGCAAAAATCTGATGTGTTCCATTCACATGACTTTCTCTACATCTCTGCAACAAATTATTGTTAGTAAGCTTATACTTATTTTTACTTCATGCTAATCGATAAAAAAATCAGCAGAAATGTCTTATTACTTGCTTCCTTGTAAGTAGAAGCGAAATAAGGGAATACCATAGGTTAAAGTGAAAGCCAAAAGCTGGTTGCTATGTGACTGAAGTTCCTTTGTTTGTATGGACACGAGTTTAAAAAGGCCTGCATGAGAAAAGTATACGTTTTTATAGCACATACCAAAAACAAGAAATATCTAAAAAACAATTAACTCCACGGAAAAACAGTATACAACATAAATTGCGTGTTTTAAAGTACTCTACATTTGTTGTGTGGTAAGTTTTTGTCCATTTCTTACGGTTTAGCAGTTATGCAAAATTCTGTAAAATTGACCCACAATAAAGTAGTCTTCAGAGGCTATTCCCAGAAAATTCAAAACATACATTTTATTTTTCAGCTAAATGTCTTTAATATACGATATTTTAAACAAAATCGTTAGAGCCATTTTTTTAGAAAATCAAACTTTTCGAAAAACGTTCCATGTAAAGTGGGAGAATTTTTCTCAAAGTCTTCGCGTCGCATCTCTAGAAGATACTAAACTTAAATACCAAGTTTGGTATTTTACCGACTTTTCGTTTTGAATTATCGTCTTCAAAAACACATGGACACACACGGACCTTTTTCTGAAAATACCGTTTTTGGTTACAGGAGACCTTAAAACATATATTTCCGGTGAAATCTCGGTATCGAATTTTTGGTGGAGTGCAATACCTTCTCTATACACTATGTACATAGTACGAATAGAGAAAGTAAAAAATAAAGAACTTTTTACTTTTTCTATACGTACTATGTACCCAAAAAATCGATCCCGAGATTTCACCGGAAATACATACAAGTTTTGAGACCACCTGAACCTAACAAAAGCATTTTTAGAAAAATGTCTATGTGTGTGTGTGTCTGTCTGTGTGTATGTGTGTGTCTATGTGTCTGTGGTATTTTAGTTCGGTATCTTCCAAGGATGCGACACGAATATTTTCAAGAAAATCCCCCACCCTAACTACCCTTCACATGGAAACATTTTCGAAATTTTTGATTTTCTAAACAATGGCTCTAACGAATTTGATTAGAATATCATATATTAAAGATATATACTTGGCGAATAATATGTATATCTTGAATTTTCTAGGAATAGCCTCTGAAGAATACTTTATTGTGGATGAATTTTACGGAATTTTGCATAACTGCTAAACCGTAAGAGATAGACAAAAACTTACCACACAAAACATGTTGAGCATATTAAAACACAGATTTTTTTTCGTGGAGTTGATCCTTTCTTAAATATTCCTTGCTTTTGGTTGCAGCTTTGAGAAACTTTCTCATACAGGACTTTGTCAAGTTCTGTCCATACAAACAAAGGAACTTCAGTCACATAGCAACCACCTTTTGACTATCACTTTAATCTATGTTACTCCCTTATTTCGGTTCTGCTTACAAGGAAGCAAGTAATAAGACTATTTCTGCTAATTGTTTCTGGATTAGCATGAAGTAAATAGAAGCATAACCTTTTTAACAATAATTTGTTTCAGAGATGTAGATAAAGTTATGTGAATGGAACATATTAGATTTTATTTACTAATGTTTTCAAACCTTTATGCATGTCTCTAAAAAGAATTTACAAGAAAATAGTCTTATTCCTTTTTTCCAAATAATTCTTTACATTTATAACTAATTAAATTGATAAATTTAAAAAATCAACAGTTTTTGTTTGAATAAAAAGTAATACGTTTTCTAACTAATTAGGGCTAATATAAAAATATAATATGACAGATGTATTTGTAAACTCATTTATTGTAAAATTGAATTTTTATGTTAATATTTTACTTTCTATAGCACATATAAATAATCGATATTTCACTGCAAATGTTAAGAGGTCCTCTTGAGTACAAAAAAAAAAAAAAATAAATAAAAAATAAAAATAGGTCCGAGCACATCTGTAGAAGCAGAGCTCAAAAACGAAAAATACCCTTAAATACCAAACATGGTATGTTAAGTATCTATAAATGATACGACACGAAGATTTTCAAGAAATTCCCACACCACAAACAATTCTTCAATGATACAGTCAAACATTTCTTAAAATTTTAATTTTTTTCAAAAATTGCTCTAACTATTTTGATTAAAATGTTATATAAAAAGGAGATTTACAATACAATTAGCATGTATATGTTGAATTCTCTAGGAATTGCCTCTGGATATGCCTTTATTCTGAATTTTTACAAATTTTGCATAAATGATACCACGAGAAAGATAGAGATGGAGAGAGAGAGATAAACGTATTCCACAAAACCTGTAGATTTCGTTAAAACAAATAAATCATGTCATATACGTTTTTCTTGTAGAGTTGACCATTTTCGAGATATTCCTTGTTATTGGTTTCAGTTTTAAAATACAGAGTTTCGTTCCATCTCTCTAGTTATACTACTGGCCATGCAAAGCGAACCGAACGTCTATGGGTTCACATAATGAATCAGCTTTCAAAATGTTTGGCTATCGCTTTAGCCTAGTATATGCCCATATTTCGCTGCTACTCACAAACAAACAAGTAATAAGAACAATTCTGCTAATTGTAACGTGATTTTTATGCGTTATTACCCCTCTTTGGGAGGTTATATGGAACGATACTTTATATGGTGGTGGTTTGTAGTTTACACTCACGTCGGACAGTCATATGTAATAGGATTTTTAGTTGTTGAGTTTTACGCCTCAACCGGGGTGCTTATGTGCGGCGTACCTAAGTGTCACTTCAAATCAACTCCACTGCACTCACGTACCTGGTACTGAAGCTCTTCTTGGATGGGTTGCCACGGCGTTGCTCAATCTTGCACGATCATTGACTCTGTCTGGCGTGGATTGGCAAGTGGAAGGAGTTGTAGGAGTGATTTTTTAATTGTGAAGAAAACTCTTGTGAGCTTTTACTTTTATTTATTCTATAAGGAGATTCCAAAACAAGCACCTTGCTGTGCACTGTTATTCTGCTGACTGGTACTCTTACCACTCACTCACACGTATTCTCATTTACTCTGTTTCTATGTTAAGTACATGGCACTATTCACTCTCAAGTAATCAAAAGCCGACTATTAAATAGGTGAGCAACGTTACTTTAATTCACTAACTATTTCTTCTCATAACAATCTTACTTCGCGGACAGAATTTTACAGTTGCGCGTCATTACTTCGCGAACAGAGTATTTTTTTACAGAACGACGACCTACCACATCTCGTTGACAGATTCTTGGCAAAACGACGTTGCCTCTCGTGGACAGATTCTTAACAAACGGCGTTACCTCTCACGGGCAAATTCTTAGCAAAACGACGTAGCCTCTCGCGGGCTGATTCTTGACAAAACGACGTTGCCTCTCACGGGCTAATTCTTAGCAAAGCGACATTGCCTCTCACGGGCAGATACTTGACAAACGACCATAATGTGTCGAACCCTACTTCTTTTACACTAAAAACGGTGTCACGGTGGCTTCTTCCTGAATGGTTAGAAAGTCCGCCAAAATGACACCATCGTGACCCAAAAACCATTGCGAATCTCCCAGAATACGTCATAATAACCACGTAATACTACGAATATAAAGCAGAAGTCCCCTCGTGGGTTTTAAACTGGACTGCCCCTGTATAAGGAAATCGTAGTGACTTGCACAAAAGAAACAACTTCTCATCCTTCTATGCAGTCTCGCGTCAGGATTCTGTGTAGCTTTCAAGATAATAACTGTCTTCTTGGTTCCTATGTATACAATTTAATAAATGTTAACTTTATTTACTTATATACATCTAGATAATTAAAAGAATGATTGTCATTGTTACGACGAGGCTAATTAACAGTCTCATAATGTTTTTCTGATTAGCATGATGTAAATAAAATTAAATGTGGAATAGCTAGAAAAAGTCATGTAAATGGAACACATATTTTTGAAAGTGCATCACGTGAATCACTTTAAGAAACAATTAATTTAGCCAGTAATAGTTATTATTTAATTAACCATCCAGGGTAATATGTTGACACATGGAAAAATATAACTATGTTTGTATATAACTGGTATAAATTTCAATAAGACATTTCTATGGATTTTCCGAATATCAGAGAAAATTGAACAAAAAAAATTGTACATATCGAAAAGTTACAAGCATTTTACAATAGGGAATTATTTTCCGCCCAGCCTGTATATGTCCTTATCAAAAAATGAGCATTTATGTCTCTATGGGTATCACAAATAATTTTAGTGTAATTGACGTTATCACAGAGATATCTTTTAATGTTTATGGGAATGTTTATACAACTTATATATATATATATATATATATATATATGCATACTGTCAACATTTACATTCTACGATAGAAAGCTTGTGGCAAAGAAGACGCATTCATCTACTAGCTCCTGAAACGTCTGCAGCAAGTACACAATGAAGATATTTGGTTTCATCTTGGCCGTTCTTCTCGTGCTCGGCATCGCCATTGAGCTTGCACTTGGGGATTGTCTGTCAGAAACATTTCAAGGACCTTGTATATTGGACGACGTACAATGTAACAAACTTTGTAAAGAAGAAGGACACTATGGTGGCTATTGCAGTGCTGGTCTGCGTTGTTGGTGCGTCAGATGTTAAAGTGAAAAGCTACGTGCAATTTTGGTCAAAGAAGAATGTCGCCAAACTTCCATAGAATAATGACGCCGGGCTACTGGTGCGAGTCATGTTAAGATGAATAATGTAAACACATTACACAGTAAAACCTCTCTGAATGACATTTTGCATTGATATTATCTTTGCCGACACAAATATTTTATGTCAATTCTGAAGTGTTTTCAAATCACCATATTCATACAAACTAGACATCAGCCAACTGTTCGGAAGGATTGTAAAATAAAGCCTACCCAGTAAATGAAATACTGTCCGTTCAGCGGTGTTATAGCAAGTGGGTTGGAGTGGCTTATCGCTCAAGTAACACTTTATCCTGTGGTAGGGGTACACGTATGATGAACTCGTGCCGCGTACAGGCAAAACAGTCAACAGTGTTGCAATACTTTACTCAGAGTCGGATGACGAGTCTTCTGTCTGCAGGAATCAGACAGTACATAGTGAATGCACAAATATTATAGCCCGCCTGGGTAGTGTGGTGGTAGCGAGTCTGCCTCACATTCAACAGGTTGTGAGTTCGATTCTCGCTTAGGTGAGTTACCCGGATAAGGTTTCTTTTCGGGGTTTTCCCTTATCCTGAGAAGACCAATGTCGAGTAACTTTAAGCTCCATGGATCCCGAGATCATTTGAGCATCATTTCACCAATTTCATTCATCGTCCGATATGACCAACCAGGTTAAAGGACGTTAGGCTACAAATGTATATATATATATATATATATACATTATATATATACAATATATATATATATATATATATATATATATATATATATATATATATTGGCAACAGTGCTTCCTTATTCGACTCTGTCACGCACCTTTACCCCTCGCTTGCTTCCAATTACTAAACCCCTATGCTTGGATGGGCGCCCCATTCCACTAGCTAAAACACCGCCCAGCAGACAGTAAATATATTAATGCAGTAAAGAAGCATATATTCATATATTAATGAAAGGAATGATAAGAAATGGCATTGTTGGGACTGCACGGAAGATTTTGTAGGATAATCTGTGTGTGCATCCTGTAGCTTGGATAGAAATGAGATATACATATATTTTGACGGAATGGACTCAGTGAGTACAGCAGCGATGAACTAAATTTTAATAAAAATTCTTTAGCCCAGCCAGAATATTGGCATGTAAATATCTATTTATAGAGGAACTCGGAAAACATTTACAATTTTCTCGCTAAACTACGTGAAATCAGTTTAAAACTTGTTTATCTATATTTCATTACGCTCTCTACACATACAATGTACATAGTATTTAGAGAAGGTATTGCATTCTACTAAAAAATTCGATACCTAGTATTGACCGTGGAAATACATATCTGTTTTGAGGTCTGCTGTATTCAATGAAAAAAGAATCATTTTTAGAAAAAGTTCCTGCGTGTATGTGTGTGTGTCAGTGGACAGCCTAGCTCAAAAACTAACAGACCGTTAAATACCAAACTTGGAATTTAGGTTTAGTATCTTCCAAGAACACGATAGGAAGACTTTCAAGAAAATCCCTCTACCACAAACTGCACTTTGCATGGAAAAGTTTTCAAAAATGTTGATTTTCTTAAAAATGGCTCTAACGATTTTTATTAAAATACTGTATACATTCCAAATAAAATGCATATCTTGAATTTTCTAGGAATAGCCTATGGACACCTGTTTATTCTCAATGAATGTTGCCGAATTTTGCTCAACTACTAAACCATAAGTGATAGACAAAAGCTTACTGCACAACAAATGTAGATTTCGTCAAAACACACAATCTTTGTCCTCTTATATTTTTGTTGTGAAGGTAACTGTTTCTGACGTATTCCTTGTAATAGGTTTCAATTGTAAAGTACTTATTCTGTGCATAGCTAGTGTCTGTTTTTCTTTTGTTCTACTCCTGGCCAAGGAAAGAAGCGATATAAAATGACAATCGCATAGCGACAAATTTTATAACATTTCACCTAGTGTACTCCTTTTGTTCTCTTCTACTTATAAAAATCTGATGTGTTCCATTCACATGACTCTCTCTATATCTCTGCAATAAATTATTTTTAAAAAGCTGATGCTTCTACTTACTTCCTGCTAATCAAAAAAAAAAAAAAAAAAAAAAAAAAAAAAAAAAAAAAAAGCAGAAATAGTCTTATTTCTTGCTTCCTTGTAAGTAGAAGCGAAATAAGGGAGTACCATAGGTTAAAGTAATAATCAAAAGCTGGTTGCTATGTGACTGAATTTCCTTTGTTTTTATGGACACGAGTTCACAAAGTCCTGTATGAGAAAAATGTAAGTTTTTATAGCTTAAACCAAAAACAAGGAATATCTCAAAAACAATCAACTCCACGAAAAAAATGTATACAACATAAATTGTGCGTTTTAATGTGCTCTACATTTTTTGTTGGGTAAGTTTTTGTCTCTCTCTTACGGTTTAGCACTTATGCAAAATTCCGTAAAATTCACTCAGAATAAAGTAGTCTTCAGAGGCCATTCTCAGAAAATTCAAAATATAAATTTTATTTGTCAGGTAAATATCTTTAACATACGCTATTTTAATCAAAATCGTTGGAGCTATTTTTTAGAAAATCAAAATTTTCGAAAAAAAGTTCTATGTAAAGGGTAGTTTGGAGTGGGGGGATTTTTCTCAAAATCTTTGTGTCGCATCCCTGGAAGATACTAAACTTAAATACCAATTTTGGTATTTTACCGACTTTTTGTTTTTAAGTTATCGTGTTCACAGACACACGGACACACGGAAACACACACGGACCTTTTTCTGAAAATACTTTTTTTGGATACAGGGGACCCTAAAACATATATTTCCGGTGAAATCTTGGTATCGAATTTTTTGGTGGAGTGCAATACTTTCTCTATACACTATGCACTTAGTGCGTGTAAAGAAAGTAAAAATCCGATGTGTTCCATTCACATGACTTTCTCCATAGCTCTGTGAGGCAATATTTATATACTATTCACAAAATCTGCCGACATTTTATGAGTTTTATGTCATGTTTATAATATTTGATGTTCAATTGTTTTTATTCCTTTGCTTCCGAAGTTCAAATCTCTGGATGCAAATTTTTATTACTCCTTTTACTTTCGTCGCATTTAAGTGTTTTTATTTTCTCGATGCGATTTTGTTTTTCAACAGTATCTATAGTTACGTGTTCATTTTCTGGCTGGTGACGCCAAGTTATCATGAAGAAGGAGGCTTCTTCACGTGTAATGGAAAAGGCCGTTTAGAGATAACGCGTCAAAATGCATTCGTGTTGAATTATACACGCCCTTGGATTCACAGCGTTCAACAAAGTAAAGAACTGCATCGAGCGATTACAGTTTATCTTTGGAATTGTAAAAACATAACCATAAAAATAAACTGCGATTCTACAAAAATCCTAGCAACTTATTATTTAAGAAGCCGCCAGGTAGTCTGGATCTGTGAAGCCCACCAAGCCCGATAAAAAACGCCCTGATAAGAGTCAAACGCTACACAAAGTGAAACATAAGCGACAGTAGACTTACAATCCAACATTTGACGAGCGCTTATAGAAGCTTTACATTTAGTGCTTCATCTGTAACAAATTATTTTTAATAAGCTCATTATTTTACTTATTTCATGCTAATCGAGAAAACTTAGCAGAAATAGTCTTATTTCTTGCTTTATTGTAAGTAAAAGCGAAATAAGGGAGTACCATAGGATAAAGTGAAAGCCAAAAGTTGGTTGCTATGTGACTGAAGTTCGTTTGTATGGACACGAGTTAGCAAATTCCTGTAAGAGAAAAGCATAAGTTTTTCAAAGCTGAAACCAAAAACAAGGAATATCTGAAAAACGATCAACTCCACGAAAAAATGTATATATATCATAAATTTTGTGTTTAAACTGCTCTACATTTTTTGTGTGTTAAGTTTTTGTCTATCTTTTACGATTTAGTAGTTATGCAAAATTCATCCAGAATAAAGTAGTCTTCAGAGGCCATTCCCAGAAAATTCAAGATATATATTTTATTTGTGAGGTAAATATCTTTAATTTACGATATTTTAATCAAAATCATTAGAGCCATTTTTTAGAAAATCAAAATTTTGGAAAAAAAGTTCCATGTAAAGGGTATTTGGAAGTGGGATTTTCTTGAAAATCTTCGTGTCGCATCCTTGGAAGATACCAAACCTATATACCAAGTTTGGTTTTTAACGGACTTTTCGTTTTTGAGCTATGCTGCCCACAGACACACACACACATACATACACATAGACAGACAGTTAGACAGACACATACACGGACATTTTTCTAAAAATACTTTTTTTGTATTCAGGAGGTCTCAAAACATGTATTTCCGGTAAAATCTCGGTATCGAAATTTTGGGTGCATTACAATACGTGCTATATACGTACGTATATAGCACGTATAGAGAAAGTAAAAAACTAAGTAATAAGAACATTCTGATAATGTTTATCTCGATTAACGTGGTATAAAATGAAGAATAATCTTTTGTAAGAAATTTGTGAGTTTTATTTATCAGATATTTTTTGTATATTGTTGGTATAAATTTCAATAAGATGTTTTACACACAATGGATTTTGCAATTATTAGAGAAGCATTGCCTTAATACACATAAAAATATTTGTATATATAGAACAGTTAAAGCATTTTACAGTAGAGAGTTACTTTCCGCCCAGCCTGTGTACGCCTTTATCAGAAAATAAGCAAATCCCCTTCATGTCCATCACGATTAACTTTACTGTAGGTGGCTTTATCACAAGGTTATATTTTAATGTTTATAGAAATATTTACGCAACTTATATTACTATATATTGCCGACATTAACATTGAAAAGTCTGCAGAAAGTTCACAATGACGATATTTGGGTTCATTTTTGCCGTTCTGCTCGTGCTCGCCATCACCACTGAGGTTGCACTTATGGATTGTCTGTCAGGAAAATTTCAAGGACCTTGTTTATATGCAATTTTTAAATGTGACCGATTTTGCAAGGAAGAAGGACGCGGGGGTGGCTACTGCACGAATCTGCGTGGTTGGTGCGTTAAATGTTAAAGTGAAAAGCGCCATTTGGACAACGAAGAATGTCGCCGAACTTGCATAGAAGGAAGACGCTATGTTAAGGTGAATAATGCAAACACATTACTCAATAAAACCTCTCTGAATGATTTTTTGCATTGTTATTATCTTTGCCAACCAAATCTTTTGAGGTCAATTCTGAAGTGTTTTTAAATCACTTATTCATACAAACTAGACATCAGCCGACAGGTCTTGTAAATCGTAAGGATTGTAAAATTAAGCTTTCTCTACGCCTACCTAGTAAATGAAATACTGTCTGTTCAGCGGTATACTATATACTATGGTATATTTCAGCACAGACAATAGTTTTAATGGCTGATGCTGTTTATTTATTTAAGTTAAAACTAACAGAGGGAGAACCAAATGCTCTAAAACTGGGTAGGTGGGGTCTCCATTCTTTATACGTATAGGACCCTCAGATCCCAAAGTAGCATTGGCCGAATGGTATTATAATGCTGGCTTTATCACTGTACCAGTCACTTCATTTTGAGTTCAAATCCTTCATGTTAAGTTAAAAACAATATTACATTTTGTTATATCCCTTTGGTCATATAATTTGTTATGATATAAATAACACTTTTGATTCCATTATAAACATGTATAAAATAGAATAATCCCCAGGTTTTCCACTGGCAAATGGGTAATTTATAGGTACTTCTTAGTAGATATTTTATTGTGTCGATATGCTTGACCCATTCAACCAAGTTTAAAAGACTTCACACATGCAAAGAATATTAGGTATTTGCGCATGCGTCAATACTTGGCATGAATAAACTCTGCATTATCTAGCCAGAATTTGAAACATTTCATTGGGACACGGCTGCTGTCATAATATATATAAACGAGTATGATGAATGCTGTTAATCTAAAGGGTTGACGGACGCCTTCGTGAAACAGGATTAATTGGAAGAGCACCATCTGCTCGCGATTCTCCAGTAACCTCTAGAGCAGCGGCGGCTGCTGTGTAGGAGCACAAGAGCACGTGAACCTCTTTCTCTTTCAGGAAACATTTAATAAAATGAGCTATCCGGTGCCACTTGTTTGAATATACCGCGCTCTGCTCTTCAGATTGAACACAGCCGAGAACCCGAGGATATGACAACAACGCTGGTAGCACAGGCCTCGTGTGCTAGCGTATAACTAACGTTTAGCAGCTCTGCGCTTGCAGGGACAACAAAGCAGCCTGGAGTTCTACGGCCAGAAATGAGCACAATGCGACCGTGCACTTTCGTTCTCATTTACGACTCCAGGGTTCTGTTTATCGACTGAAGGTGCTGCTATATTTGAGATTTAGTTGAAACTATCCGTAAGTGCAACTGCAGTCTTTGTGAGATGCGCTATTTTTCTTAGTAATTTGCATTTTATGTGAGAGTTAAGCAGTTCATAACGGAAAACAACTCAACGAAGAAACTTTTGTGCAATTAACCGAGCTACTGAAGATTGTTATCACTACGACCATGACTACGTCAGAGCCAGATATAAGTTTTTCCACAATAAAGGATTCAGCACTGGTAATGCCTGCTATGAGAAGAAACTGGTCAACAGCATAAAAGACTTTAATCACCGAGTGATAGAAAAGTTTTCACATTTGAAAAACCGGCGCGTGGAATTTCTGTACAAATAAATTTGGTGTTAATTGCGTAATTCAAACAATGTAAATATTATTCACTGCAAATACCATTCTTTATGTGAACTGCATCAAAGGTCTTCACCCGTTCATCACCTCATGTTGCTGTTAACTCTCGGAGACTAAGAAATTCAACATCTTTACATACTGGGTGGGTGAGGTTTGTGTAACAAATTTATAATTCTTGTTATTAGACTCTATCATTGTTTCCAATATTACTGCATTTGATGTTGCGGCGACGGCGGTAGCAGTAGCGGCTGCGGCAGTGGTACATTGCTGATTTTGTGAACACCTAAAGTTTTAATCCACGAGACGCCATTACTCTAGAGGCAATGAATAATCTGTGCGAAACGCAATGGAACATAATCCACATACCAGTTCAAGGTCTATAACAATAAACATTGTCCGTACAACTACTCCAGGCTCTCCTCGGACACGACTTTCAAGCGCGAGTGATGCCCGCACAGTGGCTACAGTATGAGGAGCAAATGGTTGCAGAGTTTTTAGAAAGTATTCTCTTCAATGATGAAGCCACATTTCACAATAACCAAACTATTAACCACCATAATATGCACCACTGGAGTATAGGCAATCATCTGGATGAGAGAAGTTGCATGTCAGGTACAGTATAGCATCAATGTCTGGAGCGGGTCTGTTCTTGGGCCATTATTTTTTTATTTACATTAATGATCTACCCATGTACCTTTAGGATGAATGTCTTGAAACGTATTTATTTGCAGATGATCCTACTATCAGTTACTCCTACACTGTTAGTGGAATTTTAAATGTTAATCTTGAAAAGAATCAAATAAAATTATGTTAATCAAATAATTTGGTTGTTAATAAAGATAAGACAGTATATTTAACTTTTAAGTAAGCCATTTTAATGTTGATAAACAAGTTAGATATCCAGGCTTTCACCTTCAAGGCAACTTGGGGTGAGAACATTACATTGCCTATGTTTCATATAAAATTAGTAATGATCACAAAATTAAAGTCAAAAATAAAGAAAAAATAGACAAATATAATATAAAAATAATTAGCGACTAAAGGATTTATATGTTTTTTTACTTTCTCTATAGGCACTATGTACATAGTGTATAGAGAATGTATTGCACTCCACCAAATAATTCGATACCGAGATTTCACCGGAAATACATATTTTAGGACTTCCTGTATCCATAAAAAGCATTTTCAGAAAAAAGTCCGTGTGTGTGTCCGTGTGTTCATGTGTCTGTGAACACGATAACTCAAAAATGAAAAGAAGCTAAAATACCAAACTTCCAGGAATGCGACACGAAGGTTTTGAAAAAAATCCCCCACCCCAAACTACCCTTTACATGGAACTTTTTTCGAAAATGTCGATTTTCTCAAAAATGGCTCTAACAATTTTGATTAAAATATCATATATTAAAGATATATATGACAAATAAAATGTATATTTTGAATTTTCTGGGAATAGCCTCTGAAGAGTAGTTTACTCTCGACGAATTTTACTGAATTTTGAATAACTGCTAAACCGTAAGAGATGGACAAAAACTTACTACACAAAAAATGTAGAGCACGTTAAAACACACAATTTATGTTATATACATTTTTTCGTACAGTTCGTCGTTTTTGTGACATTCCTTATTTTTGGTTTCTGCTATGAAAAACATACATTCATACATTTTTCATTCATACATTTTTCATACAGGAATTTGTCAACTGCTGTCCATATAAACAAAGGAACTTCAGTGACATAGCAACAGTTTTTGATTATCACTTTAACCTATGGTACTCCCTTATTTCACCTCTACTTACAAGGAAGCAAGTAATATGGCTATTTCTGCTAATGTTTTACTGATTAGCATGAAGTATAAGTTTTTAACAATAATTTGCTGCAGGGATATAGAGAAAGTCATGTGAATAGTACACATCAGATTTTTACAAAGCAATTTCATAGCATCACTGAAAGGTTTTAAAATTCCTACAAACCGAACTTTAAGAATTCTAAAGCAATACCTTCGTCTAGAATCTTTATTAAATGTTGACTATACCTAGGTAGGTATACAGTCATTTTACATATGGCAATCTACTGTGGGGCAACTATTTTTCAGCAAGTAAGTTTTAATTCTGCAGAAAAAAGCTATAGGAATTATGTGTGGAGCTTCACAGGAACTCACTGTAAACCATTATTTATAAAATTGATTTTTTTAAACGACATTAAAGTTAGCTCTGGACTGTTTACTTTATGTGAAGAAAAATATTAACAATTGTTCAATATGCACAACTGTACATAATTACAGCACTAGAAATTGCTTTAACATTTATGTGCACGAAAACAAATTGTCTAAGATCAAGAATATTTTTAAAATTCAGTCCATAAACTTGTTAACCAAATTTAACCAAATAATGTAAGAGATCTTTTGTTTTCAGTTTTTAAGAGATCTATAAAATATATTCCTTTTTATATTCTTAAAGAATTTTACATAGCAGAATATTTTAATGTTTTATGTAACATATTGCAATTTTAATGTATGATTCGACGTTGCTATACAATTTTTATTGTCCTGGCAAATAAAGAGATCCACCCATCCATCCGTTCGTCCGTCCGTCCGTCCGTCCATCCTTCCTTCCAATCCTCCATCCATCCATCTCTATCAATGCATCTATTTAGCTATCTCTATTTGTCTCTATCTATGCATCTATCTATCTAGGTATCTACCTATCTATGTAATAAGCAGATAAAATAAAAATGAAGCCAATGTAACCCACTTGAGTTTCATACCGGGTAGATTCCAAAATAACAGCTTATGTCGGCGATCCCACAGAGATATAGAAACGCTTGAATACGTCTTGGATTCCTGCCCTCATGGAGAATTATTACGCAATTCTCGTAACAGCAAAATTCGTTCAATGATCGCCGTCGAACTGCAAACGAATAGGCACAAAGTCTCTGAAGAACCGTAGAAGTAATCGAAATGAAGTTTGGAGTTCCTTGGACCATTCCTTTAAATTTTTCAAACACCTAAAAAAGGTTTTGTCTTGAAGAAGGACGAAATAAAAGAAACTATTTTATATACAATAAGATATTTAATGTCCCTTCTTCAAAATAATTTGTATATAATCATTTATAGCAGATTTAGGCTTCATACTCCATGCAATAAATTATTTATTGTAGCCCAATTTTATGACAGTTTAATAGTGCTTTTTTTAAATGTTAGTTTTATTTTTACTGCTATACTAATGAAAACAGTCGATATTAAATCATCTTTATAGTAGAGTTTAATTTTTTTTATTTATCCATCTTTCAGATAATGCCTGCATTTATTATTTTTCTGATTTATTCTGTCCTTTTTGGCAATCCGTGCAGAATTGGTAGGGAAGGTATTGCATTCTAACGAAATATTTGATATTGAGCTTTCATATGAAAAAACCCAATGGGTTTCCCTTAATAATAATAATAATAAAAGCATTTATAATAATGTGGGACACCATGCTTCACTAATTTCTTTTTCGACTGTTGACCATTTACAAAAACAGATGGATACTTATAATATGATAAATATGTGATCTGACAAAATTTAAATTTTAGTCATTAAAACCATAAAATTGAAGTTTCTGTAAAAGAATCTCTTGAGAAATGACTTTGAAGGCTTCAGAGAAATCAAAAATCTGACTGTGGAGAACATTACCTTTTTCCAGATGATAAAAACTTATTTTTAAGAGTGAAATTACAGTAGCAATTTGCCTGCGATTGTCTCTGAAGCCGAACTTCCAGGGAGTTATGAAGAACCCTCAAAATAGTAACTACTTTATCTATTAACCAGAATTTCAAAATCCTTCATAAAATAGGTAAAATACACACAGGTCTATAATTACTAATTTCCGATTTTACATCTTTCTAAATAATGGGTATTACTTTTGCAGTCTTACATATTCCAGGAAAGTTGCCCAAATAAACATAATTAGTAATATGAGTAAAATGTTCACAAATGAATACAGATGCTATTTGGAGAATATTTGCAGATATACAGTAGATGTCTATGCATGTGCAGTAATTGTGGCATAACATCTTGGACCGCAACATGTTCAAATTTGAATCCGCCATTAAAAGTCATAGTATTATTCAATAACTCAGCTACCTTCACATTGGTAGAGGGAATCTTAATTAGTATTTCATAAACTATATTTATAAAGTAGTCATTAAAATCCTCACCATTCAAATTTAGTGCAAAATTATTTAATTTTGAATATTAATTATAAGCCATTTATAAGAAAATCAACAGAGGGTCTCAAAACATAATATTTCCGGTGAAACTCGGTATCGAATTTTTAGGTACATTACAATACCTACTCCATACACTATGTACATAGTACGTGTAGAGAAAGTAAGAAAAAAACAATAGGTCCGCGGGTGAAAGAGACAGAAATAGAGATAGAGGGAGAGAGAGAGAGAGAGAGAGAGAGAGAGAGAACGCATAGAAAGAACTAGAGCCTAATTACAACTTACATGGAATTTTCGTTATTTTCAATTTTCTCAAACATCACTTTAAAACGTTGATTACAATTCTATGATTTAAGATAGCCTCTCACCTAGACGGCCGGGGTTCGATCCCAAGCGACCGCATGTGAGATTTGTGGTGGACAAAGCGGCGCCGGGTACTCCGGTTTCCCCCGCCATCGCATTCCACCGGTGCTCCATCATCATTCATGTATCATCAGTGTCACCGCCTGCGGTGCCATTAGAAGTTAAAACAAGCGTTAAACACTACAAAAAAAAAAAGATTTAAGATATGACCCAGAGCAGCGGCGCCGCGATAATGTATGTGACTTGCATTTCGGATGTCCCGTGTTCAAAACCCTGACGGAAGATTTCTTCGTGGTACAAACTGAGGCTTTCACGGCCGGCGTCTTGATCACGTGTGAAGATGCCAAGCGTAGCCCTTGGCGAAACGCTTGGAACTTCAAGACCCAATGATCCACGGCCTGGTCAGAGCTCGACCAGTCACCAGATCACGTGTGAAGATGCCAAGCGTAGCCCTTGGCGAAACGTCGGGAACTTCAAGACCCAATGGACCACGGCCTAGTCAGAGCTCAACCAGTCACCAGATCACGTGTGAAGATGCCAAGCGCAGCCCTTGGCGAAACGTCTGGAACTTCAAGACCCAATGGAAAACGGCCAGGTCAGAGCTCGACCAGTCACCAGATCACGTGTGAAGGTGCCAAGCGCAGCCCTTGGCGAAACGTTTGGAACTTCAAGACCCAATGGGCCAGGGCCTGGTCAGAGCTCAACCAGGCACCAGATCACGTGTGAAGATGCCAAGCGTAGCCCTTGGCGAAACGTCTGGAACTTCAAGACCCAATGGGCCACGGCCTGGTCAGAGCTCGTCCAGTCACCGGATCACGTGTGAAGATGCCAAGCGTAACCCTTGGCGAAACTTGGGAACTTCAAGACCCAATGGGCCACGGCCTGGACAGAGCTCGACCAGTCACTGGATCACGTGTGAAGATGCCAAGCGTAACCCTTGGCGAAACTTGGGAACTTCAAGACCCAATGGGCCACGGCCTGGTCAGAGCTCGACCAGTCACCAGATCACGTGTGAAGATGCCAAGCGTAGCCCTTGGCGAAAGGTCTGGAACTTCAAGACCCAATGGACCACGGCCTGGACAGAGCTCGACCAGTCACTGGATCACGTGTGAAGATGCCAAGCGCAGCCCTTGGCGAAATGTCTGGAACTTCAAGACCCAATGGAAAACGGCCTGGTCAGAGCTCGACCAGTCACCAGATCACGTGTGAAGATGCCAAGCTAGCCCTTGGCGAAACGTCGGGCACTTCAAGACCCAATGGGCCACGGCCTGGTCAGAGCTCGTCCAGTCACCGGATCACATGTGAAGATGCCAAGCGTAGCCCTTGGCGAAACGTCTGGACCTTCAAGAACCCAATGGAGCACGGCCTATAAGCTCGGAAAATATTTTTATTATTAATTTCTTCGTGGTCTTTCCCCGCAAATCAGACAAATACTGTTTGCTAATTTAATAGGGGGTCACCGTAGCAGAGTGGTTACAGCGCTACAACCCAGAGGACTACTGGTGGAATTTGTGGTGGACGCTGCGTCGTCTAGGAGGGTTTTCTCCAAGTTCTTCTTTTGCCACCAACAGGATGTTTCACGCCCGAAAAAATCCATCGTCCTCCCCCGGGTTTATATATTTCTAAAGTTAAACCTAGTGAGACGGGACTGTAACTATGAAAAAAAATTCTGATGTGTTACACTCACATGACTTTCTCTTGTTGCTCTACACATTTCCTACAAAAGATTATTATTCTTTCTACACAATACTAATCGAAATAAACACTAGCATAATGTTCTTATTACTTAGTTCCTTATAAGTAGAAGGAAACTAAAGGAATGCACTAGGCTAAAGTGATAGTCAAATGTTTTAAAAGATATCGTTATGCGATTGTCATTGCAAATCACTTCTTTGTTTGGTCAGGAGTAGAACAAATGAAAAACGGACACTTCCTGTCTGAGAAAAGTTTTCACACTTCACAACTGAAACCAATAGCAAGGAATATCTCGGAAACGGTTAACTCCACAACAAAAACGTAAAGGACATAAATTATGTGTTTTGACGTGATCTACATTTTTGTGTAGCGAGTTTTTCTGTGTCTCTTACGGTTTAGCAGTTAAGCAAACTTCGACAAAATTCATCCAGAATGAAGACGTCTTCAGAGGCTATTCCCAGAAAATTCAAGATATATATTTTATTACGATATAAATAGCTGTAATATACGATATTTTAATCAAAATCGTTAAAGCCATTTATTAGAAAATAAACATTTTCGAAAAAAGTCCATGTAAAGGGTAGATTGGGATGGGGAGATTTTCTTGAAAATCTTCTTGTCGCATCCTTGGAAGACACCAAACTTAAATACCAAGTTTGGTATTTAACGGTCTTTTCGTTTTTGAGCTATGCTGCCCACAGACACACATACACACGCGGACATGTTCCCTAATCTCAAAAAAATACTTGGAGGACGAAGATTTCACAGCAACGAGGACATCATTGATGCTATTTTGAGGACCTTGATAAATCGCACTACACATATGGTTTAATTAAATTAGAACATCTATATGACATATGTATTAGCCTTTCTGGAGAGTATGTTGAGAAATAAAACAAAGAAACAAAAAGTGAAATGTTGTTTCATTTAGAGTCACAGGAATTATCAGTACATACGGGGCTAGTGAAAGTAATGTATTTATCAACACCTTAAAACTTAACTTTTTTTTTACTCTGTCTAGCACGTATGTGCAACAATGTATATAGTAGCTAGAGAACGTATTGTATTCCACCCAAACATTCGATGTAGAGATTTCACTAGTAATGTTAAGAGATCCTCTGAGACCAAAAAAGAATTTTAAAAAAAAATCCGCACCCGTAGAAGCAAAGAGAGCTCAAAAATGAAAAAAAAACAAAAAAACATTAAATACCAAACACGGCATTAATGTTTAATATCTTCCACTTAGAATTTCAAGAAAATACCCCAACTGCAACATTGAAAAACATTTTGAAAATTTAAATTTGCTCAAAAATTGCTCTAACGATTTTGATTAAAATACCTATAATAAAGATATGTACAACACAAATAGCATGTATAACTTGAATTTTCTGGGATATATCTCTCTAGATATGTCTTTATTGTGGATGATTTTGCAAAATTTTGCATAACTCATAAACCCTAAGAGATAGACAAATACTTATTCAAAAAATGTTATGTATTCCATTCACATGACTTCCTCTACAACAAATTATTGTTAATAAGCTTATTCTTCTATTTACTTCATGCTAATCAAGAAAACATTAGCAGAAATAGTCGTATAACTTGCTTCCTTATAAGTAGAAGTGAAATAAGGGAGTATCATAGGTTAAAGTGAAGTCAAAAGCTGGTTACTAGGTGACTGAAATTCCTTTGTTTGTATGGACACGAGTTGACAAATTCCTGTATGAGAAAAGTACAAGTTTTTCAAAGCTGAAGCAAAAAACAAGAAATATCACAAAAACGATCAACTCCTCGAAAAAAAAAATTAGAACATAAATTGTGTGTTTTAATGTGCTCTACATTTTTGTGTGGTAAGATTTTGTTCATTTTTTACGGTTTAGCAGTTATGCAAAATTTCGTAAAATTCATCCAGAATAAAGTAGTCTTCAGAGGCTATTCTCAGAAAATTCAAGATATACATATTATTTGTCAGGTAAATATCTTTAATATACGATATTTTAATCAAAATCGTTAGAGCCCTTTTTGGGAAAATCTAATTTTTCAAAAAAAAGTTTCATTTAAAGGGTAGTTGGGGGTGGGGGGATTTTCTTGAAAATCTTCTTGTCGCATCCTTGGAAGATAATAAACTTAAAAACCAAGTTAGGTATTTAACGGCCTTTTCGTTTTTGAGCTATGTTGTCCACAGACACACAAACTCACACACACGCACACACGGACCTTTTTTCAAAAATGCTTTTTTTGGATTCAGGGGGACCCAAAACATGTATTTCCGGTGCAATCTCGGTATCTAATTTGTGGGTGCAATACAATACCTCTTCTATATACTATGTACATAGTACGTGTAGAGAAAGTAAAAAAAAGCTGATGTTTTACACTCACTTTCTCTAGCTGCTCTACAAAACTCCTACAAAAGATTATTCTTCTTTGTACACAATGCTAATCAAGATAAATGTTAGCAGAATGTTATTAATTAATTCCTTATAATTAGAAGGAAATAAGGGAATGCACTATGCTAAAGTGATTGTCAAATGTTTTAAAAGCTATCGTTATGCGATTGTCATTGCAAATCACTTCTTTGCTTGGCCAGGAGTAGAATAAAAGAAAAACAAGTACTTCACAATTGAAACCAATAACAAGGAATATCTCGAAAACAGTTACCTCCACAACAAAAACGTAAAGGACAAAATCGTTTGTTTTGTCATGAGGTACATTTTTTGTGCAGTGCGTTTTTTCTATCTCTTACGGTTTAGCAGTTAAGTAAAATTCAGCAAAATTCATCCAGAATAAAGAGGTCTTCAGAGGCTATTCCCAAAACATTCGAGATATTCATTTTATTTCGGGCGTAAATAGCTTTAATATACGGGATTTTAATCAAAATAGAGCTATTTTTAAGAAAATCAAAATGTTCGAAATTTTTTCCATTTAAAGCGTAGCTTGTGGTGGGGGAGATTTGTTTGAAAATCTTCGTGTCGCATCCTTGGAAGATACTAAACCTAAATACCAAGTTTGGTATTTAACGGTCTTTTTGTTTTGGGGCTATGCTCTTCAAGGCACACATACACACAGACGGACTTTTTTTTAAAAATGCTTTTTTGGGACTCAGGGGGCACAAAAACATATATTTCCGGGATCGAATTTTTGGGTGCATTACAATATCTTCTCTATCCCTAGGTACATTGTACATATGTTGCTAGAGAAGGTAAAAAACTGTAGATTTCGTTAAAACAAATAAATCATGTCATATACGATTTCCTTGTAGAGTTGACCGTTTTCTAGATATTCCTTGTTATTGGCTTCAATTTTAAAATACTTGAACTCTTCCCAGACAGGAAGTTAGCTTTTGTTCCGTTTCTCTAGTTATACTGCTGGATATGGAAAGTGGACGGAACGTTTATTGTTTCACATAATAAATCAGCTGTCAAACGTTTTGACTATCGCTTTTTCGCTTCTACTGACAAAGAAGCAAGTAACAAGATCAATTCTGTTTTTCTGATTAGCCTGAAATAAATAAAAGAATAACCTCTAGAAGCAATAGTTTAAATGTTGAATAGCTGGAGAAAGCCCTGTGAATGGAAAAATCAGATTTTTTAAAATTCGTCATGTGTTCATTTTTATTAAAACAATTAATTTAAGCAGTAAATAAATATTATTTAAATAAACATGCAGGCTAATATTTTGACACATGAAAACATATAATTATTACTTTCTCTATACGTGATATGTACATAGTGTATAGAGAAAGTATTGCATTGTACCCAAAAATTCGATATTGGGATTTCACCGGAAATACATGTTTTGAGACCACCTGAATCCAAAAAAAAAGCATTTTTAGAAAAATGTCCGTGTGTGTGTCTGTGTATGTGTGTGTCTGTGGGTCTGTGGGCAGCATAGCTCAAAAAAGAAAATACCGTTAAATACCAAACTTGGTATTTAAGCTCAGTATCTTCCGAGGATGCGACACGAAGATTTTCAAGAAAATCCTCCCAACCCCAACTACCCTTCACATGGAAAATTTTCCGAAAATTTTGATTTTCTAAAAAATGGCTCTAACAAATTTGATAAAAATATCATATATTAAAGATATATACTTAACAAATAATATGTATATTTTGAATTTTCTGGGAATAACCTCTGAAGACTGCTTTATTCTGGATGAACTTTACGGAATTTTGTGTGACTGGTAAACCGTAAGCGATAGACAAAAACTTACCACACAAAAAATGTAGAGCACATTGAACCACACAATTTATGTTGTATACATTTTCCCTGGAGTTGATCGATTTTTAGATATTCCTTGTTTTTTGTTTCAGCCTTAAAAAACTTATACTTTTCTCATACAGGAATTTGTCAACTCCTGTCCATACAAACAAAGGAACTTCAGTCACATGTCAACCATCTTTTGCTATCACTTTAACCTATGTTACTCACTTATTTTGCTTCTACTTACAGGGTAGCAAGTAATAAGACTACTTCTGCTAATTTTTTCTCACTTAACAAGAAGTAAATAGAAGCATAAACTTTTTAACAAAAATTTGTTGCAAAGATATAGAGAAAGTCGTGTGAATGGATTACATCAATTTTTTTTGGTATATAACTGGTATCATTTTCAATAAGATATTTTATATACCATGGATTTTCCAAATATCAGAGAAGCATCACCTTAAATCATATAAAATATTTGCACATATAGAAAAGTTACTTTCTGGCCAGCCTGTATATGCCATTATCATAAAATGAGCATTTATCCCCTTGATGGCCATTACTAAAAATTTTAGGGCAATTGATGTCATGACAATATATTTAATTGTTTATGGGAATATTTACGCAACTTTTATATATTCCATATTCTAGACATTAGCATTGCACAGCAAAAGCTTCTTGGCGAAGAAGGCGCATTCATCTACTAGACCCTGAAACGTCTGCAGCAAGTACACAATGAAGCTATTTGGTTTCATCTTTGCCGTTCTGCTCGTGCTCGCCACCACTACTGAAGTTGCAGCTTTTCACAACTGTTTGTCAAAAACATTTAAAGGACCATGTAAAGATGACGGCATTCGATGTGAAGCACATTGCAGAACAGAAAACCGCCGCGGTGGCTATTGCCGTAGCGATCTTCAATGTTGGTGCTACAAATATTAGAATGAAAAGCTATGTGCAATTTGGGACAACGAAGAATATCACCGGATATCTTCTACGGGTTGAAGAAAAACGCGGGGGTGCTGGTGCAAGGAATATTAAGGTGAATAATGTAAACACATTACACAGTAAAACCTCTCTGAAATATTATTTGGCGTTGTTATTATCTTATGTCGGCCAAAGTCTTTTGATGTCAATCCTGAAGTGTTTTCAATTCACCATAGAAACTAGACAACAGCTAACAGTTCTAGCAAATCGGAAGGATTGTAAAATTAAGCTTTCTCTAATCCTAGTTAATGCAATACTGTCTGTTCAGCGGTGCTATAGCTAGTGGGTATGGGTGGCTTATCCCTCAAGTAACACTTTATTCTCTGAGAGGGGTACACGTATGCTGTGTATAGGCACAACAGTCAACAGTGTTGCATTTCTTTACTCAGAGTCGAATGACGAGCCCTCAAAATGTGCAGGATTCAGACAGCACACGTGAATACACAAATATTATTGGCAACAGTGTTTCCTTATTCCACTCTATCACACGCCTTTACACCACTCCCTCGCTTCTGACAAAGAAAACACAACATTCTTCCAATTGCTGAACCCCTACCTGCTTGGAATGTGCGGTTTTGGCTGAGGTTTCTGAACTTATGTTCAAATTCGGTCAAATATTTCGAAAACTCCATATGGACCTTTATTTCAAAAAAATATGTTGAACCTTTGGTTTTCAAAAAGCTTTAACTTATGCAATTAAATGCTCAGGATCACATGACCTAATGACCTGTACTTAACTTTGATCTCCCTTATACTTTTGCGGATTATGACTGTTCCACGAATAGTTTCCAGCCAATCCTGATTAAAATTTTAATAGTAATCCAGGGAGAATATTTAAAAAAAAAAAAAAAAAAAAAAAAAAAAAAAGGCATATGGGTTTTGCTACTCTTCTAAATTGCTCGAAATACGACATAATTAATTCTACCACTGACCCAAATTATAACAAAAAGTATATTTAAATGATTTAGGTTTTCTGAAAGAACTCGGAGATAAGAAATCTTATGTATTACAGTCACAAGACTTTCTAAAATCCGCATCTTTATTAGTGGATATACAAACAATTCTTACAAAAGTTTATATCTCTATATATGTAGTTCATTAATTCAGATAAAGCTTGGCGGAAATAGCTACGCTAAACTTCGTTATGCATTCAAAGGAACTAGGGATAGTCAACTGGAAGCTACAGAAAGTACGCGTCAGGCTTCAGCCGTAAACATGGACAGGATGAGCCTGGTAGGACGGGCTGCAATCAGCGGCATTATATACGTGTAATTTTCCGAGCATTCATCCTTCCTTAGTCTATGACGTGCACACAGTCATTGTTTTATTTCATGTACATGTTACAGTAATTATCAAATTGAATTCTTGCAGCTTCCTGCCAGTGAATCTGACTATAACTTTTCTACACAATTATCAGCATGAATCTGTTTTAAGGTAAGCATCATATTAAAATATTTGTTTTTAAAGAGTACATATTTACTTTCTCTACACGTACTATGTGCATAATGTATAGAAAAGGTATTGTAACGCACTCAAAAATTCGATACCGATATTTCACCGGAAATACATATTTTGGGACCCCCTGAATAAAACATACATTTTTAGAAAAAATGCCCGTGTGTGTTTGTGGGCAGCATAGTTCAAAAATGAAAATTTTGTTAAGTACCAAACTGGATATTTAAGTTCAGTATCTTCCAAGAATGCGACCCGAAGATTTTCAAAAAACAATTTCCCCACCCCCAACTACCCTTTACATGGAAAAATTTGAGAAATATTTGATTTTTTCAAAAATGGCTGTAAAATATTGTATATAGATTAAAATATTGTATATTAAAGATATTAACCTGACAAATAAAATATACATCTTGAATTTTCTGTGAATAGCCTCTGAAGGCTACTTTATTCTCGATGAATTTTACACAATTTTGTATAACTGGTAAACCGTAAGAGATAGACAAAAACTTACGTAACAAAAAATGTAAAGCTCGTTAAAACACGCAATTTATGTTATATACATTTTTTTCGTGGAATGGATCTTTTTTTTAGATATTCCTTGTTATTGGTTTCAGCTTTAAAAAAAAAAAAACATACTTTTCTCATGCGGGAATGTGTCAACTCCTGTCCATAGAAACAAATGAACTTCAGTCACACAGCAACCAGCTTTTGACTAATACTTTAGCCTTCACTACTCCCTTATTTCCCTTCTATTTACAAGGAAGCAAGTAATAAGACTGGTCGTCTCCTTAGCGCGGTGGTAGCGCAGCTGCCTACCAAGCGGGAGACCTGGGTTCGATCCCCAGTACCGGCGTGGGAGACCTGGAACAGGGTGCACTCAGCCTCGTGAGGTCCCTGGGGGGCCAATTGAGGAGCTACTTGATGAAGAAGTAGCGGCTCCAGGTCGTGAGGACCGCATTAACCGGCCGGGAGGGGCTCGAGGCGCTGACCACGTCTCACCCTCCAATACTGCACCCCATCCATGACGTCTGTAGTGGACCGAGAGCTGTCGTGCCATGGAGTTAAGTTAAGTAATAAGACTGTTTCTGCTAATTTTTTCTCGATTAGTATGAAGTAAAAAGAAGCATCAGTTTTTTATCAATAATTTCTTGCAGAAATATAGTCATGTGAATGGAACATATCAGATTTTTCAATCGTCATTATCAGTTAATCCAAATCAGTAATTTATTGCACATGCAGCACACGCACCTTAAAGGCAATTAAAAAAATCCTGACGTGTTCCATTCGCATGACTTTCTCTGCTATGCTATGTGACTGAAGTTCCTTTGTTTGTATGGACAGGAGTTGACCAATTCCTATATGAGAAATGTTAAGTTTTTCGAACCTGAAAACAAAAACAAGGAATATCTCAAAAACGACCAACTCCACGAAAAAAATGTATACAACATAAATTGTGTGTTTTAATGTGCTTTACATTTTTTGTTAGGTAAGTTTTTGTCTATCTCTTATAGTTTAGCAGTTATGCAAAATTCCGTAAAATTCACTCAGAATAAAGTAGTCTTCAGAGGCTATTCCCAGAAAATTCAAAATATAAATTTTATTTGTTATCTTTAATATACGATATTTTAATCAAACTCCTTAGTAATTTTTTAGAAAATCAAAATGTTTGAAAAAAGTTCCATGTAAAGGGTAGTTTGGGGGTGGGGGGATTTTTCTCAAAATCTTCGTGTTGCATCTCAGGAAGATACCAAATTTGGTATTTTACCGAATTTTCGTTTTTGAGCTATCGGGTTCACAGACACACACACAAACAGACCTTTTTCTGAAAATACTTTTTTTGGATACAGGGGACCCTAAAACTTATTTTTTGGTGAAATCTCGGTATCGAATTTTTTGTTGGAGTGCAATACCTTCTCTGTACACTATGTAATACAACACAAGAAAACACGATTTCTAACATTTCAAGCTGTACAAATTAACGTCAGGTAACTGATAGGCCATAGAAATACGTGCTTTATGCTAGTACCTTAACTTCTACTAAGCATTCATTGTAAACATAATATGGTCCAGTGTGTTATTAAAGTAAATACCTCTGTAGAACGTCACTGTTTGCCTTGCGCTCTACCGACTTTTCCCCGCCCGCTTTCTCGGTTCAACCATGACTAGGATGCTGCTTATATGGTGCCCTAAGAAATGCATAGTATTTCTATGCAGAAGCGAGAAACAAATGAATATAGAAAATACTTATTGCAAAGTATTGAGGAATCCAATCCATTAATAAAATATCTCGGAAATAGCTCATGTCATAAACCTTATTTGAAATAAATTGTGTTTCAAAGAGATATACGTTTTTTTGTCTATCGCTTAGCACTTGCTGGTTATTGTCAGGATAAATAGCGGTTTGTATAAACCGCAAGTTTATATAAAATTCCTTTTGATGAAGACAGCCTTATAGACTATTCGTAAGACATTAAAGATATACATTTTACTTTCATGCAAATACTTTTAATAGAAGGTGTTTCAATCAAAACCATCAGTCGTTTCTGAGAAAATGGTTACTTTTTGACAATGTTTCTTATGGTAGTGTTTAACGCCCACTTTAACTACTTATGGCACCGTAGGTGGTGACACTGATGCTACATGAATGAAGATGCATTACCGGTGGAATGCGATGGCGGGGGAAACCGGAGAACCCGGAGAAAACCCGCCCCAGCGCCGCTTTGTCCACCACAAAATCTCATATGCTGTCGCCTGGGATCGAACTCAGGCCGCCTAGGTGAGAGGCAAGTGGTCTAACCACTCGGCCATGACGCGGCCCATGTTTCTTTAAAAAGTACTTTGAGATAAGAGAGTTTTCTTGAAAATCGTTGTGTTCACAAACTTAAATATTATTTGGTATATAAGAAACTTTTCATTTTGTAATTACGATAATATAAAAATAATTTCGTGTTCTTTAATTATCTCATAAGCACAAATTTAGCATCATATGTAGCACCATAAATCCTTAGGTATAATAAAAGTTCATGTTTTCACAACGTTTTAAAGATAACGGTATGAGACTCAAAACACTTGATTGTTGTAGTAGAGTAAAACGAGAAGAATTTGCTAAACACTGTAAGAGTTAGAAAATGTTCTTATGGGCACCCTTTAACCGTTGTGTTAAAACCCGAGGTGTCGTAAGTTATGCCTCAGATGTATCATCCTAGCAAAGCTAACATCTGTCTTGCTTACCTTGATCTCATTGTCAAACTCAAGACTCTGGAAAGTGAAGGCTCCTACAATGCAGTAGCAGACCACGAGGGACACAAGTATGAAGTGGGAAAAGAGGCAAGTGCAGATCTTCCAGGTGTAATGAAGGAATGTGGAACAGCGACTTGGCCGCGGTGCCAGATCCTCACCGTCGTCCATAAACATACTTTCAAGTAATTTTCAGCCCCTCACCATTCACAAAATGTTGTACACTTCACACGTCTTGTTCAATGAATAAAATTTAGGGAATCAACAACCCTCCAAATGTTTCTTAACACCGTCAAAACAGGAGAAAACCTTGAACTGTCAATACTCATGGACCAGCTTAACGAGAAACGTTATAAAGTTATTTCAATTAGAATGCCCAAAGGGCATCAGAAAACAATCCGTGGCTTCTCTAATTCTTGGCACATGTTTCACTTTTAAGACACGATCGCATCTTGTTTTCTAAATAAACACTCGCCTACTAGTATACAAACGTACACAACTACCGTGGTGCAAACACTTCCGTGAACATTTCTTTTGATCTGAATGCCGTTCCTGAGAAACAGTGAGTGTCTACAATTAATCAACGAGTGTTCAAGAGACTTTGTAGATACAGTACAGATGTTACTGCCATTTACACTAAACAACAGAAAGAAACACAAACCCGGAATGAAAACGCTTGAAGAACAAGCACTGCTAAATTCTCAGCCAAATAAGCTAATTAAAATGTTCCGTCTTTTATAGCACTTCCACTGGTGGGAATTTGAGAAGAATCATGCAAGGGATTATATTTGGCAAGTATCGCAATTATTTTTAACCTACATGCATCTTGCTATAACGTTTTTGAATCGCTGATATCTTAGATTATATTACTGCCAAACTCAGTCGGTAAATTGGCTCATCACTCATGAATGATGAAAAGAATAGCGGGAATGTGTTACACAAAAAAGAACCTTAAACACGGCATCTTCTGAATATTACAACACTCCAGTACACCAATCATCGTATGCATTAGTTGAACTATTTCGCGGTCAAATTTTACACTGACCTATCCAGAAAACCTCTTTTTGAACCACACTCCGTTATCATTTTTCACTATGTTCCAATGCGGCAGCCATGTTCTTCTTTGCACCGTGTGATGAGAACTTCAAAGCAGAGAGAGAGACAAAGAAAGAAAGGATCAAACGTGAATAGAGAATAACGTTGCCAAAAATTATTTCTGCACGATTTATGTTTTCAAGGCTTGCACATATCTGTCAAGACGATCTGACGTCACAACACGCCGTGACGCTGGAGTGAGCGTCATGACACAACGTACCCTGCGCATGCACCACCATCTACAGTTTTTGCCGAGAAAACAGACTTGAATTACTCCACTGCATATCAAAGAGTAAATCATCTGTTTCCATATTTCTGAGCACTTTTGGTCTTCTTCTTTTTCAACAAAGAATCCATTCCCTGCACTAATTCAGCACGTGTAAGAGAAGCGGCATGCTTTTGTTTTATTTGCTGTGTAATTTTGGATGAAGAAGGCGGCTTGGACGGCAAAGCCTTACACCGTTCTATAAAAGCAACCCAGCTCATTCCAAGAAGTTGTTCACCGTCGCTCCATCTTCCTTACTCCCATCCCTCCTTTCTCACAATCCATCTCTCCCGTTTTCCTATTTTAATACCCTGTTCCCCCTACGCGCCATGGCAGAGAGCAGGAAATGTTGCCAAAAACATTGAACCCGTCTACTCACCGCCTTCTGGATACTCCAACAAGCTGACAGTGATTAATATTGTGAGGATGTAGAATAATTTACTCTACGAGTAATAAATAGAACATTCATTCTGCCATGAGGACAAAACAAGAATGCTCTGTTTGAAAAACAACCTGGGTACATTCCTAAAGTTCAGATGCCATATCGGATTTGTTGTGATGCAACAAGTCGGTATAATATTGTGACAGACCTTGTATTTTCTGCTCAATCTTTTCTCTCTGAAGTAAACATTCGAGGCAAAAATTGCTAGCCTACTTCATTCGCCCTAGCGCTGCTATAAATTGTATTAACCTTTCATTCTCAACCAGAAGCCTTATTACTAAATGTATGTTGATTTCAACACAATTTGAGAAAACCGTAACCTGATAATACATGTTACCAGGTGTTCTTCTGGTTGATTAAAATAAGTCTAAATCATAACTATTTATTTTTATTTTTACTTTTTGAAAGAAAGAACTTATATTTCCTAATAGGCATTTTCCTACGATTTAGTTTCAGTTAAACACAGAGTAAAATCATAGATTTCTATACAAATGTTTTTACTCCTCAATTCGTCCTTCCTTTTTTTACTTTCTTGTCTCAATCAGCATATGGAATATTATTATTATTATTATTATTATTATTATTATATGAACTTTTCTTCCGCCCACAATCACTTTCCCAGGCATAGGAATAAGATACGGACTGACGGGGCTCTGCACGGAACCTTATGATGGTTATTATATCTATGGCCCACGAGGGGACGCCAGGAGTGAGGTGAGATGATACACCGGGCGGCCAGAATCAGGAGCGATGGCACAACAAAAACGGTTTCCAGATAAGGCACCACGACAGGCAGACCGGAGACTCCGTCCCACACAATATGCAAAGTTTCCACCATAAAAAAATTTATTAAATTAACATTTATTTTATTCAGCTTATAATTATTTTTCTGAAATTATTAGAGCTATACATGGAACGATCTTCATTCCGGCAACCAGCCGAAGTCGGGGAACGGAGATTCACAATAAGTATCATTTTACCCTGCCACGCTGCACCGAGCACAGCCGCCGACACTTCCAGCGCTGAAAGAAATTAACGGAATGAAGGGTGAACGAAATGACAATGGAAATGACAATGGAGGGACAGGAAATTCAAGATGAAAGAAACATACCCAGCATTCAGCCTGACGGCCCGGGGAAACTCTGATAATAGCCATGGGTCAGGTATGCCGGTCACGGGGATTGAACCTACGAACTCTCAAATGCGATGACAGACGAAACCGCCTGCGTCATCCTGCTTGGTATCATTTCCGCATTGTAGTTTCTTCATATCCAATCCTCCAAATATCATTTAGTACTTTCTCTGGCCAGTAGTGGATAGAGAAGGTATTTTATTCTACCCGAAAATCGATAGCGAGATTTCACCGGAAATAAATGTTTTGAGATCTCCAGAGTACGAAAAGCATTTTTAGAAAAAATATTTGTGTGTGTGCGTGTGTGTATGTTCCCAAATCTGTGTGTCTGTGAACAGCATAGTGGATTTTGAAGAAAATCCCCCATCCCCAACTACCCTTTACATGAAACATTTTTCGAAATTGTTTATTTTCTCAAAAAAAAAAACTGTAACGATTTTGATTAAAATACTATATATGAAGATATTCACATCACAAATAAAATGTACCTTTTTGAATTTTCTGGGAATAGCCTCTGATGACCCTTTATTTGGATGAGTTTTGCGGAATTTTATATTACGGTTAAGCCGTAAAAATGGACAAAATGTTAATGCACAAAAAATGTTAATCTTGTTATACATATAATTTATGTCATATACGTTTTTTCTTGTAGAGTTGATAGTTTTAGAGATATTCGTTATTAATGGTTTCAACTTTAAACTAATTAACTTATCTCAAACGGGTCCATGCAAAGCGAACTGAACCTCAGTTGTTTCACCAGCTTTTAAAATATTTGACTATCGCTTTAGCCCAATGTGTTTCTTTGTTTCCCCTCTACTACAAGGAAGCAAGTAATAAAACAAATTCTGCTAATGTTTATCTAGATTAGCATGACGTAAATAAAATAATATTTTGTAAGAAAACAATTTGTGGAACAGCTAGAGAAAGTTATGTGGATGGAATACATCAGATATTTTTTCTCTTCCTGCTCAAGTTATTTCTTTGCCCAGTACTTAATTTCTCTTTCCGTTTTACAACTTTCAACTGTCTCCAAACCCATGTTTCAAAACGTCAATATATAAGGTGCAAGTTGATAAACGCAAATAATTTTGATATTTAGCGCAGAATAATACCGATAACACATAAAGTATGTCATTTTTTCCACTTACTAATAGTTTGTCATAAATTAAACACGAATTTCAGGTTTAATAAGTTTTGAACAGCCTTGAGCTACAATTTTTATATGTTTACATACACCACACCACCTGTAGTTTGGCAAGACAAAGGGCTCAGGACAGAGAGCAAACGGTCAACCATGTGCTCTGTTACGTAAACAACCAAACGTCTGAAAATAGCCGTCATAAGGAATAATAGCCGTCCAAACCGCCTTCTTCAGCCAGAATTACACAGCAAATAAAACAAAAGCATGACGCTTTTCTTACACGTGCTGAATTAGTGCAGGGAAGTGTTAGTGTTAGTGTTGAGAAGCAAGAATACAAAAATGCTCAGAAATATGGAAACAGATGACTCAGCGGTCATCTGAAATGCGGTGAAGCAATTCAAGTCTGTTTTCTCGGCAAAAACTGTAAATAGTGGTGCATGCGCAGGGTTCATTGTGTCGTGCACTCATGACCTCACTCCAGCATTATGTTAAGTTGTGACGTCAAATAGTATTGACAGATATGTACAAGCCCTGAGAACAGAAGGAAAGATGAAAAATATCAGAAATTAATATAGATCTAAAGCAAGGGTGCAGTATGTCTCTGTTAATTTTATTATATACCTTGATGAAATAGAAATAATTTAAAAAAAAAATTGCAACAACGTTGTTTCCAGATGATCATTTTTTTTTTAAATGTAGCTTAAAGTCTTTTAATCTGACGAGGAATGGAATTGCTGAAATGGTGCCCAAATGATCTAGGGGTCCATGGAGCTAAGAGTTACTCGACATTTGTCTTCTCAGTATAAGGGAAAACCCCGAAAAAATCTTATATATCCCCTTTAAAATTATTTTAAAGAAAATTTTCAAACATGTCATAGCTTGACTAACATATTAAAATAAAACATGTTAAACACTGAGAAAACTATTCAACACGTTACTGCCCACACATAACTGTAAATGAGACGGGATGGGTTAATGGCCTGGAGTGCTTGCCTTGAAAGAAGTTTTGCTACAAAATTGTGATTTCTACAAACCCTTTTTTTTTGGTAGTGTTAAACACCCGCCTTTACTGCTCTGGCTTCGCAGGCAATAACACTGATGATACATGAAGATGGAGCCTCGGTGGAATGAGATGGCGGGGGAAACCGGAGAAACCGGAGAACCCGGAGAAAACCCGCCACTGCGCCGCTTTGTCCACCACAAAGCGTCACCTTGGAATACCTAACACCCCTCTAGAAATGGCTCTTGTTTACTCATATACAGCTGCAGTAAAGCAATGGTGCATACATTGCGGTGAAAGACAAACAGAAACTCAAACAAAACATAAAAGATTGCATTAAATTACATTACAAAAGAAAATTATCCATTTTTGAAACCATTGTTTTGTTACTACACTTGATTCCCTTACCCGGTAGTTGTTTTTTAATTAATAAAACAACTAAGAATTTAGTGTGTTTTTATAAGGCTAAGTTAGGTTAATTAAAGGCCAATTGTTTATTATTGTTTATTTCTAGTGCAAATTCTTCTTTTTTGTAGTTTTATATAAACAATAGGCATATAACATATGTATGCATTTTTTACTTTCTCTACACGTACTATGTACATAGTGTATAGAGAAGGTATTGCATTCCACCCAAAAATTCGATACCAAGATTTCACCAGAAACACATGTTTGTGTCCCCCTAAATCAAAAAAAAAAAATTTGGAAAAAGGTCCGCGTGTGTGTCCGTGTATGTGCATAGCTCAAAAACAAAAGGACCGTTAAATACCAAACTTGGTATTTAAGTTTGGTATTTTCCAAGATACCAAAGAATATTTTCAAGAAAATTCCCCATCCCTACTACCCTTTATATAGAAAAAAAATCGAAAATTTTGATTTTCTCACAAATGGCTCTACAATTTTGAGTAAAACCTCTTATATTTAAGATATTTACATGACAAAGAGAACGTTTATCTTGAATTTTCTGGGCATAGCCTCTGAAGACATGTTTATCCCGGATGAATTTGGCAAATTTTGCCTAACTGATAAACCGTAAGAGATAGACAAAATTACTGCACAAAAATGTAGAGCTTGTTAAAGGACACAGTATACATTATATACATTTGTTTGGTGAGGCTGGCCGTTTTTGAAATATTCCTTGTTATCAGTTTCAGGCTTTAAAATACTTATACTTTCTCTTACGGAAATTTGCCAACTCCTGTCCATACAAATAAAGGTACTGCGATCACATAACAACCAACTTTTAAAAGCTTTAACTATCAATTTAGCCTATGGTACTCCCTTATTTTCCTTCTATTTACAAGGAAGGAAGTAATAAGACCATTTTTGCTAATTTTTTCTCGGTTAGAATTAAGCAAATGGAAGTATAAACTTTTTAACAATAATTTATTGCAGAGATATACAAAAAGTTATTTGAACGGAACACATTAGATTTTTTCATATTTATTTGAAGTCATAATTAAATTGAAAAGCCTAAGATTAAATTTTAAGGATTTATTTTAATATTTTAAAGCATATTTAGGTGCCTAAAGGTTCGTTTTTAGAGCCTAAAAATCCGAGGTCTAACAATAAAAAACTGGCAAGAAGATTTACAGAATGGGTAGAAGAGGCAAGGGCAATCCTAGAAGAAAATTGCTAAATTTGTGACGAAAGCGATGCTGATAAAAGGTTGGGAGTGGAAGATTGGGGGATACAAAAATTTGGAGGTATTGAATTAAGAATAGTGTTTACTTGGGTACAGAAAGATGTCAAATCTCATAACCTTTTATAAATAATAAACAGCTCACTCCTCTATACATATTATGTACAGGTATAGAGAAAGGATTTTATTCTACACAAAAATTCATACCGAGTTTTCAATGAATATACATGTTTTGAGGTCACCTGATTCCAAAATCGCATTTTTTTAAAAAAAATCTGATGTAATCCATTCACATGACTTTCTCTATATAACTGCAACAAATTTTTGTGAAAAGGTTTATGCTTCTATTTACTTCATGCTAAGTTAGAAAAAATTGCTTCCTTGTAAGTACAAGCGAAATAAGGGAGTAACATAGGTTAAATAGCAATAACAATAGGATAGCAAAGATGGTTACTATGTGACTGAAGTTCCTTTGTATGTACAGGAGTTGACAAGTTCCTGTATGAGAAAAGTATACGTTTTTTAAGGCTGAAACAAAAAACAAGGAATATCTAAAAAACCATCAACTCCACGAAAAAATATACATATAACATAAATTGTGTGTTTTAATGTGCTCTACATTTTTGTGTAGTAAGTTTTTGTCAATCTCTTACGGTTTACCAGTTACACAAAATTTCGTAAAATTCATCCAGAATAAAGGCTATTCCCAGAAAATTCAAAATATACATATTATTTGTCAAGGATATACCTTTAATATATGCTATTTTTATCAAAATCGTTAGTCATTTTTTAGAAAAACAACAATTTCGAAAAATGTTCCATGTGAAGGGTAGTTGGGAGTGGGGGGATTTTCTTGAAAATCTTCGTGTCGCATCCTTGGAAGATACTGAACTTAAATATCAAGTTTGGTATTTAATGGTCTTTTCGTTTTTTAACTACGCTGCCCACAGACACACACACATACACACAGACAGACAGAGAGACAGACAGACACACACGGACGGTTTTTTTTTTAATAATTATAACTTTTGAATTATGCTCTCCACACACACATACACACAAACACACACACACACATATACATACTGCGCGCGCACAAAGAGAGATAGATACACTCATTGAGCTTTTGCTAAAAATGCTTTTTTGGATTTAGAGGGCCTCAAAGCAAATGTGAAATCTCATCATTGACTTTTTTGACGGAATAAAATACTATTCTATCTGCTATGTACTTTATGCATATAGACTAGAGAAAGTAAAAATGACAACTCAATCGGCGAGAACAATGTGAAACAAAATTGAGTTTTATTTATGGGCGCTCTTTAACTGCCGTGGTTTTGAGCTCCTCATTTTATGCTGTGCGGGAAAGACCGCTTAATTTTTCTCAGAGGCTTTCTTATCAGATTTGAGATTGAGACCACTGGCTTTATTTTTCATCCGAAGAAATGCTTACACTCCAAAAAAACAACCACTCCCGGCTGGTTTTGAACTCGTGATCTTGGGAACCAAAGGGTAACATGTTACCACTAACTACGGAGATAAGACATTGCTCCTTGTAAGTGAAAAATAAGATCTGATTAGATAGACTTAAGGACAGTTATTAAACGTGTATTTTTTGTATAAAATGCAAGACAGAATGATTAAAAAATCTGATGTGTACCATTCAAATGACTTTCTCTATATCCCTGCAATAAATTATTCTTAAAAACCTTATACTTCTATTTACTTTATGCCAATCAGAAAAAAAAATAGAAGAAATAGTCTTATTACTTGCTTCCTTGTAAGTAGAAGCGAAATAAGGGACTACCATAGGTTAAAGTGATAGTCAAAAGCTGGATGCTAGGTCAATTAAGTTCCTTTGTTTATATGGTTAGGAGTTGACAAGTTCCTGTTTGAGAAAAGTATACGTTTTTCATAGCAGAAACCAAAAATAAAGAATATCTCAAAAACGACGAACTCCACGAAGAAAATGTATATAACATGAATTGTGTGTTTTAACGTGCTCTACGTTTTCTGTGCAGTAAGTTTTTGTCTATCTCTTACGGTTTAGCAGTTATTCAAAGTTCAGTAACATTCATCCAGAATAAACTACTCTTCAGAGGCTATTCCCAGTAAATTCAAGATATAGATTTTATTTGTCAGGTGAATAGCTTTAATATACGAAATTTTAATCAATATCGTTAGAGCCAGTTTTGAGAAAATCAAAATTTTCGAAAAAAGTTACAAGTAAAGGGTAGTTGGGGGTGGGGGGATTTTTCTCAAAACCTTCGTGTCGTATCCCTGGAAGATATTAAACTTAAATACCAAGTTTGGTATTTTACCTACTTTTCGTTTTTGAGTTATCGTGTTCACAGTCACACGGACACACACACACACACACACGGACCTTTTTCCGAAAATGCTTATTTTAGATAAAGGGGACCCTAAAATATATATTTCCGGTGAAATCTCGGTATCGAATTTTTTGGTGCAGTGCAATACATTCTCTATACACTATGTACATAGTGCGTAGATATAGAGAAAGTAAAAAGAAACCAAAATTAAACACCTTAGGGTAAACATATCGAAGTTGATTCATTTGCGTGCAAAAGAATCCCCGTTCATAAATTTTCCATACATTTTTGAAAATGGAAACGATATGTTTATGTTAATCTCTCGGCGCGACGGGAACCTTTGCATAACAAACTAATTAGGGCGATAATGGCCAAAGCCATAATTTAGGTCGGGCTTCACCAACTCGCTTGATTTTGTGATAGAGCAAACAGCAGTGGTGCATCTCTCTTGCACAGTGAGTCGATGTACATTTATAATAATGAAACACACAGGCTATCGACTCCTCCCTGCCTGAGAACATTTTTCTTAATTATAGAGAGTGGCATACATTAATTGTGCTATTTTGAAATACATATACTATAAAATATGTTTCAGTTTGTTTTATTTAGCCTGTTCATATTTACTGCAATAAGCATGACCCTTTTACTTTCTCTAGGCCGTATATACAATGTACATAGTGGGTAGAGAAGTTATTGTATTCAACCCAAAAGTTTGATGTTGAAATTTCACTAGAAATATTTGTTTTGCGGTTCCCTGAGTCCGAAAAAGCATTTTAGAAAAAGGTCCTTGCGCGCGCGTTGTAAGTTTGAAAAGCATAGCTCAAAAACGAAAAGAGGTATTTATATTTAGTATCTTTCAAGGATGCGACACGAAGATTTTTAACAATTTCCTCTCACCACAGACTATTTTTTACATGTAAAATTTTTCGAAAATGTCTATTTTCTCAAAATGTCTCTAAGGATTTTGATTAAAATACCGTAAATTAAACGAAATTTACATCCCAAAATAAAATGTATATTTTGAATTTTCAAGCCCGGTGGAGAACGATGGATTTTTTCGGGTGTAAAAATCCTTATAATGGCTTCCTTCGGAAGTAAAGCCGTACCTACCTTCTTTGGCTATTACGTACAAGATATTGTGTGCTAGAGAAAGTAAAAATGAGCCTAGATTGAAAAATAATAATAATATGCTATAGTTTGGAGAAGAAATAAACTTGCATATAAAAATAAGCATAGTTAATTCAAAGAAAATATTAATTTTCTATAATTATAGTTACAAAGAATTTAAAGTTAAGGGTTAAGTAATAAAAATCTGGTGCGTACCATTCACATAACTTTTTCTAAGTGTTCTGCAAAGCAACTGTTCTTACAAAGATTATTCGTTAATCTGCATACTAGCACTTAAGATAAGCAATGCCAGAAATATTTTTATTACTTATTTAATTTAAAGTACAAGGGAAATATGGGAATACATCTGACTAAAGCAATAGTCAAATCATCCAAAAGCTGTCGCTATGCGATTGGCATTGAAATTCGGTTCTCTTTCTATGGTCAGAAGTAAAACAACAGAGAAAAAATTGATGAGGTTCTCCCATTTGAGAAAAGTTAAGTATTTTAAAATTGAAACCAAAAACATGGAATATTTCTGAAATGTTTAGCACTTCAAAAATGAATATGAATAGATTTGTGTTTGAACGATATTTAAATATTTTGTGCAATAATGTTTTGTTTTTCTCTTACGGTTCTGATTCATACTCTGATGTCTCCCCACTTCCATTTGATACAGGTGGCTGATGTTGCGTCTGTGATGATTGTCATCTTCCTCAGGTCTTCATGTCTTGGAGCCTGACACCAGAATTTCTTATCTTTCTTTTACACATTTCTAACCTGTTAAGGCCCAAATTTGGGCTCTATATAGGAGAGGTAGAATGCAGCTTCCATCATATTTTTCAGTCTTGTGCTATATTCATTGCTTCTGGGCATAAACGTCAGACACCAAAGTGAGATCGAAAGGGAGAACGAGAGAGAAGTACTAAGAGAGTGGAAAAACTTTTTACCTGAAATATTCAGTAAATAGATGCGTGTCCAAAACAGGTGATGATCAGGTTACTTTCGAAGAAATGGAAGATGAGTTACTTAAGGGAGAATAACGAAATATATCATGGATACATTTAGGGTTAGGAGTTTCGGAGGGCACCCGACACCGATCCAGTAGGAATATTGTACCTACGCTCCACGAAGGGGCGTCACCGGAAATGAGGGATGAAGTGAGGGGAGATACAGGGCGGCCGAAACCGGAATGATATCACAGAATAGTAGAGCCCTCACAGTTTCCAGACTTAGACGCCCCGGCAATCGGACAGGCTGAACGGGGATCCCTGCCCCACTTTTGAAGGACCCTCTGTTCGCCTTCCCCCTACACGCCAAAGTGGTGGTCTGAATACCCGGGTAACCAGCCGAAGATCGCAGACCGAAAACGGAAAAGTTTCACAGAGAGAATTTTTAATTTATCTAGCACGTATATACATACAATATGCTTAGTAGCTAGAAAATGTATTGTATTCTCCTCCCAACATTCGATGTCGAGATTTCACGGAAATGTATGTTTTGAAATCCCCTGAGTCCAAAAAAGCACTTTTACGAAAAGGTTCGTATGTGTGCGAATGCATGGATAGCTCAAAACGAAAATACCATTATATACCAAACTTGGACACGACAAAAAATTTAAAAATTCGTTTTTTCTCAAAAATTGCAGTAACGAATTTGATTAAAATATATTATTTTAAAATATATTTACATCACAAATAAAAAAAAAAAAAAAAAAATATATATATATATATATATATATATATATATATATATATATATATATTGAATTTTCTGGGAAAAGCCGCTGAAGAGCTCTTTATTCTGGATGAATTTTGCATAATTGTTAGATAGACAAAAACTTACTAGAGTTGACCGTTTACAAGATATTCCCAATCTTAAAGTACGTAGCTTTGCTCAAATGGGAAGTCACTTTTCATTTCTTCTCTCTTGTTTTACTGCTGACCGTGGAAAGTGAACCGAACTTCAATTGTTTCATATAGCGACGAGGTTTTAAAAGATTTGGCTATCGCTTTAGCCTAGTATATTCCCTTATTTTCCTCTATTTACAAGGAAGCAAATAATGAATACAATTCTGCTAATGGTAACCTCGATTAGGATGATGGAGGTAAGAATAATCTTTGGTAAGAGTAGGATAGTTAGAGTCAGACTGAAAAATTCAATGCCATAGCCGGGATTTGAACCACGGATCTCCCGGTCTCTAGCCAGTTGCTCTTCCACTGAGCTACCGTGACAACATGCCGACATAGCATTGTATTTCTCAACTAACTCATATGTTTCCGATAAACCACAAGGTGATCTCAAATTATTTTGAGATGACAACCCCAATCTATCCGACTCCTGGCCTACACATGGTTTTGTGGGAGGGGAAACAAATTACACCAATACCCTTTGGTAAGAGTAGTTTGTATGTGGAACAGCTACAAAAAGTATGTAAATGGAACACATCAGATTTTTTCCTTGTCACACTGCACAAGTACACTATCGCTGACACTCCCAACCCTGAAACAGATCAAAGAGGATGAAAGATGAACGAAATGATAAATGGAACTATATGGAGAGGCAGGAAATTCCGGGGATGAAAGAAAATATTCCAGTATTTTCTGGCTGAGGACCCAGGGAAATCCCCGAATAAATATGGTTCCAAGATGGCTGTCGGAGAGAATGAATCCAGGACCTTCGAGATCACGAGCTATCGCAGCGCCACCTAGATAGGTGTGGAGACATAATTTAAATATTAGGAAATAATACAACACGCCTTTATCTTTAACTACCTAGGGTTTAAATAGCATAAGGCAACAATCTGATGTGTTCGGTTCACATGGCTTACTCTAGATGCTCCACAAACTTTCCTTACAAAACATTATTTTGAATCGGCTCCATGCTAATCGAGATAAACGTTACCAGCATGGTCTTATTACTTGCCTCCTTGTAAGTAGAAGCGAAATAAGGGAATACACTACACTAAAGCGACAGTCAAATCTTTTAAAAGCTATCGGCATGTGAAACAATTGAAATTCTGTTTTCTTTTACATTTTCGGGAGTAAAACAAAAGAGATTATAAACTAAGGTGTCATTCCCAGTTGACAAAAGTTTTATTATTTTAAAATTGAAACAAAGGATGAACAAAAAAAGAAGACATTTATGACATGAATTGTGTGTTTTAATGAGATCTGCATTTTTTTGTAGTATGTTTTCATCTATCTCATACGGTTTACGAGTTATACAAAATTCATCCAGAATGAATATATACACTTTTTGCAATGAAAATATCTTAAACATATTAATTATATTACATATTACAACATATTAACACTTTAATCAAATCGCCCATTTTTGAAAAAAATTAAAATTTTCGAAAACGTGCCATGTAAAGGGTAGTCGGGATGGGGGGATTTTCTTGAAAATTTTCCTGTCGCATCCTTGAAAGACACTGAACTGCACTACCAAGTTTGATACTTAGCCCATCTTTTGCTATTTTGAGCTATGCTGCCATACACATACGCGCGCGCGTGAACATGTCCTAAACATTTTCAGGGGTCTCAAAACATATATTTCCGGTGAAATCTCGGAATCGAAATTTTGGATGGAATACAATATCTTCTCTGGGCATTGCACATACGTGCTAGAGAAAGTAAACATCTGAAATTTTCCATTCACATGCCTGTGTTTACTTGTTCTGCAATAAACCATCCTTACAAAAGCTTTTTCTTCCCGCTTCTTCAAATGGCTGAGATATACGTTAGCAGAAATGACATTAATACTTGGTTTCTTGTAAGTGGAAGGGAAAACTTTTTATGTATTCCATTCACATGCTTTTCTGTTCTGCAAACTATTATTACAAAATATTAAACGCGTATCTAGCTCATACAACCTGACATAAATATTACCAGAAATGGTCTTATTGCTTAGTTCTTTATAAATAAAAGGAAACTAAAGAAATAAACTAGCCTAAAGTAATACTTAAATTTTTTAAAAACTATCTATATGCGATTGACATAGAAATTTGATTCTCTTTGCATGGCTAGAAGTAAAACAAAAGTGATACGAAAAGAATGACGGGATGTCCTTTGAGAAAAGTATGAGTTTTAAAATCGAAACCAATAACAAAAGACATCTAGAAAATGGCTAACTCCACCAAAAATTGTAAATGATATAAATTGTTTGTGTAGTAAAATTTAATTTATCGTAATTTTGTGTAGTAAAATTTAATCTATCTCTTACGGTTTACCGGCTATCAAAAGTCCATTATGAAAAGTGCTTCAGAGGCTATTCTTACAAAATTCAAGATATATATTTTATTTGCCATTTTATTTGACACAAAAATATGTATTGGCATATATAGTGTGTTATAACCTACTCTACATTTTTGCGCAATAAGATTTTCTCTATCTCTTACGATTCCCCGGTTACGTAAATGCTTTCCAAAATGGAGAGAAATTTAGAGGCTATTCCCGGAGAAAACTTGGTAGTAAAATGAAATACCTTTTCTACTCTACCTATTTACGTACAAGGAAGAGAAGGAAATAATGGTTCGTATAAGGGTATATTCACAATCTTTTCCCATTCTGTGTTGATTTAAATATACACAAATAAAAATGAAATGGAAATTGCGTGCTATTTATGGACGCTCTCTAACTACTGTGGTTCTTAGCGTCGCATTCTAAATTGGACGTGAAATACCGCTTAATTTTGCTCAGAGTCCTCTCTATCAGGCCTGAGGTTCTTTTATGTGTCGTAAATCTTCGATACGGAACCAACGGATTTACTTCCCTTCCGATGGAAGTCACGCTAAGCATTTTAAACCCTCCGCCGGGTTTAAACCCGCAACCTTGGGTTTATGAAGTTGGCATGGTAACTATTATACCAGCGAGGCCGACTACACACACAAATAAAAGCCTATCTATTACATTACTATTTTGTGAAAACTTCCGTGCATTTTGATCTGTGGGGATGGCCAACGGTTTATTGTTTATTATATTGCCTTATGTTACAGAATTATTTTCACATTGTGTTTTTGTCATAGCTTTCAAAAAAAATTTAAATACTAACGACAGAAGCAAGTTTTAACATTTTAAGAAGGATGTTATGCATATATTCACGAAAAACGAAATGTGTGTCTTGCATTTTCTGGAAAGAATCTCAAATCTTTTTCATTCTGAATAAACTTTGCATTACTTGCAAACAGTGAGAGAGAGAGAGAGAGAGAGAGAGAGAGAGAGAGAGAGAGGAGAGAGCAACTTGTTACACCAAACTGTACATCTCGTCAAGATAATTTGGGCCAAATACATTTTGGTACATTTTTGTGATATTCCTGTTATTGGTTTAAATATTCCAATACTTACACTATTCGCAAATGGAAAAATCATTATGTTTTTACTCCTTACAAAGAGAACCTAATTTCCATACACTCATATAGCGACCGAATCATTATCACTTTAGTATTCCTATTCCCCTTACAACCTGATGTGTTCCATTCATATGAACAAATTATTAATTGAAAGCATATTCCTCAAGAGGTTCTCAGAAGCTGTTCCCAGAAAATCCAAATATAAACTTCATGTAGATATCTTTAATACACGATATTTTAATAAAAATCGTTAGTTATTTTTGAGGATATCAAAATTTTCGAAGTTTTGCCCCATGTAAAGGGTAGTTTGTGGTGGGGAAATTTTCCACAAAATGTTCGTGTCGCTTATTTGGAAGATATTATACTTAAATGCCCAGTTTGGTATTTTATCAACGTTTCGCTGTTGAGTTATCGTGTTCACAGATACACACAGACCTTTTTTTAAAAGTGATTATTTTTATACAGGGGACCCTAAAATATGCATTACCGGTGAAATCTCGGTTTAGAATATTTATGTGGTATACAATACCTTCTCTATATGTACATAGCACATATAAAGGAAGTAATAAGACAATATCTATTGTTTGTTTCGGTTAGCATGAAGTAAATAATACGTTTTTCTATGAAAGATTGTTAAAGAATGGTTAGAGAAATGCATATGAGCATTACACGCCAGATTCTTTACATTGCCTTTTTGAAAACGATTGAGTCTCTTTGCTGTATGAAGGAAAGACGCAGCCAAAACATTCGGAGAGAAAAATAAACCCAGTTGTATTCCCTGTAGCCGATTGATGACTGCACATGCAGAAGACAGGCGGTCTGGAATGACACTGATATATGTCAGCCTTACTCTAGATTGGATTAGAGGAGACAGATTTCTCTTCACGTCCTCCACAGCAGTGGAACAAAAGTCTGTGTTTGAATCAATGGAAATCAAAGTTTTTGTTTTATGTTTCTGTTTTGTTTTATAGAGAATATTTTGCCAATTAATAACTGGCTCCAAGTCAGGCCTTTGTACTCATTAATAGAACTCAGTCCGGGGTCACGAAATTGCCGGTTTGAGGTTCGGTACCCACAGAGTATAACTATATCGTGATGGAGAAGGTTTGGTCTCTACAGACCGTTTCGAAACGTGTTGCTCACTTCCTGGTCTCGTTCGCTTCCTGCTAGTAGATAAACCAGTGAACACTGCAAGACAGTGAAGATTGAAAAAAAATTACCGTTCGACAATGAACTTATGGATGATTAAAACATATTTTGAGTGTCAGAGGCAGAGCCTTTTCTTTCGATACAGTAAAGAAGTACCATTTTGTAATTCACTGCAATGAATTCATTGCAAAATACAATTATGTCTATTGTCTTTTCAAATCCCTGCACTTATTATCCTGATTTTTTTTTGTTTCAAGCCTTATACTTTTATTTGTTAAAGTACAAGACGTTTTTATTTACTGATCACATTAGAAATATAGTCGCCCTTCATGGTGTAGTGGTTACCATGCTAACCTCATATACCCAAGGTCGCGGGCTCAAACCCGGCAGAGGACCATGGATTTTCGGAAGTAAAAATCCTTGGCATGACTTCTTTCGGAAGAGAAGTAAAGCCGTTGGTCCCGTGTCGTAGATTGATGACACGTAATAAAACCTGATGAAGAGGACTCTGAGCAAAATTAAGTGGCCTTTTATGCCCAATACAGAATGGGACGCTGAGAACCAAAGTAGTTAATGAGCATCTATAAATAATGCTCAATTTCCATTTCTATTATGAAATCATTGTTTTATTATGTTACTGTATGAATTAGAACGATGCATATTATGTCAAAACATATAATGCGCCACTTTTGGAACAGATTATACCTCATAACCCATTCTCACTGCCCTCTCTTTATGCCACTGACTGCTCTGTGTGATCATAACTGTGTGCGCTTGGGAACCCAAAACCGAGCTCTACTCATGAACGTTATCAACGAAATGCATCACTCATATTATGCTTCTAGTCTCCAACTGTTCAGTCGTTTCCAAACAATGAGTTTAAAAGCAAAAGGAATTACAAAATCACCGCGACTGATAACGAGTAACTGCAGCAATGCAGTAAATATGCTTCCTGGAGAAAATATCGGAAAAGCTGTGTGGAAAATTAAATTAATTTTAGTTTTATTTATAGATGTTCTTTAACTGCTGTGGTTCTAAGTCTCATTCTACATCGGGCGTGAAAGACCGCATAATTTTGCTCGGAGGCAGCTTTAGTAGACTTGAGGTTCTACGATTCTGCTAAGGCTTTTTACGCTTGAAAAAAATGCCATTGTCTCCCCCCGGATTTGAACCCGAGACCTTAAGAACCAGAGGCTAACATGTTATTCTTAAACCACGAGTGACGAGTTTCGTGAATTATTACATACCTACCATTTTTTTTTATTTAACTTTCTCTTCTACTTATAGTAAGCAGAGGAAATATTGCATTCAATCCAAAATTTGGATACTAATATTTCACCAGAAATAAACGTTCTGAGATTTCTTGAATCCAAAACAAAGCATTTAAGAAAATGGTTATTGTGTGCCCGCGTTTTGTAAATAGCATAACTAAAAATGAAAAGTCGATTAAATACTAAACTTAAATACAACAAAGATGTGACATGAATATTTTACAAGAAAATACCCCTACTGCAAACTACCTCTTATGTGGAACATTTTTCGAAACTGTTTCATTTTTTTAAAAAAAATGGCTTTAACGGTTTTTGATTAAAGCGCCACACATTAAAATATTTTCATGACAAATGAGGTATATAATATTTTGAATTTTCTAGAAATAATCTCTGAGGTCCCCTTCACAGTGGGTGGCTTTTGCATAACTGGTAAGCTACAACAGATAGACAAAATTTTATTATACAAAAATGTAGATGTCAAAGTCGAAAGTTTATTTCAGAAACATTATATATTCCTTTTTATTGTTTAAATTTTCTGATACTTATGCTTCACTCAAATCGTAAATTGCTATTTGTATTTTTTATCCTCGTCGTGCAAAATGTAATTTTGGTAGTGATTCGTTCTAGAAAGTTTGACTATTGCTTAAGTCTGGTGAAATAACCTATGCTCATTGTATCCACAAGGAAATATGTAATGAAGCTATTTCTGCTAATGCTTATCTAGATTAGCATGAAGTACATAAAAGAATTGGATTTTAAAAGAATAGACTTTTTAGAATAGGTAGCGAAAGTTAGCTGAATCAAACACATCACATTTTCAACTACTATTTGTAATGCAGTGGCAAATATAAACTGAAGAAGCTGAAGTCTTATCTAAACGCGAGATAAACATTAGGAAAACCGGTCTTATTTCTTAGTTCCTTATAAGTAGGATGGAAATAAGGGAATTACACTAGACTAAAGTGACAGTCAAATGTTTTAAAATGTGTTTTGAAATTCGTTTCTTTGCATGGCCAAGTGTTGACAAGTTCCTGTATGAGAAAAGTTTCAAGTATTTTGAAACTGAAGTCAATAACAAGGAATATCTCGAAATCTGCTAACTCCACGAAAAATATGTATATGACTTAATTGTGTGTTTTATCGAGATCTACATTTTTTGTGGATTAAGTTTTTGTCTATCTCTTACGGTTTACCAGTTCAATTAAAATCATCCAGAATAAACAGTTCTTCAGAGGCTATTTCCAGCAAATTCATGATATACATTTTGTTTGTAATGTAAACATCTTAAATATAAGAGATTTTAATCGAAATCATTACAGCCATTTCTGAGAAAATCAAAATTTTCGAAAATTTTTTCCATGTAAAAGGTAGTTTGGAGTAGGGAGGATTTTCCTGAAAATCTTTGTGTCACATCCTTGAAAGATGCTGACTTAAATATAAAGTTTGGTATTTAATGCACACATACACACACACACATAGAAGCACACGTGTGCGGACATTTCTAAAATGCTTTTTTTTTGTATTCAGGAGGTCCCAAAACATGTATTTCCGATGAAATCTGGGTATGAAATTTTATGGATGCAATACAATACCTTCTCTATATGTACATAGTGCATGTAGAGAAAGTAATATATTCTCATAAACCCAGACAGCAAGGCTACTCTTAAAGCTCTCAATTTCCATTAGTTCAAATCCTAAACACTATGGGAATTTCACAAACACTTGCCAAATCTCTCCTGTGTGATATCATATGATTGCAGTAGGTACCTAGACTTACAGGTATTGCAGGAAGTGAGAAAACTGATGTCTTAGCAAATAAAGAAGCATAATATATCTTTAGAGACAAACCTGTCTACAGAATAAGATCTTTAGAAGCAAAAGTAAAAAAAAACATTGGTTACAAAAGAAACTTAAAAGAAATAGAAAATAATTTCCACAAATATTACATGGAAATGATGAATAAGCTTGAGAAAAGTTAAGTAACTTATTTAGCCTTAACTTGGAGATGGACATAGAATGTATAGGACACATCTGAAAATTATGGGGCTACATCAAACAGAACCTCTTTGCCGCCTACGTTTACAAATCAATGAAATATATTGTATTAGAATGTAAAACTACAGAATGGAAGAGACCACATTCTTGGAGCCACTGCACAATTAGAAACAGCATCTAATGTAATGAGACAATTGCTAAATCTTATTTAACATACACATAATATTAATCTTTAGATTAGAAAACAGGAAGCAGACAAAAAGTCTTTAAGGGTTGAAGTGCCTAGGGGAAACCTGTTTCCAAATTAGTCATAGTTTGAAATCTGCGTGAAAGAAAACTATGTTGTAGTATGTCTTATCATGTGCTGCACATTCAAGCTATTACTTTGAATCTAAAGTCTGTTTTCCCAAAAGTATATATATTTACAAACACCTACCATGAAATGTTTCCTTCACAGTCTCTTTATCATTTCTTGTTTTAGAATTTTTGGGCAGCAAAATCAGAATATTTAGCTACCTAATTCTACAGCTCATTTATATTTATTTGCAGCATATTCATTAAATTTAAGCGGACAAGATAGTCTGCACATATGGAAATTACACCTTAAATGAGTTGAATTACCACTGCTCTTAAAGTATTATATTGTGTTTAGAGAAATTTGTATGAATTATTCTATTAATCATAGCAAATATTTCAAGTGGTTATTTACATTAATAGCTTATGAAGTTGATTCTTAAAAACTATTTCATTCGGCAGAAAAATAATAACATGAGAATTTGTGTACCTTTTTCTCTGATACTACTTGCAATACATAATCACACTTATGCACGCTTTTTCTTAGTATAATCAGCTATCTTCTGAACCTCAATTATTTAGCTATGATACAATTTCAGTAGAAATTAAAAAAGTAATATATTTGCAATTCAAAAAAACTAAAAATGTGAAAAATTTACAATGTTGTTGCTTTCTTAATAAGATCAATATATACTATAACATGATTGTGGTTCACAAAGCTCAACTATGTGCTGTATATGGTGTGCACTGAAAATTTCAGCTTTGCAGCTCTCCTAGTTTTTAAAAAAAAGATGTAAGTATTCAAAAATGCTGTTTTGAGAAAACATTTAAAGACACACATGTTATAAAAAGGGCATTGCATAACATCTTTAAAGAAATACAGACTAGCATTTAAATTACATTTAAATGCATTAAAATACTCTTAACCTCACAAAAGTATACATTTTCTAACTAGAAAATAAAGGTTTTATTACCGCCTAAAGCAAAAATGTTATTTTTTACCATTTCAGAGTACCTACCTTGTCCCCTTAAATACAGTTTTCTCTATGTTTAAATAAGTTTAACAATATACTTTACAGGCTAGGTAGTTTTTTCTATAAAATATAAAATACAGGTAATATAATGATGCACTATGAAATTAAAATCCTGATGATGACAAGAAAAATAGTTAAATTTTAAGGAACCTAAACATATAAGTTGATAAGTAATATCACTTATAATTACTAACAATAATTCAAATTATTAACAAGTAAATTTTTACTTCATCAAGCATGGACCATAAACAAAGGATTTTCTCATAAAAATGGTTTACACATAAATTATTTTAAAAAATAGGTTTCGTGATTCAATCCACTGTAGACTAAAGGAAATCTATATGATTTAACAAAATTCAATTTCCTTGCCCACTTGAGCAAACTCTAACAGCCAGTACAATGCATGTATTTCTTAGTGCTGCAATACCTTTCAAACAGAAGCAAAGAAAGAAATAAAGAAGAAACTAATAAAGGGAGGGAGGGAGGAAAGAAAGAAAGAAAGAAAGAAAGAAAGAAAAAAAGAAAGAAAGAAAAAAAGAAAGAAAGGAAGAAGATAGGAAGGTAGGAAGGAAGGAAGGAAGGAAGGAAGAAACCATAAGAGATACGTGGATATACAGTTTGCAACAATACTTCTCCTATATGGATATGGGTAAATTTAGACTGTTTAATATTTGAATCTCAATTATTCAGGCGTAACAAATTAAACCTTCCCTTAATAACTTCAATTCATCTCAAGGCTTAATGTTATAACTTATAATGCAACTTTTTATAAATCAATATGCAAAATCTACCAACAATTTTTCCTCTCTCTGTTCTCTAAATTGCTTTAATGTCTATGAAAGGAACCTAATTGCTTGTTAACAAATGTTCATTGAGACAAGTAATTAATATGCTACAATGTGACTTCTCTTCAAGAAAATGTTCTAATCTTTTGACTTCTGAAAAACACCAAAATTTAATTGGCGAGTTATTTATGGACGCTCTTTAACTACTGTGGTTCTCAGTGTCCCATTCTAAATTAGGCGTGAAAGATCACTTAATTTTGCTCAGAGACTTCTCTATCAGTCTTGAAGTTCTTTTACGTAAATCTATAACACAGAACCGTGGTTTTACTTCCCATCCGAAGGATTTTTATGCCCAAAAAAAATCCATGGTCCTTCACCGGTCTTGAACCCGTGATCTTGGGTATATGAAGTTAGCATGGTAACCATTACACCACAGAAGGCAACAAACGACACCTAGTATGTTTAAGTGGTTAATATACAAAATTTGTTTTCATGTGCATCTCTTAATATTTGTAATAGTACTGTTAATGACCAAGATCCGTGTGTTTACCGGGTGAGGGGTACACTGTTAAGTGGGGACAAATCAAAATGGTATGTGATGCTTGTGTATGCGTTTCCTATAATTACACCATCCAGTGGTGGTGCCATCACTTCTGAGCATATTAAAACTCACATTACAATAAAATTCTTACCCTTAAGGTGAATGATGGGTGAACTTTATGATTTCCACAGTTTCATCACTACAGGCTTCATGTTTTCTACTCACATCAGGGTATAAAATACACCTCTGTCAAATTTGTTTCCTTAGATGTAAAACAACATGCATTTTTCAAAATTCATATTCTTGTACAGTTCTTGAGTACAATGTCTAAACTTTTTGACAGTTCATAGAAAAGATTCAAGCACCAGATTTTCCTATCTTGTTTACACAGGAACAAAAGATCTGACTTGTTCCGTTCACATGACTTTCTCAAGCTGTTCCACAAGTAAACATTTCTTACAAAAGATTATTCTTTTATCCACATGATGCTAATCAAGATAAACAGCAGAATTGGTGTTATTACTTGCTTCTTTATGAGTAGAAGAAGGGAAGTAAGGGAATACACTAGGCTAAAGCAATTGTCAAATCCTTTAAAAGCCAGTAGCAATATGAAACAATTGAAATTTGGTTCTCTTTGCTTGCTAGGAGTAAACAAAGAGAGACAAAAGTAAGATAGGTGACTCCCTATTTGAGAAAAGTTTTAAGACGCCTAAAACTGAAACCAATAATACAGAATATCTTGAAAAGATAATTCAATAACAAAAGTGCATTTAACATAAATGGTGTGTTTTAACGAGATCTACAGTTTTGGTGTGGTAAGATTTTGTCTATCTCTTACAGTTTACTAGTTTTACAAAAGACATCCAGAATGAAGAGTTGTTTATGTGTTATTCCCGGAATTCAAGATACACATTTTGTTTGTCATAAAATATATTAAGCATATTGTATTTTAATCAACATCGTTAGAGCCAATTTCGAGAAAATCAAAATTTTTGAAAAATATTCCATACAAAGGGTAGTTGAAGGGAGATTTTCCTGAAAATCTTTGTGTCACATCCTTGGAAGATACTGAACTTAAATACCAAGTTTAGTATTTAACCAGCATTTAATTTCTTAGTTAGTCTGTCCACAGGCACATATGTGTGCAGGGATCATCTTCTAAAAATTGTTTTCTTGAATTCAGAGAACTCTAGAATATGTAGGTATTTCCGGTGAAATCTCAGTATCAAATTGTTGGATGGAATACAATACCTTCTATATCCACTATCTACTGCAAAAGCAAAATTTCAAAATCTTTTACTATTTCATCCTATTTCATTTTTTTATTTTAAAAATTAATGCTCTAATAAAAATAATCAATCATAAGTTTTATTAAACAGGGCTTTGAGAACAGTTAAAGTTTCAAATTTGTAGTATGTATTTTGTGGATTAAATTAAGATTTGAATTTTGAGATATTTTTAAAAAATTAAGTATAAAAATGACTTAAATACCTCTACTAAGGGGCATATAAATAGTACAGACATATTTGATTAAAATAAGGCAACTTTCAGACATCAAAGGAATTGAAATGTCTTTTAATATATTTTAATATACTTAGTGTCTCCCCATAAAAGCATATTTTAACTGAAAATGGCTGAAATTTCACCCATCACCACCTTAAAATGATGTAGCATACTTAGATTAGACAAGCAGCTTCATTCAATAAGGTTTGACAAACAGTTGTGCTGTATTTTTCTTTATGTCTTCTTTGAAAACTCTGATATGCCACTTGTTACCTGACTGCTTTCCTTCACCCTCTCCACAGAGTCATTTCTTCTTTATGTAAACTTATTCGCATTCTGTTCCAGCCCACATGGAACTTGGACACATTATACATGCTTATGTTTTTATGTATTATACATTAACATTAATGCTTTTATTACTCTTATACTAGCATATTCTATGTCATACTGCTCTGTTTCCCATATGTTCAATATAATGTGAGTCTGAACAAAAAACATTATTTATAAAATATATGATACATTCATATGACTTTCTCTACTCACTCTTGTACAGACTATTCCTATAATCCTTACTATAATTCCTTCTATCTACTTCATATTAATGAAAATAAATATTTGTAGAAATTGTCACATTGCACATTTCTATGCAGGTACAAGGGGATTAAGGGAATACAGTATGATTTAAGTGATAGTCAAATCTATTATGAGCTGGTTACTATTAATGGCTTAGAAGTTCCATTCTCATTACATAGCCAGAGAGAAAGAATAAAACAAATGCTTTTTTGTTTGAGAAGAGTAACTATTTTAAAGTTCAAACCGATGACAAGGAATCTCTTGGAATTTAATAACTCAGAAAAAAACAAAAAACAAGGAAAAACAACGAAAAGATGGGCAGACCAATTTGGAGGCCGAATGGATTGAAAAGTCCAAAACCGTGAAGCAGAAGAAGGAGAAAAAAAAAAGAATCAAGATATTTTACATAAATTGTATACTTTAGTAAGATCTACATTTTTAGTGTAGAAGATTTTATCTATCTCTTACTGTTTACCATTATGCAAAAGTCAACAGGGCTGCAGAGGCCATTCCTAGAAGATTCAGTATATAAATTTTAATTAAACATATGTTATTTAAAGCAAAATTGTAGATCCATTTTGGGAAAATAAAATTTTGGAAACATTTTGGGGAGCGGGAATTTTATTGACAATCGTTGTATTACATCTTTGGAAGATACTGAACTGAAATATCAATTTTGGTGTTTAACCAACTTTTCACTTTTGAGTTAACTACTCACACACACACACACACACATACACATACATACACGCACGCGCGGGACGAGGAGTAATACGATTAAAAACATGCATTTTTGGTGAAATTTTGGTAGCACATTTTTGGGTAGAATACAATTTTGTCTACATACTTAAATACGTAATAGAAAACCAAAAGTAAAATCGAGAACTAGCGCGGGAATAAATGAGAATATTGATAATATAGAAAAACTCTAGATCCTAGGCGCCCATATGTACTTACAGTGTGTTAGATAAGCATTAATTACTGCAAGCCTTATACTTAACAAGGTACGAAAGTAACAACATTACCTGACTGTTTATGGCGCTGTTTGCAAACTTTTCACCTTTCCTGCACGAAAGAGTTGATTAATGTTACCGAACACACGTTCATCACTGTAAATTTGTAACTTGTAATTCGTGCCAAATTTGGCTACCAATATGATGCTCAAACAGGTAACAGAAAAAGTTAGAATATGGAATCTTGGACGTACAGAGCAGGCTTAATTAATTAAGGAAAATTGCGCTGTTAAATTAAGATATGAAATTCAAACATAACACTACGTAATAGAGCATACTCAATAAAATGTTAATTTAAAAAAAAGTTGAAATTTTCTACTTTGCTTGTGGCAGCCTGGTTTGTTTTGTTTTGATCAACTTCAATATGGCTGCTGGAGGAGTATGATGAGTCTGTTAAATAAAATACGTTAATAATAGTATTACTGTTGCATAACTATTGGTTTGTAAAGGAAAACTGAACAATAAGACCGACATCCGTATTCATAAAAGGAGTTTTAGGTACAATTTCTGCGCTTATCTCTTGTTTAAATATAAGTATAAGGTTAGTTCTATGCAACCTAACCAGGACGAATTTATTTTAGCCTGATACTTGTAGCTTATGCGCATAGTTTTGTTGTCAGTTGCATTCTTATAGATAGCTGTATTTTACAAATAGCATGTGGCTCTTAGTTGTAGCTAATTCGTCTGCATAAATTTCAGGATGTCGAAACGGAAGTTAGAAGATGAACTTGAAGAGGATTGGTATGACGGTGACCCTAAAGTTGCTAAGCCAGGGGTTAAGAAAAATTCTCTAGACTCTGACGAAGAGGATGATGTAGAAGAAAAAGCATATGATATTTTAGCAGAAGACGATATTGAAGGTGCTCACTAACCACTGCTTTCTTTTAGAATCAAACCATAAAAATTGTTCATAGGCGGACACAGAGAGGGACCCTTCCCGCCTTAACTAAAGAAATCAATGGCATTTATTGTATTTAAGGTTATGTTTTGCTTTGGTGAAATCAAAACCAACAATTTTATTTCTGGATAGGTAGAGTCAGACTGAAAAATTCAAAGCCATAACTGGGATTTGAACCGCAAATTTTCCAGTCTCTAGCTGGTTGCACTGAGGTACCATGACACCATGCTGATATGCATATTTCCCGGTAAACTACAAGGTGATCTCAAATTATTTTGAAATCTCATATGCCAATTTAAGTCCCAGGTTTCGTAGTTAAGCCAACTATTAGATCAGTTAGTGTTAATTTAATTGTTTTTTCACACAAGCTATGTGTAGGACCATGGCAATATGCCAGCACAGCATTAAATTTCTCAACTTACTCGCATGTTTCCCGGTGAAGTACAAGATGATCTCTAATTATTTTGAAAAGACATACCCTAATGGCATAAGTATAAGTTCATAGTTTAGCCAACTATTAGCCAGTGTTACTAATCTCCTAACACACCTTGTAAGAATTTGACTTTTAATCCCTGGTTTTTGACATTAATTGCACTTTCTATATATAGCTGCTTATCACAGTATTAGGTATAGTAAGATTCCAGAACAGACTTGTTGACAATGCCTGCACTTTGCAAGTCAGATACAGTATTATGAATTTACCATTCATCTGAGTTTGAAAGTTTTGCATATGGAATTTCATTCAGACCTATAACTCTCACACAAACTTCTGCATTCCAGGAATTCTCTGAATTTTCATCCCACCATTTGTCGAAAGACTGTTAAGCATCTTCAACCATAATGCTTGGTATACAATTCAGTGTATTCATTTTTTATAGTGAGAAGTGAACAGTCTAACCACTCGACCACGGCGCAGCCACTTTTATTCATTGTACTCTCTTCTGTACAACATCGACAAAGTCATGAGTACTTTAGATTGATTTACTTGGTTGCTTTACTTCACTATCTGTTCCATCCACAGCACCCTTCCCATGTGATGTGGTAAAGAAGTGCAATGTCATTGAAAAGTTTAGTTGTGTAGCTATGTATGTCAGATTATAGAAAACGAAACAATGACCCTATGCTTTTACCTATAGAAAAATTTGAAGGAATAATATACATTTTATTTTATATGCATAAACAGTAACCTAACGGTAAGAAATTTACACTATGCCATAGAGCCTTTTGATAATCAATTTTCCTATTATCAGAAGCTTTCATTTCTATTCAGTAATTTTCGATACAGCCATTCTTATTTAAAGCTTTACATGACAGAATAAAGATGGCAGGAAATTGAAATAGTTAAAAATCTAGTAGGTATTAACATAACCTGTGTATATAAAATTGGAATTGAGTGTTATTTATGGATGCTCTTTAACTGCTGTGGTCTTAATTGCCCAATCTATATGAAAGACTGCTTAATTTTGCTCAGAAGCCTCTTTTCAGGCTTGAGTTTCTTTTACGTGCTGTAAATCTAGGACATAGGACTACCAGCTATATTTCCCTCCAAAGGCCATGCTAAGGATTTTTGCACCCGAGGAAATCTATTCCACAGGCTAAATCCTGACATGCATGCATTCCAGTATTTATACTGCAGTAGGGAAGTTGTGCTTATTCTGCAAGTTAATCTTAGATGTTTGGATTGGTAAATACTTTAAGGAAATTTAATCCCTCATCAGTTTTTTCTATAACTGTTGTTATTACAAATGCTGTTGTTCTTGAAACACTACTCTGCTGGGCTCCTATTTCTTCTCCAATACCATTCTGAAAGCTTTGATCTGCCAGATACCTAAAAAATCCTCATTTATACTTTCTCTACATGTACAATGTATATAGTGTATAGAGGAAATATTGTATTCTAACCAAAAATACATATCAAGATTTCATCAGAAATATATGCTTTGAGATCCCCTCAATCCAAAAAAGTATTTTTAGTAAAATGTCTGTGTGGGTGGGTGGGTGGGTGGGTGGGTGGGTGGGTGTGTGTGTGTGTGTGTGTGTGTGTGTGTGCACGCGTGCGCGTTATGGACAGCATTGGTCAAAACGAAAAGATTGTTAACTACCAAACTTGGTGTTTAAGTTTAGTATCTTCCCAGGATGAGACACAAAGATTTTCAAAAAAATCAAGCCCACACCAAACTATCCTTTACAAGGAAAAATTTTTGAAAATTTAATTTTTCTCAAAAATAGCGCTTTAACGATTTTGGTTAAAATATGCTATATTAAAGATATTTACATCACAAATAAACTGTATATTTTGAATTTTCTGGGAATAGCCTCTGAAGATCACTTTATTCTGGTTGAGTTTTGCAGAATTTTGCATAACAGTTAAATTTACCACAAAAAAATTTAGATCTTGCTAAAACACATGATTTATGTCCTGTATGTTTTTTATATGAAGCTGGCCATTTCTGAGATATTCCTTGTCATTGGTTTCAATTTTAAATGAAACTTTTAAAGTCAATAATGACATTTCGTTTCATTACCCAGATAAAGATTTATTCAGGGGTTTTCCCTTATCCTGAGAAGACAATTATCAAGTAACTTTCAGCTCCATGGAGCTAGAGGTCAGTCATTTGAGCATCATTTAACCGATTTCATTCATCGTCCAATATGACCAACCAGGTTAAAGCCATTAAGGCACAAAAAAAAAAAAAAAAAAAAGACAACAGAAAAAACATTAGAACTTGGTTTGTTGACATCTATAATCCTGTCATAACACTGTTTTAGTTCCAAAAATCACTGTGAGGTTAATATTTTATTACATAGGACAAGAAGAGGGTGGTGGAGGTTATGATGGTGATGTAAAGATAACACCTTTCAATATGAAAGAGGAATTAGAAGAAGGTCATTTCGATACAGATGGAAACTATCACTGGAACAAAGATGGCAAGCTCATTCGTGATAATTGGCTGGAAAATATTGATTGGGTAAAGGTAGGTGGAATTAAAAAATGATATGCAGTATGTTTGTACAAGAGCATTAATGACCAAAGTAATGGATATTAAGCTATTTATTGATACTACTGTTTGTTCAATGTTAAATTTACATTAAAGAACAATTTTATAAATATGTAATGCCTCTGAATCTATACATTTTGTTTGCATAATTTCTTAATATCAAAATATATAACTCTTAAAATGGACCATACATGTTTGACATTAAAAGAGCCAATATATTAGCACAGAAACCTTGTAGGGGCAATATTAAAGGTGTAACTTATTTTTTTTATCTTACCAAATGTGGTTTGTTTTGAAACATGCCAATACGTCTATGCATATGTAATCTCAGGTATTAATACTAATTATTCAAGTAACTAATATAAATGGTTCTTCCCAATTTTATTCAGAAGATTTCCACCTATGAAGTGCATAAATGAAGTTCAGCAAAGAAAAAACTGAAAATATGTACTAGTTGGCTTGTTAATATTGAAGAATGTGGCGTTTTTAAACTATTTGATGGCTTCCAGATAAAGAAGAAAGAGCCTTCAACAGAGGAAAATAAGGATGGTAATGAAAGTGAAAGTGATTACTCTAGTGCTGCATCTCCATTTGATCATATAGCTGCTTATAAACAAATGCTGGAGCTAATGAAACCTGGTGAATCAGTAGCAAAGTCTCTAAGAAGGCTTGGTAAGTTCATCAGTTATGTTCGTTTTTCAGTAGATTTTCTCTGCTTCCCCCATGTTTCCTTCTCTCCCTCCTTTCTTCCTTTTTGAAATCTGAAAATACTGTAGAATTAGTTTAACTAATTAAAGATAAAAGCTATGTCAGATGGTCAATTTAAATGATTTTAAGCAGCAAAAGTAAATAAATAATTTTATCCCAAATGTATGCATCTTGAATAATTGCTGCAGCTATATCACACCATCTTTTGATAAGCATTATAACTGTAATTGATTCACTGCTTTGTTTTATAAAATAGAAGGCAACCTGAAAACATAAAGTTTATTATTATTATTATTATTATTATTATTATTATTATTATTATTATTATTGTTATTATTATTATAGTACTACTATTATTCTATTTTTTTTTTCTCTACTTATTTTATGTTACTTCAACTGTGGATGTTAGGAGATTACTCATTGCTCAGTGTCTGGTGGACAGTTAACCTTCTAGGTCTTATCTCTATATCACATCATCTTGCTATTTCATGTGTCCGCAAAGACATTATGGTCTAGTTGGGATAAGTTGGCAAAGATTTTTAGAAAAATAGAGCAATGCTCACCCTTTCGGTCACATGCAGTGTTATGACAAATCTCTCAGGGAGAAGGGATTGTATTCCAGGAATCTGTACACTTGACGAAGCAGTGATGGCACTCTTGACTTTCTGTGTATATTTGTTTTCTTCTTCTTCATGTTCATCTTTTTCTAAGTCTTAAGTTAATTACAAAGTTTCCAGAACATCGTCTACCAGACCATCCTTCTCCAAATAATAATGTTCCACCTTTTTTTACATGCTCACACACATTTAACCAATTTCAGCAACAACTTTTAACATTGCATTGTGTAATAGAATTTCAACGTCTGAAGATTTAAAAGTTAGGTCGTGTTTTGCAACATTCCCCTTAATTTGCACCCATATTAATTCAATGGCCTGAAAACCACAATGATACACTTGCAGCCACACTATTTCATGCCCTCTATCTTTAGCTATTGCATCTATTTCATATGTCTTAACTTTATCCTTATTCAATTTTATCAATTCATAGAATACTGGTTTTGTTGAGAAAGGGTCATAATTAATATTTTTTTCTTGTAGCCATGCCTGCATATCCAATTTCTTGGATATTTATTTAGTTCCCTTGATTGATACAACACGTCGTCTATAACAATAAGGAATATTTGGAAGAAGCTGGTTTATAAACTACTCTTTAAATACATCAGCATTCATTTCTTAATGATAGTCTTGAATGGATTTCTCAAGTGAAATACTTAAAGAGCTCCAGGAATAAATCTGCTTGAAGACCCAGCATGAACAATGATGAATTGCTTTCCTTTACCTAAGGGCATTTTAAGTGGGCATCATAGTCTCCATCTCGTCCCTCAGACATCCATGTCTTACTTTTGGTGTGATTTATGTCAACCATGTTTCATCTTGTTATGTGACGGAAGTTCTTTTGTTTGTATGGACAGGAGTTGACAAATATCCGTTTGAGTTTTTTAATGCTGAAACCAAAAACAAGGAATATCTCAAAAACTATCAACTCCACGAAAAAAATGTATATAACATAAATTGTGTGTTTTAACATGCTTTACATTTTTTTTTTTTTTTTGTAAGTTTTTGTAAATCTCTTATGGTTTAGCAGTTATGTTATACAGCAGGAAAAAAACAACAGTTGAAGCAGGAAAGCATGCTAATTCTCCATTACCACAGAAAACAAAGACAATACAGTTGGCCAGATGGGTTAAGTCATTTTTTGGGAAAGTGATTCCGTTATTAGATTTTCTTCCTACTTGTCAAATTGTGCTAACCTCTTGTACCAATTACACCAAAAAATATGTGAAAAAGTCCAGCTTTAATGAAAGTCATTTTACATTAGCACATATTTTATTGCCATTGCAAAAATACATGAGTGAGATAAAAATTGTTGCCAACTCACCTTATTCATTTGAAATTACTTCATCAGAGTTCCATCTCTTTCCTAAGCAAAAGTTTCCTCGATTGTGGAGATTCTCGATGATAAATGAAGCTAAAGAATATTTTGCAGTTCCAAAGAAATCTAATTTTTGAGATGGAATAAAGGCAGTGGAACATTGATAGACTTAGTGCATTAGCATTCTGGTGGACTGTATTGAAAAATAAAAATAATTTGAACAAGATCAGTGGTTATTTTGTTGGTAATCCTGAGAACTTATTAAATTAGCCTCATGTATTATGTACTTGGGAATACTTTATTGACAATGAATAACTTGACAGCATTTAGGTGAAGAAAAAAAAAATTCTTTTGAAAACAGTTTTATCATATGCATAAATAAATCATTATAACATTGTTCCATTTTCAGGTGGCAAACGGAACATGTCTGCATCAGAAAGGTGGAAATTAAAGAAGGCAGGGCATGATGTCAGTAATGAAGGCAACCAGCAGCAAGTGACAGACCTGACAGAACTGGCCAACAGTGTTCTTACAAACACTGGAAACATGGACGTGTACCAGGAAAGCTATGAGCAAATATCTAAAAAGGTGAGCTTGAATACAATGCTGTTGTAGATTTATATGTCCAAGCTTATTTAAGAATCACCTCATTATGTAGGTCATTTCACTATGTAAAGAGGTGACATTTAAGAGGTATCACAATAAAACATCAGCATAACTTTAACAAAAGCAAAGAACCTTGTTTCCTGTTATCTTAATGCTGCATTCACAATGGCTCACATTTGCATAAATATGGCCATGTAAACTTGAATATTTCCAAGCTCCAAGTTTATGATCATTCTTCCATCTCACATCAGATCTTCCATTGCCATATGTTAACTTGCTGTCTTTTTGTGTAAGATCACGTGCTAGGAATCATTAGACTATCTATAAATATCACAGAAAAACAAAACAAATTGTGACAGTGTGTGGTTCTTATGTATGATTTTAACTTCCTTTAACACTATATTATGTTAACGTCCTTTAACCTAGTTGGTCATATCGGATGATGAATGAAATTGATGAAATGATGCTCAAATGATCTCGGGGTCCATGGAGCTTAAAGTTACTCTACATTCGTCTTCTCAGGATAAGGGAAAACCCCCCAAAAAAACCTTATCTGGGTAACTCACCCTAAGCAAGATTCGAACTCACGACCTGTAGAATGTCAAGCAGACACACTACCACCACATTACCCAGGCGGGCCTGTATAATGTTATTTAGAATAGGTGGTTCAAAATCACAGTTCTCTCTCAAATGGTGTACATGCAGTACCCCCATTCTGGTAGCACCTTTGAGTTCCATGTTGCTACAAAAATGGACAAACAATAATGTTTTGCTCACAGCAGTAAATAACAATGTCAAAATGGCTGAACTTGGTTCCTTTACTGATAGAACCAGTTGAAAAATGCAATGCCACAGTTCTCTTGCTCTTTGTGTGGCTGCTCTAACCATTGAGCTGCTGTGATAATATGCTGGTATGACATTCAAACCCTTTTAACTGATTCAGGTGTTACTTTTTTTATCCAGTTAACCAACCAGTATATCTCATAACGTTAGAGAACACTGTAATGGCGATTTACATATTATGAGTAGGTACTTAGTATCCAGGTAATATTCACATAACTGTGCCAACTGTTGGGCAGTTTTGTTCTTTATTATATTGATGATATGGTTATGCTGGTTCCTTTAGTTTAAATAAGCATGATATCAGACAGCAGTCTAAGGTATATAACATCTATAATTTTCAAATCTCTTCCTAATTATGTAGAATCAGCAAATATAGTTTTTAGAGATGTGCAAAAAATTGGAGCAGAGGCTTGTCACATTACGATCTTTGCAGAGCATATCTTTTGAAATAGAAGTGCAGTTATTGATGCTGAGACTCCTTTTTCAGTTCTCGTTAGAAAAATCAGTTAAAGAACTAAATGTCTTTAAGAAAGACATGATCATTGATCAGTTAAAGAATTTTATGATTGTGGAGAGCACTGTGCACCTACAAAGGAACATGTGTGCTACAAGAAATAATTGAGTACACTGTTGAAATTACATCCTTGCACAAAATTAAGAGAAAACTTGGTTTCTGATGCTGTGCGGTTGACTTATACATTGGGCATCATATGCGGTGATGTTGGGTGCCCTGTGTGGTGGCCTTATCCCCACATTCAAAACACCAGATGCTGAGTTCTCTGCTTCGAGCCCAGATTGATGACGTTGGCAAGACTCACTCCACTACCTATGAGTAAACCCACATACCTGGTGATGTGAATCTACTACCGGTGAATTTACCTCGGCATTACCCAGCCTGCACGATGGTTGACTCTCTCAGGGTGGTGCAGCTAATGGGGGTAGTTCAGGGAGTGATCTTATGTTATAATGAAGACATGCGTAACTTTCCTGGAGTTTATTTCTTACTAGGAGATGCGAGATAAGCACTTTGCTTTACAATTCTGCTAACTTAAACACTTGTTAGGAACTTTAATATACATGTAATTATATTTACTTCTTCTTCCTTGATTCTGCTTTTTACAATATAATTTAACACACGTCACTGACTTTAAATACACTTAGAGTGCTGGAGACTACTAAATTTTCGTTACAAGTTACCATGCTTAACTTTGTGCGAAGAAGTGACGTTCAACCAGACAACCGACAGCAAGACAGTATTACAATTAACAGATGGTGACAGACAGTCGATAGCAGATAGAAGACAGCAAAATGATATGCCTTCTTGGGCTCTTTATATACTAAAAATACTATCATGATGGCTTCCTTCTGATTGGACAGAAAGGCCGCGCAATTGACTTAAATATTACCCAAAAGTCATTTTTCTCATCCCAGGATATTACCCAAAAGTCATTTTTCTCATCCCAGGGTGTACTTTAACACGTGACACGTTTTGTACAATGGAAAATTACTGTCTTCCGAATTTTAAGGTTTACCCCCGTCGTAACCCAGTTGTATGTGACTGGACATAAGAAACCTTTCTAACTAAGTGCTTCTCACACCCTTCTACTATCTTGGTGTCAGCTTTCTATTTCTGCTCCAGCTGAATTTACTCTGTTAAATACATACGTTAGTAAGCATTTGTAATCTTTAATTATACAGTGCTAAATAATTAATAACTAACAATAGCTTTTATAGAGAAGCTAATTAATGGGCTCAGCTGCTTATGTAATAATGGCAGACATGAAATTATTGAAGCACAGTTCACCTTTCTAAGAAGAATTCATGAAATCAGGAAAGAAGAATCTCCACATTGGATCATTTATTTGATGAATCAAAATTACACAAGATTTATGATCCAGCTTTCGCAGTTGCTAGTTATTTAAATTAGTGATGTATCTAGCACATAAATTATAAACTTAAACTGGATGAACTGGCATTAGAAATAGGATATTGTCAGTGTAACCTTACTGAGCTCATCTAGAACCATATAAATGTTAACATTTAAAGTAAAAGATGCAGAAGATCTGCAAAAACAGTAAAGATTATGTGATGAGTACATTGCAAAGATTGTCGTCAATTTACATGCAGAAAGTAACAGAAGCTGCAGTGATAACATTCTTGTTTAGCGGGAAGGCAGTTAGCTATAAACTTTCTCCTTGGTGAGTTAATTTATTCTTAATATTAGAACATTCCTGAAATCCTATAATGAATCCACATATCTGTTTTATCTAACAGAGATACAGTAACATTGTGTTTATATGTTTTCAGGGACCTTGGGGTGGGGGAGGAGGATGTATGAGTGTGAAAAATGATTATTAAGTGAAAGCATACACTAGCAGATTGCATCAATTTCTCCATCAAAATTTGTAGTGTATTTTGTAATTAAAAGTAGAAAAACTGGCATGTATCGCATATATACACACACACACACACACACACACACACACACACACACACACACACACACACACACACACACAGATAGTTTATTCGTAAGTGGTGATGAAGCTGGAGCAGACGATGCATGATGGAGAAATTGATGCAATGTGCCTAGTGTATGCTTTCACTTAAGAGCATTTTTCACACTCATACATCCCCTTCCCCCACCCCATATATATATATTTATGTGTGTTTGTGTCCATTCTTCAGGATATTTTATTTGCAGTGTTTCTAAGCTATCATTTTTGCAATATCTGGACTGCGTTTGTTTCTTGAAGATTTCACAGAGGTCAAAATTATTTTCTATTTCACAGCTTTTTATTGGATTTATGAAATGTAACAGATTTTCTTTTGTAGTAGGTATGCATTGTTCTTCTTTTAGCTTTTTTATTTCTGGCACAAATCCACCCTTTAGCGTGTGTTTAAAATCCTGATGTTTGTTTGTCTTTATTAAAATTTGGAATTCTTATAAATTTTTCATGAGCTACTTATTCTTCAAGTTCTAGGTTTATTTGCTTATTCGATGTTACTAAGAGATGGCTTTCTATTGGGATGGCTTTAACTGCACCTGTTCTTTAAGTCTAATGCCTAGTTTTGAGTTTTCTCTAATTCTTTTTTACAAGACTCGGATACTGTTATTAATAAATCACCACAGTATTTTAAGATGGGTTTGATAATACGTTGTACGTTACGTTAAGCATTTTTCTAGAGCTGCCTCATTTAGTGCCTGTTAGTCTTTTTAGTACTTTGAACCTATTATTTGCTTTCCTTGTCACAGATTCTACTTGATATAGCCATGTTAGACTTTTATCAAAATATATCTTAAATACTTTGAAAATTCTGTTTGTTGGAGTTCATTGACATAATACAGTTTACTTTCTTTTGTCTTTTTTCCCAAGGTGTACAACACGTTAAAACACACAATTTATGTTATATACATTTTATCGTGTAGTTGACCCTTTGTGAGATATTTCTTATTATTGGTTTCAGTTTTAAAATACTTATGCTTTTCTCATACAGGAATTTGTCAACTCCTTGCCATACAAACAAAGGACCTTCAATTACATAGCAGCCAGCTTTTAAAAGATTTGACTGTTACTTTAGCCTATTGCACTCCTTATTTCCCTTCTGCTTACAAGAAGCAAGTAATAAGACAATTTCTGCCATTTTTTTTTTTTTCAATTAACATACAGTAAATAGAAGAATAAGCTTTTTAACAATAATTTGTTGTAGAGCTGTATAGAAAGCCACATGAATTACATTTTTTTTGTTTTTTTTTGTTTTTTTTTTTTGTTTTCCCTATTCTCCAAAAAATTTGAGATCAATGATTTGAGCCACCTGAAGCCACAGTAACTGCTTATGAAGAACTTATTTGTACCCTTTCCAAAGAAGATTGGAGTTCAGCATTTGAAAAATAGTTTGAAAGGATTTGATCCAATCTAAATGTTTATTATTTTGTCGTGTCCATTTATTCTATGTAGGAGTGACCTTCGTATAACACGTTATGAAAGGTTTTACCTAATTCAAATCTATGCAGAAATTCATGTATGGGCAGGAAGGAAAGGGAGAGAAATGGAAATGTCCTGGTATGTTTATGTTGGAAGGAGGAAAATGCGCTGATAAACCTCTCACTTTATTCAAAACTTGCAAATATGCATAGAAGCTTGTGACAGTGATGTGATTAAATAAAAAATAAAAGAATTTGAGAGTCAGTTTTTGTAACACAAACATCATGAATTTTGATTTCCCACCATACAGCAACCTCTGGAAGTTCATAGATCCAGCAACAGATGCCTCCACAATTAATACACCACCACCCCCGTCGTTGACACCAACGAAGAAAGATTTAGTCGGAATTAAGGGTTGAAAATGGGAACAACTGTTACCCGAAACCGGTCCCCAGTAAGTAAAAATAAGTGATGTTTGTGTTACAAAAACCGACTCAAATTCTTTTACTTTTTACTCTCACTTTATCTTTAACCATATGCTCACAACACATTCCACACTGATGTGAAAGGAAATCTTCTTTGTCTTTATTTTAGTCTTGGCAGAGAAATCTTTTCAACAGTGAGAATGCTTTAAATTCTTCTAAGTCCATTAACAGCTACATGTATACCTCTAAAGAAAATTCATAAAATTGCTGTATACATTACAACTTTGGTGGTAATTTTTACCCTTTCCCCCAGGCTTTGCCATTGTTTACCTGAAAAATTTGAAACTTATTTTTCCCCTCATGCTATTCAGAAAGCATATATCATACATGTAAAACAACCTCCAGTTCTCAATATTTTGGAAAAAAGCATTGTATTCAGATAAATCTGATGTACTCATTATTTATACTTAATTACTTTCTGCCCATTGTGTAAAGGTTGGCTCACAATATACTGGTGGTGGTAACCAGAACAAGATCGTGAACAGTAAACCAGGCAGATTTAACATTTTGATTCACAATAACCCAGTAACCAGAACCAGAATGCATTCATCCGTTTCTTATTGACCAATGAAATGCTTTCACCTGCTCTGCAGTCTAGCCAGTGTAATATATGATTTCAGTCAAAATAATATAGATTAGCCAACTTCAAATATCAGAAATCACTGCTATTTCCGACTCCTTAGAACTTCTTAAACAGCCATTGCTCAAACAATTTCAAATATAAATAAAGCTCTTTTGCTAGAATTCCTTCTGGTTTGATTTTCCCAGCATACGATTACAATTAGAGATAACTCTAGCAGCTTTTTATGTAATGGCCACACAGAGTAAATGCAACATTTAAGAGTTCTTAAAGTGAAGAAGAAGAACAAGAGTCTGATATGCACAATATGAATCATGTATGCCATGCCCGAGAATGAGAATATGAAACTTTAACAAGACTTGCTTCTTGATTCTGGGCCCAGGAAGGCTTCCCGGCAGTTGTAAATGCTTCCATTGAAATACATGTATTTCAACTTTACCATTCTCATTCTGGTTACCATTACCATTTCTTGTGAACCAACCTTAAAACCTTTTTAGTAGACCTTTTCTTATATTAAACTATTATCTCATTGCAGATAGCAGATGCTGAGAAAAAGACAAGCCAAATGAAGACTGATAAAGATTATGGAGATGTATTAGATATGTATGCAGATGACTTTGATGAGAAAGAGAAAGCAAGAATGGAGAAACAAGCTCGGAATAAAGCAGAAGAAGCAGGGGCATCTACACAAGAGAATAAGGCTGAAACTGGAACCAGTGAAACTACCAACGGTAAGTATGACCCAAACTTATTATTAATCAACTGCAACAGAATTTGTTGTCCTGTATTGATTATATGAAATTGATATATCAGATCAATCAGCTGCTACTGGTATTCAAACTGAAATAGTCCACAAACTACAGCCTTGAAAATATTGTCCCCTTTACTGATATATAGAATGATAAAACCAAAACACTGTAAAATATGTACTGCTGAACATGTTAAAAACAATATTTTTAGAGCACTACACAACCTCTTTGTGCACTCTGCACTACTCATAATGCTGATAAATTCAACCAATGGCCATTTTAACATTAGGAAAATGATAATATGGGAAGCTAGAGTCATTTTTAGTTTCTCTTTTTTGTTCTTACAGTAAATAGAGGAAGTATAGTATTCCACCAAAACATTTGATGTTGAGATTTCACTGGAAATGCATGTTTTGATGCTCTGTGAACCCAAAACATATATATTTACTTATTTATTTATATTTAATATACTGAATGACAAATAAGGTTACATTGAATTTTCTGGGAATATCCTATGAAATCCTCTTCAATCTGAAAGGAATTTGTGTAATTTTGTTAAATAAACAAAAATGTATGATATAAACAATCTAGATCTCTTTAAAATACATGGTTTATTTAAAAGAACAGTATGGAATTTCAAGACAAAAGTGTACAACACAAGCAATTTGTCAAATAACAGGTGCTGTTGCTATTTGTTTCTTGCAATGCCATCTAAAAATATACATATCAAGGCCAGTGTATAGCAACTTGCTTTTAAACCATTGTATGTCGATTTGCTTTCCCCTATATTAAATTGTGTAATGAGACTATTTCTGCAAAGGTTTATCTGGATTAGCGTAAAGTAAACAAAAATAAACCCTCATATGAATAGTTTGTACAGTGCTTCTCCTTCACTCTATGGACACTGCAGCTTGGATTCCCACCAAAACCATTCTAATATTCCAGTAACTACCTGGTATTCTCATATTTACAGTAATGCTAATAAGCATATACCTTATCATAAGAGATGTTTAAAAATGTTGTCTTTTTTCTGTCTACGTGTTTCTGGGATCTTTTTAGGACATTTTCACATTGAAAGTTTACCTTCCAAAATTGAGTGAATTTCTTACTCCATTTCCTTTTATTTTTTAATTCTTCCAATGTATAGGATTTGTTGCACAAAGCTTATATTTCATGACTTAAAAGAATGTAAAGAGTTACAGTAGTGAAGATAAAAGTCTGGGACTCAAAGTAGGACAAAATGTGCAAGGAAATGGTAGCTATGAAGGTATTAACAGTTATAGGCAAGTTTACAAGGAAAATAAAAAAAGAAGTAATCAAAGAAAATAAAAAAAATGGAAGGGAAATGGAGGAGATAGGGCAAGAGAAAGGAGGAATCACATAAAGGGAAAGGAAAGGGGAAAATATGGTTAACCACCAAAAACCAAAAGACCAATGTTGGTTGGTTGGTGTCTAATGTTGAGCAGTTGCAGTGAAGCCATTCGCTCTCTTGCATTCCAGTATTTTGATGTCATATTATCATGTCGCCTCTAGGTTGGGCAGTGCAGTAGATGGTTTACATCCATATCTTCTTTAAGTGTACAGAAAGGTCACAGAGAAGATTTCACTATACCAATCCTGAATCAAAGTTTAGTGAGACAGACATGGCCTGTTAGGAGTTTAAAAGTTGCTACAGAGGATTTTCTTGGTAATGTAGTGATTCTAGTCGTGTCATTACATAAATTTTTCCATGGTTTTCCTTTTGTTTGTAATACATTATCTTCTTTAATTTTTTTTATTATATGTTGATATAGTGATTCTTTTGATAGAATGATAACTTATTGGATCAGATGAATTTGATGTAATTTTACTACCTTTCTTGGCTAGAAAATAAGCTGTTTCATTACCCTGTATTCCATAATGTGCTGGTATCCAATGAAGTGTTAATCTTTTATTTAAATTCATTAGTTGTTTTATGATTTTGTGGCATTCTGCAATATTTAAGTTATTAGGTGTTACATCAGATCTTATGGATATAATAGCTGCTTTAGAGTCAGATAATAGTACAACTTTTTCCAAAGACCAATGTGGTAGCTCTTAAAAAATGGATAGCACTGAAAATATTATGAAAGTAATGTGAGTCAATTTATTGACACTACAATTTCACTTAATTTTTCTTGGATGCGTTTCAAGAATCATCTTCATCATCGGTGGGTGTGTAACTCAAACGTCTGTATGCATGCATTGCATAACTAAAAACCGAAAAGTTGCGTAAATACAAAACTTGGTATTCACAAGATAAGCATTAGCAGAAATTGTTTAGATTACTTACTTGCAAGTAAAAAGAGTCGCCCTCCGTGGTGTAATAGTTACCATGCTAGCTTCATATACCCAAGGTCACGGGTTCAAACCCGGCGAAGGACGGATTTTTTCGGGTGTAAAAATCCTTAGCATGGCTTCCTTCGGAAGGGAAGTAAAGCTGTGGGTCCCGTGTCGTAGATTTACGGCACGTAAAAGAACCTCAAGCCTGATAAAGAGAGGCCTCTGAGCAAAATTAAGCGATCTTTCACGCCCAATATAGAATGGGACGCTGAGAACCAAAGCAGTTAAAGAGCATCCATAAATAACAGGCCATTTCTTTTGCAAGTAAAAAGGAAATAAGGGCATACATTAGACTAAAGTAATAATCAAATCTTAAGACTGGTTGCCATGTGGTTGAAATTTGTTTCTTTGAATGGCTAGAGTTTACAAACTGGTATGAGAAAAGTTTTAAGTATTTTAAAACTGAAACCAATAACGGGGAATATCTCTGAAATTCTCAACTCCATGAGAAAAATGGGCATGACATAAATTGTGTGTTTTAACGAGATCTACATTTTTACATTCTCTACACATGTACATGTGTATAGAGAGGGATTTGTATTGCACCCAAAAATTTGATACCCAGATTTCACCGCAAATACATGTTTTGGGTCCCCCTAAATCCAAAAAAAGCATTTTTGGAAAAAGGTCCACACACACGCATGCACACACAAACACACACACACCAAATGCTTCTTTTGTACAGAAGACCCAAACATGTGTTTCTGATGAAATTTTGATATTGAATTTTTAGTAGAGTGCTATGCATTCTCTATCTATGTACCAAGTGCAATGCAGAGGAAGTAAACATGTTTAGGGTTTTTCAAAAAAAAATAAATAAATAAAAAATTGTGATTTCTCAATTAAATTATTTAGATAGTGGTGTGTTTATATTAGCAAAATCAAATGTCATTAGAAAACCTGAGTTAAACAGCATATTAGACCCACATTAAGTATAAATAGATTGACAAACCACCAGTGACAGATCAGTTTTGGTCTTTAACCATGAAATAAATTCAGAAAACATTAAATTATTAAAACATTTAAATGGACCTATAAGGTCCATGTTAGGTTTTTTGAGAAAATATATATCAGTAGTAGAGGCTAAAATGATTTTGGAATAAAAATGTGGTGCATTGAGAAGGGATGACTAAAAAAAGATTTGAATCACAGGAATTTTTGTAAACAAATATTGGGGCTACCTAAAAGCTCACCAAATGGGATTGCACAAGCTGAACTAGACTGAATAGGGAGTAAAGGAAAATGGCAACCCTGAAATATAGGTTTAGGATCAAGAATTTAGAAGGGAATAGCATTTTGAAACATTATCTAGTGGTACAAGTGAAAGTGAGGGGAAGCAACACCTGGGTTAATAGAATTGAGATAAGGAAAACATTAGCTTGCTTATGGTGTGGTGGGATAGACAGGGCAAGGAAAGAGGATTTAGGAAAGGAGCTATACAAAGAATTATTTGGAAATTCAGGAGATATTAGGTAGTTTCAGCAACAAAAAGCCATTAAGGGTATACAAGTAGCTAAAGAAAATATGGAGTAGAGAGAATTATAAAGATAAAGGCAAAGTGGATGAGGGAAGGATCTACATGGGTCTGAACTTGGTAGTGGAATTGAAAGGTTCAAGAGAAGATTTAAATGTAGAGCAAAGCACAATCTGTGGAATGCAAGACAGAAACTAATTGAAATAAATGTAATTCTGGAATGTGAAGAAACTAAAGAAATGAGAGCAAAACTTCCGATTGAGAAGTGCGCTGATTTACCAATAGAATGTGCGGGAACTAGGGATGTACCTGAAGTGCTGGTCTGCGAAGTGACGACTGATCCTCTCTCTTCCTTCCTCTCTTCAGAGTCGCAGCTGGAGGTGATGGTTTTGGGCGCTCCACAGCTATACTTACTCAGTGGCGAGCAATAGAGACTTATTTATTTTGCTTACGGTAGTAAGCGAATGGAAATCTTGGAAAATGGGATGGGAACTTATCTCACAATAACCATCAGCACTTACATTGAGTTAAAGATTTATTTCCTTACACATATGTTCATGTAGAAAGTTCCTGGTGCGATTCAACAGTTATTTCTCTCACAAGAGAGCATAAGCATGCACAAAAGAAACTTTAATTTATGCTGCGCTACTCACAATTATTAACATTCAGAACATTTGTGGACACTTTAACTTTTTGGCTCGGATTTCGTATTCTAAGCAATGCAGCTAGGTAAATATGAAAGCTCGCCACTAAATCTTAGGGGAATTAAATGGGAAAGGTTAAAAGAAAATATTTAAAAAAAGTAAATCAAAATTTGGATCTAGATCAGCTAGAAACATAATTTTGTTTAGAGATTGAGATCATCTCTAGATTTTAGTTGGCCTGATAGTTGAATAACTGTAAGGTTGAAACTACTCAGGCCATGAGGTTAAACAGTAACTTGGGAGGAATTACTAATATTTGGTGTGGCTGTATTTTCTTTATATGGTCAAGTGAATGTAAAGTAGTATTATAACAAATGTCTAAAAATTGTTTACAATTAAAGTCTTAGTCACTGCTGCAAGTAATCAACTAAACATTTTGAGTGTACACAGTTTATAGCTGTAGGCCACTCATGGGCAGCACACCATTGCATGCTTACCCTTAAGTCACACACAACTCCATACAATTTACAACAACAATATTGCATTGTAATCCTTCCTGCTTTTATAGCTAGAATATAATATCACAGAACATCTTGGAAGCTGAGAAGAATCGAGAACCACGCTGCGCCACATTTCTCTGTTTAACCCATTCTAGCTCTACCATCGTATAGCAGAGCGAATATGAAAGTGGGCACATACATGGACAGCATTGTCACACTGCTCCCTTCTGGTTGTCCTGACCAGCAGCATCATAGTGGACAATCCAAATGTACTACCCTCTTCTTCAAGTGCATTTGACTACTTCATTGACTCTTTCCACCACACAGCACTGTCCTGCCCATGGTTGTTGGAACCTTGGCCAATACGCCTTGGTTTGTTGACACAACCATACTTGAATTTCCTGTCGGGAACCTTCCCTGTGGGCTCATCAATTGTAACAGGTCTTCCCTTCTTGCACACACCCTAGGTGTATGGATGGTTCACAAGGTCCTTCGTCTACCAGTCATGCTCCAGCAACTGCTACACTCTCTTTCAGGGTCATCCTGCGGACTCTAGGATGTCCGTTGGAACTCTGGAGCACCACCTTGTCTTTGCCGAGTAGTAAGATCCTCCAACCGATGTTGTCTATCACTTTGGTCTCCTGAGGGCACCCAGTCCTAATATCACCTCATCAGCCACTCTTGCAACGAACATCTACAGACATGTGGCACTCTTACCCAGGGACAACTCCAGTAAGAACTCCTTTCTTCAAGCAAGGTTTTACCCAATGCCATCATTATCTCATAGGGCCAAATTGTCTTACTTGTCTGCAGGCCCTCTGCCACGTCTGGTGGGATTATGGTCATACCAGTGTCCACTAATATCCATTCCACTGTCTAAGGCACACATCATCAAGTGAGACAGCAGTGATGATTCAGATGTACTCCTGGCCACATCAGGCTTTCTTCGTGTACCACCTACCAGTCAGCTTGATTGTGGACAGTGTTTCACTAGGTGCCTTGGGCAGCCGCATCCCCAACAAATACTATCTGATGCTCATCGTCTTTGTTGCATACAGTCCATCACCAGTACCCGAGTCGGTCACATCCTCAGAACACACCACTTGAAGGTTGTTATTGTCATCCTTGAGTTGATCCACCTTCTATGTAGCACGAAGTACTCCTGAACTTCTCTATTATCCTGGATGCTAGCTGCTCCCTTCATGGGCCTGCGGTTTCCTGTCTATGTGTAGGTGCTACCCAGTTGACATCTTGGTGTAGACAGTCCTTCACTAGGTGACTTGGCTTGCCACACTCCCAGCACATACACCACCTGAAGGTTGCCATCATCTTGGGATGCTTCTCTCTCTTGAGGACTAGAAGTGAGAAGTAGTCCTCAAGGTGGATGAGCTGTGGTCTTTGCTGCCTCCATTCTAAGTGCTGCCATTAGTGTCTCGTGGATGGGCTTAGAGTCGCAGAGCATTAGGCACCGTCTATTTTGGCTTAATGCACCTAATCGCTGGAGAAATAGGTGCTTCCTGGATATCTAGCTAGGTGGTAGGTTAGCCAGGGCTTTGTTTGCAAGCTGATCATTGGCTAGGGTGAATTTCTGCATTGGCTCACCTGGCTGTTGCAGCCTTGCCTTATTTAGCATGGCTTCCTTTGGAAGGGAAGCAAAGCTGTTGGTCCCGTGTCGTAGATTTACGGCACGTAAAAGAACCTCAAGCCTGATAGAGAGGCCTCTCAAAATTAAGCATCTTTAATGCCCAATTTAGAATGGCATGCTGAGAACCACAGTAGTTAAAGAGTGTCCATTAATAAAATGCCATTTACATTTTTTTATTTTGCAGCCTTGCCTTAAGCTGACTGCGGTAGGCTGCAGCAAAGTTCCCAAATCGGTTCTAAACGGCTTCACAGATGTCCCTGGACTTTGCTCTAAAACAGCAACTCAGTGTGTGTGTGTGTGCACTCTCTCTCCCCCTCCCTCCCTCTCTCTCCCTCTCCCTTTCTCTCTGTCCCTCTCTTTCCCTCTCTCTCCCATCTCCCTCTCTCTCCTCTCTTCCCTCTCCCTCTCTCCCCCTCCCCTCTCTCTCCCCCTCTCTCTCCCCCTCTCTCCCTCTCCTTCTCTTCCTCTCTCTCATAGATTTACAGCACGTAAAAGAACCTCAAACCTGATAGAGAGGCCTCTGAGCAAAATTAAGCAAAGATTTAGAAATCCCATATCAGCAGCCACATTTTTCTTTTTGACTTTCAATTTTAAATTAAGTTTTATGTCTTGCATGACTCTGTAAAAGTTATCACTCAAATTGTGTAAATTTGTTCTTACCTCCAACCCTTGCAGTAGCATGTCCAGAATCATCAGTAAATGTATACTTCCTACAGGCTTATCGGTCACAAGTCATTTTTTTCTTATTTCTTTTCTTTCTTTTTTTTAGTTTCAAAATAAAATATTCAAACAAGCCATCAGACTATGTCACCATTCTTAGCAGAATTATGCATGAACCTTTTGATTGCCAAATCATAGAAGCCTTTCCATATCTGTTCAAAACCTGTTATAGATACATAGACAACATTTTTGTCGTCATAATTCAAAAAAAGCTTACAGAAGATGGCTACGAAAACTCCATAAAATTCACCATATAAAGAGCAGAAAATAGTCAGTTACTTTGCTTAGAGTTAGAAATTGGCATTTACAGAAAACCAACTCACACAGAAGATATATAAAAAAAAAACAGTAGCTACAATCATATAACACACAAGCATGCTATCTTAAACAGCACAACACTCAGATTAGTACATACTCAATTAGAGAAAGATGAATACCAAAAGTAACACCAGCACATCATCCAAATAGCTATAAAGAGTGGATACCAAAAACTGTAATAAATAAGAAAATAACCATCTTTAATTGGAGATGATCAAATTTATAATGTTATTGTAACTGCACATGCTTTTATTATTATTTTCTTTATAGTTGTACCTATTATAATTGGAGGATTTGGTAATTGATTAGTCCCATTTGAAAGTTAGAAATGAATATATCCAGGAAATAATATTACAAAAGCAGAAACATACAGGAAATATACTTACCTCCCCTGGGCACACCACAAATTTCAAGAAATCTTCAGAAAGTATTCCACCTTAGCTCCTCAAAATCAACACAATATACATTACTTTGTAATAAAACAAAAGTTCCTATTCCTAGTGATAAGTTGGCCAGAATATGTCAAATAGTATGCTTAGGAATAATCAAGAGAAACCTTGAAACAAGCCATTGGATAAAATGAGTTGAATTTACACTTGAATTGCTTCACTAAGTGTAAATTCAACTCATTTTATCCAATGTGTAATTATGCTTCACTGTGTATCACTTCCAGTATTTTGATTCTTTTGATCTTGAAACAAGACTTTGAACAAGACACGAGATGTTTATACCATAAGCAGTCAGATAAATCAGCCTGGTCCTCTAATCATCACATCACACCCAACATAAAACTTTTAAAACTGATAAAGAACTAAATTGGAAGCTTGGGAGAAAATACATATATTAAAACACAATGAACTTTAAATTACACTTACCCTTTGGAGACTTATCACCCCAGCCCCAGAGCACCATAGGCATATCAATCTGCTGCAGACTGCCTCGGACGAACTGGTATGAGCAGCAGCAAACATGCTGAAGATGAGAGAAATTCATCATTCCTGAAACACATTCAAGGCATTGTTAATTGTATGCCATGTTAAAACTTCCCAACTCACTTATTTAAATTATTATCATTACAGTTAAAAGTTTTTTAATCTTAAAAATCTGATGTGTTCCATTCACATGACTTTCTCTATATCTTTATAAATTATTATTGTTAATAAGCTTATCTTTTATTTATTTCATGCTAATCGAGAAAAATTAGCAGAAATAGTCTTATTTCTTGCTTTATTGTAAGTAGAAGCGAAATAAGGGAGTACCATAGGTTAAAGTGAAAGCCAAAAGCTGGTTGCTATGTGACTGATGTTCCTTTGATTGTATTAACAGGAATTGACAAATTCCTGTGTGAGAAAAGTATAAGTTTTTCAAATATGAAACCAAGAAAAAGGAATATCTCGAAAACGATCAACTCCACGAAAAAAATGTATATAACATAAATTGTGTGTTTTAACGTGCTCTACATTTTTTGTGGGTTAAGTTTTTGTCCATCTCTTAGGGTTTAGTAGTTATGAAAAATTCATCCAGAATAAAGTAGTCTTCAGAGGCTATTCCCAGAAAATTCAAGATATACATTTCATTTGTCAGGTAAATATCTTTAATATACGAAATTTTAATCAAAATCGTTAGAGCCATTTTTTAGAAAATAAAAATTTTCGAAAAAGGTTCCATGTAAAGGGTAGTTGGGGGTGGGGGGATTTTTCTCAAAATCTTTGTGTCGCATCCCTGGAAAATACTAAACTTAAATACCAAGTTTGGTATTTTACCTATTTTTCGCTTTTGAGTTATCGTGTTCACAGACACACGGACACACACACACACACACACACATGGACACACACACACACACACACACACGGACACACACACACACGGACAAACACACACACACACACCCACGCCCGCCCACCCACACACGGACCTTTTTCTGAAAATGCTTTTTTTTAGATACAGGGTACCCTAAAACATACATTTCCAGTGAAAAATTGGTATTGAATTTTTTGGTGGAGTGCAATACATTCTCTATACACTATGTACATAGTGCCTATAGAGAAAGTAAAAATTAAAAATGCTTTTCATTGTATATTAAAAATTCCATTCAATTCAGGGGCATGCTGCTGGGCCACACCATGGCTGAATAGTTATACTGCTCGCCTCTCACCTAGACAGCCCAGGTTTGATCCCAAGTGATGGCATGTGAGATTTGTGGTGGACAAAGTGGCACAGGGGTGGGTTTTCTCCCAGTTTTCCAGTTTCCCCGCTATCACATTCCGCCGGTGCTCCATCTTCATTCTGTGTGTGATGTTCATTCTGTCATCATCTGTGGTGACATAGTTAGTAAAACCCGGAGTTAAACACTGTTAAAAAAAAAGCATGCTCTCAGTGGACTAGTAGGAGTAGACTAATCTCCTAAGCATTATCACCTAATTTGTAACCTTTCTTAAATTTCATGTTTAAACTTTGTAAAGTTTCATGATAACATAAATCTGTTTCGTTTGTTCAACAAAATCACTTGCCCCCTACCATCAGCAACAACCAATTGGTCACCAGGACTTGTTGGAATGCATGTTTACCTTATGCCACATTAAACATTTCACAGTGTTGGGATTCTCTGTAAAATCTCCTATGCATCCATTATTATTAGAAAAAACTGGTTAGTACATTTACTGTTTTTGTGATTTATAAATTAAATGTTTAAAGTGTGCCTGTGAAGTGCCTCAGGGATTGAAATAATATTGTGTGTTTTTAGTAAACATGGAAAGGAACCCATTAGAAGAAGCAAGTCCCCTGCATCGTACACCAACTCAATCGTCATCTGACAGTACAACCAGTCATGCCTGCCAACAGTCACAATGTTGTATTTTGGATATTTTGTTAAGTACTTGCTCTGCATTCAGTGCATTAAGTTCTCAGGAAAAGCAAGACATTATAGCAAATGGTAGACCTACTCCGGTCTTTTCTATGAGTACACAAATGAAAAACTATGTGCGTCATTTCAAAATTGAGTACTACAGTTCTTCAAAATGGCTGACTGCATGTAAATCGAAAAAGAAATTGTTTTGCTGGCCTTGTATTCTTTTTGAAACTGATAGAGGAGTATGGAATTGTATAGGGTTCTGTGATATGAGTAATTTTTACAAAGCAAAGAGTCGACATGAGAAGACACAATCACATTTATGTGCAATAACAAAATTGAAAACTTTCACAAGGAAAAATTTGCAACCAACTGAACAAAGTAGGTTGGATGTTTTGAAGCACAATACTGAAGTTGACTCTAATAGAGAAATAATGAAACGACTCATAGATGTAATTTGCTTTTTGGCAAAGCAAGAGCTGCCTTTCAGAGGCCATGATGAACATAATGAATCCCTTAATCGGGGAAATTATATTGAGTTCTTGCACATGCTATCTAAGTATGACATCCAATTAGACACACACTTAAAGAATGGCAAAGTTTTCAAAGGAACATCAAATCAAATTCAAAATGATATTATTGAAAGTATTAGTGATTTAATTCTAGATATAATAAGGGAAGAAGTAAGAGATGCTCCTTTTGCTGCTTTAATGCTGGATGAAATGTCGGATGTTGCAAATTCATCTCAGCTTTCCACTATCATTCGTTATGTAAAAGAGGGTGAAATTCAGGAGAGATTTTTAGGCTTTACAGATGTTAGCAGTAATCGTTCTGCAATTGCATTAAGTGAGCATGTATGTAAAATCCTTTCAGACTTTCAGTGTGCTTCTGAGAACAAGTTTGTAGCTCAAGGAATTGATGGGGCTGCAACAGTTTCTAGCCATTTAAATGGGTTACAAGCACTAGTGAAGAAATCATTTCCCGGTGCATTATTTGTGCACTTTTATGCTCATCGACTTAACCAAGTTTTGTCACAGTCAGTGCAGTTCATAAAAGAATGTAAAATATTTTTCAAGACATTGAATGGGTTTTGTTCATTTTTTTCTCATTCTGCAAAGTGTGTAAATGCCGTGAATGGATCAGAAGTTAAGAAGAGGTTTCCAGCAGTATCAGTTACACTTTGGAATTACAACTCTAGGATTGTGAACATGGTGCATGAAAATAAGACAGAACTGATCTCATTTTTTGAGCACATTGTTGATGACCCAGACTACTGGGATAACAACGCTTTTATTTGTGCCAGAGGATGTTTAGAATCACTGAAGGATTTCACGTTTTCTTTTCTGTTGGAAATTTTCAGTCATATTTTTGCTCTCACTGATACATTACTCAATATTCTCCTGAAAAAGACTTTTGATGTAAATTATTGCATTGCAAAAGTGAGAGAGACTATTTCTTTTATTCAAGAATCTCGAAATAATTTTGATAATATGTACGCAGCACTAGAAGAAAGAAATGCAAATGAGAAGAAAGGTGAATCAAATGATTCTAAAATGAGATACATGCGTCTTTACAATGATATAATTGACACAATAGTTACCCAAATGGAAACCCGATTTCGTGATTTAGAAGAACTAACATTTATTGAGCTGCTTGATTCAAAAAAGTTTAAATCTTTTAAAGTCAAATTTCCTGAAATTTTGTTTACCTCTCTTAAAACAAGCTATAAAAAGTTATTTCATTTTGAAAATTTGCGAAGTGAATTAATGGCTGTTTATAGGTTGTCAGACTTTTCAGGCAGGACAGTGACTGAGATTGCAAAGTTTTTGATAGACACTGAGTTAAGAGAAGAAGGATTTCCAGAAGTTTATAAATTATGCTGTCTCATAATTACGGTAACTCCATTGAGCACCTCCACAGTGGAAAGCACATGTTCCCGCATAAAGAGTTATTTGTGGAACACTCAGTCCCAAGACAGGCTTTCCCAACTTGCATTGTTATCAGTCGAAGAGGCTCTATTGCACAAAATTCAAAGCCAAAGAAATTTTTATGATCATGTCATAGAAAAATTTGTCCAAAAAGGAGATAGGATACCTTTGAAGTACAAATGAAAGAGGGAAGCTCCATTTTTGTTCTAATATGCATTGCCTATAATATATTTTTTATATTCTTTTTTTGTAGATTTGTTAAATAGTGTCATGATAGATCCATTATTGCTGGCCACCCTAAAATTGATGGGGAAAAATATCACTGCATGCCATAGCTTTTATTGCAGTGAAAGCTAAGCCATATTTTCGTTCTTTATGATGATGAAACATATTAGGGCAACCAAATGTGGAAAGGCAGTGGAAAGGTGGTTCAATAAGGAATGAACATTATAATTTTTTTCGAACACAAAATGTGTAATAAAATAATATATTATTTATTGAAATTTGTCATATAATTAATTTACTAACATTGAATTTTTTTATACACTCTTATGCTTCATAAATTTTGTTTATCTTTAGGTCATATGTTTTGCCTTCCTTGAAGGTATCATCATTGACTATGATCAAATGACAGAATTTCCACTTCCCCTTTGGTCTTGGCTCATGGTGGCATCTGTTGTCGATTCTATGAGTCCCAAAAGAAAATGTCGTTTGGTAACATGTCAAAATTCATAACATTTCCTCCAAATGTAAATTTGTGAAGCATAAGAGTGCAAGTAAAATCAGTGTTAGTCAAAATGTTCCTACAATTTTTTTAACCATCCAAAAAATAGAAATTGTCAAACTTTGCAAAATATTATTTGTCTTAATGATTACCTCCTCATTTGATTTAAATGTTATTTCTGAGCGCTATTTCTTGATCTTTGGGAACAAGGAGTTGCAGAGAGTAGTTCATGCAAATATGGGGAGTACAGATGGTAAGATAAATAATTAATTGAATTAACTAAGAAGCAAATTAATTGTAATCAATTTGAACCTGAGAGTAAGATAAATAATTATCCTTATTTAGTTTAATTAAGCAGCAAATTAATTGTAATCAGTTTATCACAATTCATGCAGTTTGGCTGCGGCAGCTCTAAATGAATGTGCTAGTACAAAACTTTCTTCTTTGTCAATTGGTGCATGTCTCCTTTAATTTCATCTGTCAAATCACTTCATTAACACACAAGTATTGTCCATTGATTTTCCTTTTTCCATGAAGCCAGTGAATATGACACCCTTTGCAAAAAATCATCGCTATCACTTTTCCAGCTGATGGGACCTTCTTTGGAGCAGATTCAAAAGGAACAACCCTTTATTGTGATTGCTGCTTGGTTTCTAGAGTACAGTGAGTATCAACAGTGACAGCTTGATGCAAGAAGTTATTTGGATTTTGCTTGAATTGCCCCAAATAGAACTTCAAAGTTGAAAGCTGCACCTGCTTGTTGTCTACTGTTGGTATTCGTATTGCCCATTGAGTAGACACCTTTTTCATCCCCAATTTATCATGCAAAATAGGAATTACCATTCCTGTCAGTGTACCTATGCCTCTTCCACTTCGTGAATTTTCCTTCAACAATCAGCAAGATGTTTTAATGATTTCCTTGGTAACCACATCTCCTGAGCATCTGGAGTACTCCTCATAAAAATGGATTTTTGACCACATTTAAAGTCTAACCAAAATTTGTTATCACATGATGAACCGACCCCAAGCAGTATTCTAATTTCACTTTTACCTCATCACAAGTAAAAGTCTATCCAAAAGTAAATAGCAAATCACAAACATTACTGCATTTTGTCCATTTTTATGAAAATACATTGAAGACTCATTGATTTTCCTATGAATACCTATGAAATACCACTGAACAAATAGCATATTTGTTTTGGCAATGTGTAACAAATGACAGTAGATGATGATAACACCATCTATTTTGAAACAAGGGTACTTGTTGCACTACCCTTGTAATGTAAATTTTCTTATGATCAGCTGTGTTGCATCTATTTTAGCTTAATTGTAGTAATATGAACTGTCATTTGTTTAAACATTTGCTTCACTGCAACATTTTTAAATCATAAGTTGAATGATATTGACATGGGTAGCAAGGTGATTAAGGGACATACTTGTGAATTGTAGGTTCACAATCCAAGTCCTTCCAGGACATTCTCACTGAATGAAGTTTTTCCCAGGTTTCCCCATCCTGCCTCCCAAATTTCCTCCCCAATAATAATTATCATTTCATTTAATAGTAATATATTGTGAGCATGTTACACAAGGCTGCATCAAAACTGTTGCTTACGCAGCAGTATTGTAGGATCTGTCCTACATCATCAATTGCATATGACTATAAAATTATTTTATTTACATTTTTTGTTTCACAAACACGCTTTAAAAATGTAATATCTGTTGATATCATTCTTCTTTTTTCTTTAAAATTTATATATCTTTTTGGTTCTTGTTTGTAGTTGTTTAAAATACTGTTGAAGGAAATATACCTACAATTTTCCCTGCGTGATGTAAACTGTCCATTGTTGAAATTCTCACCTTGTGGTCATAATTTTCCATGTTGATGTTATGAGTACCCAGTAGTATCTTCCAATGGCTGTTAGGTCGTAATAGTAATGAATTGGAACTGTTAAACTGTTTGGCTCAGTTAATAGTGATATATTATGAATCATTTTACGCAAGGATTCATCAAAATTGTTATTAATTTAACTTCACAGTGTATCACTTCCAATTCATTACTATTATTTAATTTAATGTTTCATTATCCATCTCCATGGTGCCACATACAGTAAGAACAAGCATTAAATACTACCTAAAAATAATTATGGGTGTTAATTCCATTACTTTCCAGCGAATACAATTCGTATTTTTGAGTGAAGTAAAACTGGGCAGCAATTCAAACATCGCTATGTAATACCAACTCAATTGTGTATGATGTTTCCAAGGTGTATCACATATCAGTTATGTAATGTAAAACAGTTGCCACTAAATGACCTTTCCAGTTTTGTGCCCTAAAATTACACTTAACTTACTGTAATACAGTTAGATATTCATAGCTAAAGGGATAAGGAGGGAAAGGAAGAAGAGGTTTTTGAGACTTGAGACATGTATAGGGTCATGAAGTTATAAGGTAACCCCTCTTGTGGCCTCCTTCCACTACGCGAAAAGAGTCTTCAGTGACAATTATGTCAACATTGAATTCCATAGCCAGACCACTAATTGTCAAATGCTGCACTTCAAAGTCTTTGGTTCAACGATGTCGTTGGTCCAAATACTGGGCCTGCCACTCCACTGTTCATCGTGCACATTTTTGCAGCCATTTCAAAATTCTCAACACCATCGTCGAACTTGTTTGTCACTCATTATGTCCGATCCATACACTAGACAACTCTCGATGGATGTCCACAGCTGAATCCTTTCGCCAGCAAAAATCTAATCACACCACACACTGGCGGGAGCTACGATTGTGGCAGCCATTTCAATCTGCTCTCATCGACAGGCAAGCGCCTACTGTGGTACACCAACACAGTTGTATGTTCCCCAAGAGTTGGTAAACTGCTGTAGGCATGAAATGTCATTCAAGCCTATCATTTGTGACATATTGTTCACTGGACCATAGTTTTGGAATATGCCTCGCATTATATCTGCTAACTTCCAAATATCAAGAACCATACATTTTAGGCTAAAGGTAACAAGTGTAAGTCACTGTGACTCATTAAAATCTATACAGCGAAACCCGTGCAATCACCATTAAGTGGATAATGAGGCTAGTGCAATGCTTAAAAGCTACTGACTGCCAATAACACTTTTTAATTGTATTGCCTCTAAGACAAAAAATCAGGTCACTTCTTGGTCACTAAGTTTTCAACTTGCACGCTCTTCTATTAACATAAGTTGTACTTATGTTATGGTTACCCCACCAAAGTTCCTACATTCTGTGTTGCCAAATCTAGAGCTTTTTATTCATCTCTGACACAATTTTTTCACTCTTTGCACTGCTAAATTCTAAGTATTCTGTTTTCTTTGTAATGATCTACATGCTTTTTCAAGTATCTTTTATGTTTCTGAATATACTAGTTTATAATGTGCTGAATCTGAGTTGTTGGGATTTTAGTTGACTGGATGGATTTACCGGAAGACCTTATTACCATGGCTACTCTGAATTCGAGATAATTATTTCACTCCAACTCTTAACTTGCTTAGCTAATGATTCTTTTACTAAGAGAATTATAACCCATTCTTTTTACATTGCACATCACTTATAACATAGATATTATTTATTGCAATTATTTCTCATTTTTGCATTTTTCTTTACAAAATAATTTCATGTAATAAAACAATATTCTTTTTCTACTTCTGCCCCTCCTCCTCTTCACCCTATTGTAACCTATTTTAAAGCCAATGTGTTTTTTGGAAGTTGTTGAATGCATTTTGCTTGTGATTTTCCTGTATCCCTTCTATCAGTAATGTACAAATAAAAGCTTGCTGCAGATAGCTTATAATGAATATTCCATTTATACATTTTTGTCATCTTTTTTTTGGTAATCTTTTCTTTTAGGCGGGTGGTTGTTCTTTCATAATTCTTTAATTCATTATCTTACATCTCAAGTTTACATCTAGCATAGCCTCAAAAATCATATTGCCAGTCTTCTTTTGTGTGTTGATCTAAAATCAGTTTTATTGCCACAAGGAAGAAAATGTTCATACTATGTTTGTCTTAATGTATTTATTTGATCATCGTTTTGGCCATTTGTATTTTAAAACATCCATTTATTGCATTTATTTTGTAAGTTCTTCTCTAAATCAATGTACATATCACAGTGGGAGATTTCACAGGCAGAATGTGGTTTACCCTTTGTATTTATCCATTTAAAAAAGTATTATAAATTATTGTCAATTTTAGTAAATATAATTTGTGAATTGTATTAGTATGTATAAAATATATCTCCAAAATCAAATGTTTTGATAAACTGAATGAAATAAATATTGCTATCATCATTATCCCAAAAGAAAAAAATAACCTTAAGCCTCTATTACACTACCACATCTCTGTGTTACAATTATAGTTGCTGAGTATTTTACTTGTCAAATCTTTATCTCATTTTTATCCTGTTTTTTGCCTGTTATCCTGTTCCGTTGAGAATGTGTATTGTGCCATCATAATAAATATTTATAAATCAATTTATTTTAACTATTTATTATTATTTTAAGTGTCACATAAATGTGATAGTGTAATACAGGCCTTGCAGTGTTTCTATTCTACTGCATTCAAGTGTATCAGTACATATAATTAGGTGGATTAGTTTGCATATGAATTAGCAAATTGAAGGAATTCAAACATTTTAAATTATGAATTTTAGTGTTTTTTATCAGTGTAATTATTTTAAAACAATAAAAGATGTTATTATGTTGTAATACATAAAATAAAATGAAACACAAGGATGCAGATGAAATGGAGCAAACCTGTTTTCATGTGAAACAATTCCATATTATAAGTTCAGACAGCACAACTGATGAACAAAAGAAAAAGTAGATCACATTAAACCACAGAAATGATGTAAAAATGTATGCCTTATATCATGAGATATTTATTTGAATTTTGAAGTACTAGGCTCTATTCGTGTATGTATAGCAAAATGAGTAGTGAAAATTTATCTATATTAACAAGAAGTATAAGCTTTTGTAAGAATAGCTTTAAAAGAATAAGTAGAGAAAATCATTATGAAGAATACACATATGATTTGTTTTCAATAATACAATTAAAATATATAAAAATTACTCTTATTTTTCTTGAATACTGAAATTTCTAGTTTGAGAAATTGTCCATTGTAAAATAGCAGTGATATAAAAGTATTTATATCCTTAATGTAAATACAAGAAAACTACTAAATAAAGATGTAGTGCATTACATTCCTATGAGTTTCTCCACCCTCAGTCATTTATTAGTACCTATATTACAATAGTTTAGTTTTCTTACTGCTTTATAATTGAAATTAACTTATGCAAAAATAGCTACAGTACACAATTCATTATAGATACAAAGGTAACAATGATATTCAAATATTTAAGGATTGAATATGCTGGCCTTCCAATTTCACTTTCCATGTAGTAATGAAAAATAATAGAAAATTTATTATATTGAACAATTTGAACAACAAATAACAAATATCTGGGCACTTTCTTACTTCACAAAAAAGTTATTACTTAAAATATTATATGTTCTATAGTTGTCACTTATATATTAATAAATGGAAAACAAAAATTTTGACTTGTAAGAAAAAAGGCAGTAATAAAATACAAATAACAGAAAATTATTAGATGAAATAGGTAGGAAAGTAATATCTGAAGGAAGAGTTAAAAGAGAAAATAAGAATATGCCAAGCAACACTTACCTTCAGCAAGAAAAAAAATATTATGTGTTCCATTCACATGACTTTCTCTATATGTTGATAACAAACTGTTCTTAAAAAGCTTATTCTTCTATTTACCTTGTGCTAATCAAGATAAATGTTTGCAGAAGTGGTCTTAATACTTGTACTCTTGTAAGTAGAAGGGAAATAAGGGAATACACTAGGCTAAAGTGATAGTCAAAATCTTTTGAAAGCTTGTTGTCATGTGGTTGAAATCCATTTCTTTACATTGCAAGGAGTTGACAAATTTCTATGACAGAAAAGCAAAAGTACTTATTTTAAAACTGAAAGCAATAACAAAATATCTCGATAATTACAAAGAATGTATATGATATAAATTGTGTTTTAACAAGATCTACATTTTTTGTGTAATAAGTTTTGTCTATCTCTTATGGTTTACCAGTTCACTAAGATTCATCCAGAGTAAAGAGGTCTTCAGAGGCTGTTCCCAGAAAATTGAAGATGTTCATTTTAGTTGTAATTTAATATCTTAATATGCAGCATTTTAATCAAAATCATTATAGCCATTTTTTAATATAAAGGATAGCTTGAGCTGTAGGATTTTCCTTAAAATCTTTGTATCGAAGATACTAAACAGAAATACCAGTTTGGTGTTTTACGGAATATCAGGTAAAAAACATGTAAATGGCATGTTATTTATGGATGCTCTTTAACTGCTGTGGTTCTCAGCGTCCCATTCTAAATTGGGCAGTAAAGACCGCTTAATTTTGCTCAGAGGCCTCTCAATCAGGCTTGAGGTTCTTTTACGTGCCATAAAGCTATGACACGGGACCAACGGCTTTACTTCCTTCTGAAGGAAGCCATGCTAAGGATTTTTACACCCGAAAAAATCCATTGCCCTCCGCCAGGTTTGAATCCACGACCTTGGGTATATGAAGTTAGCATGGTAACCATTACACCACGGAGGGCGACTCGGAATATCAGGGACACATAGACTTTTATCTAAAAATGGGAGTTTAAGCCTATGTCTGTGAGACATGAAAGAAATAGAAGACTTCCATGATTTAACAGAACTATGCATCAATCAGAACTATTTATCATTCAATGGCAGATTTTATAGACAATCCTCAGGCTTAGTAATGGGTAACCCACTTTTGCCCTTTATAGCAAATCTATACATGGGACTACTTGAAGTTTACATAACCTCCAGTTTTCTGAATGTGTTCAAAAAATGGTTTAGATATGTCGATGATGTGTTTGCGGTGGTCCCCAAAAAATTAGCAGAAGACCCTCTGAAATTATTAAACCTACAAGACAAGTGTACAGTTCACAATGGAAACAGAAAAAGACCAAATTCTACTATACTTGGACCTAAAACTTACACGGAAAGAACAAAAGATCACTTATGGCATCTACAGAAAGACCACACGTACAGAGAATTACATAAAACAGAATAGTTTCAACCCTGAACCTCACAAACAGGCAATCTTCAACAGCTCAGTACACAGACTCCTCAGCATCCCTCTTGACCCATAAGAGTACAACACAGAATTCCGTCAATTAAGACACATAGCCTCAGCCAATGGTTTCAACCCAGACATCATTGACCAAAAAATTGAAAAACTTAAGGATAAGTTAACATTAAAACAAATCACCACTTTGTCCACCCAAAAACCAAAAGTTACATATAAAAATTCACTCATCACACAACAGCAAATAAGAAATTCAAAAAACAATTCAAGAAATACAATATAAGTTTAGCTTCAAGAAACCAATTCAACATAAAAAATGCACTGAAAACAGACATTAAAGACCCTATACCTACGAACCAGAGATCAGGCATCTACAGAATTGACTGCAAGGACTGCAAATTATGTTACATTGGTCAAACAAAAAGAAAACTGGAAACAAGGTTAAAAGAACAGACAGATAAATCGCCAGTAGCATACCGTTTTTGGACATCACATCACAAAATAGAAAATGATATAAAGTTGCTAAAACCTGTAAACAACCCGGCAGCACTTACAGTTTGGGAGAATATTCTCATTACACAACAAAAAACCAGCTCATGAATTTTGAAATACTGCCACATGATTATGAACTTCTGCTGAGAACACCAGATGTCTCCAAGGTAACGGATCACAGAGCACAAATCCCAGCCATTAGTCGGATATAAACTGAAGAAGAGGGCAAACGCCCTTGAAACATATGTCTTGAAAACTTCATTTTAAGTGAGGTGAGTGTCATTATTCCGACTTGTTTTCAACTATTATATTTAACAGTGTTAATGGGGACAAAAGCTGGATATACCAATATGATCTGGAAACCAAATGAGTCATCATTCTGGGTCTTCCCAAGAGAGCTTCCCCCAACAAAGGTGAGGCAACTAAGAATGATTGACAAGAAAATGATCTGTCATTTCTTCTGAGCTAGCGGCCATAGGGTGACAATTCCATTTGGGAGTCAGAAGACCAGATAGTGCACCACAAATTGTCTGCTGCAAGTCTTTAGTGAACTGAGAACAAAGAATCCTAAGACCGGTCTGCATTGTTGCACTGTAACAATGCCTCTGTCCATAATTCATGAGAAACAATTCAATTTCTGCAGAGGTCAAGAGTGAAATACTTGTTCCATCCTCCCTATAGTCTATATCTGACTCAATATTGCTTTATTCTATTCACCAAAATAAAAGAGAAAATTCTAGGTCAACGATTTGAATCGCCTGAAACTGCAGTAGTTGCTGACAAAGAATACATTTGCATTGTCTCCAAAGAAAAGTGGAGTTAGACATTTGAAAAATGGTTTGTAAGGATGAGACAGTGTATAATGCAATGTAGAATAGGTTTAAAAGATAACAGTTATTTGATCCAAACTTTTAAAATGTTATCACATTCACTCTCAAAACTTTGTCCCTCATATCTATTTATAAACCTCTAGATACAAAATAGGTTACAATGCTATTAAATGGTTTTGTCAAGAACATATAAGTCCTTTAGTTTCTGTTATGTTTCTCCTGTATTTTCTTTATTTTTACTTTCATTTTATGATATGAATACCTACATTCTATATTATTAATGAATGAATTATTTCCATTTAGTAATACAATTAGTTCTATAATACATTTTACAATCTCTTGTTCATACAAAGAAAATAAGGAAAATTAAATACTAGTGACTCCTTCCAAGTTGCTATTTATTCAAGTGGTCCAGATAGTTTCAACCTTGCAGTTGCTCAACTATCAGGCCAACTTACATCTATAGATGACCTCCATTTCTACATTTAATTATGTTTCTAGTCAATCCAGATACCCATATTTATTTGTGTCCTTCCACCATTTTATTTTTACCTTGCCTAGATAATCCCCAAACTCTTAAGATTTCGTACCTAGCCTTCATATTCACCAACTTTTTCCCCTTTATCTCTATTGCTAAGTTGGTAAATTATTTAGAAGTCATGAAAATCTTATGTAAATGCTATTCAGTTATCCTAAAAACAGAATTGTTACAATCACTTCGCAAGCATTAAGAAGAGGCTCAAGTTTGTGGATTCTAATTTAGGGGAAAGAATGTAGGTATGTGGAGAGCGATGATGATAGGGATAGAGGGGATCAGAAAAAAGTTAGGGAAGAATAGTGGCGCTTAATGCAATAAAATGAGTAGATCTGTTCTGTTAGTATTGCAAATAAAATTTTATTTGTCATTCTAGATTCATGCAGTTTTATCTTTTTAGAAAACCATTCCATAACATTTGAAAAATCATGTAAACCGTTAGAACAACAATCTAAGGTCTCACTCACCCCACATTGTCAATTGGAAGAGTAATAATGCACTTGTTTTGCTAAAGTCAAGATCAGTGATGATTTTGTCATCTCAGTGCACCAGTAATACCTTCTTTGCTGGTATGTAAAGTATTTTCTTTATATTAAGCATCTGTACAAGAATCACTACAGCTATCTCTTGTGGTTGCTCAAATTATATAATCAAGATTTTAACAATTACTTTATTTTTCGCACATAAAATTCTTAAAGTGAAATTCTTACCTGTGAAAAATAGCAATTTCTTTTAGCTATAAGTCAGGAGGTTTGACAAATTCTGCATAACATTTTCTCTCTGAAGGTTTCATTCTTGGTGCATTTGATTTCAATTTGAGCTTGTTAAGCTTACTTTGTCTCTCCAGCCTTAGAGAAATAGATATATAAATATACACACACACACACACATACACATGCACGCAGGCATGCACGTACACAAGTAAGAGCAACTTTTAAGATTGAGATATGTATTTTTGTTACAGGTTGAGCACTAGCAGTATGTTGACTATTCCTGAATTTATTCCTGTACAATGAGCTGTGATGAAAATTTAGAAAGGATGTACTAACAAATAAAACCATGGAAAGTGTTAATTAAGTTTCAACGAATTGGTGCTGTTGCTGACAAGTCTTGACCAGGTCAACCTTCCACTAGCACAACTGACATTGACATAATACAGGAGTCAATTGAGCCAAATCCTAAATCTGTGCATTGTCTTTCACGTCAATTGCAAATTCCAAAATCATCAGTGTTCAAAGTGATGAAATTCACCTCAAAAAAGCATTCATATCATTTGCAAGTGTTACATCAATTCCATGATGGAATATGCAATTGGCATGAAAGACAACATACAGATTTAGGAGTCCATTCAATTGACACGCGTATTGTGCCAATGTCATCTGCGCTTGTGGGAGGTCAACCTGGTCGAGACTCATCAGCAACAGTGCCTATTCTTTGAAACTTAACTAACAGTTCCCATATAGTTTTATTCATTTGTCGATCCTTTCTAAAGTTCTGTTAAAACCGTCATTGCAGCTCATCACACGGAACGTTCTATAGATGTCATGTGACAATGGCAATTTGTTCAGGGGTAGCCAGCATACTGCTCAGTGATCAACCTGTAACAAAAAGACAAAAAGACTTTCATAAGTTACCTCAGTCAAAATTAGATACTTATATTAACAAATTTCATTAAATAGATATAATGTGCACTGAACTTAATCAGATAAGTAATTTCAATTCTGGATACTTAATAAATGTTTAAAATAGCAGAAATAATATCATGCTTCTTTATATTTTTAAAATATTAAAATTGTAAGTAAATACTGTAAGATCACCACAGCCAGCTTTATGCTTCCTGTTGTATAGGTGTTTGACAATGAAGCATTATACATGTGCAGTTTGAACACTGCACATTAAAGAGCATGCTTTCTTCTTTTTTGTAAGTCACGAAATATTCTCCTTGTCACTCTATGAAACTGGCAACAGAGTACAAAGCCACACTTACCACTGAATGAGAGATCTGAATCACAAGAAGAAGAAAGTAGGAGAAGGGGAGGGAGTTGGGTGATGGAGCATGGCAAAAAATTTAATATTTTATTTATTAATCTCATCAATTGCCAGGAACATATCAGCCGGTGTGCCAGAATGTTTGCCGGCAGAGTTCTTTAACATGCCAGTAACTCTACTGGCATGGGGCTATCGCTTTTAAGCACACTTAAAGACCATTGGTCTGGGTCAGGTTTGAGTCCCAACCTTGAGTTTAGTGTAGTGTGGTAAGGATGCCTTACAGAACAGTCATTTTTCCCCATGCCTGTGTTAGAATAATTCTGTTTATTACAAGAAAGACATTAAAGAGTATTGAAAGGAGTGCATAGTGATGTGGCCTGTAAGAAAGGCTTTATGGTTTATTTTCTATTACACTATAACAGGCTACCCAAAGAACACCTGTAAAATAATGTAGATGTAATAACAAGATTTGCTGGGTACTATGTCCTGCAGTGATAGTACCCAGCTAATAGTAAAGTGAGAAAAATGTCACTTAAACACCTATTTTTTCAATGTTAACAACCAAAGAGAAAGCTAAATTAAATGAACACAGTCTTACCATACGAGGTGTGATCAAAAAGTTTCCGAAATGGCTTCACAACAATGCGGCCATTGAGCTATCGTTAATTCTTACACATTATGTATTCCTTCTAGATAAAAATGAGAGGCCACATGATTTTCTGTGACTGCGGAGCAGAGTTAGAAGCTCTGAAGTAATTGCATGTGTTGGCACCTGATTTTTCTGTGCCTGCTTACAAGGAACAAATATCAGATTTTGCTTTAAACTCCAACTCCAACAGAAACCTATGAAATGTTAAGAACAGCTTATGGGGAGGAAGTAATGGGCAAAACTCAAGCATCTCAGTAGTTTTCAAAATTTAAAAGGTGTGATATCAGTTGAAGGTGCAGATCGTTCGGGGCAATCCAGTTCCAGCAAAACTAATGAAAACATCAACCAGGTGAGCGAAATGATATTAAATGTTAGGCATATTAAATAAGAGCGCTTTCTGACTCAATAGGACTCTCCTGTGGAAGTTTCCAAAGCATTTTAAAACATGATTTGGATATGAGAAGAATTGTCTTTAAGTTATGTCCTGCCTCCTTTCAAATGACCAAAAGGAAAGCCATGTGATTACTTGCACAGATCTCAAAGAACAGCTTCAAAATGACCCACAGTCTATGGGGAAAGTTATTACTGTTGATGAAACATGGATTTATAGGTACAATCCAGGAATGAAGCAACAATCTTCACAATGGAAGAGCCCATCTCCATGCCCCAAAAAGGCCACATACGTTTTAGCCAAAGGGAAGTCAGTGATGATTGTTTTTTTTGACATTAAAAGAATTGTGCATAAGGAATTTGTACTACACAATCAGACAGTGAATCAAGTGTACTATAAACAATGCTGCAAAGATTAAGGGAGAATCAAACGGCTGGAGGAATGGTGACTGGTTCCTACATCACATTATGCATCTGTCCTCCAAATGTTTGACAAAAATAGGATGAATACTGGTCCCCATCCCACCTATTCTCAAAATTTGGCTCCAGTGGACCTTTTTTCTTCTCCTGCAACTTAAAATGCATTGTTTGAGGACATTAATGTTATCCATCGTGAGTCTCTGAAAGCTCTGAACCTGTATAAAAAAGATGACTTTCAGAGGTGCTTCCAACAGTGACAAAAGCACTGGGACGAGTGTATCAACTTCCAAGGAGACTACTTTGAGGGTGACAGTGGAGAATAGACAAATTAAAGTGTTGTGTTGTGTTTAGTGGCTCATTCCAGAAACATTTTGATCACACCTCCTATTTACTCCATGTAGACTATTTTACTGCATATCTGAAAATGAAGAAAACAAAACAAAAATGAACCTAAATAGAAAGAAATAGAAAGTAGAAATCAAAACTGAAGCTATCCAAGAAGGCTCTCAGTAGAATGAGTGAGAAAATGTATTTTTGTTACAGAGGTGATGTGGGAGTTCAAATGGAGTGAAGATAAACAAGAAGTATATGGTCCACATTCATCACAGCAGATGTATGCATGGGTACAGGAGGGCTACTTTAAATCTCCAGTTCTGGTTCGCAAGGCAGGATCCAATGGGCAGTTCTACACTTCATCTCGGGTTGACTTTGATCTCTATATATAGGCATTCCACTCATCAATGACATCCCATGTTTTCTTTTGTTGTGTTTACCTGGGTTTCTTTTATCTTCTTTGCTAGCAGGTTATTTTCATAAATGAAATGTATACTTAGTAGTAAAAGTTGAAACACTTGGAGCTTGAACACACAGCATATTTTAATAAGTATAATTGATAGAAGTATGTGTGCACCTGCTAAAAGAATTGCCTAATATTAATAGGTCTCTGATACAGTGCAAGATGTCAAGAGCCCTATAGAGACATTAAGAGGGAAGATTTTATAAACATATTTAAGACCTGATGCATATACCATGAAATATGGTTGAATTAATGCAGTTATTAGCTATAAAATTTTATTTTAAAACAAAGTAGGTGATGTTGAAGATACAATAGAGATTGTAGCTAAAATTTGATAGTAAAATTACCAATTTTGTCAACCTGTTATTGCTTTATAATGAGGACCAATTTTCTTTTTTCCAGAGTAAATATAACATTTTCAAGCTTTTTTAGTTTCACTTTCTTTTGTTTAAATATGATGTTCAATCTTTTTTCACTTATTCTTTGATATTTATTTTTGGAATGGTGCTGTCATATATTTATATCTCCCCAGTCGAGCCCATTGTTACTTAAGTCAGTGGTTAAAGGTGCAGTTGTAAGCTATAAACAGACACACTACTTATAAGCATCACCAGGACCAACAATGTTGAGATCTATCATAGAATGTATATATCATATGTACAGTATCATTTGATTCTAATATGTGGGTCTGCTGATAAGTCCCGGGCCTCTCAATGAAAACAACATTTAAAAAAAATTGTTTTTGCTTTATTTCTGAACATGATCTGCAGAAAGTCTAATAGATTTGTCATATCGGTGTATTAATTTAATGAAACCATCTCTGTAATGTGATTTATCAAGGTCCTCAAAATAGCTGTTTACCATTGCTGTGAAATCTACCTTCTCCAAGAAATTTTTTGAGGTTTGGGAACAGGTGATAGTCACTTGGTGCTAGGTCTGGTGAATAGGGTTGATGTTCAAACAATTTGAACTTTAATTCGCACACTTTTCCCATTGCAATGACTGAACAATGCACTGGAGCATTGTCGTGATGAAAGAAGATTTCTTTTTTCCAAATGAGGTATTTTTCTTTTCATCTCATCACTCAAACGTTGCAGTAAGCTTGTATAGTAGTCACCAATGATACTTTTACCCCTTTCCAAGTAATCAATAAAAATAATTCCCTGCGCATCCCAGAAAACTCTTGCCATAACCTTGTTAGCTGACCAAATTATTCTTTGGGCATTAATCCTTTCAAATGGAAGTATTTAATCACTGCTCGTTTTTTCAAATCCTCCATTTTCGTGAAAACTCTAAAGTTGTCTTGTTTAAAATGCTGCCATTCAAAAACTAAACAAGCTAATGACCTGCAACTATGGATACAAGCTAGTGTAAAGTTAAGAAAGCTACTGTCTAACTGGCCTAGTGGTGCCATATCCGTGTGAGGCCTGGACTTATCAGCTAACCTAAAAATATTAGGTTATTAAATTTAAACAAAATATAAGTCAATATGAATGCATAAAATGTATAAACAAACAAGTTTTGAATAATAATAATAATAATAATAATAATAATAATAATAAATGAAAATCTATACACAGGAATAACAAGAGAAATAAGCAAATAATAGAGAGTTTTTGCACCCTACCATTTAAGCATTACCTTGTCCAAACCAGTAATGCAAATAAAGTTAACATTATGATTCCAAAACTCCTTTTACCAAATGTAATATCACTATTTCCTTCAAAATGTTTTCTTGGCTGTCATTTTTAAAGTCTCCTATCAGTCATTCTGTATATTTGAGCTATATTTTAATGTAAATTATTTATCTTTATGTTATGATCATGGAATATTTATTAACCATTACTCTATTGGATGATTTTAATGGTTTTGAAGATATCACCTGTATTAGCTGTTTTAGCATACCAGAATGCACAAAAATGACATGTTTAATATAAATGGTTTCTCACCTGTAAAAATTGCTTGAAGAAATAGTGAATAATTGTTATTTACTAATTAATATTTTATTAATATTTCATTTAATATGAAAAGTAATACATTTAGTGCCTTATATTGGCTTTATCTTAGTCCTTTACTTTACGAAGACTGAAACTTTGTGTGCTCCCTTGCAAACTTTATTGAGAATATCGCTTCACCTACAGCCGTCTTCTTAAGGATTTTTTGCTAATGCTTTCCAAAGAAGACATATATATATCAACACTAATTTTATATCATAGTCTGGTATTAACCATAATTGTAAATGTTGATTAACACAGTTGCATTATGATGCATGTTATTCTTGCACATATAACAACTGGTTGTTCAGTTAAGCACATCATTATGCAAACATTATTAAATGTGCTGCAAACACTTTCTGATTAGTTGGAAATTAATGATGTCACAATAACATTTAATGCAGATTTCTGATCAGGGTGCAAAAACTCACTAATAGCATACAAAATATTACTCCTATTAAATTACAAGGTGACAGAAGACATTAAAGTATGTTTTCATCAATTACATTATTATTAAAGATTTAAAAATCAAGAATAAACACAGTATATAATGATAATATTTATATACTCACACAGATTTAGATGTTTAAAATGTTGGATGATAAATGGTATATAATCTAACAATACTTGCTTAGCAATTGTTGTTCTTTGTGGCGTTCTGAGTTGGCTATTGTACAAATAAGATTTATGCGTGGGAAATTTACTGCCTATTATTTCGACAGAATGTGGTATAGATTAATTTTTTTTAAAGGAACTTTAATTTTTACATTATTTTTAATGTGCATTAATATGCTGGCTAGAAAGGATAATGCTTAAGGCAATAATATGCTTCACGTACGTGTAGGTGCCAAATATGAAGCAATAATAAGCTTCACATATAGGAGTCAATGTAAAGCAGTTTTGCCCCATGTGAAGCAGTAATGCCTCATATATGGAAGTCGCTATGAAGTAATATACCCTTTTACAGGAGTCACTATGCTGCAGTAGTCAGTCGATAGAAATCATGAGATCTTTCTTTCTGGACTTTATCAGGATTTATGGATAGTAACCCAGTCGTAGAATTTAGATAGGTTTTCTTGTCTACATAAATCATTAAATTTTATTTTATTCTAACTTGACAAGTTAGTCACAAAGTCGCAACTACTAGTGCTTTCATGTGTTTCATCAACACAAAATTCTATCTCCCAATTACTTTCATCGATTTTTAGCAACCTATGTGTATTTACTTAGACAAATAATGTTGCATTACTTCCAGATTCTATTTTATGTTGATGGAAGACAAAATATTTTCCACTTAAAATGTTATTACATTATTTGGTCAATGTGTAAGAACAGCTATATACTTAGTCTCCTTGGGTCCCCTACCTGTGAAGTATGACCCCATGAAAGATGCGATTGTCCTCACTGATCAGAAACTTTCTTCCAGTGCCGCTACCTCACTTCTGGCTAGTTTTTTCTATAGATTTCTAACCTCACAACAAAGAAAATATGATACCATGAAACTTATTTATAACAAAATCACAGAGAGAAAACCAAAATGTTTTTATTTAATGAAACGCACAGAATACTTAATCGTACCTTTAGTGATTCAGATTTCTGTATGAAACAAAAGAACGTATATAAATCAATACAAAATGCACTACAAAACCACAAAATATAAAGAAACAGTGTGGGTATATAAATATTGGTTCATGCTTCAAAAATCTAAACAGTAGGAACTGATAAAATTTTAATTCCTTAAATAATGTCAACCAGCTAGAGTTGACCAGGGCACCACTTCTTCATTTACTGTTAGAACCAGCCGAACATTTCAATGTCACAGCCAGGATTTGAACACGGTTCTCCCACCCTCTGTGCCAAACCATTGATATACTGTGATAACATGCCAGTATAACATTCAATCCTCCAACTGATAAGTTTTTTATCCAGTCAACCAACTGGTATACCTCCCTTTAGAGAACATCTTAATGATGATTTACATTTTAAGTACTTAGTATCCAGGTAATATTAACATAGGTAGTTTATCCAATTAGGTGTTGCTGGGAAATATTATTGTAGTGTGAATGTTGCTATATTTATATTACCATGGGTATAATTTTATTACTGTCAGAACCAGCTGAGTATTCAGTGCCACAGCTGGGATTTGAACACGGTTCTACCACTCTGTGTGGTTGCCATAACCATTAAGACACAGTGACATGTTGATATTTTGCCTGTGGTACCATAAGTAGTAAAAGCGGGCGTTAAAAATACTACAAAAAAAAAAAAAAACATATTAGTATAACATACACACTTACCGATTTGAAGTCTTTATATAGTGCTTGTGCATTTATGAAGTTTAGAGCCTTGACTTTGAAGGACCTTGGATATATTATGTGATATATTACGTCCAGTAATAGTTCAGTTACTTTGTTGTTATTCAAATGGAAATATTACCAATGAAAATATCTAAAAGACTAAAAGGCTGCCAAATATTCAGTAGTATAAGCAATATCTGTGTTCAATGAAAAGAATTTGAGTATACTAAATTACAGCCTGAGCATTAAATTGTATAAAGTCCGGATTTCTGTTAGCTAGGATAGGATCCTTTAATTTTTTCCACAGCAGTTTCTGAATGCTGTAAATATTTTTTGGAGCTAAGGTGTTGTTATAATTCTTGAAGATCTTCTAAACAGTATTGTGTGCCTATTGATAGTTGAATCTTCTGAACAGAGGTTAGTCATGATGGTTTTGTAGGGTGATTGTGTGTGTTATGCATCCAGTTTTTTGTATTTGTGTATTCTCTTGTCTACTGCACTTTTGTGGAAATCATTGTTGGTAGCTATTTGGAGTATCTGTTGGTACTCTTGTTAATATTCATTATTTTCCATGGGGATGTATACTAATCCATATATTAGACTATTGTGTGCTGTGCTTTATGTAGTTATCTGTATTTGTGCTTTTCAATGTATTCCAAATGTTAGATTTTACTTCCTTGTTCTGATTATTTTGAGGTCCAGAAATGGTAGACAGCAGCCCTATTTGGATTCTATAGTGAAATGAATTGATGTGTTTTTGCATGTTGAGGAGTTTGAGTGCATTGTCTATGAGTTTTTCTGGAACTATGGTGTTGATATTATCTATGTTATTCTTTCCATTTAATATTAATCAGATCACTGTCACAAACTTCTTTGCGTTTTTGAAAATTTTCAAAATGTCTGTGTATATTTACACATATGATACACTTCAAAGTGTTGCAACTTTTCTTTTCTTATGTCATATTATATTATACCAATAAACAGTATATTCCAGGCTTGTAGGCCATGGCCCAGTCAATGACCTACAAGCCTAGAATCTACTTTTTCTTGCATTAACACTGGCCGTGAAAGCTTAAATGTATATATTATGTTATATATTTTATATTTATTATTTGCATTTTTGCTATAAAAGGATTTTTAATTCAGTTGTTAAGTCAATTGCTGTGCAACATTTTTCATGCTGTAACCTTATAAAAATGTCAACACCAGTTAAAAACATTTAATGGGTCTGTGATAATGTTTAGTGATTTGGAGATATTTTTGAAAAGAAATTTGCTTATTATGCTTATTTTTTTTTTTTTTTTTTTTACTTTGTTTATCACATGCTGTGTACGTACATAATAGGCAGAGAAGGTATTGTTCCACCCAAAAATTCAATACTAGAGTTCATAGAAATACGTGTTTTGAGGACCCCTGGCTTTAAAAAAATTATAGAAAAAGTCCTGTGTGTATGCATGTGTGATGTTTACGTGACAAAATGAGTATCTTGAATTTTTTTTAGGATACCTGTAACACCTTTTTATTCTGGGCGACTTTTGTCTAATTGATAGACAAAAACCTACTTCACAAAAAAATGTTGCTCTTGTTAAAACACATAATATGTCTGATGTATATTATGTTTTTGTGGAATAACTATTTCTGAGATATTCCTGCAATATGTTTCAATTGTGAAATACAAACTTTTCTCAAAAATGAATTTGTTAAATCTGTTCCTTTTGCTTTATTCCTGACCATGCAAAGAGAACTGAACTTCAATCACATAGCAACTAGCTTTAAAATATTCAAGTATCACTTCAGCCTAGTGCAGGGGTCAGCAAATCTGTACTGGTTGATGATCTGACATAATATCACTGCCAGGGTCAAGCAATACATTGCCCTGCTCCAACCCTCCCTCCTCACTCAACAGGGGTTCAAACAAAAACCAGGCAGTGGTGGACACTGCACCAATGGCTCTTTCGAAACCATGAAAATGCAAAGGAATCTTCCTATTCCAAGGGGAGTGGGAAAAACAATATTTTTCTGTGCTATGGTTGAAAATGTGAAATGTCTTTTGTGTTTGAAAGTTTTGATTGATGTTTACAAGTCAAACATTGAAAATCATCACAATCTTCTTTGTTGATGTGAGCTCTTAAAAGAAATTATGTTACACAAACGTTGTCACGAAGACCACAAAAAGTCACATAGGATATCCATAAGTGTTTTAAAAGAATATTATAAAACAAATCTTTTTGGACTACCTCCATGATCAAGTGCTCAGCAAGCTGACTTCCCACATGGAGGTCCCGGGTTCAATTCGCTGCTGGGGCAGGGAATTTTTCTTTAATTAGAATTATTCTCCAACCTCCATAGAGTCTGGATGTGAGAGTGAATGTGTGTGTGTGTGTGTGTGGGAGTGGGAGTGGGTGGGTGTGAGAGAGAGAGAAAAATAATAATAAAAAAAATGATTTAAACCTACTTAAAGAATAGTGTTTATAGACATGAGTTGTTTGTAATACAAAGCCCCTGACATGACCTTAGATGTTAAAGGGGCTATATAAATGAAACAATAAAAATATAATCTTTGTGGTAACTGTAATAACATGTAAAATGTAAAAATAAAGTTTAAATATTCATTAAAGTTTAATAATCTACTGAAGAAGTGGATTGCAAAGTACATTCATTTTATAAAACCTTAAAAGTAATAAATAAGTACAAGTGGGCACCAGTAATTAATATTATGACTTCATTGCTTTCTCATGCTTAAGGACATTTCTTTGTTGTTGAACATTTTTGTATGTTAGGAATGGAACAGTCTGTCGAATCTGTGGGAGTCTTGAGCATTGATCTGCTTAGTAATTGTTATGTAATGAAGTGCTGAAGTACGCACTTGTAAATTGGTTCATAAAGTATCATAAAAGAAGATAAATGATTAGTACCTAATGCAATTTTCAAAATTACAGAGTTTCATGTTTGTGAGGAGAAAATAAGGTAAAATTAATATGTATAAATGTAGCAATTTTAAAACGACATCACAAGTACTTCAAATATGGATATTATGGTAATGTACATAAAACTGCCAATTAAGTAGAAATATTTATGTAAGTGATCTTCGAATTTGTGGAATGTGAGGTGTTAAATAAATAAACTTTTCTCCTGGCCTTGTTTATTGTTTTCTCATGAAAGAAGGGTGTGAAATGAGGGTGTTTATAATTACTTGAAATTTGAACAATATTTATAGACACATTAAAGAACACAAACACTTGGCTAAGCACATTATGTGAAAAAGATGACACTCATTTGTTAGGGAACAAGGCTAAAATTTCTAGGTGTGGACAATTTCTCATTAACATATACCTAAATATGCATAAGTCTATAACGTTTTTAATTTGGATAAGAAATTTTGTGTTAATCATCCAATCTGTGTTGAACGTTTTTCATATTTTTTATGTTAGTTACATCCCCTAATCAATAAGCCAGGAGTTGCTACTGTACAATACCAGGCAAATGCACATTATAAATAGCTTAAAGCTGCTGTAGAAAACCTTAAATTTTGCCTATTTGTTTACTAAATTACAATATTCAGACAATCACACAATCAATATAATTATGATAAAATTGTGTTACATTATATTTTTAAAGTAACTTTAAAGTTTTAAACAAAATGCTAATTATACTAGATAGAAAAATGAAAATACCTCTTGAAAGCCTATTCATCACAATGCCCTACATAAGTTGAATGCAAACTTACACAGCTGCGTACAATTGACCCTTTGCAGTCTGATTTATTTTTAGATTTAATTTGCTTTCTGAAAACTGCCATCATAGAATATTTGCTTAATAAGTTGGTTTTACCTTTATCTCTTGTTGGTAACTCAATTGTGTAAACCTCTAAAGTACAAGCACAAACGTAAACAAACACCTTCAAAGAAAATGGCGTGACTACCCAGGAGCAGCCAATATTACTAAGTCTCCTAAAATTCCTAATAGTTGACTAAAGCAAGGACAGATGGATGCACTAATCAGACAACTAAACGATAACTGATGTATGCTTTTTGCCGCATAGCCCAAGACCGAGTTAAGGTCGTGGAGTTGCATTAAAAGCGTTAGAAGCATGGGTCTCATGAACATTTTGATGTCCCAAGCTATACTCGTGCTTGGGCTCCAATGTGTTAATTCACTGCTGATGGCCTGCTGTAAAAAATAAAGAAAATGTTAAATAACACGTATAAATTTCTAAATGATGAGTGTTTAAGAACTAAGATTTTAGGGTAGTCTTGAAGTAGTTAAACCATATAAGGATGGGCTACAGTTTTGAGAGGTTTTCTTGGCTAGTAGTTTGTAAATTTGTTCTTTTATTTCAATTGTATGCTTGGTATCAGAGCTGAGTACCACCTAAATTAATTTAGTATACATATGTTAAGCACTGTTAATGAGACTTATAGCAAAATAGTTAAATTTTGCTTCTATTTTCAGCTTTTGTACTACATAAAATAACAATAATGCGCACAAATATTCTTGGAACGTACTAGCTTGCATCTTTTCTTGGGCACTAGATTTACGGAGAGATGAGGCCTGAGGGAAGAAGAGAGGGGTCTGTTTTCTCATATTGTTGTCAACCAAAGAAAGTTTCTTTCTTTGAGGCCCATATCCATTATGGTGAATAGGTTATCTAATTACTGCAAAATAGCTGAATTATTAAACAAAATACAGCGCATGTGTATGAACTCTGGAGTCTGCAGACAGAATGAAACCTTAGTATTGAAGTTGCTATGTGTCTCAGTGTTGTATCTCTCTGCTTCTGAAATTATGCAAAACCTTCTGAATGAAGACTTAGAGCCAGCACCCAAGAAAAGGTGAGCATATAGCACCTTAATTTGTGTCTTATAGAACTAATAAAGAATTGAAGTTAATAAAGTAAGTGTGCATAATCCTTGTCAGGCAAGGGCTTCCTCCCTGGTTTGTCAGTCTGGGTAGCTCGATGAATTAGGTGCTGGCGGATCTTAAGGTTGCAGGTTGAAATTTGGCCCAGACCGATGGTTTTTATGTGTGCTCCTTAGCGCAGTGATTCCCGGTACTGGCATGGGGAATGTTCTCCCACTGGGAGACCTAGTCTGGGGTGCACTCAGCCTCGTGAAGTCCCTGGGGGGCCAATGGAGGAGCTACTTGATTGAGAAGTAGTGGCTCCAGATCAAGAAGACCATATTAACTGGCTGGGAGGGACTCAAGGTTCTCATCATGTCTTTCCCTCCAGCGCTGCACCCCTTTCATGACACCTTCGGGCTAAGGTGGGGGATGCAGCAGCCAGGCAGTAGGCCCTTGTGGACTGTCATGTCATGACAAACAAATAATTTAAATTTACTGCTCCTGGTTTGGTAGTAGAGGCTCTAGTGCTTTCTTATGGCAAGCTAGGCCATGAGAGTGTTCCTGGCTTCAATGTCCTTTTGTGTTTGGTGCTTTAGATCATACACTATCCTATAATCACAGCTCAGTGACTGCAGCTATGCGTATGACAGCCCATCCCTGTTGACACAATCCAACACCCCTTGTCCCCTCTGCCTATAGCTTCTGGCATTATATAACACTTCAAGGATTATGGATTTATTAAATGACTGGCTGTTAGTGCCAGATTGTCTCATAATACTATAATTATAATTGATTGATCTATTTAACTGTCCTTCACTCTTCACTATTATCATTTCACTAGAATCTGTATTTTTTTGTCTTTTGGACTCCTTTTCATCATAACCATTCACTGCATTCAAGAGTATTGGTAATTGACACTCACTGTCAACCTATCTCCATCTCTTTCTTGCTGTTCTTGCAACATATGGCCTGAAGTTGTCACTCCATCTCTTATTTTCCTCAGCTTCTTCCCTCAAGCATAACATCATCATCATCATCATCATCATCAACTACCAGTTTGGACCTCAGATCCATTCTGACTAACAGAAATATATTTCTCCATCACATTTTCGATCTTCCTACACTTCTTCTACAAGTTGGACAGTAATTTAATATTTGGAGAGGACTACGTTATGAGGCCATTCTGCAAAGATGCACATACCATTCATATCATTTGTTTCCATTGTTTCTGCTATATTTGTAATTCCTAATTCTTTCCTTATATCTTCATTCCTTTGATGATCTAGCAGAGTGTATCTGCCATCAAATGCAGCATTTCATCTCCAATGTCTTAATCTTTTGTTTATATACACAGGGTGTCTTGGAATTCAACCACACAAATCGGTGGGATTATAGAGGGATCCAAGATAAACAGTTTGAGATAGGAAACCTATGGGATAGTGGTTTTAAATTCTTTGTTACAGATAAAATGTATTTAGGGTCAGCACACCACTGATCAAATTGCAATGGATTGTGACGTGAGCACCTGGATTTCGGAGAGCATAGATTTACTGACATTATTTTGGCTATGGTTAGTGTATGAACACTAGGTTAAGATGTTGAGGGAGTGGAAGGTTCAAGCCTTCGTAGTTATCTTTATATTTATGTTGTCTCTTTAGTTTTTATTTTATAATGAGACCACTTTGTGCTGCGTTGCACAATATGATTTATTTGTACTGACAAATGAAATAATGGTAATGTACAATCAACATGTAGGTGCAATATGGAACATTTTGTAATAAATGCATTTAACACATGAAGGGAACATTTCTCCATACCCTTTAAAGGAACTTCTAAAATACAGCAAATCATACATTGATGTATTATATATGTACACATTACAATTGTGGTCACAGTTCACAATTTATGAAACAATGTTATCATTGAGTCAAAACAACTTCAAAGGAAATAAAAATGAAGATTTATCTCCATAGTAAAACAAGTACCTACATAAAAGTAATTATGAATTATATATTAGTCAGGAAACTGCATTCTACCTTTTCATCTCTCCATGAAAGGCAAATAAAAAGTGTCTTCAAGAAATAATACAAAATCCAAACACAAAGTACAACAGGTCACTAGAGGAACTGTTTGATTGATGTTTTGCAAAATCCTTGTTGCATCTACAAAGAAATGAATGTTGAACCCTATCAAAAATTCCAGGATTATTGTGAACTTCACTAAAAGCAGCTAAAGTTTGGGTTGGTAATAATTATTCATCCGAGTCAACAGAAATCTGGTAAACAAGTCTTTTAAACATGCACAATGGTACCATGTAGCAGCAAAAACCACGTGACTTCAGAAGTTCTCAGTTTAGTTGATCTTAGGAGACTTTCAGAAGAACAGACTCGCAGGACTACAGTTGCTCAAGTGGTTAAAATAGCACAATACCTCTAAGAGATAAAATTGAAGTACCACTATTTGAATCCTAGCAATAACCAAGGTTTGTTTTATTCCACCTCTAAAATCATTGCTCAGTTCCATGTTTCAAGGCACACATTACATAAATAACATATTATATATTACAGATTGCCCATATATGAGAATTGTTCAACAAAGAATAATTATAATTTTTTTTAACAACATACCTTTACTCATCTTCATAATTGTTATGGTCCTTCACAAAATAGTCCTTTGGATGTAAAGCACCTACCCCAACATTTCTGTCACTCTGCAACTATTTTTTGAAAAGTCCTGAATCACCTCCACAGCTTTCATTACTACTTTTAATGATGGAAGGAGTTTCTTCAGATTAGGGAATATAAAAGTCCTACGGGGATAAATCCAGATGATAGGATGAGGGTTGCACTTCACATTGATTTTTGAAGATATTCAATAGCAACATTTGCAATATGCAGCCGTGAATTATCATGGTGCAACATCCAGCGTGTTTCATGGATATGGAGTCTTTTGCACCTGATGTGGCTTAAAAATTTAAGGACATCCCTGTAATATTGTTCACTTATTTATGTATTTCCTGCTACAACATGCTAATATATTGTTCCATGAATATCAAAATATGAGATGACATATATATATATGCCTGTAAAAAAACAGTGTAAATCCTATTTTTAGGATAGACTCTTTGCTCAGACTGTAGGATGTGGATCATATCATGATCATTTATTGATATTATTAATACATTTATTTACAAATAATAACTCTGATAATGTATTTTCAGAGGTGTCAGTTTTGCATTAATTACAATTACATGTCTACCTGCTGTATGTATAAATTGTTAGAATATTTATGTTTATTATATTTACAACATTTATTATTGTCAGTATTTTTTGATTGAATGAAATCCTCCTTTGTATGTGTAAGTAATAAGGTAATTTTTATTATTTTAAATTCTTATCTAAACTTGTTTTGTTCATTTGCAATTCTTTTATGGAAGAGGGAAGTGAATTAAACAAAACTACTCCTTTGTAATAAACCCTTTTTGGAATTACTGCAAATTATTTGTTGGTCTATGCAAGTCCTTTCTATGTCTGGTGTCTTTGTTATTAATGTTTGCATTTCTTGTAAACTTTTCTGGGTTATTTATTACAAAGACAATATGACTAGAATAAATTTACAGGCTAATGGTAAAATTCTAAACATTTTGAGAAGTGGTTTGCAAGTGAGTTGATCGCCTTGTCCCTGCCATTATTCTTATTTTCTTTTATTGCATAATGAACACTTTTTTTAGGATCTACCAAATTTCCCTAGGTCATCAATGAATGAAAATGTACATAATAAGTTGTTTTTAGTATGTTCTTATTTATAAACTGAATTAAAGATCGGAATGCGAAACATACAGAGCTAAGTTTGGTAAGATATAATCAATATGGTGTCTCCAATTCATGTTACAATCGATAATAAAACCAAGGAATTTTGCATTGCAATCTGGTTATTTTTATATTCTGTCCATAGTTCTACAATGTATTTATGTTTTGTGCAAAAATTAATGTAGTTATTTTTCTCAAAATTTATGTGACCATACTTTCCAAGCAGAAGTAACCAGGATAAGGGAAATTCCACACTGAGCTTTGCTATTTGCTCTCAGGATTAAAATGATGTAGCAATGATTACCTTAAAAGAAACCCTGGATCTTCCTCTAACATCAAGTTCAAATGCAGGAGACCTGCACACAAATGTTCTTTTGTTTGGGAATAAGACATCTTGTAACTACTGTGCACAAGTATGTCTCATGTGTAAATTTTCTGTCACCAATGTGAGGGTGGCACCTAATGAAATTTTCATTATTTCAGAAAGTGTTCGTAAACTTATTCTTTGGTCATCTCTCACTGATAGCAGCAGTGTTGATGTTTCCTTCCGTAAGAGCAGTAACTGTAGTCCACCTTCTTTTGAAATTGATTGTCTCTCCTCTTTAAACAATTTAAACTAACTTTTAGCTGTGCTGTGGAGAAGAACAGACTTTCTATAGGTGCCAACTAAAGATTAGTTGACAAGAAAGAGGAATTTCAATACTGGTTATTGTTCATTGCATGCAACTTTAATTATTGCAGTAGGCAATACTGAGCACATCTCACATTGTCTGTCTCTCACAGGTGGGAACCTGTAGTGCAAACAATGAAACTAGCGCAGCATCTTTGCTATACATTAAGCAACAGAATATCATAAGATTAAATTCTAGAAATTATGATGTAAAAAATTATGGCCATTCTTTATTGAGCAGCTGCTGTAATATTCTTTAGAAGACCTCATTGATTGAGTTGATGAAGATGCTTACACAGTTTAAATCTTCTTTAACTCGATCTTGACTTGAAATTAGCATAATCATGCTGGTATATTTGTGTAACTAGCCTGGGTTTTAACACTTACACTATTTATTTATGAGGGACTAGTAATTATGAAAGCAATGGCTTTTGAAACTAGCCCTCGTAAAGTGTAAATGAAGTCTTAACCGACTCCACAAATATACCCATATAATTTGAGTGTCACTGTTACTAACTTCCTCTAAACATCAATTATAAACAATTTTTGAATTATAGGCATGGCAATTGTCAAATACATATTATTATTTGGGTCGTTTCCATAGTGGTGGAAGTGCAGCTGCTTGCCAAGCTGAAGATCTGGGTTCGATTCCCAAAACTGGCTTGGGTATCTTTCCCCTACTGGGAGACCTGTCCGGGGTGCACTCAGCCTCGTGAGGTCCCTGGGTGGCCAATTGAGGAGCTACTTGATGGAGAAGTAGAAGCTCCAGGTCAAGAGGACCGCATTAACCAGCCAGGAGGGATTGAGACACTGACCTCATCTCATATTCCAATACTGCATCCCATCCATGATGTATGTCCTGGACCGAGATGGGGGACATAGGTTCCTTGTTAGCTGTTGTGCCATGGAGTTGTTATTATATTATTATTTCCTCCAGTTGAAAAATGTACACCCCTATATGTAAGTAAAGCTTGAAGTGCACTGATATTTAGTGTCAAATATTCTAATATCCAAGGTTGCAGGTTCAAACCTGGCAAGGTTGATGCATTTTTTCAGATGTAGCTTGCTTTGGAAAGGAAATAAATCTGCTGGTCTTGTGTAATGTATATTTCCAAATTAAAGAACCGTGAGTATGTCCTTGGGATAAAATTCTAATATTTTCACATCCAAAGCCATGATTTCTTCTGATGAAGCCATCTATGAGCGTCAAATTGATCCCTCATCACAATGGCATATTCTGGTGAAATCATGAACTAGAAATTTCACACAGTCAAGAAATCACTGCTAGGCATCCCTATGCTCCAAATAGGAGTTAACAGGAACCAAATAAGTATTAAATATATTTAAAAATCATGACTATTTTTATTTATTTCATAATTTCATTTTCTTTACTTTTAATAATAGGTACACACTCAAATATATTTTGCATGAAAGACCAAATTACACAGTTTATACATTATAATGTTAAATTAATAAAAATTTTGGATGCATTAAATGTATTTATGTATACTATTTGTTATTTTAATTGTTTTTTTATTTCATTTGACCAAACTTTACCGTTTATAAAAAGCACTCAGAAATACTTGCCCCTCATTGCAGGTATGAAATAATATTTCAGAAAGCAAACACCGCTAAATTAATGCTTTTTGTATATTAGTATAAATTATTTACTGTCTTTTAAATGTAGCTTTTAAAATGATGTGTGAAGTTAAGAGGAACTCAATGTTCATTTCCTCCTGTTTGTAAATATTGTATTAAAGATGATATTTTGATAATGTGAATAAACTATGGAACTATTTGAAGCTGTGTTGCAGAGCATTTTAATGTAATAGGAAAACCAGGGCTTAAGGTTAAGAAAGATTGTATACTATGTTAAGTTTGAATGATAACTCACAGCTTCTTTGTATTAAATATCCAAAAATAAAAATATTACTTTATAGTATAATTGTATAAAGACATAAAAATATTGGTTATTTACCCCATTTTGCTGTATATGTTGCTGTACACTTCTTTTTCTGATTGAACTTTGTATAAGTGAACTTTATTGTGAGTATATACTTGTGTATTGATTGCTGCTGTGTAGTGTAAACTTGAATTGTACAATGAATAAAGAATTATTATTGAGAAAACCTTTTATTTGCATATGATTAATATTTAGCAATGTAGTGCTGTTCAAATGGATCTTAAAAACGAAAATGTAAAAGCAAGTTTGTGCCCCAATGCAGCTTACTTTTATAACTTGAAACCTTCAAGACCATTTGGAAAGCTAAGACATATGTGCTTCTCGATTAATGTGACTATTTTTACTTTCTCTAGCCTCCTACAATGTACATAGGGGTAGAGAAGGTATTGTATTCCACCCAAAATTCGTAGTCAAGATTTCGCCGGAAATAAATGTTTTGGGGTCCCCTGAGTCTGAGAAAAGCATTTTTAGGAAAAGGTCTGTGTATCTGTAGACAGCATAGCTCAAAAACGAAAATACCATAAAATACCAAACTTGGTATTTAGGATTGGCATCTTCCAAGGATGTGACACAAAGAGTTTCAAGAAAATCTCCACGCCGCAAACTACCCTTTACATGGAAAAAATTTCGAAAATTTTTATTTAAAAAAAATGCTAATTATTTTGATTAAAATCCTGTATATTAAAGATATTTATTACCCAAATGTTTATTTTGAATTTTCTGGAAATAGCCTCTGAAGATCTGTTTATTCTGGATGAATTTTGCCAGAAATGTATGCTTTGAGGCCCCTGAATTAAAGAGGAAAATCATTATAGAAAAAGGTCCATGTGTGTCTGGGATAGCATAACTACAAAAAAAAAATACAAAACATGGTTCAGTGCAAAGAACTTGGGATGTATACTATCGCGTCCTTTAACCAACTGCTCACATTGTTAAATTAAAATATGACCAAACAGTTGTTAAAGTAAGTTACAGGGTCAAGCCTTGACAACTCGTTAGATAATTTAGGACATAGCATACCGCACTAGTTAGTCGAACTAGTTAGGTCCAAACAAGCATTAATCACAGAGCTTTATAACGTTAGAATTAAATGTGGATAAGTTTAGGAATAAGCAAGTCGTCTGCTGGAATGACTCACCAAGTGAACAGCGCCAGCCAAGCGTAATCCCATATCATACACACAGGTAATAGCACCGGTTATTCTACATGTGCCCTCCCCATTATAAAAAAAATCAATCAGAATGATGGGGACTTGACGGGCATTTCCCTGAAAATTCAAGTCATATATTTTATTTGTAAACCAAATATCGTAAACATAATATATTTTAAACGAATCATTAGAGCCAATTTTGAGAAAATTCAAAATTACGGAAATTAGTTTAAATGAAGGGTAGTTTGAGGTAGGTACATATTTCTTGAAAAGCTTGATATCACATCCTTAGGAGTACTGAACTTAAATACCAATATTGGTATTATTTTTTTTTATTACGCGGTTCATAAGTGCGTGTGTATTATCTATTTAAGGAGTCTCAAAATGTGTACACCCAGTGAAATTCTCATATGGCATTTTCGGGTTGAATATTCCTATTCTTACCAGTGCCATGCAAAATACGCTCTGAGTTTGCTTAATGGTTTTCGAGTGTAGCCACTACCGCAGCCTGCAACGTTCGTGCGACTTCACTCCCTGTTTACTGGATGGACTCTTCTCTCCCCAGAACACGGTAACTCAGAGAAGGTAGTTCTGTAGAGCCTCCGCAGAAATGAATAATCGAGCTTACGGGCCGCGCATATATGTTGTGCTTAACACTTTTGTGTTCCTATGTAAAATACATATTAGGTTGTTCTCATATACGTATATGCTACACATTTCATTACTGGCCTTATCAAAGATGTATGCGTTTATGAAAAATAACCCCTAGCTATGAACCCTGAAAGAATGACAGTGTAAATTATCAAGTAGTTCTGGAAACAAACGAATAAAATCTCAAAATTAATAAAAATAAACGTCCTCCTTGCTCAGTATAATATTAAAACTCTAATAGAGTCGGGACGCTATCTCCAAATGGAAAAGAATTACAAGTTAATTATTGATTATAATATTATGAATTAATAAAAACAAATCGTTGATTGGTCTAGGCTAAACCAACTCATCATCTTCGTATACCAAGAAATTACCGACCTTTGCTATATTTTGTAAACAAGGGTTTACTCAGCTCTGAAACAACTATATCAAAATAATAAATCAAGCGAGGCCATCCATTCCTTTCAGCAAATATCGCTTCGAACAATGCTCCTTCAAACAAATTTGAGCTTTTTTTTTTCAATTTATAAAATAATACAGATTGAGTCGACCAGACACTCTATGGCGTCACAAACCTAAAATTTATACCTGACGCGTTTCACCTTCCGTTGAAGGAATCATCAAGGTATCGGCTGGCTGGAACCACAGTGCTTCTGTGGATCTTGTTTCTCTGGGGTGGAGACATCTGGTGGAGTTTTAATGAGGATTAGTAGCGAGTTAACTTCTGGAGGGATGTCAAAGTTCATGAGATAATCCCCGTGTTTTTATATAAATATTTTCCCAAATATTTAATTCTGAAGTAAGAAGGTTGAGTCTTTTTCTCTATGTTGTAATTGGTCATTCCAAAAGCGTGCTGCCAGTGCAGATTTGTTGGTTTCTTTGTTCTTGATGGTGCCGAAATGTTCCTTTTATCTAGTTCCAATGTTTCTTTTGATTTTTTTTATACTTTATTGCAGTCAAACAAATGATTTTATAAATGCCGAACTTCTTTTCGGGGGGGGGGGAATTCTATCACTATGTGGTTTCTTCAGGAGATTTCTAACACTGAATGGGTGCTAAGGTGGTGTTAAGTTTTTTGAAGACTTTTTGAAACTTATGGGTATGTGAAGCTATAGTGTCTGGTTGACTTAATCTGTATTATTTTATAAATTTGTACAGTGCTTCACAGTGTTAATTGCAATAGGTTTTTCAAATTTGAATTTACTCTGGCATTTTAGATTTCACGCCCCACACATAGGATATGCAGCAACGCTCACGTTGCCGTTTTGTTTTCCATCTCAAATTCGAACAATGCGCGACACTAATGCTTTTCTAAAGGTAAGCAGTAGCTTATAAGGGAATTCTTTGACTAAGAAAACTGTGCACTTGTTAAATCAATGTGAAGTAGCCATAAAACTTTCACTGCTGAGTTACCTCCACTTCCCCCATGCCCATGGGGAGAAAGTGGTGTGTTTCCCACGGACCGCGATGTTTTCCTGTAATTACATGTGACTCATTGGAAGGGTGGCCTCACTGCAGACAATGGGGGAGCCGTGTTTGTCTTTTGTCTCCACTTGGCTCGCAATTGTTGGCGCCTGCGGGGTAAATTACAGCGTCTGTGACACAAGTTAAGCTACGCAGTCCACCGCAGGCATTTTCCTAGAGTTTTTGTATCCATTGCAAAAAGGTATTTTATTAGGATCCACGAAAATTCATAGCCCAAAAGAGAAGAACAACAAATTTAAGAATAAAAAGTTACGCTTATTTTTACCTTCTATGTCTAGAAAGAAAGCATTGCATTCAGTCCAAAAATGCGATGTCGAATATTCCTGGAAGTGAGTTTTGAGGCAGCCTGAACCCAGAAAATGTACTTTTAGAAAAACGTCCGCATGTTTGCTAATGTTTTTCCTAACTTTTTACTTTCTCTAACACAAATACACATACAATTGCATAGTAACTAAAGAAGGTAATGTATTCCACCCAAATATTCGATATAGAGATTTCACCGAAAATGTATGTTTTGAGTCCCCTGAGTTCAAAAAGAACGAATTTGTAGAAAAAACTCCGTGTGTGTGCCTGTGGACAGCATAGTTCAAAAATCTGATGTGTTTCATTCACATCACTTTCTCTACATCTCTGCAACCAATTATTGTTAAAAAGCTTATGCTTCTATTTACTTCATGCTAATCGAGAAAAAAAAAACAAAACAGAAATAGTCTTATTACTTGCTTCCTTGTAAGTAGAAGCGAAATAAGGGGATACCATAGGTTAAAGTGATAGTCAAAAGCTGGTTGCTATGAGACTCTAGCCCCAACTTCCCTTTGCATGGAATATTTTTTGAAAACGTAGCGTTTCTCAAAAATGGCTCTAAAGATTTTTATTAGAATACCATATGTTTAAGATATTCTCATGGCAAACGATATGTATATCCTGAATTTTCTCTAAACAACCTCTGAAGACCTCTTTAATCTGAATGAATTTTATATCATTTTTGTATAACTGGTAAACCATAGGATATAAAAAATATACACAAAACATGTAGATTTCGTTAAAACACACACTTTATATCATACATATACATTTCTTTGTCGAATTAACCGTTTATGAGATACTCCTTATTGGTTTCAATTTTAAGCTACTACATTTATTTACAAAAAGGAAGTCAGCTTTATTCGTCTCTTTTTTTTGTTTTACTCCTCAGCAAGCAATGAAAACTGAATTGCAGTTGCTTCACAAAGCGACCGGTATTTAAAAAAATTGAATATCAGCCTATTAGCTTGGTGTATACCCTTACAACTCCTGCTTACAAAGAAACAAATAATTTGGCCAATTCTATTAATACTCGTATTTATCTCGATTAGAATGTTGTAAATAAAAGAATAATCTTTGATAAGAAACTATTTGTTTGCAGAATAGCTAGAGAAAGCTATGAGTTCGGAAAACATCAGATTTTATTTTTTACTTTCACCTAGTACTGTGTGCAATGTACATAAGTAGGTAGAGAAGATATTGTATTCCACCCAAAAAAATTCGATTCCTAGATTACACATGTTTTTAGACTCCCTGAATAAAAAAAAGGTATTTTTAGAGAAAGGTTCGTGTGTGTGAATGTGTGTATGTGGACAGCTTAATTCTAAAACAAAAAGTCGGTTAAATACCCCACTTGGTATTCAAGTTTATCATCTTCCAAGGATGCTACGCGAAGATTTTTAGGAAAATCCCCACACCCCCAACTCCCCTTTACAAGGAACGTCTTTTGAAAATTTTTATTTCCTCAAAAATTGCTAAAAATATTTTTATTAGTATACCATATGTTTAAGACATATAAAATGTACATCTTAAATTTTCTGGAAACAGTCTCTGAAGACTTCTTCATTCTAGATGACTTTTGCATAACTGGTAAACCATGAGAGATAGACGAAATCTTAGTATATAAAACTTTGTAGATTTCGTTAAAACATACAGTTCATATCTCCTTTGTTTTAATTCTGGCTGTGTAAAGAAACCCGAATTTTAGTTGTTTCACATAGCGATTAGCTTTTAAAAGATCTGACTATTCCATTAGCATAGTGTATTCCCTTATTTCCTTTCTACTTAGAAGGAAGCAAGTAATAAGACAATTTCCGCTAATGGTTATCTTTTTTGGCATTTTGAAGATAAAAGAATAATCTTTTGTAAAAATAGTTTGTTTGTAGAATGAGTAGAGAACGTTTTGTGAATGGAACGTATCACAGTTTTTATTTATGAGAATTAAAGTTTTTGTAAATCAACATATGTATTACTATAGATTGGACTTTTCGTTTTTGATTTGTGCTGTCCACGCACTTAGACTCTATCTCTCTCTCTTTCCCTCTCTCTCACTCTCTCTCCCACACACACAAACACATACCTTTTTCTAAAAATGCATTTTTTATTCAGGGGGTCTCAAAACATATATTTCCGGTGAAATCTGGGTATCGAAGTTTGGATAGAATACAATTCTTTCTCTCTCTGCTATATAAGTTGTATTAGAGAAAATAAAAAACCGAATGTCTGTATTACAATATTTATTCACGAATTTGAATGATAAAATATACTAAGCGCTCAGATTTTTAATTAGTGTGCATTTAATTACCTTCTGAAGGACAAATACTTCCTCTTTTCCACCTGTTTACTCTTCTCATACGGAGGACTTACACCACCAGAACTTGCAAGTCAATGCGTGAGGTTAAATACCTATTGGGGATCTGATATTGTATTCAGGGATGAGGGATCAGCCCATTGCCCATATGAATACGAAATGAATGTGATGATGAGCAATTGGTAGAATGAATTGCGGAGGAAACCGCAGGGCCTCTCCCAGATGTTCTAACCACTGAGCCAAGGCGCCGACAAGGACAAATGACGTTAATTTGGTTGACTTTTACATCTACCAAACGACACATTTCCTCGTTGCAAAGACTTTGCACGAAGATTAATATCAGTGTCAGTGATATATGGAGTTCGGGCAGATGGAGCGGATGCATGCTCAATGGAAAGATTACTTCTCATCTTCTGAAACTGTTAATGCATATTTATATGTTAATATAAAATTAAATAATAATTAACAATGAAAAAACAAAACAAGGGTACTAAGTGGCTGCCAGGTTCATGGGGCGTTTGCACGCCCTCTCAGGTGATATTCAGTGGGATGAGTGATCGGGCTTGGAATCAGTGTTTTATAAAGGATTTTTCAAACATGGAATATGTACAATATATGTAAATATAGGCCTGCTATGGTAATGAACATTTAGACCGCTTTGATGATAGCAAAGTTAGAACCGCAAATATTTACAATTATATCACAGTCAAGGTAGTTTCATTCCTCTCATTCAATATGAACTGTTATTGACGTAATAATGCAGTGCGATCGATATAGACTGAACCATTTTAATAGGCCATAATTCCTCTCTAAAAATTCGTAGAAATTAGAAATTGGTTTTAATGATCTCAGTCGCTCAAGGAGAATCGACAACAATAATTTTGGCAACAACGGATCAATACCATCTGCTGACTATACTTACGAATTCGATGGAAATTACGAACATTTTCATGCTATTGTAGGCATTTTTACTTTCTCTACACTACTATGTACACAGTATATAGAAAATGTATTGCACTCCACCCAAATATTCGATACCGAGATTTCACTGGAAATATATGTTTTAGGGTCCTCTGTAACCAAAAAAAGCATTTTCAGAAAAAGGTCCATGTGTGTCTGATGTCCATGTGTCCGTGTGTCTGTGAACACGATAACTCAAAAACGAAAAGTCGTTAAAATACCAAACTTGGTATTTAAGTTTAGTATCTTCCAGGGATGCGATACGAAGATTTTGAGAAAAATTACCCCACCCCAAACTTTCCTTTTCATGAAACCTTTTTTAGAAGATTTTGATTTTCTGAAAAATGCCTCTAATGATTTTGAATAAAATATCGTACATTAAAGACATTTACCTGGCAAATAAAATGTATATATTGAATTTTTTGGGAATAGCCTCTGAAGACCACTTTCTTCTGGATGAATTTTACGGAATTTGGCATAACTGCAAAACCGTAAGAGATGGGAAAAACTTACCACACAAAAAATGTAGAGCAGGTTAAAACACACAATTTATATTATATACATTTTTAGTGGATTTCATTATTTTTAGATATTCCTTATTTTTGGTTTCACGTTTAAAAAAAATTGCAGTTTTCTCACATAGGGATTTGTCAACTCCTGTCCATACAAACAAAGGAAACCAGGTTTTGACTCTCACTTTAACCTATGGTACTCCCTTATTTCGCTCCTACTTACAAGGAAGCAAGTAATAAGACTATTCTGCTATTTTTTTTTCTAGATTAGCATGAGGTAATAAGAAACATAAGCTTTTTAACAATAATTTGTTGCAGACATGTAGAGAAATGAAATGAAAAGGCCTGTTATTTATGGACGCTCTTTAATTGCTTTGGTTCTCAGCGTCCCATTCAATACTGGGCGTGAAAGATCGCTTAATTTTGCTCAGAGGCCTCTCTTATCAGGCTTGAGGTTCTTTTACGTGCCGTAAATCTACGACACGGGACCCACAGGTTTACTTTACTTCCCTTTCGAAGGAAGCCATGCTAAGGATTTTTACGCCGGAAAAAATTCATCGTCCTCCGCCGGGTTTGAACCCGCGACCTTGGGTATATGAAGCTAGCATGGAGCAGTTACACCACGGAGGGCGACATGTAGAGAAAGTCATGTAAATGGAACACATCAGATTTGTTAGTTTGCAGTCATAACAGCAACACCGACAGCGCGTTTTCATTGTGAAAACATTAGAAGACAAATTCTTTGGTAACAACATTACGGGAATTTCGAAGAGAATTTAATGTACAAAGCAAAAAATTGATCGTTAGCAGGAAAGCTGGAGACTGCTGGTATACTCGTTAGTGAGAGTGAAAAACATAGACCGTCATTGAGTGCAGAGACTGTTACTAATGTTCGAAGAAGGCTAGTGAACTCTCCAAAGAAACCGTTGCGTCGATTGAGCCAAGAATCTGGCTATTCATGTGGAACATTCAAAGGCCTGCGACTGTCTAAAATTCCATGAAAATATTCGTAATTTCCATCGAAATCATCAATATAGTCAACAGATGGCATTGATCGATTGTTGCTATGATTATTGTCGATTCTGCCTGAACAACAAAGATCATTAAAACAAATTTCACAGTTCTAGGAGCTTTCAGAGGGAAATTATGGCCTATTAAAATGGTTCAGGTTTTTGTGGATCGCACTGCATTTCTTTAAGCAGCTGTTAATATAGGATGAAAGGAAACTTAATAACTCCTCAGCGGAACATAGGACATGGTTACATCTTTCCGTGATCGGATTTGAATTTCTGGTTTGTGAGTTCGCCGCTATGCGACAGATGCCACTGTAGGACGAAATCACGACTTGCGGACGCGAAATTGTGGAATTTTGCCTAGGAACCTTCTTCGTTCAAGGTATGGGGTTGTTTTACATACAAATAAACATTACACGAGGCCACCGGTTTTACTTCCCTTCCGAAGGAAACCATTCTGAGGATTTTTGCGTTCCGAAAAAAATCAACCACTCTCAGTCAGTCAGGTTTGAACCTGCAATGTTGAGTTTTAGAGGCTAGCATGCTTACCACTACACCAAGAAGAGCAGGAAACTTAATACATCTCTACTAATACAGGTGGCGCTAAAGCTAGTTTCCCCATACACTAAGGCATAACAAGGATCCATTTTTTTTACAAGAACATATAATAAAGAGACATACTTTTAAATTGTTGGCAACACATAAACACATTCATTTTTGTTCAAATGTCCACCTTCTTCCTCAATACATTTCAGGCAACGCCTTACAACTGATTTACAAATACGGGACAATAAAGGTTTATCTTCATGGATGCTATAATATAAATTTTGAATGGACATTCTCAGTTCATCTAAATTTCTTTGTGACACGGAGAACACCATATCCTTCAGAATTCCGCACAGACTGAAATTGCATGGTGTCAAATCACAAGAACGGCATCCAATCCATTCTCTGAATATGTTATTTAAAAAAAAATTCTAACGTTCAGTCCAAAATGGGGTTGAGCTTCGTCTTGTTGCCAAATGAAATTTAGAATTGTGGTTGTTTTCCATCTTGGGCACTGCAAAGTTCTGCAGCATTCTAAATAAGGTGCAGAAGTATCTGTACCTTTTTGTGTCGGATCAATAAACACAATTATGACGATCCACAGGTCCATTTAGTTTAAAACTTGCTTTATCTGCCCATAAAATTGACCGCCAAAAATTAGGATCTGCTTCTTTGCGTTATTAAAACAGCTCACAGACCGCAAGTCTTCTATGTCTTCATTTAATACGTGAAGTAATTTTTTGGCGATAAGGTTAGAATTTTATGTAAGGATTCTCTGCAGATTCCTTCGAGATATGCCCAATTGCACAGAAGCCATCCTAGTTGACTTGTGAGGACTTATTATAAATGCCTCAGCAACTGACTGAGAATTTTCTTCATTTCGGACATTACGTAGTCGACCGAATCTCAAAGCATCTGCAAAGCTCCCAATTGGTGTAGGTAGAGTCAGACTGAAAAATTCAATGATATAGCCGGGATTTAAACCACGGATCTCCCAATTGGCCATAATAGTTGGCTATACTAAGAATCCTGAGACTTAAGTAATTAGAAAATTGTAAGTCGCCATTGGGGTTTGTCATTTCAAAAATAATTTGAGAACACCTTGTGGTTTACCGGGAAACATGCGAGTCAGTTGCGAAATTCAATGCTATGCCATGGTAGCCCCGTGGAAGAACAGCCGGCTAGAGACCGGGAGATCCGTGGTTCAATCCCGGCTCTGCCATTGAATTTTTCAGTCTCATTCTACCTATCCAATCTCGCCATTTTAAATACTATTTAGAGGCCATTCACAAAATGTGTTAACACATACGAATTATAAATAAATACATCCAATCCCGCCATTGTGTATGCTATTTAGAGTCCATTCACACAATGTGTTAGCACATACGAATCATAAATAAATACATTATGTGCAGTAGAAAACAATTGCGGAGCCATAATACACTTTTTGATTAAGTACAGGGCAAACTAATAAAGCACACTGATAATAGTTCAATAACACGATATGACCGTTAGCTCAATACATCGCTTTCAGAGCAGAGAAAAACAAGTCAGCACCGTGACCATGTGTACAGCAGCTGTGTGTTATCATGTTTCCGTGTTCAGTGGAAAACAACGCGCAGCGTCTTGGATGTATTAGGGTCACACGGTACATAGTATATGGGTAGAGAAGGTATTGCACTTCACCCAAAAATACCAATATTTAAACAGATATATACGTTTATGACCCCCTGTATAAAAATTAAAAAGGTCGCTGTGAGTGAATGAGTGTGTGTGTGTGTGTCTATGTTTGTTTGTGTGTATGTGTGCCCCTTTGTCTGTGAACACGATAACTCCAAAACGAAAAGCGGGTAAAACACAAAATTTGGTATTTAAGTTGAGTATCTTCCAAGGATGTGAGACCCCAAACTACCCTCTACATGGAAAAAAAATCGAAAATGTTTATTTTCTCAAATGTGGCTCTAACGATTTGAATTAAAATACTATATATTAAAGATATTTACATGACAAAATGTATATCTTAAATTTTCTGGAAATAACCTCTGAAGACCTCTTTATTCTGGATGAATTTTGTCGAATTTTGTTTAACTCCTAAACCGCAAGAGAGAGACAACGTACTACTACACAAAAAATGTAGATCTCGTTAAAACAAACAATATGTCCTTTACGTTTTTGTTGTCGAGGTAACTGTTTCCGAGATATTCCTTGTTGTTGGTTTCAATTGTAAAGTACTTTTCTCAGACAGGAAAGCTTAAAATATTTGAGTGTCACTTTAGCATAGCGCATTTCTTTAGTTACCTTTTAATTATAAGAAAACAAATAATAATATTTGTTAATGTTTATCTCGATTAGCATTGAAATAACAGTTACAGAAAGTCATGTGGGTGTAACACATTAAGTTTTTTTTTTGGTAAAGCTATACGATGGTTGCAGCACACATATATATACACATACACACGCACAAACGGTGTTAAGAAGTAGTTTAAGTGACTTTTACTGGCGATCCATATTTGAAAGTGTTGAAAACACTAAGTTGTTCAGATATGAAAGTGGCCAGAGTGCCAAAGTTTTGACTTCTTCTTGGGATCATTGGGGTTTTAGCTTCACAGATATCTCGGCTACGCCCTGTCGTCGTTCCACAGTAGCAGCCTTCGGGATAGCCAATCTACTGAAGTTATAAGGTAAGATTTCTTTTCAAATGAATTTATTTCGTTTCAGTTCGCAAAATGCCTTTAACATAGAGTAAAGACCTGTTTAATTTTACCCTTTCTCCATTACTTATATGAAGATCATTACATATGTTGTATAGTTACAATGTACACATATTAATTACTTACAAATTTTGTTATATAATTAACTTTCGCGACGAAAATGAATATTATAGCATCGGTTTTAAAACAGACATCCAACGGAAGCTTCTTCTTCTGTTCAACAAATCTGAACAGCTTGTCATTTTGCTATGGTAAAAAAAAAAAAAAAAAAAAACCACACACACACACAATTTACATACATTTATTCTGAGTACAATTTACAACATAATTATGCTTTTCTTGGACGTTTTTTACACTTGAAATTAACTCTCCTTCATATAGTTTCTGATTTAGCATAGCTTTTTCTATTTTTGTTTCAGCTTTATGAGGATTACATAAAGAAGTAAACATTCTGATTCAGATATTTCCCATGCATAGGCAAAATATGTAACAAGCATTCATATAGTAATTTCTCTGAGTTATGCAGGGTAATATAAAGTTCCAATAATATTCAATTTTAATTAATCCTAACTGATAATATTTAGAATTCATGTCTATGTGGATTCTTCCGTTACAATCCTAAAGGAAGGAGATTCGGTGGGGAGACCCAGGAAACTGGAGGACTATGAAGGCGGAATAGGCACTTGATTGCCTATGTCATGAAGTGAAGAAGTTATTAATATGTATTGGAAAACCAATCCGATTTATGCAGCTTGTTCCTGCTAGTTCATTGTTTTTATCACAAAGTTATGTGGCTTCCCCCGAGATTCTTTTCTGATGGTTAATGTGGCCTATGTTAAATAGTTTGGCAAACCTATTGCGAGCGCTTTGAATAAATCTGATGTGTTCCTTTCGTTACATCTCTACAGCAAATTATTGTTAAAAACTTATTCTTCTATTTACTTCACGCTAATCGAGAAAAAATTAGCAGAAATCATATTATTACTTGTTTCCATATAAATAGGAGTTTTTTTTTTAATTTATGAACGCTCTTTAACTACTCTGGTTCTTACCATGCCATCCTATATTGGGCGTGAAAGTCTGATTAATTTTGTTTAGAGCCTCTTTTATCAGGCTTGAGGTTCTTTTACGTACCGTTATTCTAGACAGGGGACCAACGGCTTTACTCCCCGTCCGAACGAAGCCATGCTAAGGATTTTCACGCCCGAATTGTCCACCTTGGGTATATGAAGATAGCATGATAACTATTACACCACGAAGGGTGTCTATAAGTAGAAGGGGAATAAGGGATTACCATAGGCTAAAGTGATAATCAAAAGCTGATTGCTATGTGATTGAAGTTGCTTTGTTTGCATGGACAGGAGTTTCTCGTATGAGAAAAGTATAAATATTTTATAGCTGAAACCAATAGCAAGAAATATCTCAAAAACGATCAACTCCACGAAAAAAATGATGTAACATAAATTGAGTGATTTAATGTGATCTATATTTTCACCCAGAATATAGAGATCTATAGAGACTTTTCCCAGAAAATTCAAGATATACATTTTATTTGCCATATAAATATCTTTAATATACGGTATTTTAATCAAAATCGTTCGAGCCATTTTTCAAAAATCAACATTTTTGCAATTTTTTCCATGTATAGGGTAGTTTGGGGTGTGGGGATTTTCCTCCAAACTTTCGTGTTGCATCCCTGGAAAATACTAAACTTAAATACCAAGTTTGGTATTTTACCGATTTTTCGTTTTTGAGTTGTGTTCATAGGCACACGGACACACACGGACCTTTTCCTGAAAAGTTATTTTTTGGATACAGGGTATCTTAAAACGTGTATTTTCGGTGAAATCTCGGTATTGAATTTTTGAGTGGACTGCAATAGCTTCTCTATACACTATGTACATAGTACGTGTAGAAAAAGTAAAAATGGTGAAGAGTAGAGAGCGGAGAGAGATACTTCACGCACTGCGTGCGATGCAGATCTATTGTGATTAGCATTTTCCAGGAGGATGGAATGAGGTGAAAGAACAATAGGAAGCTACAGTGCCGCAAGCAGAGAAGCCACCTGAGTCGCGCGGAAGTGCTTGTTTCCAAGCCGATGACCCGTCCCACCTCCGGGGCAGGCGACCCGTCGACCTAGCACTCAGTGTCCACGGGGAGTAGACTTTCCATTGAGCATGCATCCTCGCCATCTGTCCGCACTGCCGTATATCATGAACCTGGAAGCATTCCTGAAAGATGTGAGGGAAACAGAATGAAGGGGAAATGATGGTAAGTGAATTGTGGTAAATATGAAACCATCCCAGTATTCGATTGCCGACCCCACGGAAACCACGAAAAACCCATCAGTCAAAGTGGGCGGTCTCCGAAGATCGAACCTTATACCTTCCAAATGCGAGTGTCATATTTTACCGAAGTGTTACCGCGGTCGGTTGAGTGGTTTGTAAGTTAGAGATCCAAAGAGAAACTTCGAAAGTAATTTCGGTTAATAAAGTGAATTACGAATTACCGGTATTATTATTCCTCACAGTGTAACAACGACAGTAATAATAGTGATAAAATTGTGGCTATACTGTATCGAATCACTACAATAATAATCTAGCTTTATCATTGGAGAGTTCAATTTATGGTTGTAATCAGTGATCATACACACACAAGTACATGCTGTTTATTCTAGGTTACGTATGGTGAACTTTAAACCGCTCTTGAAACCTTCCCTTAGTTGCTAAAATAAGAACAGTTCATAACTTTCCCTGCGCAAATATTTACTAACAGTGAATATACATCACAGTACTCAATTTTTCCATTATTTGTTTTTCGAACTCTAAATTATAAACCGTAGTCGGCGAGCAAATACTTTTTGCAAAAGTTTTTTTAATTCATTAACGCACTCCGACTTTTAACTCCCATAGCTGATTACGCAAGAGAGACAGGATACGTTGGCTAAAGAGATAAATTGAAAGGATAATATTATCTTCCTAGATTCCAAGATATAATGATCTATGTGGCAAGTGTTATTAAATCTATTTATGTATCTATCTATCTGTCTGTCTGTCGATCGGTTCGTACATCCATCCATCCATCCATCCATCCATCCATCTATATTTCTTTCTTCTTTCGTTCTTTCTTTCTTATTTTATTTTCTTCCTATTTTGCTTCCTTACTTTATTTTTATTTCTTTTCCGAAGCTATGTTCTTGCATTTTGCTCCGAGCAATTTTAATTACATTTCCGATAGTTTGCTAGGCCGATCTTCGATGGGTGCAATTTCTGTAGTTCATGGAACACCAATGTTTGTCTTCTTTGTGGATTTAACCTAAGTATTTGATCGGGTAAGACTAAATCGTGTTTAGAGTTATGAATTTAAAGTAGATACCTTCTCCTACATAGATTTCTGACACAAGCAGAACAATATACGAGGGTGGTCTGAAAAGTTCTTGGTCTGATAATGAAAAACGAATTCATGCTTTAAAGTTGTTTTATTTTTCAACATAATCTCCTCTAATATAAATACATTTTGTCCAGCGGTGTTCCAATTCCACTATCCGCTCTCTGTGGTGTTCCTCTAGAAGTGCTGCAAAGTACCCATTTACAGCCGTAATTGGTTTTTCATTGGACGAAAAGCGCCTACCAGAGAGGAATTTCTTCAGTTTTAGAAACAGATGGAAGTTCGAGGGAGCCAAGTCTGGGGAATAGGGTGGATTTTCCAGCACTTCACAGTGCAGATCTCTCAATTTCCTCATTGCCAAAACACTTTTGTGGGCAGGTGCATTGTCCTGATGGAAATTTTTATTTCCTTTTTTAACCCGGATCTGTTTTCACAAATACTTGCATTCAGTTGGTTAGAAATCGGAAGTAGTATTATCCAGTAATGGTTTTACCTTTTTCGAGGTAGTCAATCAACAAAATTTCTTTGGCACCCCAAAACACTGACGCCATGATTTTTCCCGCCGATGGTACCATTCTCGCCTTCTTTGGTGCTGAATCTGTCCATTGCCTCGACTGCTGCTTGGATTTGGGCATGTAGTGTTAAATTCCATGTTCCATCCATTGTGACGCGTCGGCGCAAAAAGACACTACTGTTCTTCTGAAAATGCGCCAAGCACTTTTCAGAACGAGTCGTGCAAAGGCGCTTGTTATCCACAGTGCGGATACACGGCACTCATCTTGCGTAAAGCTTTTTCATGTTTAATCCTGATGCAAGATGTGACCAATACGTTCCTTTGAAATTCCAAAAGCATTAGCAATTTCACGCAATTTTGTACGCCGATCTTCAAAATCACGCACTTTTTCAATGATTTCCGGTGTGGTTACAGTTTTTGGACGTGGATCGTCTAGGACGCTTTCTCGGCCACGTTTAAAATCGGCCGCCCATTTATTCATAGTGGAAAATGAAGGTGAAGAGAGACCATACACATTTACAATCCTCAAATAAATTTCTGTAGGTGTTAAACCTTCTTTTACGAAGAATTTTTTCAAGCACTATACTGGAATTTCTCCATTTTCAAAGCAATGCGCACTTCCACTATTTCAAACAATTGCCTACAGTTGACTATTGCCTGGAATTATTTATAATTTTACATAGGGTCTACTAACATATGTACCAACGTAAGGAAAAAACATCAAGCAAGTAGTGCGCGATCTCCGGGTGAGGCCGAGAACTTTTCAGACCACCCTCGTATGATGAACATCTCAAATTATTAGAAGGATAGGACTTAATTTTTGTATACTCAACACTTAACCGACCCAACACCCCTGTCACAAACCGATCTAGCACTCCCCTCACAAACAGATTCAAAATGTGAACAGTTGAATTCATTAAATTCTCATATAAATTTAATTAAAAACTTATATTTGAGAAAAAATGAAAGAAAATCTCTGCCTATGTCGACAGATATTAGATCAAATTAAAAATCAAAGGCAAAATAATTGAGCAATTTTCTGGTTGGACAATAATTTACAATAATTTAGGTGACTCTTTTCTCTGCGCAACATTGAAGTTCTAATGCCAAGGTAGTTCGTGCACGTGGTCGGCTAAATTAATACAATGCTTATACAAGAGAACCTGTTCTGGTAGCGTTAAATAGGGTTGAAGGATTAAGGGGTGGATGGCGCAATCGGTTTTGCTTTTTTTTGTTGTTTACTCCGTGGCATGTTATACCAGAAAGGCACCGATCAAATTGTAGTAAGACTCACATTTTCAGCAAAGTCATAGCGGCAGGCTTTGATTATCTTTGAATGTACAGTGCACATAGTAAATAAATTATTGTATTCCACCCAAAATTTTATACCGACATTTCACTTGAAATACATGTTTTGAGACTCCCTGAATCCCAAAAGCATGTTTAAAGCCATGTGCGTGTGTGTCTGGGCAGCATAGCTCAAAAACTAAATGTCGGTTAAATAACAAACTTAGTAATTGAGTTACCTTATACGGGTCTCCAATTTTATTCAGCCTTTACCGCCAGTCGTTTGTCCGTGCATGACGTCAATATTAGGTAGCGAATTTATCAAGCATTGCCTCTCGCAGAGGACTAGCGAACGATGAGTAGAAGGGGTCGATGTCAACAGTTTCGAGGCCGCCTATTGAAATTGAACTTGTATTGTACCTTTCCAATATTTGCATTTGGAACATTCGTTTGCGTCTCGTAAACCCGCAATTGCAGCATTTATGCTGATAGGTAACTCAAATAATTGGACGGTTATGATTACGTGGCTACACTTGTTCATACTCTTTACATCAGTAAATGAAAACTGACGTACACAGAATAAATTAAGAAAACATACAAATTCTGAGATAGGTGGTCAGTTCCATCCCGTGTGCAAAGAACGCACAAAATGTCCTGGTGAAAAACAGTTCTGTACCGTCCTGTACATTAACCTGTTTACGAAGTGGGCAATGCGTGTAGTCCAAAGTTCTATTCCACATCTCTCGTTTGAGAAAAGGGGCTGAATTAATACTGATGTAATTCACTTAAACCCTCTGGCGCTATAGGCCGAATAAATCTGTAGACCGAGTACGTAGTCTGCTGTTGAATGATTGAGACTGAGTCCAGGTGTAAACAACGGGTGCGTACTTGTAGTGCTTGTACAATTATATCAAGAGAATGTGATACTATAATATACTCGTACATGACGACAATTAATGATTTTATTCTGTAATAGAACATTACACTTTACTTATATGTCAAGTGAATAATAATAATAATCTATGCATTGCAGTGAGTATGCAGTTGTTTCAGTAGCATGTGTACTCTACTTACGAAGCGGAACATCAAGCCTATATTTCTTTACCTATCAGAAGCCAAGATATTGTGCTCTCTGATCGCTAACTTAAAATCTGATGTGTTCCATTCACATTACTTTCTCTACATCTCTGCAACAAATTATTGTTAAAAAGCTTATGCTTCTATTTACTTCATACTAATCTAGAAAAAATAGCAGAAATAGTCTTATTACTTGCTTCCTTGTAAGTAAAAGGGAAATAAGGCAGTACCATGGTTTAAAGTGATAGTTAAAATCAGGTTGCTATATGACTGAAGTTCCTTTGTTGCAATGGACAGAGTTGGCAAATGCCTGAATGAGAAAAGTATAAGTTTTTCAAAGCTGAAACCAAGAAAAAGGAATATCTCAAAAACGATCAACTCCACGAAAAAAATGTATATAACATAAATTGTGTGTTTTAACGTGCTCTACATTTCTTGTGGGTTAAGTTTTTGTCCATCTCTTACGGTTTAGTAGTTACACAAAATTCATTCAGAATAAAGTAGTCTTCAGAGGCTATTCCCAGAAAATTCAAAATATACATTTTATTTGTCAGATAAATATCTTTAATATACATTTTAATCAAAATCGTTAGAGCTATTTTTGAGAAAATCAAAATTTTCGAAAAAGTTCCATGTAAAGGGTAGTTTGGGGTGGGGGATTTTTCTCAAAATCTTCGTGTCGCATCTCTGGAAGATACTAAACTTAAATACCAAGTTTGGTATTTTACCAACTTTTCGTTTTTGAGTTATCGTGTTCACAGACACACGGACATACAGACACACTGACACACGGACACGCGGACAGACACACACACACACACACACCCACACACACACGGACCTTTTTGTGAAAATGCTTTTTTTAGATAAAGGGGACTCTAAAACATATATTTCCGGTGAAATCTCGGTATCGATTTTTTTAATGGAGTGCAATACTTTCTCTATTCACTATGTACATAGTGCGTATAGAGAAAGTAAAAACAATCCACTCCTAGAAAAAAATGTATACGACATAAATTGTGTGTTTTAATGTACTCTACACTTTTTGTGGAGTAAGTTTTTGTCCATCTTTTATGGTTTAGCAGTTATTCAAAATTCTGTAAAATTCTTCCAGGATAAATTACTCTTCAGAGGCTATTCCCAGAAAAGTCAAGATATACATTTTATTTGTCAGGTAAATGTGTTTAATATATGATATTTTAATCAAAAGCGTTATAGCCATTTTTCAGAAAATCGAAATTTTCGGAAAAAATTCCATGTAAAGGGTAGTTTGGGATAGGGGGACTTTTCTCAAAATCTTCGTGTCGCATCCCTGGAAGATATTAAACTTAAATACCAAGTTTGGTATTTTACCGACTTTTCGTTTTTGAGTTATCATGTTCACAGACACACGGACATTTTTCTGAAAATACTTTTTTTTGGATACAGGGGACCCTAAAACATATATTTCCGGTGAAATCTCGGTATCTAATGTTTTGGTGGAGTGCAATACATTCTCTATACACTTACATAGTGCCTATAGAGAAAGTAAAAAAGTGACCAGATGACTGACCATCACTTAATATTTTCCATTATGTAGTTTCTGAAATCGTTAATCTCCATCAGGCGGACTAAGGATTGGACTCACTTTAAAGAATGAGTATTTCTGCCATAATCAACCAACGAAACCTTTCAACCGAAAAATTCTACATCGCAAGGAATTGCCAACACTCCAAGATTTTGTCTATAAAATATTGTGCACAGAATTGCACAACGAACATTAGATATTTTCCCCCAAGTTTTGTAAAAATCAAATTCCACAGTTTTCCCAAAATAATGTATTTATTTCTTTACAATCTTAAGCATTTTAGTGTTTATAATGCTTAGAACTTTGAAGTGACTTTTGACGGACACAGACTGTTAGGGGTAAAAGAGAACTATTTGTATTGGTAATTAAAACAGTGTAATGAACATTACACCAATACTTGCTTCTTTAGGGGGCCTATAATTTTACTCATTAAGGGTAGTATGTTTTCAGGTTGCTTAATATCTCAAAGTGGCACATGACACATGTTTATTTTTCCTAAGACCACGGGTCTGAAAACGTAAAATTGAATGGGCGGACCTTGCCATAACGAATGCTGCAGCTAAGTTTGAATCATTTCTTCAAGGCCAAGAACCCCACAATATCTAGGCCAGCAGATCGGGTAGTAGTGTGTGAAAACAAGAAAGCAAAACGGACAGTCTATATTGTCAGGTGTTGTTCTCTTTGCGGCGGAGTTAACACCACACAAAACACATCAGGTAGTACATTATGCGATTGTTTTGTGGAAAAACTGTTAGACGAAAAGAAAAACTGAATAATGCACCGAATGATCACAAAAATATCTGTATCTATACCGCTAATACGCTGTATATATTGTGTGACTTAAGTTTAGGGACCCTGCATACGCAGTTAAATAGATTACTCAGCGCATCTCAAAGAGTGTTTTTAGTCTCTCTACGAGTACCATGTACATAGTGTATAGAGAAGGTATTGTATTGTACCCAAAAATTCGATACGAAGATTTCATCGAATCCAAAAAAAGCATTTTTGGAAAAAGGTCCGTGTGTATGCCTGTGGACAGAATAGCTCAGAAACGAAAAGACCGTTAGATACCAAACTTGGTATTTAATTTTGGCATCTTCCGAGTATACGACACGAGATTTACAAGAAAATCCGCCCACCCCCAGTTACCCTTTACATGAAACTTTTTTCGAAAATTTCGATTTTCTTAAAATGGCTCTAACGATTTTGATTAAAATGTCATACATTAAAGATATTTAGCTGACAAATAAAGTGCATATCTTGAATTTTCTGGGAATAGCCTCTCAAGATTACTTTATTCTGGATGAATTTTACGGAATTTTGCATAACTGCTAAACCGTAAGAGATGGACGAAAACTTACCATACAAAAAATGTAGAGCACGTTAAAACACTCAATTTATGTTATGCAATTTTTTTTCGTGGAGTTGATCGTTTTGGAGATATTCCTTGTTTTTGGTTTCAGCTATAAAAAAACGTACTTTTCTCATACAGGAATTTGTCAACTCCTGTTCATACAAACAAAGGAACTTCAATCACATAGGAACCAGCTTTTGGCGATCACTTTAACCTATGGTACCGCCTTATTTCGCTCCTACTTACAAGGAAGCATGTAATAAAACTATTTCTGCTAATTTGTTCTCGATTAGCATGAAGAAAATAGAAACATAAGCGTTTTAACAATAATTTGTTTTACAGATGTAGAGAAAGTCATGTGAATTGATCACATCAGATTTTTGTACTTTCTCTATACTCACAATATACATAGTGTATAGAGAATGTATTGCACTCCACCAAAAAATTCGATACCGAGATTTCACCGGAAATATATGTTTTAGGGTCCCCCGTATCCAAAAAAAGTATTTTCAGAAAAAGGTCCGTGTGTGTGTCCGTATGTCAGCGTGTCAGTGTGTCCGTGTGTCTGTGAGCATGATAACTCAAGAACGAAAAGTTTTTAAAATACCAAACTTGGTATTTAAGTTTATTGCCTTCCAGGGATGCGACACGAAGGTTTTGAGAAAAATCCCCCCACCCCAAACTACCCTTTACATGAAACTTTTTTCGAAAATATCGACTTTCTCAAAAATGGCTCTAACGATTTTGATTAAAATATCGTATATTAAAGCTATTTAGCTGACAAATAAAACGTATATTTTGAATTTTCTGGGAATAGCCTCTGAAGACTACTTTATTCTGGATGAATTTTTCATAACTACTAAACCGTAAGAGATGGACAAAAAATTAACCCACAAAAATGTAGAGCACGTTAAAACACACAATTTATGTTATATACATTTTTTTCGTGGAGTTGATCGTTTTTGAGATATTCCTTTTTGTTGGTTTCATATTTGAAAAACTTATACTTTTCCCATACAGGAATTTGTCAACTCCTGTTAATACAAACAAAGGAACATCAGTCACATAGCAACCAGCTTTTGGCTTTCACTTTAATCTATGGTACTCCCTTATTTCGCTTCTACTTACAATAAAGCAAGAAATAAGACTATTTCTGCTAATTTTTCTCCATTAGCATGAAATAAATAAAAGATAAGCTTATTAACAATAATAATTTATAGTGATATAGAGAAAGTCATGTGAATGGAACACATCAGATTTTTTTTATTAAGCTTTGGTTGTTAAAACAATTTTTATAATATATCTAATAGTACGCAAGTCTGTGCTAGTGCCATGTCTTAAGTTGCATGGATAGAACCATATTCTTCTTCGTGGTAACCGATTTACGTACATAATTATTGAATAATAATAATAACAACCAAGTATAGGAATTCTTAAACAGTTGGGCTTCAAGTTAGCTGCACTCAAATCATTATCAATACAGGGAAGTAAACAACAGAGACCAAGATCACTGACAACTAGTAAAACGCGGCCTGATCTATAAACAACAGACTATGCGAGGGAGTGTTTGTTATCTGCCGCGACAGTGTGAAAACCCATGTAACAGTGCAACTAAATTTCCCTTCGCCCTGGCTTTAATGTTTGAAAATTTCATATGCCAGGTAGAACGAAATGATATAATTTCTTAAATATTTATAATTATCTCAGAAACCTTTTGTATAAACTCTCATAGATGTATTCCCTAAACAACTTCGGGGAAACAAAGATAATATATGCTTTAGAAACTCATAATCTAAAGAAAATATCAAAGTAAGAATAGAAGTCATTAAAGGGAAATATCCATCTAATTCAAAACTCTCTTATGGTCACGTGGTTAGACCACTCACCTCTCACCAAGGCGCCCTGAATTAGATCCCAGGCGACCGCATGTAGTATTTGTGGTGGACAAAGCGGCGCAGGGGCGGATTTTCTCCGGATTCTCGGGTTTAATTCGCTTCATCTTCATCGATGTATCATCAGTATCATCTTCTGTGTAAAAGCGGGCGTTAAACACTATAAAAAAACTCTCTTGCTTGCAGAAAGGTGTATTCTATGAAATAATTAAAATATTTAACGCTCTTCCCAGTAATCTCAAGGAAAAAGTTAACAACTACATTATTTTTAAAGATTCTCTTAAACAGTACCTTTGTGATAAGTCATTTTATTCTGTAGAAAAGTACTTAAATCAATAATAAGCCTAATTATGTTATTGTAATCCCAACATTAAGTGAAGTGACACAGGCTATTAAAGCCCAGATAGCTTTTATGTTTAATGTAAATTAATAATTTTAGAACTTATATATTAATACCAGGGCCGTTTTTTTTTTCAATCTCATAGGCTATAAATAAAAGACAATTTCATAGAGAACAATTATTTCATTACTAAAAGTTTTGTACACTTATGGTTACTTTTCAACATAATCACCGAAAGGATTAAGACATTTATCGTACCTGTGCACCAAGCTTTGCAATACCCGCTTCAAAAAATGTTGCCAATGATTTCATATGAGCAGTGACGTTGTTTTGAAGATCTTCGTTGGTTTGAAAGTGCTGCCCTCCTAGCCATCTCTTCAGTTCAGGGAAATGGTGAAAGTCGCTAGGTGCCAGGTCAGGACTGCACGACGGATGATCGAAAATGTCCCATTGAAATTGTACAAGGGGCCGATGGGTTGCGCTAGCAGTTGTCATGGATCAAAACAATTCCTGAAGTCAGCATTCCTCTTCGTTTGTTTTGAATGGCTCTCCGCAAATGTCGTAAAGTACGAAGATCTTCAAAACAACGTCAAGGCTTTTTTGAAATCATTGGCGGCAATATTTTTTAAAGCGGGTATTGCAAAGTTTGTGCACAGGAATGATAAATGTCTCAATCTTTTCGATGATTATGTTGAAAAGTAAGCATAGGTGTACAAAACTTTTAGTAATAAAATAATTGTTTTCTATGAACTTGTCTTTTATTTATAGCCTATCGAGGTTAAAAAAAAAAACGGCCCACGTATAAAATGTTGACACTCTTTACATGCAGGTAAGAATGTACCGTTCATATGTCAATGTACCCACATTTTAGTCTAAAAATCTGATGTGCTCAATCCACATGACTTTCTCTACCTCTCTCTAAAATTATTGTTAATAGGCTTATTCTTCTAACTACTTCATGCTAATGATAAACATTAGCAGAAATGTTCTATTACTTAGTTCCTTAGAGGTAGAAAAGAAATAAGGGGATACATTAACCAAAACCGACAGTCAAACACTTTAAAATGAGGTTGCTATGGAATAGAAATCCGATTCTTTGCGTGGTCAGGTGTTGACAAATTCCCGTATGAGATGAGTATTATTTTAAAACTGAAATCAATAACAAGGAATATCTTAAAAATGACCAACTCTGGGAAAATTGGTTGTTTTAACCAGCTCTATATTTTTATGTAGTAAGCTTTTGTGTATCTCTAACGGTTTACCGGTTATGCAAAATTCTGCAAAGTTCATTCAGAATAAAGATGTCTTCAGAAAATTCAAGTCATGTTAATATATCTAATATAAGATATTTTAATCAAAATCGCTAGAGCCATTTTTGAGAAAATCAAAATTTTCGTAAATTTTTCCGTATAAAGGGTAGTTTGTGTGGGGGAGGGATTTTCTTAAAAATCTTCATGTTGTATCCTTAGAATATACCAAACCTAAATACCAAGTTTGGTATATAACGTTCTTTTCATTTTTGAGCTACGCTGTCCACAGAGAGAGAGACACAAACACACAGACACACACGGATCTTTTCCAAAATGCTTTTTTCGGACTCAGGGGAACCCAAAACCTATATTTTCGGTGAAATCTCGAAATCGAATATTGTATTTCATCTCTTCTCTATCCACTATGAACATTATACATCCGGGCTAGAGAAAGTAAAAATCTTATGTGTTCCATTCACATGACCTTCTCTATCTGTTCTAGAAGCAACTACTCTTACAAAAGATTGTTATTTTATCTACATCATGCTAATCAAGATAAGCATAAGCAGAAATAGTCTTATTACTTAGTTCCTTATAAGTACATGGTAAATTAAGAAATAAAACACTAGACTACTGTGATATAAAATTATATAAATTATATATATTTATTATAAAAGTGGTCGCTCTGCGATTGTCATTGAAATTCTCTTCTCTTTGCATGGGCAGGAGTGAAACAAAATAGATATGAAACGGATGAGAAAAGTTACAGTATTTTAAAATTGAAAGCAATAAAAGGGAGTATCTCGGAAATGTTTAGCCATGTAAAAACTCTATATGACATAAACTGTGTGTTTTAACGAGATCTATAGCTTCTATTCGGTTTTTGTTTACCAGTATGCAAAAGTCATTCACAATTAAGAGGTCTTCAGGACTTCAATGAAGAGAGTAATGCAGTATATACGTTTTATTTGCCATTTAAATGTCTTTATTGTACAACATTTAAATCGAAATATTTACAGCCATATATGAGAAAATAAAAAAATTTCCAAAAATGTTCCATGGTGTTTTTGGTGGGGTTTTTCTGAAAATCCTCATGTCGCATTTTTGGAAGATGCTGAACTTAAATACCAAGTTTGATATTTAACCGACTTTTTGTTTTTGATGTATCCTGTCCACACACACACACACACACAAACACACACAAATATTTTTCTACCTTTTGTTCTGGATTTAGTGGTCTTAAAAAAGCTTCTATGTAGAAATAGAGAAAGTAAAACTTCTACGCGACCACTCTATTACGCTAAATGAAATACCAACTTCAACAAAGCGTATTCACTTGATGCTACCAGCCATGTGTGTGCGTGTGTAAATGAGTGTGTGTGTGTGCGCGCGCGCGCATGAGAACATATAATCTCAAAATCAAAAGCCCAATAATATCAAAATTGGTATTAAAGTTCAATATTTTTCAAATATGTGGTTTGTACGAAGATTTTCAAGTATATCCCACCCAAACTACTTGTTTTTTTTTGTGTTGATATTTTTACTTTCTCTGTTTCATAAGTTTAATGCACATAAAATATAGAGAAGATATGGTATTACATCCAAATATTTGACACCAAGATTTCACTGGAAATGCATGTTTTGAGAACTCCTGGGTCCAAAAAAAGCATTTTTAGAAAAATGTCCAAGCGTGTGTGTGGATGTGTACGTGTGTGTGTCTTGACAGCGTAGCTCAAAAACGAATCTTTTATCTATTCCAGTTTAGTATCTTTTAAGGATGCGACACGAAGATTTTCAGAAAAAACCCAATCCTTACTACCCCTTGCACAGAACATTTTTCGAAATGTTTGATTTTCTCAACAATGGCTCTAACGATTTTCATTAAAATTCTATATGTTTAAGATATTTTATTGACAAATAAAATGTATATCTTGAATTATGTGGCAATATCCTCTGAAGACTTCTTCATTCTGGATTTTTGTATAACTAAACCGTAATCGATAGTACTATATTACTATACAAGAAACGTAAATCTCACTAAAACACTCAATTTATGTGGTATACATTTTTTGTAGGATTAATTGTTTCCGAGATATTCCTTGTTGTTGGTTTCAATTTTAAACTACTTAAACTTTTCTCAAACAGGAAGTCAGCTATTGTTTTATTTCTTTTGTTTTACTCCTGGGAATGCAAAAAGAACCGGATTTCATTTGTTTCACATAGAGATAGCCTTTACTTTTTTGCGTAGATCTCGGCGTCCATGAAACTGAAAGTTACTCGACATCCATCTTTTCAGGAGAGGGGAACCCCCCTAATCCTTATTCAGGTAGCTTATCCTAAGCGAGATTCGAACTCGCAACTTCTTATATGTCAAGCAGACACGCTATCCCCACAATACCGAGGGCGCGCTTTAAAAGATTTGACTATCGCTTTAGCCTAGTGTATTCGCTTATTTCCCTTCTAGTTACAATGAAGCAAGTAATGATAGTCTCGATTAGCATGACGTAGATAAAAGAATAATCTTTTGTAAGTAAAGTTTGTATGTGGGACTACAAGAGAAAGTCATGTGAATGGAACACATTGGGGTTTTTTACTTTCTCTACACGTACTATGTATATAGTGTATAGAGAAGGTATTGCATTCCACCCAAAAATTCGATACCGAGATTTCACCCGAAATATACGTTTTAGGGTCCCCTGTATCCAAAAAAAGCTTTTCAGAAAAAAGTGCGTGTGTGTCCGTGTGTCTGTGAACACACTCAAAAACGAAAAATCGGTAAAATACCAAACTTTGTATTTAAGTTCAGTATCTTCCAGGTGCGACACGAAGATTTTGAGAACCCCCCCCCCCCCTAAACTACCATTTGCATGGAACTTTTTTCGAAAATTTCGATTTTCTTAAAAATGGCCCTAACGATTTTGATTAAAATTTCATACATTAAAGATATTTACCTGAAAAATAAAATGTATATCTTGAATTTTCTGGGAATTGCCTCTAAAGATTACTTTATTCTGGATGAATTTTACGGGATTTTGCGTAACTGCTAAACCGTAACAGATGGACAAAGACTTACCACACATAAAATGTAGATCACATTAAAACACACAATTTATGTCATATAAATTTTTTCGTGAAATTGGTCGTTTTAGAGATATTCCTTGTTTTAGGTTTCATTATTTGTTTGATCGGTTGGGATTACCGCACTTTTACTCTTATTATCTCTACCAGTTTTAGCTGGGGCTATTACTGAAAGATAAACAATAGCATGATGATTCCTTTCACTTAATTAAGTCAGAAATTCCACTCCTATAAATATACACGTGTACGATAAAAGCGTCAAAACTCGCACTTTGGATGCAGAGAAGATGCCGGTTCTCCTTTCTTGTCGTTTTCTTTTACTCTTCGCCATCTTGAAATGTGCATAACGAAAAGAAGTCCCAGGAGTGCCAAATATAAATAAACAACGTAATTTTCTCATACAGGAATTTGTCAACTCGTGTCCATACAAACAAAGAAACTTCAGCACATAGCAACCACATTTTGACTATGACTTTAACCTATGGTACTCCCTGATTGCCCTTCTACTTACAAGGAAGTAAGTAATAAGACTATTTCAGATACTTTTTTTTCGGTTAGCATGAAGTGAATAGAAGCATAAGCTTTTTAATAATATCTATAGGGCTTGTAGAGAAAGCCATGTGAATGGAACACATCAGATTTTGTTTTTGTTTTTATGTAGTTTATGTATGCTTAGCTTTAAATATTATTTGTGTTTTGTTTGATCCTCGTGTTTTCTTTCCTGGTATTATTACTTTTCATTTCTGTATTTTTGCAAGCGTATATTTACGTGTTATTTATTCATGTTTATGCCATTTCTCTTCCATAGAGATCATTTAGCGCTCTTATCCTTTTTGTAGTACATTTACCGCTCCCCAGAATTAATAGTTGTCACGCAGAATTACCAATTCCACACGACATCTTCGTTTGCTTCATTTTACAGCTGTTTGAGTACGATGAATTATGGTATATTCGACTAAAACTTGTTGGTACGTTCAGCAGCAATACACTTGAACAGATAGTAATGCATATCACTATGATTGCCCAGTAAACGACGAGGAGCATAGTATTAGAATGATGAGGGAAAAGCCATAGACTCATTGTAACGCGAGGAATACAAACTTTTCAATTAATCAAAAGGAGGAGACGCTCAGTGCGCAAGCGTCTAACACACCCGACCTCGCCCCGCCATAGACACTTCCCCAGCTCACTCAGTCCAGTCAACCCGGCGACTCAGTAAAGGTGGGTGTAGCTTTGAGAGGTATCCTTCTGCAAAAACAACCCTCAGGACTACGGTGAGTACCACACTTATGCTTTCATTTGCACGCCACAATTTAACAGTGACCTTCGCATGTTGGTTTTACCTTCTTCGAAAAGATGTCGCTCGAAAGAAATAAACATATGCAGCCGACAAAGGAAAGGGTTGCTAGTTGGCTCCAACTTGATAAATCAAGTATAACAAAACTACTTCAATGTTTACTAAAGTGCTCATTTTTTCTTTGATTCTTATAATTCCGAGGCCCAATTCAGCTGACAAACATTTTAATTAAGTTTCAATTTACAAAACAATAATTAAATCCATATTTATACCAAACAAACACTCGCTGATTTAATGCTTCTCTAAGGAGAGCACATGAAATAAACCTGTAAGAAAATCAGAAGGATGTTATTTCTGAGCCTTTATGAATAACAACATTTAGATATTTTAGTAGAAAAACTTCCAATAAATGCATCTTTATTTGAGTATGATATTAGTTAATATTTGAGACACAATTGAGGTTAGAATATTAGACTGCTTATAATTTACTTTTATCTTAGCTTGACAGCTGTCACACGTTTATCTGTAACTTCAATGAGTCGTTTTTAAATGAATCTTGGTAATATCCTTTGCGTTTTCCTTGATAAAAAGCAACTAAAACCTTACTAACTATTTTTTCTCTACACCTCGCAGGAATATCAAGAATTATAGGAGCAGTAAATTTTATTACTACTATAATTAACATAAAACCAACTTATATAAATCAAGCACAAATACCATTATTTGTTTGATCGGTTGGGATTACCGCACTTTTACTCTTATTATCTCTACCAGTTTTAGCTGGGGCTATTACTGAAAGATAAACAATAGCATGATGATTCCTTTCACTTAATTAAGTCAGAAATTCCACTCCTATAAATATACACGTGTACGATAAAAGCGTCAAAACTCGCACTTTGGATGCAGAGAAGATGCCGGTTCTCCTTTCTTGTCGTTTTCTTTTACTCTTCGCCATCTTGAAATGTGCATAACGAAAAGAAGTCCCAGGAGTGCCAACTCTAATGCAAATTTTAAAGTGTAACTTAAATTATTTATTCCGAAGATCGCATTTCGTAAAATTGAAAAAATATAATTAGTTAATTTTAATGAACTAGGTTATGATAATACGGAGATTCAAATACTAAGTATTTTTTGTTGTTTTCCATTTTATATAATAGTTTTTATTTGCTTGGGTATGTTTGATAAAGACAATTGTGTTTTCCTGGTGAAAATGAATTGCTGAAAAGTGTGCGAAACTTTTCTGCAGTGACTTGGAAATATAAACGAGTTTGAAAGTGGAAGTGGAGCTTTGCAAAGCTATTTCTGCAAAGTTTAATTTGTTGCTCTCTTGGGAACGCATATACGTACGTACCGAGTTCTCTCTCTGCAGTGCTGCCTGTTGATTTATATCTTCGCAACCGATTTGAATCACAATGCTGCAGGCGCAATGCTCTCTGCACTTTCATTTGTCTAACTGCTTCAAAAGGGGGGACACAAGCTGAAGGTTCGACTTGGCGCCAGCGATGGAGAGGAACGCCCTTATAGTTAAGCTATCACTGGGTGTTTTCTATGTTAATTTATATTTTTCTCAAATCAATATAATAAGTTACGATAACCATCAATACGATATATCATTTACGGTTTATATAAGCTGTGGTCATGACTTGATATTCTCCGAGAAATATCCACGGTCTGCTTTTGCGGCTATTCCCAAAACAAACACACAAACAAATGCCGCATAAACGGATTATCTAGCAGTTTATTAAATACTCAGCATTTATTACTGTTGTAAATACTAGGCAAACAGTTACAATGTATGCAAATACATCTGTAAATCCAATAAATGGCATAATCACAGCATATTTAATGCATGGAAATAAAGAGTACCACAGTATTATATCATGCCACAATGGAATGCCCTCTTTCTCAGAGTACCACTTTCGTATTTAATATATCGCGCGGGGGGAAATCTTCTTCTTCGTGTACAGGGTTTACAGTTTCATTTCCAATCTCTATCTCTTGTGTGTTTTCAAAATGCTGATTAATTATCCGATAACTATTGATTCTTTTAATCTGATTAAACAGGTATTTTTACTTTCTCTGCAAGTACTATCTACATAGTACGCACAGAAGGTATTGTACTCCACCCAGAATTTCATGTTTTGATTTGACCGGAAATATGTTTTGAGGTTCCCTGAATAAAAAAAAATATTCTAGAAAAATTTCCGTAAGTGTGTATGTGTGTGTGTGTATACACCACAACTCAAAAACAAAAGGTTGGATAAATATCAAACTTGATATTTAAGTACAGCATATTCCGAGGATCAATACAAAGGTTTTCATAAAATCCTCCACCCCAAACTACTTTTGCATGGAAGATTATGCAATTTTTTTATTTTGATTAAAATAACCATATATTTAAGAATTTTTATGAAAAATTAAATGTAGTATTGACATTTTGGGAATAGTTTCGGAAGACCTCTGTCTTTACTTTTGTATAACTGGTAAACCGTAATAGATAGACAAAAGCTTACTACACAAAAATGTAGATCTCGCTAAAAACACACAAATTACGTCGTACACTTTTTTGTAGAGTTAACTGTTTCCGAGATGCCCCTTGATATTTGTTTCAAATTTTAAAATGCCTAAACTTTTCTCAAAAGGAAAGTCCTCATTCGTTTCATATCCCTTTTGTTTTACTCATGACTATGCAAAGAGACCTCCTACTAGCACATAGCAAATAGTTTTTAAAGGATTTACCTATCACTTTAGCTTATGGTATTTCCTATATGCCTTTTCGTTACAAGGAAACAAGCAATATGGACATTTCTTTATAATACTATTTAATATTATCTTTAATATACGGTATTTCAATCAAAATCGTTATGGAATTTTTTTTATAAAATCAACATTTTCGAAAGTTTTTCCATGTAAAGGGTATTTTGGAGTGGGAGGATTTTCTGAAAATCTTCAGTTTACAGCCTCTGTATTTGATAAATCTAAATAGCAGTTTGGTATTTAAGAGATATTTTGTTTTTAGTAGACACACACACAGTGACGTTTTCTAAAAATGATATTTTTGGATTGTGTTCTCAAAACATGTACTTCCTGTGAAATCTCCGTATCGAATTTTTGGGTGGAATACAATCCTTTCTACCAACAATGTACATGGTGTATGTGTGCTAGATACAGTAAAAATGTCCATTTTGCAATAAAGTATGAAATACTAAGAATTTTTCGAAAGTATGTGTTTAGCCAATTCTTCAAACCTTACGCTACTTTTCTATCAGCTATCAATGTTTTCGTTTTTACGTTATTTACCATATGCATGGTACGAAGAGGAGGTGTAGCACTGCACCCAAAAAAATTCGATTCGAGATTTCTCCGTAAATACGTGTTTTGCGGACCACCGAAAAATAAGTTTTAGAAAAAGGTCCATATGTGAGTCTGTATAGCTGTGTGAAAAAAACAACAACAAACAAACAAACAAAAATAAAAAGCAAACTTCATTTTTAAGTTCAAAATCTTTTTAGGATGGAAACGAAAGGAAGATTTTCAGGTAAATTCCTCACATCAAACTATCCTTCACATAGGCAGCAACTGGCGATGCATGTTCCCTTTTAACTATTGTGGAAAAAAGTACGGACCGCTATGTTCAACATATTTTCATGAGTAATGTTGAATATCTGAAGACCTCTGACATTTGCAAAACTAGTAAACCGTAAACGGATAGAAAGTTAGACATAAATTTAACTACACAAACATTTAGCTCTGTGAAACTTATATCAGAAACTCAACCATTGAAAAAGGAACCTAATTTCAAGGTCATTTTATAGCGACCAGGTGTTAACGGAGTTGACTATCGTTTTATTCTAGAATATTCCATTACTTCCCTTCTACACTGACAGACAGATATATAGACATTTCCCTTCCCTTCTACTACTACTTTAGTTAATGCTATCTTGATTAGCATGAAGTAGATAGAATGATAAACTTTTTTAGGAATAGGTTAAGTAGCACTGACAATTTCAATGGCATAGATTTGGGACACGGTCTCCTGGTATCGTCCAGTTGCTCTAACCGCTTAACTATTATAACATGTTGTAATGGCAATAAATACACAACTCACTCGCGTGTGTTCCGTATACATCAAGGAGATCTTAAATCATTTTGAGATGCCATACCGCAATGATGACTTACAATGTCGCCCCAGGTTTCAACTTTAACCAATTATTAGGCGGATCATTTTGAATTAAGAGTACAACGTAGTTTTGTCTTTTAGAACCTCTTCACAGCTGCTGCAGTACCTCCATATTACTTTCTCTAGCCCGTATGCACAATGTACATAGTGGATAGAGAAGGTATTATATTCTACCCAAAAATTCAATCTAGAGATTTCACCGGAAATATATGTTTTGAGGACCCCTGCGTCCGAAAAAAACATTCTTAAAAATGTCCATGTGTGTCTGTGTGGAGCATAGCTCAAAAACGAAAAACCCGTTAAATACCAAACTGTGTAATTAAATTTAGTATCTCCCAAGGATGCGCCGCGAAAATTTTCAAGAAATTACCCCCATCCCCAACTACCCCTTGCACGGATTTTTTTTTTTGAAATTTTGTTTTTCTCAAAATAGCTCTAACGATTTTGATTAACGTATTTACATCACAAAGAGTTTGTGTATGTTGCATTTTCTAGGAATAGTCTCTGAAGACCTTTTTATTCTGGATGAATTTTACGGATTTTGCATAACTGCTAAACCGTAAGAGATGGAGAAAAACTTATCACACAAAAAATATAGAGCACGTTAAAACACACAATTTATGTTATATACATTTTTTTCTGTGGAGTTCAACGTTTTTGAGACATCCCTTGTTTTTGGTTTCTGCTATGAAAATCTTATACTTTTCTCATACAGGAATTTGTCAATTGTTATCCATACAAACAAAGGAACTTCTGTGGCATAGACACCAGTTTTGACTATCAATTTAGGCTATTGTACTCCCTTATTTCGCTTCTACGTACAAGGAAGCAACTAATAAGACTATTTCTGCTAATTTTTCTGATTAGCATGAAGTAATTAGAAGTATAAGCTTTTTAAGAATAATTTGTTGCGGCGATGTAGAGAAAGTCATGTGAATGGTACACATATTTTTTTAATTGTGATGAAAATGATGGTGGCGCTATGGTCGAGTGGTTAAACCGTTCACCTCCCATCTAGGCAGGTGGGATTTGAGGTAGATGAAGCGTCGTCTGGGCGGGTTTTCTCCGGGTCCTTGTTTCCCCCGCCAGTCATTCCACCAATTACTCCATCATCACCTTTCCCATCATCCATTTTGCTTGCATTTCATATCATAAACTTCCTCATGCTCACGCCTGGCTACGGGCCGACCACAGGTTCTCCATTCTGTGGTTTCGTGCCGTTGTCTCCCCGACGGGCATCTGACACCTAGGTATCCGCTTGTAAGTCCTAGGGGGGGTGTCAGTCCTAAATACGGGGAAGATAAGCCGACTGAGAAAGAAAATAAATCTGATGTGTTCAATTCACATGACTTTCGCTACATATCTGCAACAAATTATTGTTAAAAAGTTCTTACTTCTATTTACTTCATGCTAATCTAGAAAAAATTAACAGAAATATTCTTATTACTTGTTTCCTTCTAAGCAGAAGCGAAATAAGGGAGTACCATTGGTTAAAGTGATAGTCAAAAGCTGGTTGCTACGTGACTGAAGCTCCTTTGTTTGTATGGACAGGAGTTGACATATTCCTGTATGAGAAAAGTGTAAGTTTTCAAAGCTGAAAAAAAACAAAAAACAATGAATATCTGAAAAGTGATCAAATCATCTAAAAATGTATATGACATAAATTGTGTGTTTTACTCGATCTGCATTTTTTGTGTAGCACGTTTTTGTCTATCTCTTATGGTTTACCAGTTATGCAAAATTCAGTAACATTCATCCAGAAAAAAGTAATTTTGCGAAGCTATTCCCTGAAAATTCAAGATATACATTTTATTTGTCAGGTAAATTTCTTTAATATACAATATTTTAATCAAAATCGTTAGAGCCATTCATAAGAAAATCAAAATTTTCGAAAAAACTTCCATGTAAAGGGTAGTTGGGGGTAGGGGGATTTTCTTGAAAATCTTCATGTCGCATCCTTGAAAGATACTTAGATACCAAATTTTGTATTCAACGATCTTTTCGTTTTTGAGTATGCTGTTCAGAGAAACACAGACACACACACAGATACACACACACACGCACACACAGACCTTTTCTGAAATGCTCTTTTTGGATTCAGAGGGACCCTAAACATGTTTTTCCGGTGAAATCTCGGCATCGACTTTTTGGGTGCAATACCTTCTCTATACACAATGTACATAGGATGTGTAGAGAAAGTAAAAAGGTCCGAGTGTGCGTGTGTGTCTATGGACAGCATAGCGCAGAAATGAAAAGACTTAGTATTTTAATTTGGTATCTTCCAAGGATGCGACACGATTTTCAGGAAAATCCTCCCACCCCCAACTACACTCTTTTCAGAAATGTTGATTTTCTCAAAAATGGCTCCAAATATTTTGATTAAAATATCGTATATTAAAGTTATTTACCTGACAAATAAAATGTATATCTTGAACTTTCTGGGAATAGCCTCTGAAGACTACTTTATTCTGGATGAATTTTACGGAATTTTGCATAGCTGCTAAACCGTAAGAAATGTACAAAATATTACCACACAAAAAATGTAGAGCACGTCAAAACACAAATTAAGTTACACACTTTTTTTTTTTTCGTGGAGTTGACCGTTTTTGAGATATTCCTTGTTTTTGGTTTCAGCTTTGAAAAACTTACACCTTTCTCATACAGGAATTTGTCAAATCCTGTTCATACAACGAAGAAACTTAGTCACATAGCAACCAGCTTTTGACTATCACCTTAACCTATGGTAATCCTTTATTTTGCTTCTACTTACAAGTAAACAAATATTAGGACTATTTCTGCTAATGTTTTCTCGATTAACATGAAGTAAATAAAAGCATGAGCTTTTTAACGATAATTTGTTACACAGATGTAGAGAAAGTGATGTCGTACATACAATAATGTTACAACAATATACTTAAAAATGGATAAGATTAATCCCATTTCAGGTGATAAATTTCTGAAATACTATAAAGAGAATTTGCCTTCAAGGTTGTTCTGATCCTCCTCTTAAAGTTTAATAAATGAAGAGTCTTGAGGTAAGGTGTTGAAAATTTGACATACATGAGAAACTGTTGATAGTCTTACTATATTTAAATTTGTTAATATAAGTATCAGAGCATTTTCGAGTGAGATAATTATGGCCAAAAAGAACATATTAAGAAAAGATTGATATTCTTTTTAACATATAGGAAGGAATCCAGAACAAACACTGAAGGCAATGGCAGTATACCATGTTGCATAAAAAGTGGTTTACAGTGAGTTCTTGGTGTAGTTTCAAATATGATACGTATAGATTTCATCTGAAGAATAAATAACTGATGGGCAGAGGTATGATTGCTCCATAACAGTGTACCATAACTTAGGTAACTATGAACGTGGGCATAATACACTGTAACAAGAGTACAACGAGAGACAGTATGTCTAAGTGACCTTAATAAGTATAAGCTTTTATTTAATTTACTTGATAAGTAGTTAATATGAATCTGCCAACCCAAGCCAGTTTCGAATTGGAATATATAGTTCAGAAGGGCTTTAATTTTATAACTCGATTCAATTTTCTGTCTTCTGATGTCTCTTCTTTCCGTATGTTTTTGTCATCTGTTTCGTCTCTTTGTCGTACCGATTCCTCTCCAGCCTCTTTCGCGTTCAGCAGCTAAAGACTTGGGAAAAAGTTTTCCCGCTATTATTTATAACATATGTAACGTAGAGTGAAATAATTTCCCTGCATCAGCCTCAACCAGTACTTCACTGCTCTTATGTTACAATACATTGTGTCTTCATAACATCTCACCTTTCGCATAAATTCAAAATTAGATGTCTCTTGTAAAACTCCAAGAACTCTTTTCCGAAATACTAGCTGCATTAATAGAATATCTAAAAAGTCTTCAATATGATTGAGAGGCTAAAGAATTAAAAACAACAAAAACAACGAAAAGAACTCGTAGAAAAACAAGACACAAGAATTACAGAACAAATGATAAAATACAATTCTAAATGAAAGTATGTAGAGACTCAGAAAGGCGGTTGGAGGACCTTGAAACCAGAGCAGGAGCTAACTGCCTATACTAAGAAGGAAAGAAGAAAAAGAATAATAATAAGAATATTTTTCTAATTGGTTGCGGACCAAATAAAAGCCAACTGTGACTTTAACATTTTTGATATAATAAAATAAATATGTAGTATGAAAATGCACGCCATAAGAATAAATAGTAAAAAAAATATCTTGGGTTACACTCACATGACTTTCTCTACATATCTTTTAAAAATTATTGCAAAAACTTATTCTTATATCTTCTTGATGCTAATCGAGATAAACTTAGCAGAAGTGGTCTTATTATTTGCTTTCTTTTAAGTAGAAGAGAAATAAGGAAATACACTAGGCTGAAGCGGGTCAAATCTTTTAAAAGCTGGTTGCTAAGTGGTTGAAATTCATTTCTCTATACGTACTATGCACATAGTGTATAGAGAAGGTATTGCATTTTACCCAAAAATTCGATACCGAGATTTCACTGGAAATACATGTTTTGAGACCGCCTGAATCCAAAAAAAGCATTTTTAGAAAAATGTCCGTGTGTGTCTGTCTGTGTGAGTGTGTGTGTGTGTGTGTGTGCGTGTCTGTGGGCAGCATAGCTCAAAAACGAAAAGACTGTTAAGTACCACATTTGGTATTTCGTTCAGTATCTTCCAAAGATGCGACACGAAGATTTTCAAGAAAATCACCCCACCCCCAACTACCCTTCACATGGAAAATTTTTCGAAAATTTTTATTTTCTAAAAAATGGCTCTAACGATTTTGATTAAAATATCATATATTAAAGATATGTACTTGACAAATAATATGTCTTTCTTGAATTTTCTCGGAATAGCCTCTGAAGACTACTTTTATTCTGGATGAATTTTACGGAATTTTGTGTAACTGGAAAACCGTAAGAGATAGACAAAAACTTACCTTACAAAAAATGTAGAGCACAGTAAAACACACAATTTACGTTATATACATATTTTTCGTGGAGTTGGTCGTTTTTTAGATATTCCTTGTTTTTTGTTTCAGCCTGAAAAAACTTATTCTTTTCTGATACAGGAATTAGTCAACACCTGTCCATATAAACAAAGGAGCTTTAGTCACATAGCAACCAGCTTTTGCCATCACTCTAACCTATGTTACTCCCTTATTTCGCTTCTACTTACAAGGAAGCAAGTAATAAGACTGTTTCTGCTAATTTTTTTCTCACTTAGCATGAAGTAAACTTTTTAACAAAAATTTGTTGCAGAGATATAGAGAAAGTCATGTGAATGGATTACATCAGATTTTTTACGTTTTTAGATTTGAAAATTTTATACTTTTCCCATACAGGAATTTGTCAGCTCCTGTCCATAAAACAAAGAAACTTCAGTCGCATAATAACCAGCTTTTGATTATCATTTTAACCTATGGTACTGAGAGTTGACAAATTCCCGCATGAGGAAAGTTGTAAGTATTTTAAAACTGAAATCAATAGCAAGGAATATCTCGGAAATGGTCAACTCCATGAAAAAAAATGTATGTGATAAATTGTGTGCTTTGATAAGATCTGAATGTTTTGTGTAGTAAATTTTTGTCTATCTCTTACAGTTTACCAGTTATGCACAATTCGGAAAAAGAAATCATCCAGAATAAAGAGGTCTTCTAAGGCTATTTCTAGATAATTCAAAATATACAGTTTATCTGTCTTTTAATATATTTAATATACGGTATTTTAATTAAAACCGTTAGAGCCATTTTTGAGAAAATAAAACTCTTGGAACAATTTTCCATGTTAAATGTAATTTGGGGTGGGAAGATTTTGCTCTAAATCTTCTGACGCATCCTTGAAAGATAGGAACTTAAATACCAAGTTTGGTATTTAACGGAGTTTTTGTTTTTGAGTTATGCTGTACACACACACACACACACACACACACACACACACACACACACACACACACAGGGACCTTCTTCTAGAAATTATTTTTTTGGATTCTGTATGACCCAAAACGTGTATTTCCGGTGAAATCTCGGTATCAAATTTTGGGTGGAATACAATACTTTCTGTATTTACTTTGTACATAGTAGGTATATGAAGAGAAAGTAAAACTCGAATGTCTTTACACTTGTTTTGGCAAATTGCTTAGGCGTATTTTCTCTTCTGTGAACATCATCTGAGAAGCTTTGAATCAAACCAATCAGTCTTAAGGATTCTACCATAACAAAATTTATATATTTAGTTGTAAAGAAGTAAGAGCAAGTGTTGAACTTTGGTTAAAGGCAGAAGAAAGCAGGGTCATTGTGTGGAAGGGTTATATGAAGCAGAGTATATCAACATACCCAGTACCAATTGTGTGTTAATTAATGCACCCAACATCAGGTTGTATATTAATGTACACAAATAAACGATAGAATCATACGCACCCTGTTAACACATTTATAGTACTCCTAATCTGCTTGCGACCTTGAGAGCATTTCACTTCTGCGGAGTGGTGTGTTGTGACAAGTGAAGACTACCCGCCGTGCTTTGAAACGAGAGACGCCTACACCCTACATCTACTCGACGCTCTTTGTTCTCGGAAATGGTTATGACAGGGTCTAAACAGTTACAAGGGCTCTTACTATTTTCCCCTTTCAGAGGGTAATATTTTCTTTCTGGGTTTGTTTCTCGATTAACGACCTTCCTAGAATGAGGTACATTGACTCTTCATTAAATCCCGTTATGTTATATTATTGGGTTCATTTGATAAGAATGTAATAGACAACAATTTCTTTTATTTATTTTTATTTTTTTCTGCCACTTACTCTTAACAAACAGAGTAAGTAGTGTATTCCCATAACAAATCGATTGCTAGATTTTACAAAACTTTCACTTGTTATATACACTAAATAAAACAGCATTTAGAAAACCTGATGTGACTTTCATGACTTTCTCTACATCTCTGTAACAAATTATTGTTAAAAATTTATGCTTCTATTTATTTCATGTTAATCGAGAAAAAAATTAGCAGAAATAGCCTTATAACTTGCTTCCTTGTAAGTAGAAGTGAAATAAGGGAGTAGCATAGGTTAAAATGATAGTCAAAAGCTGGTAACTATGTGACTGAAGTTCCTTTGTTTGTATGGACAGGAGCTGGCAAATTCCTGTATGGGAAAAGTATAACTTTTTCAAAGCTGAAAAACAAGGAATATCTAAAAAACAATCAACTCCACGAAAAAAATGTATATTGCATAAATTGTATGTTTTAACGTACTTTACATTTTTGAGTGGTAAGGTTTTGTCCATCTCTTACGATTTAGCAGTTATGCAAAATTCCGCAAAATTCATCCAATCTAAAGTAGGTTTTAGAGTCTATTCCCAGGAAATTCAAGATGTACATTTTATTTGTCAGGTAAATATCGTTAATATACGCTATTTTAATAAAATCGTTAGAGCCATTTTTAAGAAAAATCAAAATTTTCGAAAAAAATTTCCATGTAAAGGGTAGTTGGGGATGGGGGAATTTTCTTGAAAATCTTCGTGTCGCATCCTTGGAAGATACCAATTTTAAATAACAAGTATTTTCGTTTTTGAGCAATGCTGTCCACAGACACACACAAAGACAGACAGACACAGAGGACCTTTTTCTGAAAATACTTTTTTTGGATTCAGGGGGACCCAGAGCATATATTTCCGGTAAAATGTCGATATCGAATTTTTGGGTGGAATGCAATATCATCTCTATACACTATGTAAAACGTACGTGTAGAGAAAGTAAACATCTGATGAGTTGTATTCACATGACTTTCTATGAAAATATTGCTACAAAAACTAATGTTTTATCTACATCATGCTGTACTCTCTGTCTGTACTTTGGGCGATTTCACCCGACAACTCACATTTATGAAAAATGGAGAACAGACCAAATTTGCAATACAGGATCAACACGGTAAATGCAGACACACATTATATATGTGTTGCCCAGCTAATTGTAATAAACAAAATGGATACAGTATAGATTTTATAACAATTTATTTCATTAATATACCATGAAAGCTTTAACAATAACAATACATAATAAAATAATAATGTGCGTAATGTAGTTACATTCCTATTTAATTCGAAGTGTGATTACAGAGTTCCCAATAATTTAACTTTTGACAAAGATGAAAATCAGTTAAATATGCTATAGAACGTCGTAATGTGGTATATTGATTCACATAACTGGTAACGAAATAGCTAGATGAGAAATCATGACATTCACAAAAACCAAATTAATTTAAATACTCGTTTCACCAAGCAATCATGTCCACGTAAGACAAAGGAGATCAGTTTAACCCTTACAATAAAGAATTAACGGTGAATCACGCAATCTGAAAACGTTTACCGCTCCACTCTGAGAGGGCCTGTGCAACTCACGCGGCAAAAGCTGAACTACAAGTGCCACTATACGTAGCGTGGAGCGTAAGAACAGTGTTGCCACATTATATTGTACCAGAATGATACGATGCTAATCGAGATAAAAATTAGCAGAAATCGCTTATTAACTGCTTCATTGTATGTAGAAGGGAAATAAGGGCTAAAGCGATAATCAAATCTTTTAACATCTCAACGCTATGTTAAACAGTTGAAATTCGATTCTCCTTTGTATGTCGGTACCAAAAAAAAAAAAAAAAAAAAAAAAATGTGAGACGAAGTGTCATCTCGCTTGAGAAATGTTCTTAAACCAATATCAAAGATCTATACTTTTTGTGTGGAAAGAATTTGTTTATCTCTTACAAGTTCATATCATTCAGAATGAACAGGTTCTCAGAGGCTTTTCCCATAAATTAAAGATGTACATTTCGTTTGTCATAAAATATCTTAACATATGGTATTTTAATCATAATCGTTATCACCTTTGGAAAATCAAAATTTTGTAAAAGGTTTCATGTAGTGGTTAGTTGGAGTGGGGGATATTCGTGAAAACATTTGTATCGTATCGTTGGAAGATGCTGAATTTAAATGCCAACTTTGGTATTTAACGGACTGTCAGATTTGAGCTATGCTCCCCACAAACACACACGGGCATTTTTCTAAAAATATTTTCTTTTTTCAGGAGGTCTCAAAACATGTACTTTCGTATCAAATTTTTGGGTGGAATACAATATATTCTCTGCCTATTACATACATAGTATGTGTAGAGAAAATATCAAGTCTGTTATCATAGCTCAGAACCGAAAAGTCAGATAAATATACAGGATGTAAATAAACTACACCGAAAAAATTTGCGACGTTGTGCACGTGACTGATATAAGTAATTTGAGGTCGGCGATGGATGGTCCCCGGATAAACATAACGCAGCTACTTAGCGTTAAATGTGCGGGTATCAGGTGCCAATAAGTCGGTGTTAAAGCAAAGCAGGTTGGAAAAATGGCTTAGAATGTCTTTAAAACTACTGCCCGAGTATAGAAATATCGATTTTTAGCAGCTCATTACTAGCATTCTCAGGATTTAATGTCGCAAAAATCAGTAAAATCTCTTGAAAGTGCGACACTGAGCATTCATTAACTACGTTCTTGAGTTATGTAGCCTACTCTGGAGGCGTTTTTTCAACTGCTCTGGTGGCTTAATGCGTAACGTGGAAAGCTGCTATTCCATAGGTCATGAGTTCGATTCCTGTTATAGAGTAAATGCTTTTTATTAATATATTTTTCATTCCAGACGAAGTGCCGCGATACGTGGCATATTGGCACTTCAGAAACTTACAGCCGTTACTTCGAAATTTCAATAAACAGGCTATAAGTCTCCGATCTCAAATTACTTATTTCAATAATCTACATATTCTGTGAAAATATTTCGGTATAGTTCATTAGCACCTTGTATTACGTGTCATTTTTGAGCCAGACTAAGAAGACACGTGGAGATTTTTAAAATTCTTTACACCAAAATCTCTTTTTTGTTATATTTTATTTTCTCGGCCTAAGCTCTAATGATTTTGCATAAAATATAAATAAACAGTGACTCCAAAAAGTATTGTCTCCACCTCAAAATTTGTTATAGCCAAATTAACGGGAAAGAAGTAGGATAATCACGGACGGAGACTCCAAGACTCTGGGGCTAAGCACCTGACGGAGGTCCTTACGAGACCCAAAGGAGGTAGGGATTAGGGTTGAGACCCGCAGGGTGACAAGATTTGGATGGTGACGGGCGCAAGCATTGATGGAGCTCCTGTCTGTTGCACTAGGAACGTTTCTGACGCCGTCCTAGGCTATGCTCACGAGCCCCGAGTCTCCCGGTGAGCACCCAGAAAGAGTCCTGATATCGTAAGGCAGGTTCCGACCGAGTGTTCCCGACGACGACGCTCGGATAACCTTCAACGATGCGTAAATCGCCATCCAGCCGCAACCTGCCAACCACCGTCACCTTCAGCCGCGCCTTAGCCGAGTAGTTAGCCACTCGCCTTCCACCAAGATCCCAAGCGACCTTATGTGAGATTTATGGTGGGCAAAATGGCGCAGGGCAGGTTTTCTCCGGGTCCTTCGGTTTCCCCCGCAATTTCATTTCACCGGTGCTCCATCTTCGTTCCATGTATCATCATAGTAGTAAAAGCAAGCGTTAAACACGATAAAAAAACCATCGCCTGCCCTTCAACCCTTAAACAGATTGTTAGGAAATGACCAGAACAGGAAATGGTGGACCGAAAAATTTGGGGGATGTAATGATCTTAGTCAGCATTCGTTTGGAGATCCAAAAAAAACCCCCTCCCCCAAAATATATGGGTGATGAAGGCCAGTTGCAGGCAATGAACTCAGGACCTCGTGAATACGGACCACAAACGAAACCGCCTGGGCTACTCGGGAAATAATTAGCCATTATCCTTATCATACGACTTAGTTCGGGGAGTCGGTCATCCAGCACGTTACGTGAACGCAAACAGAGGAAATCTAACAGCCTTGTAATGAGCTGAAGCATTTCATTACTACTCTAATGAAGTACTTGGTGTTTAATGGTACTTTGTTTTTACTTTCTCTGTACGTAGTGTAAAGAGAAAATATTGCATTCCAACTACAATTTCGATACTGAATTTGACCGGAAATATACGTTGGTATTTACGTTTAGTATCTTACAGGGGTGAGACACGAAACTTCTGAGAAAAAGTCTCCCACCCCAAACTACTCTTTACATGGAAATTTTTTCGAAAATTTTGATTTTCTCAAAAACGATTCTAATTATTTTGAATAAAATTCCACAAACTAAAGTCATTTACATGGCAAATAAAACGTATATCATGAAAGTTACAAAAAATGTAGAGCTCGTTGAAACATACAATTTATGTCATGTACATTTCTTTCGTATAGTTGATCATTTTTTAGATATTCTTTGTTATTGGTTTCAGTTTTAAAATACTTAAAACTGTTCACATACAGGAATTTGTCAAATCCTGGCAATGCATAGAAACGGGATTTCATTCATATGGCAACCAGCTTTTAAAAAATTTGACTGTCGTTTCAGCCTGTGTATTCCCATTTCCTTTCTACTTACAAGAAAGCATTTCTGCTAATGTTTATCTCGATAGGCATGACGTAGATAGAAGCATACACTTTTCGACAATGATGAAACACATCAGATTTTTTAGCTGTGCTGTTCACATATACATGACCTTTTTCTAACAAAAATGCTTTTTGGAGTCAGGAGATCTCAAAAAATATATTTCTGGTGAAACCTTGACATTGTATTTTTGGCTGAAATACATTACCTTCTCTATTGTACATACGGGATAGAGAAAGTAAAAAATCAACAAACCTGAAGAAAACCTAATTCGACAGTGTGCAATTATGTGGGTAAAACACGTAATGACACGGAATAATGTGTAAAAGATTTAGTGTCCTTAAGTTACAAAACGGAAAAAGTATAGCCAATGAGGAACGAAGAAAATATAAAAACTGTGACCAATCGAAAAGTAAAGGCACTCGACCTAGAAGAAATCTAGCCGAAAACTAGAATAGCTGGCGTTAAATAAGTATTGGTCCAACCTTGGAGCTAAACTTCGGCCATGGGTCGCTTCGTCATTTTGAATAGTGATTCCACCTAGTTTGCAAGTATTTCAGGTTGTGAGAAAAACGTTTTGTCAGACGTTTTGATTACCTACTTTTTATTCCTGTTCACGTACGCTGTGCTGGTTTTTTATGGTCAGACTGTACTGCACTATATTTCAGCTTTCTCTGACCGCTCTAAACCGTGACATGCTACACGAGCGATCTCCCCTAATAACTGCATTCTTTCTTCAGACAGATAGTAAATAAGGGTTATGACAGTGAAATGTTATATGCATAACAATTTGATTACATTGAGTGTTACAATATTCAATTTATTGTATGCCTGGTTCGTGTTGAAAGATCTGCTTTTAGTGCCAACTAAATATGTTTACTTTCTCTAGCCTGTTTGTACAATGTACATAGGGATAGAGAAGTATTGTATTCCGCCCAAAAATTCCATGCTGAGATTTCACCGGAAACAAATATTTTAGGACCCCTGAGTCCAAAAAAAGCATTTTCAGAAACAGATACGTGTGTGTGTGTGTGTCTCTGTTTCTTGGTATTTAAGTTTAGTATCTTCCAAGAATGAGACACGAAGATTTTCAATAACATACCCCGACCCCTAACTACCCTTTACATGGAAACATTTTCGAAAATTTTGTTTTTCTTAAAAATGGCTCTAACGATTTTGATTAAAATACCACATATTAATGCCATTTCTATCACAAATAAAATGTATATCTTGAACTTTCTGGGAATAGCTTCTAAAGACCTGTTTATTCTGGATGCATTTTGCTTAATTTGATGCAATTAGTAAACCGTAAGAGATAGACAAAAACTTACTATACAAAAAATGTAGGTCTTGTTAAAATACACAAGTTATGTCATATTCATTTTTTGTGAAGCTTACCGCTTTCGAGGTATTCCTTGTTATTAGTTTTAGTTGTTGAAAGAAGAATTATCTTTTGTAAGAAGCTTGTTTTTAGAGTAGCTAGAGAAGGTCATGTGAGTGTAACACATAAGATTTTTTTGTATAATTCATGCTGCACTCACTGAAATTCAAACAAACCCGGATTTCGGTATTATTTGTTAATGATGCTCTAGTGTTGATTATTATTTCTTTCCACCCTGCAGAAACAACACTCAGCACGCACAAATGGCATGTACTTGTCAAATGCAGATATAGGCTTTGTTCATATGGCTTATCAAACAAACCGAAATGTTGGTATTGGTGCTTTAAAGCCAGAGGAGGTTGTCATTAATTATCCTAGTTGCTTCATGTTGTGGCTGTAAGTACATCACAATATGCCGGAAGCGTTAGTGCTGTTAGCCACTCATTGGCGCGCATTATTTATGTTTTCCTTGCATTTGATTTGCATATGCCTCTATGGCTCGTTTGAACGGCGTTTTCTGTCAACCGCGACGTTAGCTTCCGTACCCGTGGTGTGAATAGCGTTAGAATATGGAAATGACATGCAGTACGTTTCACAAACTCAGGTCTATTCAGGAGCAAAAACAGGTGAAAGGTCGCAGAACAAAGGTATTCATTTCAATCAGTTTATTAATGAGGCATTTACGGTTTCAAAACGGGCAACATGTATGGTTTTCATTTCGAAAATTTGTGTCTAAATTACCATGTATCTAAAGTTAGTTTTATTTAATCAAAAGCACATCGTGATAAAGAGGAGAAGTTCAAAATCATACTCCAGGAGTCCAGAGTAAATAAACCGATCCTGGTGCCCTGGGTTTTTCCGTGGTTTTCCTGTGGCCGCTTAGGCGAATGCTGCAGTGCCATATATCAACCTCAGTTCCTTTCCCTTCATTCCTTCATTCCATTTCCTTTCTTCATCTTTCAGTCGGCGCAGGTGTCGCTTGAGGCTTTGCAGGCAGATGGCACAGTTGCTTACTCCGAGTAAAACTCTGTTCCCCATGGTTGAGGTTAGGTGCCGTTGTAAAGGCATCCTTCCGGCTTTCGGGCGCCTGTATAGCCTCCGTGGTGGGCCAGGGCTGCCATCTAGTGAATGTTAGGGACGTCCGTGCGTCTCATCGCTTAGCTCTGGCCTGAGGTTTCCCCTCCTCTCATCCCTTACCCTGGGCCGTAATAGATCAGTACTTGGTCACAGTTGCCAAGGTGTCCCCAATGTTAACATGCCAAAATCTCTAACAGAGTAAATATAGAGAGAGGGACACCTCGCGCACTTCGACCTACGGAAAATCGTTTACAGCTACCACATTCTCCCAGGAGGAAGAAATTAAGTGACAGGAAGCTAAATGCCGAATGTTTTAGCTTATAATTTTAAGAATTTAAGTATTATTGATAATAAAATCACAACTAAGCATGTCAACAATGTTATCTAAGCGTTATTTATTCATAAAATGAAGAATCCGGAACGAGGGGTCAATCTGGGTAGCTCAGTTGGTTAGGCGCCGGCCTACAGACCGATGGGTTTTAAGTGTGCTTAAAAGGGACAGACCCATGCCAGTAGATTAACTTGCATGTTAAAGAACTCCTGCGGGACGAAATTCTGGCACACCGGTGGCGCTGATATGATCCTGGCAGTAACTTTTTAACAGGAACGAAGGATCGGCCCATAGCCAGGCATGAGAGTGAGGAAAGTAAATGATGACAAAATGGATGATACGAAAGATGATGGAGTAATTAATAAAATGGATGAAGAGAGAAACAGGAGAACCTGGAGAAAACCGACTCGTCCATCACAATCCCACATCCAGCTCCGTGGAATTGAACACGGTCTCTTGGTGAGAGAGCAGCGGTCTAACCACTTGGCCATGGCACTACCAGGGCTTATTTAACGCAGCTGAATTGCCTCCTTCCCACTATATCTACTCTTACATACTCACGTAGTTGTCCACGAGAGTCTGGTTATAAGCCTCAGGTTTCTAGCACGCCTGTTGAACCCGCCGGCGTCGTGTTTCATCTGCTAGAATGCTAGTTGTCAACTCATTGTGTTATATAAGCGTATGGTACGTCATTAAATAAACGCTAGAGTTGTTTAGATGTCAGCTAACTGAATATTAACTTAGTTTATCCCTTAGTTGCCTGCATTAATATAGTGCATATGCTGTTTTTCCTTTAATTCAATTTTAGAACTGGAGTTCTAGTAAAAATTGATAGGAATGAACCTATAAAATTATTATATAAAATAATAGAGAAAATACAAATGAAAATAAATGTAGATCCTTTATTAATCCTTTTCTTCCCAATTAAAAGTTTAAATTCTTCTAAACCAGTTTTCATAATGCTGCCAAAGGCACTACCAAAAAAAGTGGTTCAAATGGCCATGAGTGTTGGGTGATAGGTAATGGACTGGCCATGCATTCAAAGCCCAATGTTGCAAGTTCAAATCCCAGTGATTGTAGTAAAGGACGGGGAGAGCCCAAGTAAAATAATCAGTGTGATGCTTGGAAGCTAATCGGGTTAGTTATGTTGGGGTTTATTCTCTTATTTATTTAAAAAAAGCACTGCATTTATAGAGCAAAATTGTATAAATTTTTACAATATAAAACAGTCTTGATTACTTGTAATTTATGGTTGAAGGTTAGTATAACATGAAATTAATTCTCGAGTACAAACTTATTTATATAGTTACGCTTAAAACAAGCGGAACTTATAGGTACCGACAGGCAACAAATGGTTATACTAAAATATTTACTTTATTGCCAAACACAAGTCGATAATTCAGTCGGGAAAAAAAGGAATTTAAGTAAATAAAGGGCATTGGTGTGTGTGTGTGTGTGTGTGTGTGTGTGTGTGTGGTATAGTTATTGTAGATAATCGATTTGTAATAGAAAATACAGACAATGACATTCAAACATAATTAAGTTTCAAAATGGTATTTAAAGAAAAGAATATAGTGGCTTTTCGTAGATAAATATTATTTTTAAAATATCTTCAACATTATAGATAACAAACAACGTGAAGAACATGCGCGTTTAATTTTAAATGTGCTGAAAGAATTAGTCACGGACGGAGTCCCCAGAACTCTGGGCAGAGCGCATGACGTCCTTGTAGCTCTTCGTAACTTACGTGACCCTAGGGAGGGAAGGAAGAGGGGAGAGACCTGAAGGTCGACCAGATTCAAATGACGACGGGCGCAAGCATGGATTGATTCACCATCCGCTACCATGCTTCCCGCGCCGTCCTAGGCTTTGCTCACGAGACCGTGGCCCTCTCAGTGAGCCCCCAAAGGGAATCCTGAAACCGAGATGTTAACGACGACGGTGATGCCATGCTAATCATGCAATTGCTATCCAGCCACAACACGTCGAACACCGTCGCCTGGTCCTTAAACCTTAAAGAGATGAGGAGGAATTGGGAAAATGTAATAAAGCTACCGATAATTCGCCTCGCGACCCGGGGAAACACCCTAAATAGGTCAGGTATGCCAACCCAGGACCCCTAGAATGCTGCTGGCCATAAACGAAATCGTCGGACACTTGTCACTCGGTAGTTGAAAGTGTTATATACAAAAGCAAGACGTAAATACAAAGGGGTCCAAAATTTGTAAATACTTCAAAATATCTTCTTTAAAACATTTTAAACAGATCTGATACATATACTAAACACATCAAAGCTTGCTTTAAGCAACATTTTACTTCAACATTATTACAAGGTTCTTAAAAAATTTACTCTTGGCATCCAGAAATGTTTTATATGGGCGAACTAATGCACGAACAACATTGAGACGGGGATTAGGAGTTAAGGGGTCTTCGGTAACTGGCGCACAATCTTCCTGTAGATCATAGTGGGTCCTTTGTTCTATAGACATGACTACTGGGTGCTAGGGATGAAGGGGACTCCCGAAGGGACTACGGTATGATGTAGCAAAGAACGTGGTTCCTAACGATTCTAACGTGACCAACCCAACCTTCGCCAACTGGAACCTGAGGGCCCAGATGTAGACGAGTCAACTCCCAACGAGTCAACCATGTGGCCTAGTCCTACAACTCTGAAACCAATGAGCTAAAGCAGGTTAAATGAAATTATGAACAGGGAAGTCGTCGTACGCGCCTATTGATCCGGGAAACTATGAAAAAACTCATGGCGAGAGTAGCCGACCTGATGGAAATCGAACCTGGAACAAGTTACCGCGGAGTCAACTCGCTCAGTTTCACAGGGATCACTCTGTATACCGTTCAGAATTTTTCGTGATCAATAGTGCAGGTGATTTTTTGCACAGCTCTTATATATATATATATATATATATATATAAAAACGTAACGTTGAGTGGGCACTCACAGATAACATATGTTATATCGTAATCTTTGAACGCTTTCTACAAGGCCGATGACCCCACACAATCTAGGCCAGCAGGACAAGTACTGAGCTTGAAAACGTAGAAGCAAAACATAATCTATGCTGAAAGGCGTTGTTAAAATCATGCAAACAAACAAAAACACAAAAACAATACATCATGTAGTAAATGATTACGATATAACATGTTATCTGTGAGTGCCCACTCAACGTTACGTTCTTCCGGCCCGCGCTCTCGGGGAAAAAGCTGGAATGGCTTGCGCAGCTATGGCTCTCTTATTTGAGGATATTAACCAACTTAAAAATATACACAAATAAGAAAATATTTATGTAATGTTCATTAAACTGCATTCAAATACCAATATAAGTAACATTTGGGCTTATATCTATAATAGCCAGTGTGTGATAATCTTTCTTGCTAATTTATTTTAACGAGATAAAAGTAACAGAATACACTACAAAAACTGTTACAGATACAAAGAGAGTCACGATAGTCTAATTGAAGATATGGAACCTATATGTGCTAGCTTCAGAACTTCACTATTTCATTGCAATCGCAATAAGCAACGGAATATCAATAACATTTGAAAATAATGATAAAGTATTGTAAAATTCGAACATACATAAGAGATAGATATCTTGGATTTGGCTTATGTAACAAAAAGTATTTGAAATAAAATAGGATTTTTAAAGAGGTCTATATATTTAGTGTGGTGCGTTTTAGTCTGCCGCTATTAAATATTAAAATATTTCTTCCGAATGAAGAGACTTTAGAGTATTAATAGAATTTCAAGATAACGATTTTATCATGTGAGTATTATTATTATTATTATTAATATTATATAAAATATTAGAAAAATATTCCATGTTAAGACTAGAGATCGCCTTCCAAACTACCCAAAGAATTTCTGGAAATATCACAGAAATGATAAACTGCACAAAAAATATATTCAATATAAATTATGTGGTTTGATGTAGATTTTTTGTGTATTAAGATTTTATCTCTAACGTTTACCAGTTCCACAAAATCATCCAGAATGAAGAGGACTTCAGAAGCTATTGCAAGAAAATTCAAGGTACAGATATCATTGAACATATGTTATTTTAATAAAATTTGTTAGATCCATTTTGAGAAAAACAGTATTTTCGAAAAACGATTACTATAAAGGGTAGTTTGGGCCTGGGATTATCTTGAAAATCTTCATATGGCGCACTTGGAAGATGAATAACTTAAATGTGAAGTTTGATGCCTTTCATGTTTTAGTTATGCTGTTCACAGACACACACAGGCACGTGGACAGTTTTATTGTTTATTCAAAGATTATCAAAACATACATTTCTGGAAAATGTCGGTATCGTATTTTTGAGTGGAATGGAATATCTTCGCTATCTACTACGCACGTTTTAGAGAAATTAGATAAACAGGAACGAGATAAAACAGGATTCAGAACGAGTGTAGGGCCTGTGAAGAATTATTGGACCAGAAATGTGAAGAAATCTAAAGGGCAGTATATTAAAATGACGAGCTTGATAATTGACACCTTCAAATTTGAGAGCATTTGACTTAAAAGCTGCACTGCCGATGTTTATAAGGGTAAAATGCTTTAGTAATAGAATCGGTGAACGAAATGGCAAAATTACAGAGCTAATTCGTCATTAACAGTGCATCCTATTATTTACTCTGTGAGCATCGCAAAAACTCTGATGCTCTTCCCTTCCTGAAATATTTGCCAAACGAATTGAACATTTCGAAAGCATAGCAGTCAGATTACCGCGTTTCACAAATTCTATTGGACCATCCATTCTATTTGCACTTCTAATGATTCTATTTGCTGTCACTAATTTGTTAACTTAATGTGCTTGTAGAATGCAAACAATGCCTTTACATGAAGGGAAGTGACTTTCTGGGAACAATTATTTGTTTTCGCATTGACCGCAAATAGGCTAAGATTAGAAACCTCAAACAGCTTGGGAAATTTTAATGCTATGACTGGGATTCAAAATACAGGATTTTTGGATTTCAGTGACCACTCCTCAACTTTTCAGCGGTTACTGTTTTTTTTTTTTTATATGACTTCACACCTTTTACCTGTTCTTGCTTCTATTAGAAATGAAGATTCTTGATGTAAAATAAATGTTTTTATTGGAAGCGTAATTGCAACCTGTATCTTATAACTACCAGTTTAACTCCGAATGAACTGATGATAAATTAAGATGATTTCGGTACTTGACATTTGTCGACTCTTTATCGTTGATTGTCCTTAACCAGAATTATAATTTGAATGTTGTTCATGGAACTGTATAACATCTTTAGTTCTCTATTCTACTTTTGACGTGAACGAACGCTTAATTTTGTTTAGAGGTCTTTCTTTAGGCTTGAGATTTGTTTACGTAACCTAAATCTACATCATCCCTTCCGAAAGATTTTTTTTCGTAATCTGCTTACCCTCCCCATGTTTAGGACTGACACCCCCCTAAGACTTACAAGCGGATGCCTAGAGATTAATGGCCTGTTGGAGGGTCAACGGCACGAAACCACAGAATGGAGAATCTGGAACGAGTGGTTGGCCCTTAGCCAGGCATGAGCGTGATATGAAATGCAAGAAAAATGGATGATATTAAAGAATAACTCAAAAACGAAAAGATCATTAAATACCAAACTTGGTATTTAAGTTTGGTATCTTTCAAGGATGCGACACGAAGATTTTCAAAAAATCCCTCCAACCCCAATTACTCTTTACATGGAATTTTTTACGAAAATGTTGATTTTCTCAAAAATGGCTGTAAGAAGCTTGACTAAAATGTCAAATATTAAAGATATTTACCTGACAAATAAAATGTATATCTTGAATTTTCTGGGAATAGTCTCTGAAGACTACTTTATTCTGGATGAATTTTACGGAATTTTGCATAACTGCTCAACCGTAGGAGATGGGCAAAAACTTAACACACAAAAATGTAGAGGGTATTGAAACACACAATTTATGTTATGTACAATTTTTTCGTGGAGTTGATCGTTTTTGACATATTCCTTGTTTATGGTTTTTCAGCTAAGAAAAACCTATACTTTTCTCATACAGGAATTTGTCAACTCCATTCCATACAAACAAAGGAACTTCAGTCACATAGCAAGCAGCTTTTCATTATCAGATTAGCCTATAGTACTCCCTTATTTCGCTTCTACGTACAAAGAATCAAGTAATAAGACTATTTCTGCTATTTTTTCTCGATTAAAATGAAATAAATAGAAGTATAGGCTTTTTAACAATAATTTGTTGCAGAGATGTAGAGAAAGTCATGTGAATGGAACACATCAGATTTTTTTCCACCGATTACACGAAGAAATGTATATAATCTCAAAGAAAGTCTATCGTCTGGAAAGTTTGTATCCCATTAAAGAAAGCCTTATCTTTCAGCACATGCGAGTGCGTGTCTCAGGAAGAGTTAGTTGCCCTTTGTCGCGACTTGGCCCGTGGGAAGGCTCTCCAGTGTGCACGCCTCATTAAGCAAAGTACTTTCCTTGCCTTGCACTAAATTCAAGTGACGTCCGCGGAAAATTAATTAGTTAAGCGATAATTCCTGACGTTGCACTTGTTCTGTGTTAAATGGCCAACACACACTTCACTATCGCCATGATCCGGTCTGCAAACCCGGCACAGCTACAATAGAACTGCCCTTTCAGCCAAAAACCGCTAACTTGTCGAGACAGTTTCTAGCTAACTAGAATAAAATGATAGCATGGAACATCGAAATGCTGGAAGCTCTAGTGGCTTAGACTCTAGTTGCTGAAACTTTCCCGAAAATGGCTATGCTTAGGGTGAGATGTCACCCACTGCAAAGATATCGACTTGATCTTGGCCACAGAATAATGCGCTAAACACGAGAGATATATTTTAAAGAAAGATAAATATTGATGAAATAATTGAGCACTTTTCCTTGCCATTTTATATATACCTTAAACAGGAAAGACAAAAAAAAAAAAAAAAATAAAGAAACAAAATATGTTTTCAACGGCGTTTTTCCTCAACATAAGTGGGGAAAGGTGATAGCGAGCAGCGTATTATTCACCACTCGCAGGAGCCTGCAGCATGCAATACAGCTCGGCAGTACTGTTTCCTCGATCGAACTGTTACCTAACGTTGCTATACCTTCAATTCCCTTGTCGAATTCAATATCTTTTGACATAGAAGATATTGCCAAAAGCACAAACTATTATTTTCACGAAATAGTTAACGAGCTTAAAATTCCCGTATCTTTGCTTGACCAGAATAAAAACAAAAATTAATAACTTCATTTCTGAGAAAACCTTAAGTATTGGAAATTTTAAAATAATAACAAGGAATATCTAAAACAATTTGGCTCTACAAAAATATTGTATGACATAAATTGGGTGTTTTAACGTTTTTATCTACCTCTTACGGTGTATCAGTTATGCAAAAGGCATAAAAAGTAGAAATTTCGCATTGCTTAAAATATATTTACAATCTTCTTTATATTCATGTTATTACAAAATGCTGATAACATTTATTAAAAATAATTTTAATTTTGAGGCAATTATGGGTAGGTAGAAATATAATAAAACGTAGAGTCTTGAGACCCGAAGCACTATCTTTGTCTTCCAGTGTCATTGCTCTGCCTTCTGAACTATGTTTCCGTTTTCCACGTGACCGAATATTTTCATTAAAAACAAGGCGATCACCAAGTTAACCTCTCTTGAGATAATATACCCCAATGTGACTCTCACACACACACACCTTTATTTATACAAAGTATAATAGCTTTCACGGGAAATAGAAAAAGGTCAGAATAATAAATGCATAAGATGTGTATTCCAATTATTCTTATTAATTCCAATAAGGTATATATACAGGCTGTTTCAAAACGACACAAAACGAAGATAGCAGTCCATTAGCTTACACTTTGACTTGTCCAAAACTTGATTTGGCAACTTTCAAACTCTTCTATTTAAATGTTTATGTGTGTTTAAAAATCGCACACATTTGGGATTAGGCAGCGAAGGATCAACGGTTGTCATACATCATATAAACAACCTCAGAACATATTATACGAAACACATAACAAAACCCACATGCTACGTTTTCCATTATTAAGGTGACCTCTCACGCGCCGACTTGTCTATCAAAACACTCCTACACCTCGCAACTGGGACCTTCGTTACCAACCGGCATCTCTCTTGGAGTGGGCCATGCACCTGCCATTTGGTTATGTATGAGCGATTAATCCACGGTGATTTTATGACGGCTTTTATATGTGCCGAATTTAGAGCTGAAAATTATTTGCACGTATTACGTACGGTATGACCAATTACTTATAAACGAATCAAAAAGAACTTTGGACACTAGCCTCTGATGAACATCCGCCATCGCAAAAAGGATACGCTAATCAACTTGAATAACTAAAATCAACTGAAGTTACTAATGTGGGAGGAGCTACTGAACCAGCTCTTATCAACCTAACATATCTTATTATATCGAAACGTTTTTCTGTTCGCGACTGCGTAAGAAGATGTAAAATGTCAAAATTTTTTATAAAAATAAATAAAATGAAACAACTAAGAAAACAATTATATCTTCCTTCATATATGAACTTATTGAATGAAACGGTAAGACATAGATATCTGAAACTGAAGGTCAATCAATGGGAAACGACCACAAAACGACCTCAGCGTTTAAGCAGGGAGGATACTAAGTATTAATCTTATAAAATTTCATTCTGGTATGTTAAATAGTTTCTGAGATAACGGATCGTGAATTTTGGAGATTTTACATTGAGAGATATGGCTTTTTAAACATCTTATGTATAAATGAATTTATTATAAATCACAGCATAAACATTTGTTACATTCCATACAATAGTATATATTCCTTTCTTTCTTTTTCCTATACACAAGCATCTAAATATCTATCTTTTAGTTGCTCGTTGGTTGCTGTGGTAGCTGTGTTGGCATGTTGCCATGTTAGCTCAGTGATTAGAGCAACCAGCTAGAGACTGGGGGATTCATGGTTCAAATCTCGGTATGGCATTAAGTTCTTCAGTCTGACTCTACCTATCCAACTTGTGTCCTACATACGGCTTGCGTGAGAAAAAAAATCTGATGTGTTCCATTCACATGACTTTCTCTATATCCGTATTTGAGAAAAATTAGCAGATATAGTCTTATTTCTTGCTTTATTGTAAGTAGAAGCGAAATAAGGGAATACCATAGGTTAAAGTGAAAGCCAAAAGCTGGTTACTATGTGACTGAAGTTCGTTTATTTGTATGGACACGAGTTATCAAATTCCTGTATGAGAAAAGTATAAGTTTTTCAAAGCTGAAACCAAAAACAAGGAATATCTCAAAAACGATTAACTCCACGAAAAAATGCAGATATATAACATAAATTGTGTTTTAATGTTCTCTAAATTTTGTGTGTGTTAAGTTTTTGTCCATCACTTACGGGTTAGTAGTTATGCAAAATTCCGTAAAATTCATCCAGAATAAAGTAATCTTCAGAGGCTATACCCAGAAAATTCAAGATATACATTTTATTTGTCAGGTAAATATCTGTAATATACGATATTTTAATCAAAGTCGTTAGAGCCATTTTTTAGAAAATCAAAATTTTTGAAAAAAGTTCCATGTAAAGGATAGTTGCAGGTGGGTGGATTTTCTTGAAAATCTTCATGTCGCATCTTTGGAAGATCCTAAACCTAAATGCCAAGTTTGGTTTTTAACGGACTTTTCGTTTTTGAGCTATGCTGCTCCCCCCACACACAGACATATTTCTAATTTTTTTTTTTCAGGAGGTCTCAAAACATGTGAAATCTTGGTATCAAATTTTTGGGTGCATTACAATACCTTATCTATACACAATGTACATAGTACGTATAGAGAAAGTAAAAAAACAACTAACGTTCGCAGAAACTGTAAAGAAATATAAAAACTGAGAGAGAGAAAGAGAGAGAAATGTACCAGTACAGCATTAAATTCCGCAACTGACTCACAGTTTCCCGGTAGCTGTGGTTAGAGCAACCGGCTAGGCACTGGGAGATTCACGGTTCTAATCCCGAGTTTAGCATTGAATTTTTCAGTCTGGCTTTACCTATCCAACTTGTGTCCTATACACGGCTTGTGTGAGAAAAAAATAAAGAAATATAAAAGCAGATTGGGACAGAGAGAGAGAGAGAGAGAGAGAGAGAGAGAGAGAGATATGTGGACTTAAGGCTACATACTAGCACAACATTAAATTCCGCAACTGGCTCACATGTTTCCCGGTAGCTCAGTGGTTAAACAACCGGCAGGAGACTGGGAGATTCATGGTACGAATCCCGGGTATAGCAGTCTGGCTCTACCTATCCAACTTGTCTCCTGCACACGGTTTGTGAGAGAGAAAAAAAGTTAATGTTTGGAGAAACTATACAGAAATATAAAAACAGATTTGGGCAGAGAGAGAGAGAGAATTTTGGACTTATGCGATAAAGCGGGAACAGAAGAATATGCTTGGGCAAGAACAGATGTTTTAAAATTAAGGAAACTCAGAGGGGATTTTAACATTAATGTACACCCAATTGGGAAAAAGAAGCAATTTATTGTGTTCTTAATTGCAAGAAAATGGAGTTATGGAGAAGGGATTTGAGATATGCTAGATGGAAGAAACTAGGAACAGAGGAATAAGCAAAAAGAATGTTAAACATCGTATATAAGAATCAAAATTAGGACTTCTAAGTTCACCTTCAGCAAATGACATACCTAGAAGACTAATAAAGGCTTTTTGAAACGGGAGAACGGCTTCATAATCGCAAGTTCCGCCTCATAGCTGAACTGTAATTGCACAACGCTTCAGTTTTCTAGGTCAATGGGAAGCTTCTTGAGAGTGCAGACTGACACACATTAAAGAGCTGTCTGTATGCAGCGTATCTTGTCATTTTTAGTTTTGCATCTGTGTTAGCTCTCTAGTATGGTTGTTAAGTAGTTGTTCCCTCCCAGTTAACAATTATCTCCTCTAATTAGCCAAGCTTGTAATTGTATCTGTATTTTGTGCCAAATCATTGATTAACGATCTAAGCGGGTCATGATACAGGAGTCATCAAAATACCAGCTCTAATAAGCTCAGCTTGTAACTGTATCTGTACTTTGTGTCAAATCATTGATTAATGATCTAAGTGGATCATGTGATACAAATATCATCAAATTACTAACTCTAATAAGCTCAACTGGTAACTATATCTGTATTTTGTGTCAAATCATGGATTAATGAATTAAGTGGATCATGTGATACAAGTATCATCAAAATACTAACTCTAATAAGCTCAACTGGTATCTGTATTTTGTGTCAAATCATGGATTAATGATCTAAGTGGATCATATGATACAGGAAACACCAAAATATTAGCTCTAATAAGCTAAGCTTGTAACTGTATTTTGTGCCGAATCATGAATTAAGTGGATCATATGATACAGGAATCACCAAAATAATACCTATAATAAGCTAATCTTCTAACTACGTATCTGTATTTTGTATCAAATAATGCATTCATGATCTAAGTAAATGATATGATACAGGAGGAATCACTAAAATGTTACCTCTAATAAGCTATGCCAAACCATGGACCCACGATCTAAGAGGATCATATGATACAAGAAACGCCAAAATGTCACCTCTACTAAGCTATGCTTGTAACTGTATTTTGTGCCGAATCATGGATTAATCTAAGTGTATCGTATGATAAAGGAATCTTCAAAATATCACCTCTAACTATGCTTGTACTTGTATTGTTGTCGAATCATGGATTAACGATCTAAGTTGATCATATTAATGTAGGAATCACTAAAATATCACCTCTAGTAAGATAAGCTCGTTATTAAGTATCTGTATTTTGTGCCAAATCATGAACACACGATCTAAGTGGATCATATAATACAACAATCACCAAAATATCAGTTCTAATAAGCTAAGCTTGAAACTACGTATCTGCATTTTGTATCAAATCATGGATTAACGTTCTGTGGATCATATGATACAGGAATCACCAAAATATCACCTGTAATAAGCCAAACTTCTGGCTACGTTTCTATTTTGTGCCAAATCATGGATTAACGATCTAAGTGGACCATATGATGCAGGAATCACTAAAATACTCGTCGTGTATCATGTTCAATTCATGACCTTAAATGTTGAAATTCTCTATTACTTACAGTAAATCGAGCAAGATGACACTGCAGTAAGGTGTCCGACTGATATTTGGAGGTCATGAGTCGATTATCTGCTTACCTAATTCATGTTTTTTCGGTGAATTCCTAATTTCGTTAATTACGTCCTTCCAATTTGTATGTCTACCATTTCAGGTTCTCAAGCATTCCTTATTATCTGCTTAGAGGTAGAAGCACCAGGTGACGGTGTAAGGCATGTTGTAGCTGGATGGGGCTTGCGCACTGTAGAGCGTCATTACTGAAGTCGTATCCCCGATCCGGACCAGCCTTGGGGTGATTTCAGTGGGTTGGCGTCGGCCGGCGTCGCAGACGTTCAATCTGAGGCCGTTAGGAACCCAGTCCATACTTGCGACCGTCAGTCTGGCTGCCTCTCGCGTCTTTCCCTTCATACCTCCCTTCCTGGGATCACTAAGTGGGGGCAAAGGACTCCAAAGGCCTACGTTCAGTGCTCAATACCAGTGATTCGGGAGAATCCCAATCCTAGGCGAATGTTGGGACGGTTTTTCATCTACCAAAATTTCTTTTGTCCAATTTCCGTCACATTTCGTTTTTGATGGCATACCTTTAGGTTTCGTGATGTAGGGCAAAAAAGAGAGGAATCACCGTTGACATCAAGAAGATGTCTGGTTTGACTGGCTGTTCATCGCCCTCTGCACTTGTGTGACGGCTCTTCGATTAAGGAATATTTAAGGACTAGTGCACATCTCTGTGTAATGTCTGCCCATGGCCTATAGCCTGCTGTGGAGTAATTAATTGCAGAGATGTCACGAAGGAAGCACTTTGCCAAATGCTCCTCTCGTATATACCTAGTGAGTGTTTTACTTTCTTTAGCACATATTTTCAACGTATATAGTAGATAGAGAAGATATTGTATTCCAGCCAAAAATTCTGTTCCGAGATTTTTACATGTTTTAGAAAAAGGTTCGTGTATGTGTCTGTGTGTCACTAGGGTTACGCAATAGTTCAAATCTCATAAAAGCTATCTCTATGTGAAACAGATGAAATTCTGTCTTTGTGTGGCTTGGTGCAAAACAAAAGAAGTGTGAAATGAAAAATGACTCCGTTTGAGAAAAGCTAAGTAGCTTAAAACTGAACCCACTAACAAGGAATGTCTTGGAAACCGTTAATTTTGCAATAAATGAATACAATTATATGACAGAAATTGTCTATTTTAACGAGATTTATATTTTTTGTACATTGAGTTTTTGTCTATATCTTACAGTTTGCCAGTTACATAAATGTCATCCAAAATGAAGAGTTCTTTAGAGGATATTCTCAGAAAATTCAAGATATACATGGACATTTATATACATTCGTTTGCTATGAAAATATCTTAAACATATGTATCCTAATTAAGATCATTAGAGATATTTTTGGGAGAATCAAAGTGTTCGAAAGATTTTCCATGTAAAGGAGACTGGGGTTTGGGGATTTTTTGAAGATCTTCCTGTCGCATCCTTGTACACGAGGAAGATCTTGGAAGATCCAAAGAAGATCATCCTTGGAAGATATGAACTTAAATACAAGTTTAGTATTCAACCGACTTTTTTGTTTTGGACAAAGAAGGTCTCCAAACGTGTATTTCCGGTGAAATTTTGATATTCTTTCTAGGGTGTACAATAGTTTATTTACTATGTATATTTTGCATACATGCTAGAGAAAATAAAACGTTAGTGAGTATAGAAATTAATGTGAATGTAATATTACTGTATCAAGAAAGTACCGGGAATTGATCATTTAAAAGGGGATTCGAAATTATTGTTGTCGCTAAGTTGGTACAACTTTCCTCTATACCCACGCGGAGTTTTATCGTCATCTGTCATCTAGTTTGTTTACAGTACGCCATTTTGTTAGTTCATCTCAAAGGTGATTTGCGATTTTACGATGGATACAAATATTGAACAAAGACTCTGTCTCAAATTTTGCATTGCAAATGGTATTTCGTGTGCCGAATCGCTGAAAATGTTATAGAGCCTTTTGTTAGCTTTTTGTGTGGAATTGTATTACTTCAATTCTCAATTAAAATAGTTAAAGAAAGAGAAGTTATATATACTCTTGAGAAACGGCAAGGAATCGCAACGGTTTCACCCTGCCGCAGACAGTTCTGGTAGTGCTCATTAATTCATATAGTTTACGGTTTGACTCCCACTGCAGTGTATTTTAGATGTGCAGCCACAGCGCAATGTTCATATAAGCAGTTTGTAAGCTGAATATGGCCTTTCATAATTTTCTGTGTTGTTTAGCTGTGCAAACTGTTTATTGCTGTACTAGAAGCTGAGTTTGTAAACACTGTTTATCGCTGGTCAAGAATATGCAGCAAAAACTCATAAGCTTCTCGTTATAAATCTTTTTGTTGTTGTTGTAACTAACGTCCTTTAACTGGTTGGTCATATCGAGCGCTGAATGAAATTGGTGAAATGATGCTCAAACGATCTCGGGGTCCATGGAGCTTAAATTCTCACGATAAGGAAAATCACCCCAAAATCTGAATTGCTCCATTCATATGCCTTTCTCTACACCTCTGTAACAAATTATTGTTAATAAGCTTATCCTTCTATTTCATACTAAAACATTAGCAGAAACGGTCTTATTACTTAGTTGCTTTATAAGTAGAAGAGAAATGAGGGAATACAAAGCTAAATCAACAGTAAAATGTTTTAAAATGTGGTTGCTATGGGATTAAAATCCGTTTCTTTGCACAAAAAAAAAAAAAAAAAAAAAAAAAAAAAAAAAAAAAAAAAATTGGAAATAGCGTGTTATTTATGGACGCTCTTTAACTGCTATGGTTCTCAGCGTCCCATTCTATACTGGACGTGAAAGACCGCTTAATTTTGCTCAGAGGCCTCTCTTATCAGGCTTGAGGTTCTTTTACGTGCCGTAAATCTAGACACGGGACCCACGGCTTTACTTCCCTTCCGAAGGAAGCCATGCTAAGGATTTTTACGTCCGAAAAAATCCATCGTCCTCCGCCGGGTTTGAACCCGCGACCTTGGGTATACGAAGTTAGCATGGTAACCATTACACCACGGAGGACCGTTTCTTTGCGTGGCCAAGCGTTGATAAGTTCCCCAATGGGGACAGTTTTAAGTATTTTAAAACTGAAATCAATAACAAGGAATATCTAGAAAGCAGCCAACTATACGATATAAAATGCACATGGCATAAATTGTGTTTTATCGTGATCTACATTTTTGTGCAGTATCTTTTTATCTATCTCTTACGGTTTACCAGTAATGAAAAATTCAACAAAATCATCCAGAATAAAGAGATCTTTAGAGGCTATTCCCAGAATATTAGAGGCATACTTTTTATTTGGCATATAAATATCTTAAATATAAGAAATTGAATCAAAATTGTTACAGTCATTTTTGAGAAAATCAAATCAAATTTTCGAAAAATGTTCCATGTAAAGGATAGTTTGAGGTGGGGGTATTTTCTTGAAAATATTCGTGTCGCATTTTTGGAATATACCAAACGTAAATACCAAGTTTTGTGTTTAACGGTCAATTCGTTTTTTGAGCCATGCTGTCCACAGTCTCACACACATGGACCTGTTTTCCAAAAATGCGTTTTTTGTATTCAGGGGGACCCAAAACATGTATTTTCGGTGAAATCTCGGTATTGCATTTTTGTGTGCAATAAAATACCTCTCTATGAGAAAGTAAAAGCCTTATGCGAGGAAATTCACCCTAAGCGAGATTCGAACTCGCGATCTGTTGAATGTGGAAGTCCTATTTGAACGAAACACGTATATAGCGCAGTGACATATGCAGTAAAAGTCAAGCGATACATTTGTTTTTTGCTTTCTCTTCTAAGTAGTATTACATATATAGTAGGTAGAGAAGATGTATTTCACCCAAAAGGATTTCGTAAAACTCGATACCGAGATTTTTAAATATTTAAGACCCCTGAACCATATGCAAACATTTCTTAAAAAATCTGATGTGTACCATTCACATGACTTTCTCCATATCCCTGCAACAAATAACTCTTAAAAAGCTTATACTTCTATTTACTTCATGCTAATGAGAAAAAAATAGCAGAAATAGTCTTATTACTCGCATCCTTGTTAGTAGAAGCGAAATAAGGGACAACCGTAGGTTAAAGTGATAGTCAAAAGCTGGTTGCTATGTCAACGAAGTTCCTTTGTTTATATGGATAGGAGTTGACAAGTTCCAGTATGAGAAAAGTATACGTTTTTCATAGCAGAAACCAAAAATAAGGAATGTCACAAAAACGACGAACTCCTCGAAAAAAATGTATATAACATAAATTGTGTGTTTTAATGTGCTCTACACTTTTTATGCAGTAAATTTTTGTCCATTTCTTACGGTTTAGCAGTTATTCAAAATGTAGTAAAATTCATCCAGAATAAGCTACTCTTCAGAGGCTATTCCCAGAAAATTCAAGATAGACATTTCATTTGTCAGATAAATATGTTTAATATCCGAAATTTTAATAAAAATCGTTAGAGCCATTTTAGAGAAAATCAAAATTTTCGAAAAAAGTTCCATGTAAAGGGTAGTTGGGGGTGGGGGATTTTTCTCAAAATCTTCGTGTCGCATCCCTGGAAGATGCCAAACTTAAATACCAAGTTTGGTATTTAACCGACTTTTCGTTTTTGAGTTATCGTGTTCACAGACACACGGACACACGGACACACACACACACACACACACGGACCTTTTTGTGAAAATGCTTTTTTTGGATATTGGGGACCCTAAAACATATATTTCCGGTGAAATCTCGGTATCGAATTTTTGGTGGAGTGCAATACTTTCTCTTACACTATGTACATAGTGCGTATGGAGAACGTAAAAAGAGTATTTTTTTATCTAAAACATGCTGGTCGAGATAAACTGTAGCAGAATTGGCCTTATTGCTTGCTTCCTTGTAAGTAATTGGATGTCATAAAGATATAATTCATTTTGTGGAATTAATTATATATGAATCAAATTCGACAGTAGAAGGGAAATAAGGGAATAGTCAGGTCTTTTAAAAGATGATCGCTATTTGAAACAATTGAAGTTCGGTTCGCTTTACTTGGTCAGAAATACAAGAGAGATGAAAGGAAAGGTTGAGAAAAGTTACGTACTTTAAAATGGAAACAGATAACAAGGAATATCTCGCAAACGCTGAACTCTGAAAAAAGTGTATATGACATAAATTACGTGTTTTGACGAGATCTCCATTTTTTGTTCAGCAAGTTTTTGTCTAACTCTTACGTTTAGTGGTTATGCAAAATTCAACAAAATTCATCCAAAATAAAGAGGTCATCAGAGGCTATTCCCAGATAGTCAAGTTATAAATATTATTTACAAAATAAATATCTTTTATATACGGTTTTTTCAAAATCATTAAACCCATTTTGAGTAAAAAAAATATTAAACAATTTTTACATGTAAAGGGTAGCTTAGAATGAGAGTTATCTTGAAAATCTTCGTGACGCAACCTTACAAGATACTAAATATTAATACCAAGTTTGGTATCTAACGGTCTTTTTGTTTCTGAGCAATGCTGTTCACACACATACACACATGCACATTCTTCTAAAAAAGCTCTTATTTTGGATTTAGGGGATCTCAAAACAGACATTTACGGTAAAATCTTGACTTCGAATTTGTGGGTGGAATGCAATTCTTTCTCTAGCTACTAAGCATATTGTATGTACATACGTGCTAGAGAAAATAAAAATTGTGTGGATGGGAAAGCGATGCTTCTAGAATATATAAGAAATTAACTCGATTCTTCAGGTGAATGTTTGTGTGAGAGGTGATTATCATCCCTCCCCCGCCCAAAACAAAAAAAAAAAAAAAAAAAAATTGGATAGGTAGACTCAGACTGAAAAATTCATAGTCGGGATTTGCACCACGGATTTCCCGGTCTTAAGCCGGTTGTTCTACCATTGAGCTACATTGCAACATGCCGTTACGTCATTAAATTCCTCAAATGACTCGCATGTTTCCCGTAAATCACAAGGAGATCTCAAATCCTTTTGAGATGACATACCCCAATGGCGACTTACAATGTAGTAATTACTTTTAAGCACCAGGCTTCATGGTATAGACAACTATTATGGTCAATTAGGTTTAATTTAATTTTTTTCTCACACAAGCCGTGTGTAGAACAGGAGTTGGATAGTTAGTCAGACTGAAAAATTCATGCCATAGGCGTGATTTGAACTACGGATCTCCCGGTATCTGGCCGGTTGCTCTTCCACTGAGCTACCATGGCAACATGCCAGCACTGACATGCTAAGCAGTTGAAGAATTTAATGCTGTGCCAGCATGGTAGGTCGGTGGCAGAGTAACCGGCTCGAGACCAATTGATCCGTGGCTCAAATCACGGCTATGACATGAATTTTTCAGTCTGACTAACTATCCAACTCCTGTTCTACACACGGTTTGGAGCTCGCAAACCTTCATTGCAAATAATATGGGTCAAACTGTAGCACTTACGCTGAGTCTTCGGTATTGTGGATGTGGCTTTACTCTGTTTAATACAGTACCTGCTATTCTAATCTGTCATCATCAAAAAACAATTGATCCTCCATAACCGGGCAGAGCAACTCACTTAGTCTTCCGCCCTTTCTTCTTCTATCATGACCCTGTTAGGGAAGAGATGAGGGGACAGACACAAAAGACTACTAAATTCATATGACCACGATATGGACGGGGTCCCTAACGTTTTTATTCGAACACATCCGATGTCTCCCGACCATAGTCGCGAGACTCTAACCCCCGGATGGGGCCTACTCATCAGTGGAAGTCCCGACCGACGCCAGAGAAGAAGCCTCTACAAAACTCATATCCACCGCCCAGTCGCAGTCCGCCGGGCACCTACAACCCTGGAACAGCTGACAGAATGTGAGGGATAAGAAATTTGGGGTATAAGAGAAACTACCCATATTTGCTTACCGATCGCAGTAAACCACAATAAAAAAGAACAGGGTGGGCGGCTACTGGGGATCGAACCCGGTACCTCGCTAATACGAGCCGCATTCCCTCGGTACAGATAATGGAATCCAAGTACCTAGAACTTTTCACTCCATCTAGCACCTGCTCACTTAGTATTTTAAACCTATAAAATCAGTAAAGTCATTTCTAATTCACAAGTTAATAACTAATAAAAAGTGTTGTATTGCATCTGTAAAAGTGTCTTGATTTAATATGAAGTGTTTTGCTTATCTGACTTTCCTGAAGGTCTTTTCTATGCACGTGACCTGGAATATTTGGGTCGATTGCAGTGGTTCCACATCATAAATACATCTAGGTGGTAGTAAAAGCAAGGTTTTAAAAATCACGCGATAGACTTTTGTTATTTATATCAAGATGAACTGCGATAGCTTCAGTGAGGTACGTTATTTATTATTTCACAAAGTCATACGCGCTGAAAGTTTTTTTTTTTATTGTTCAATTTTACTTCACCTTTAATTGATGATTATAGCGGCGGCACTTTCTTTTGGAACTTATTACCTATCGGCAATGGAGTTAACTTGTGTACTGATGATGTTGGTTATCTGTTCATCTTTAGTTTTTGTCATTACATCATACACATTGACACTCAAATTCATACTTTCAGACTTTGGGGATGATAGGCAATATTTTGGGTTGAGAAAGGGCAGGGAATCGAACCAGGGACCCTCACACAGCAGGCAGCTGTCTGAGCTATGTGACCAGCCATTTGGTCTTTGTATACTTAGCAAATTCTTATTAATAATAACAATAATTTAATGTATTTAGATTACATTTTCAATTATTTAGAAAATCATGTTCTAGTACTTGAACTATACTTCTTATCCTATGTACAATTAGATTAAGGGCTTCATCCACGTAGCTTCTTGGTTGTTATCGAAACCATTTGATTTGTGTTACCTATTCCATCCCATTCACCGAGTTATATCTGCTGTTCTCTCCCTTTCTTTTTCATATTTCCTATCCATATTTTTATCCATATTTATTTTATATTTCCCAAATATCATCCCATTTCTTTCATTCTTCTCTTTTCCCATTCAAAATGTTTATCACTAACATTTCTCATGGTATGCTATCCCATTTGTGTTCCAAAATGTCTTTCCTTCAATTTCTTAGCTCTTTACATTCAGTTAAACAGTGAATTATACTGTCTTTCTCCCCGCATAAAATACAACATTCTAGTTCGTTGCCCCTCATCCCTTTAAAAGTATTGCTCCTGTTCTCATCGACGCTTATGCTTCCCCCTCTTCTTTATTACGTATATCTAAATACCCTTCTCTTGATCATTCTTTCTTTATTTTACTGCATAAACAAGAAACTTTTCATTTTAGTGTTCACTCCAAATTTCCTGTTTATCTACATCTTCTGTCCTATTTCTCACTGACTTCCAGAATTCTTCCAATATATGTCTCCTACCCTCTTTTCTCCAAGATTTCATCTAACTTTACACACAGCCACTTCTCGTTCTTAATAATCTTGAGGTGTTTCATACATATATTTTTTTTTGCAAATTATTGTCTTCGCCCTTTGTACACCTACACCACTATTTCAGTACCCTCTGTAAGATCACTCCACTTCTTCCTGACTTCCTAATTCTACCATTTTTACCTCATTAGCAGGTACTGCTCTGCTTAGCCCTAAAATGTCTTACTGAACATTCTGCTCGCCTGGGGTTCCATAGCAGTAAATGCGCGTGTTAAACACTATAAAAAACAAACAAACAAAAACAAGACAAAACAGGACATTCTTCATCCGTGGTCTACTATTTTCCCTATGTCTATTGCTTCCTCATATTTCCATTGCGCTTCTACTATTTCCTTGTACACCCTTTGTAACTATTTCCTGTTCATCTCTGTAATTTCATTAACAAATCCTAAATCCTGTAATTGCTGCTTTAAGTTTTTTCTTCCTACCAGAGCTGCCCAGCCTCCATTACATCTTATTGTTACCTCCAAATAGATAAATTCTTTCACTATTTCAATTTATTTTCCTTTCAAATACCATTTATCTTCGTTCTTTGAATATTACTTTTTACTTTCTCTAGCACTTATGTGCGATTTACATAGTAGATAGAGAAGGCATTGTATTTCACCCAAATCTTCGATGTCAATATTTCGCAAGATGTGTATGTTATGACCATGCATTTCAGACCGTAAAATACCGAACTTTGTATTTATGTTTAATATTTTCCAAGGATGCGACACGAAGATATTCAAGAAAATTCCCCAACATCAAACTACCCTTCACATTGAAAATATTTAGAAATTTTTGTTTTTCTCCAAATTGTCTGTAACTATTAAAATACCGTATATTATGGATATTTATATCACAAATAACATGCATATCTTGACTTTTCTAAAAATATCTTTTTAAGAGCTATTTATTCTTCATGAATTTTGCTGACATTTGTGTAAACTAGTAAACTGTAATACATTAATTGACAAAAAATCTTACTGTACAAAAATGGAGAACTCGTTAAAACACGTAATTTGTCATTATACATTTTCGTTCTAGAGTTGACTGTTTCCGAGATAATCCATGTTATTGGTTTCAATTTTAAATTACCTAGACTTCTCAAGTGTTTTGTTTATTTCTTGAAAGAAAAGAGAGTGAAATTTCAATTCAGATAGCGACCGACTTTTAATGATTTGCCTATCGCTTTAATCAAGTTTACTTGCTTACTTCCCTTTTGTTTACAAGGAAACAAGTACGTAATAAGACTAATTCTGCTCACATCAGATTGTTTGAATACTGCTAAGCATGCTAGATTTATTAATGTTTATTTTTATTCCTCCATTCTGCGCAGGTTAAAATAGTGAAACAAACAAATTGAATTCAGTAATAGTTGCAGTGTTTCTAGAGAAGCTCTATTGATTGTTAGACAAACAAGCATTCCCCAGATATTGTACGTTTCAGACTCAGACCTTAACAAACCTTTCCGAGCCGAATTACATGAAGGGTTTTCCTATTCCCAGGTGAGAGCTAGGTTCGATTTATCGACTTCGTTTCTCCATAAAGCATTACCGCAGTCATTCTTTTCTCAACGTTCCCGTACTTCGCTACCACAACTCTCTCTGGGCCGTTTAATCATTAATGCATTGCTTGAAAAGCAAAAGGAAAATTTACCCTCTGTTGTACGCCGTAGCCATTTAGTAACAAAGATGATTTCTCAATGTTTTAATACAATTAAATGTGTTTTAAAGTTATTCTTATGCTATACTGGAGTGTTTACAACAATAATTTGCATATTTAATTATTTTATATTATAAACATATATTTAATTGTAGTGCTTTTTAAATACAGAAGGACAAATCAATACCCCCCTCATCATCCAAGCGTGTCATCACACCGATTATTTTACTTGAGCCCTCCCCGTTTCTTTACCACAAGCATATTTAGCTGGAGTCGCTGGGATGGATGGGTACTTTATTGCGCACCTCGATAACGATCATAGTTATTGGAACCCGCTAAGTTAAGATGCTTGCTATAGGATATCCACACCCGTTCCAGAATTAGAGGAAGGGTGATATATGTAGCAAAATAATTAATGCAGTAGAGTGTTGATCGTTATAAACTTGGATTAAACTAAAGCATAATTCTCAAATCTTTTAATTCTTTTAATCAAAAAGCATAATGTGTTCCATTTACATGATAGATCAATTTTTTTTAATTGCTGACCAATAAATTGAAAACAATTACTTAAAAATTATTCTTTTTTAAAACAGTTCTTATCTACCTTTTAAAGTAACCAATAGAATTTTTTTAAAGAATCTAGTAAACGATTGTATCATTTAATAACTATTTTGTGTTTTTGCGTACTTTCTCTATCTTGTATACAAACTATTTTTACAAAATATTATTGTTGTATCTGCATAATGTTAATCAAGCTAAACATTACAATAATGATTTTATTATTTCGTTCCTTATAAAGATAATGTAAATAAGAGAAGACAGTAAGCTAGAACAACTGTCAAACCTTTGAAGTGTCGTATGTGATTATCATTCAAAGTTTCTTCTCCTTACATCCCTTATATCTTAAAAACCTGATGTTTTCCATCCATATTACTATACTTATACCTCTGCAACAAATTATTGTTAAAAAGTTTATTCTTCTATTTATTTCATTTGAGAAACAATTAGCAGAAATGGTCTTATTACGTGCTTCCTTGTAAGTAGAAGGTAACTATGGGAGTACCATAATGCTAAAACGATAGTCAAATCTTTTAAAACCTGGTTATTATGTAATTGATCTTCTTGTTTGTATGGTCAGAAGTTGAAAAATTCCCATATGAGAAATGTATAAGTATTTTAAAACTGAAACCAATAACAAGAAATATCTCAGAGAGTGAATACTCAGAAAAAATGTATATAGCATAAATTGTATTTTAACGAGCTCTACAGTTTTTATTAAGTGAGTTGTCTATCTGTTACAGTTTACCATTTATGCAAAAATCAAAAATATTCATCCGGAATAAAGATTTCTTCAGTGGCCATTCCTAGAAAATTCAAGTTATACATTGTATTTGTTATGCGATTATCTTTAATATACGATATTTTAATACAAATCCTTAGAGCCATTTTGAGGATATAAAACGTTTTCCATGTAAAGGGTGCTTGGGATGGGAGGATTTTCTAGATAATCTTCACGTCGCATCCTTGGAAGATACTTAACTTAAATACCAAGTTTGGTATTTAACGACTTTTCGTTTTTGAGCTATGCTGTTCACAGACACACACATAAACTCGGAGCTTTTTCTAAAACTGCTTTTTTCGGACCTCAAAACATATTTCTGATGAAATCTTCGTATAGAATTTTAGGGTGAAATACAATACCATCTCTAATTGCTATGTACATACGTGCTGGAGAAAGTAAAATGAATGAATGTGTGCATTTAATAGAAAGAAATATGTGAAGACATTTCTTTCTTAGAATCTCATCTCGAGACTTTTGAGGTAATTTCGACTCAAAGAAAATTCCCTTCGCAATTTAAGGGTTGTTATGTCTCTCTCGACCCCTTGCAGAGGATGTTTGTTTACTTGATGACCTGCTTAACCCAAAAACAAGAGATTTGATTAATGTACCATTTCACTTAAAGGTAAATGAAGAGTTCACATAACTTCGTCATAACCATATCATTTGTTTGATTGGTTTAGAAGACGAAGTTTATTTCAATTAGACCTTGTGTGGGCAATCCGCCATATTGCTGTCCCATGTGAAAAATATATGTATTTATATCTAGTTGCGCTCCCAAGAATATGCTATTTTCTGTGTATAAACAAAAAATCTGATGTGTTCTATTCACGTGAGTTTCTCTACATCTCTGCAACAAATTAGTGTCAAAAACCTTATGCTTCTATTTACTTTATGCTAATCGAGAAAAAATTAGCAGATATAGCCTTATTACCTGCTTCCTTGTAAGTAGAAGCGAAATAAGAGAATACCTTAGTTTAAAGTGATAGACAAAAGCTGGTATGTGAATGAAGTTACTTTGTTTGTATGGACAGGAGTTGACAAATTCCTGTATGAGAAAAGTTAAATTTTTCAAAGCTGAAACCAAAAACACGGAATATCTCAAAACTGTTCAACTCCACGAAACAAAGGTATAGAACATAAATTGCGTGTTTTAATGTGTTCTACATTTTTTGTGTAGTAAGTATTTGTCCATTTCTTACGGTTTAGCAATATTACAAAATTCCGTAAAATTCACTCAGAATAAAGTAGTGTTCAGAGGTTATACCCAATTCGGTATTTTAATCAAAATGTTAGAGCCATTTTTTAGAAAATCAAACTTTTCGAGAAATCTTCCATGTAAAGGGTAGTTTGGGGTGGGGGGATTTTTCTCAAAATCTTCATGTCGCATCCCTGGAAGATACTAAACTTAAGTACCAAGTTTGGTATTTTAGCGACTTTTCGTTTTTGAGTTATCGTGTTCACGGACACATGGACACGCTGACACACGGACACACCTACGGACCTTTTTCTGAAAATACTTTTTTTGGATACAGGGGACCCTAAAACATATACTACCGGTGAAATTTCGGCATCGAAGCTTTAGGTGGAGTGCAATACCTTCTGTATAAATTATGTACATTGTACGCATAGAGAAAGTAAAAATCTGACGTGTTCCATTCAAATGACTTTCTCTAGCTGTTCCGCAATGAAACGTATCTTACAAAGGATTATTCTTAAATGTACATAATGCTAACCGAGATAAATTTAGTATAAGTAGTCTTATTACTTGTTTCTTTATAAGCAGAGAGAAAATAAAGGGAGTACACTAGGCTAAAGTGATAGTCAATTTAAAAGGATCCCGTTCTCCTTGCTTGCCAGGAGTAAATAAACAAAGATACGAAAAGAAATACCATTTGAGAAAAGCAGCTTTACCAATAGCTCGGAATATCTTGGAAACGGTTAACTGTACAAAAGTTTGTACAAAAGTAAGTGAGTTTTAACGATATTTATATTTCATGTGTAGTATTTGTCAATCTCTTACGGTTTACCAGTTTTACAAAAGTTATACAAAAGTCACCCAGAAGGAGGATGTCTTAAGACGTTATTTCCAGAAAATTTGAAAATTTGGAATATATATATATATATATATATATATTTCGTTCGTCATAAATTTATCTTAAACATATAGTATTTTAATCATGATCGTTAGTCATTTTTGATAAAATATAAAATTTCATGTGAAGGGTAGTTGGAGTTGGGAGGATTTTGCTGAAACATACCACTCCAAAAATAATATAGATCCACAGATCAATTATCTACTTTAATCTGATGACTTGAATATTTGTTTGTTTGTTGAAAAACGTGTTTTGTTAATAACCCATATACTGGTTATAATCAGAAATGAAAATATTTGTTTATATAAAAGGAGGATTAATTTCATTTGTTAACAAGTGCATTAAAACGTAAAAAATATTAGTTTTAATTGTTTTCCTGCCAATGTTAGTGTTTTAGCTACTGTATTTTGTATGAAAAATAATAAAATTACTGTATTAAATACTGAGCCCAAAGCTTCATACCTGAACATATTGACGTGGCCCCATTCGGGATTTCATAATTTGAGTGTGATGCGGTTTACATTTGCAGTCAGCTAAGACATTTTCAATTACTGTCTCAAAATAGGTATTTTTTAGTGTTCCAAATTCTTTATTAGAATCCTGGAAACTAACCATAGAATCACAAAAATTGCCCATATATTTTTATTTTGTTAAAAGATCATAATAAATATCCTTTTATATTTTATATTACTCTTTTTAATTTTAACTTTTCTACTTGTCTTCCACCGTCCACTTTATAAAGTGATATACTGTTGATTTATCTGGTTAAATTTTCAAAAAATTGGAAATAAAAGTACAACATTTATGCTCAAGGGCATATTTGCCCTCGGTTTGTACTGCTTGTGACCATAATCTTAATTTTTTCTGAATTTCGTATATTACAAACATATGTTTCATATGTTCCAAACATTATGTTTCTAAAATAAGAACTATAGCTTTCCTGGCGACGTGTTAATTCAAAATCTTCTCGGGCTTCTAGCCAGGTAATACCCTGAAGACGAGGAAGATGCACTTCTTCGAAACGGTGTCAAGCCAAGTTATTACCTGGCTAGAAGCCCGAGAAGATTTTGAATTATGTTTCTAGTTGTAATGTCACTAAACACTTTAACACAAGCACTTCAAATAAACACATAGCACAAGATTTATGGACTATCATAACAGGGACAAATTTGCTCTTGTCTTGTGCTAAATCCTACCTAAAATAGCTTGGCGCTCCTAGGGTTTCATAACATTATATTTTTAGTTTAATGTTAAAGTTTGGTTAAACTTTATTAATAAAGTGACCTCACAGTGGAACAAACCACGTAAAAGACACTAATAGTCTATTTTAACACGGGCAAATTTGCCCTTGATGGTGCTCCTAGTGCTAAATAACAAGTATATTATGCGACTATTTCTTTAGTCTGGTGATTAGCGTGCTAACTTCAAATCCAGCGATTCCACTTGCTGGTGAGGATTTCCTCGGGCAGAACTATATCCTATCCACCATGGGTATTTGTGTGTGTCATTATAGAAGCGAAGTAATAGTGTTAATACAGTGTGCATACCTAACGGATAGAGAAGAAGGTATTGAATTTCACCCAAATATTTGATACCGAGATTACACCGGAAATGCATGTTTTAGCTTCCCCTGAATCCAAATAAGCACCTTTAGAAAAATGTCCGTTGTGTGTGTGTGTGTGTGTGTGTGTGTGTGTGTGAGTCTGGCGTGTATATGTCTGTGGAGACGTAACTCAAAAACTAACAGTCAGCTAAATACCAAACATGGTATTTAAGTTCAGCATCTTCAAGATGCGAAACGAAGATTTTCAGGAAAGTCCCCCAACCCAACTTCGCTTTAATGGGACATTTTTCGAAAATTTTGATTTTCAAAGCATTGGCTCTATAGATTTTGATTGAAATACAATATGCTTAATATTTTTATGACAAAAAAAGTATATTTTGAATTTTCTGGTAATAGCCTCACGAGTTCTTCATTCTGAATGACTTTTGTATAACTGTTGTGTAACTCGAGATAGGCTAAAAGCTACTCCACAAAAATGTAGTTCTTATTGAAACCCACAAGTTATGCTATGTATAGTTTTGTTGTACAGTTAACCGTTACCGAGATATTCCGTGTTATTTGCATCAGTTTTAAGATATATAAATTTTTCTTTCGATTGTTTCATATAGCGACCGGCTTTTAAATGATTAGCCTTGTGTATCCCTTTATTTCCTTTCTACTTACGAAGAAGCAAGGAATAACACAAATTTTGTTAATATTTTTATCGATTAGCATGATGTAAATAAAAGAATAATCTTTTGTAAGAAAAGTCTGTTTACAAAATATCTACAGAAAATTATGTGAATGGAACACATCAGATTTTTACTTTCTCTTGTCCGCACGTACAATGTACATAGTAGATAGAGAAGGTATTGTATTGCACCTAAACTTTTATACTAAGATTTCACCGGAAATACATGTTTTAGGATCCCCTGAATTCAATAAAAAGGCATTTTCAGAAAAAAGGTCCGTGTGTGTGTTTGTCAGTCAGTCGGTCTGTGTGGCTGTGGACAGCGTAACTCAAAAACGAAAAGACGGTTAAATACCAAACCTGGTATTTAGGTTTGGTATCTTCCAAGGATGCGCCATGAAGATTTTTAAGAAAATCCCCCACCCCTAACTACCCTTTACATGGAAACATTTTCGAAAATTTTGCTTTTCTTAAAACTGACTCTAACGAATTTGATTAAAATACCATATATTAAAGCTACTTCTATCACAAATAAAATGTATATCTTGAATTTTCTGGGAATAGCTTTTGAAGACCTGTTTATTCTGGATGAATGTTGCTGAATTTTGCACAGCTTTTAAACCGTAAAAGATAGACAAAAACTTACTACGCAAAACATGTAGATCTCGTTAAAATACACAATTTATGTTATATACATTTTTTCGTGGAGTTTGCAGTTTTCAAGATATTCTTTGTTATTGTTTTAAATTGTAAAGTACTTATACATTTTTCAGACAAGAAGATTCCAGTTTTCTTTTCTTCTACTCCTGGTCAAGCAAAGGAGCGATTTGCAATGATAATCGCATAACGAGGGATTTTAAGACATATGACTATCACTTTGGTTTCCTTCTTCTTATAAGGAACTAAGTAATAAGAACATTCTGCTAATGTTTATCTCGATTAGATTGTGTGTAAAAAAAAATAATCTTTGTGAGCAGTTTGTTTTTAGAGCAGCTAGAGAAAATAATGTGAGTGTAACACATCAGATATTTTTGATGCAATGCAGAGTGTTTTCTAATTAAATACAGTTTTGAAGACAAAACAGCGTGATTTGTATGCAATTTTCGTCAGAGTTGTTATCAAGTTCAACCTGGAATCTTTCTTGCGAGTATTTTCGATGTTCTGTGGTATCTTTGACGTCTTAAGATGGCACAATAATTGGGACATGCCATTAGGAGATGTCACCGTTTGCCTGTCGTTCCGCTAGGCACCAGATCGATAACAGGTGGAGGGTCTGAAGGTCCCCCCAGGTCACACAAATAGACAAGTCGAAACGTTAGCACGAGCAAAAACGATATTCCCAATGCGGATGCTTCCGCGTATCGCGTCAGTTCCCTATCGGTATCGCCAAGTGGAAAAATGCTCGTATAATCCGGTAGATGAAACGGCTTGCATGTTTTGAAATGTTACATTCTCTTCGTATCCTAGCCACATGCAAACAGCGTAGTTTTTCTCTAAGCAGCACGCCTAACATATCGGGAATACCGCATTCAATCCAGAATTAAGCTTTTATGGTCCTTAAAACATTTTTATTTCCCTACTGCGTGCGTAAAGTAAGTAGACAAAGTACTGTATTTCACTCAAAAACTGGCCATTGGAAATTCGTGTTTTGAAACTACCTGGACACCAAAAATGTATTTTTCTTTTTCTACACGTACTATGTGCATAGTGTATAGAGGAGGTATTGTATTCCACATAAAATTTGATATGAGATTTCACCGGAAATACATGTTTTGAGTCCCTCCGAATTCAAAAAAATAATTTTTGGAAATGATCCGTGTGTGCGTGTGTGTGTGTGTGTGTGGTCTGTGGAAGCATAGCTCAAAAACGAAAAAATCTTTAAATATCAAACTTGGCATTTAAGTTTAAAATCTTGCAAGGATGCGACACGAAGATTTTTAAGAAAATCCACCCTCCCCCAACCACCCTTTAGATGGAACTTTTTTCGAAAGGTTTGATTTTCTCAAAAATTACTAAGGAATGTGATTAAAGTATCGTATATTAAAGACAAATAATATGTATATCTTGAACTTTCTGCGAATAGCCTCTGAAGACTAATTTATTCTGGATCAATTTTACGGAATTTTCAATAACTGCTAAGCCGTAAGAGATAGACAAAAACTTACCACACAAAAATGTGCAGCACATTAAAATACACAATTTATGTTATATACATTTTTTCGTGGAGTTGATCTTTTTTAGATGTCTCTTCTTGGTGCTTTCAACTTTTGAAAAATACACGTTTCTCACACAGGAATCTATCAACTCTTGTCTATACAAACAAAGGAACTTCAGTCCCACAGTAACCAGCTTTTGATTATCACTTTAATCTATAGTGCTCCCTTATACAAGGAAGCAAGTAATAAGACTATTTCTGCTAATTTTTTCTCGATTAGCATGAAGTAAATAGAAGCATAAGCTTTTTAACAATACTTTCTTACACAGATGTAGAGAATTTCATATGAATGGAACACATAAGATTTTTTAAAAACATGTTCGTGTATGTTTATATCTGTGAACAGCATAACACAAAAACTAAAAGTATGTTAAAAGTCAAACTTGGTATTTATATTTAGTATCTTTGAAAGAAAATTTAGATGAAAAAATGTTTGATATTCTTCTCTCTCTAAATTAGCTCTGAAAATGTGGATTAAATATCATATACCAAAAAATTTTACTACATATAGTCTATAGAAGGCTTTTCATTTGGAACGAATTTCAATACTTTTTCTTTTTTCGCTTGTAGTCAGCTTACCCTCCCCGTATTTCTAGGGATGATACCCTCAAAAGGCTTACAAGCTGAAACCTTTCGGGGAGCCAATGGCACGAAACCATAGAATGGAGAACCTGGAACGAATGATCGGCCCGTAGCCAGTTATGGTCTGTAGTTGATGGAGTAGGTGATGATGGAAAAAGTGAAGATAGAGTAATTGGTGAAATGAGTGGCGGAGGAAACCGGATGATCCGGAGAAAACTCGCCCAGACGCCGCTTCACCCACCACAAATCCCGCATGCGGGCGCATGGGATCGAAGCTAGGCCACCTAGGTGGAAGGCGAGTGGTCCACCACTCGACCACGGCGCCGTCTTAACAATCTTATATAACTGGTAAATGAGAATTGATAGATAAAAGTGTACTATATAAAAAGGAGAACACTTTAAAATACAGCGTTTATTAAAAGTAACTTTCTTATGCCATAAGCTGTTTCCGAGATATTCTTTATTAATGGTTCTGATTGTTAATACTTTGCTATTCTTTTGAAGCCCTTTTGAATTTCAGTTATTTCTTGCAATTGCAAGGAATGAGTATAGAATTTTAAGGCCAATATACAGAATCCAGTCCCTTATAGAATTTCACTATCACTATTATTTTGAATCTATAATGAAATGTGTAATGCAGCTATTTCTGCAAATTTATTCCAAATAAAACAATGCCGATGGAAAAATAAATTGCATAGTAAGAATATTTAAATCCATTAATTATCTTATCTATAAGACATGTCATACATTAAATAAAAAAAGGGTTTCCTGTCTCTTTAATTGTGGTTTAACGTAACCTAGTAGGCCATATGGATGATGATTGAAATCGGTGACATGATGTTTATATTAGCTCGGGTCGATGAAGCTTAAAGTTACTCGCCATTCGTCTTTTTAGGTTAAGGAAAAACCTTTCTGGATAACTCACCCTACGAGATTTGATAGAGACCCTTGAATGTGTGGCAGACACCTTGCCCTTATAATTTTGGGCTACGTGTCTTTCTTTCTGAATCTAAAGAACATAATTCAGAAACGAAGTATCTCCCAGATTAAGATACTAACAATACTTATAAGTCCGGGCCTCACACAGATATGACACCATTAGACAGTTAGACGGTATCGTATAGCTTAACTCTAGACTAGCTTGTATCCATAGTTACGGGTCAATAGCTTGTTTAGTTTTCGAATGACAGCATTTTAAACAAGGCTACTTCAGAGTTTTTACGAAAATAGAGGATTTGGAAAAACGAGTAGAGTATACTTCCAATTGAAGGCTTAACGCTTTAAAAAAAAGAAAAAAAGAAAAGAAAAAAGGAGGAAATGGACAGTTCATTGAAAGACTCTTCCCCTTCATATTCAAACTGCCATAAAATCACCATGGATTAGGCCGTCGTACATAATCCGATGGCACGTGCCTGGCCCACTCCAAGGGAGATGCCGGTTGGTAGCGAAGGTCCCAGTTGCGTGGTGTAGGCGTGGTTTGAGAGACACGCCTTCGCGGGACAGGTCACCCTAGTAATGGAAAATATAGCATGTGGTTGTAACGTATGACAACCGTTGTTCCTTTACTGCCTAATCCCAAATGTATGCGATGTTTAAACACACGTAAAACTTACAATAGAAGAGTTTGAAAGTTGCGACATCAATTTTCGGACAAGTCTAAGCGTACGCTAATCGACTGCTATCTTCGTTTGGTGTCGTTTTGAAAGGGCCTGTATAATTCTTGTCAGATTACATACAAAAGTGTAGCTAACGCTGACATTTTTAGAATTTTCTTATCCCGGGCATCTTTGTAAGTAGAAGAAAAATAAGAGAATACGTAGGCTAAAGCGATAGTGAAATCTTTTCAATGGCTGTCGCCACGTGATCAATTGGAAATTCGGTTCTCTTTGCTTACTCTGAGTGAACGGGATTTGAGAAAAGTTTTAATTAGCTGAAAAATCAACTCAATAACTCGGAATATCTCGAAAACGGTTGGCTCTACAAAACATTATTTGCCATAATTTGTGTGTTTTAACGAGATCTACATTTTTGTGCAGTAAGTTTTTCCTATCTCTTATACGGTTTTGCAGTTTTTCAGAATGAAGATTCTTCAGAGGCTATTCCAAGAAAATTATAGATATGCATTTCATTTGTGATAAAAATATCTTAAACATATAACATTTTAATAAAAATCGATACAGCCATTTTTGAAAAATCAAAAATTTTGAAATGTTCCATGCAAGGTGTAGTTGGGGTTGGGGGATTTTCCTAAAAATCATCGTCTCGCATTCTTCGAAGATACTGAACTTAGAATATCAAGTTTGGTATTAGACTGACTTTTTATTTTTGAGCTATGCTGCCCACAGACCCACAAACACTTACACACATACAGGAGACGCACACACGGACATATTTTAAAACAACCTTTTCTGATTCAGGGGGCTCAAAACATGTATTTCCGGTGACATATTGGTATCGAATTTTTGGATGGAATACAATATCTTTTCTATGTATTATGTGCATTGAAAAAATAGGCTAGAGAAAGTAAATATGATTTTTTTTGGATACAGGCGATCCTAAAACTTGTACACAGAGCACAAATAGTAATAGACATCGAATTTCTGACTGTCTGTAGAAGCATTTATAGGGCGTGTCTTCTGATATCCGCTGGCCTCTCCGTCACTCTAATTGGGGAAGGAGGAGGGGTTGTAGCTTACAGGTTACCTAATCTCGCTTGCAATTGAGTAAGGTGTTTATACCTATTAGCGAATGAGTTGACAAACCCAGCATTGGTTCGATATAGAACACGCCCCTGCAAGGTGACAGTATCAGCCAGTAAAATAAAAACATCTGGTAATAAAGTACCCTACAAACGGTAAGAAATGCGGTGTACGGAACAAGACAGTGCCGGTTTCTTTTTGTGCCTTTTGTACTTCCAGTATAATCTCGGTATCGAATTTAGAATGCCTTCTCTGTGCACTATATGATAAGTAGAGATAACCAAACTATTGCGATCTAGAAGAATGGGTCACGTTTTATGCACGCAAGTGTACATGAGACGTCATACACGTATAAGTGTCACACAGAATATTTACTGCGAAGTCCCTAGAAGTTTTTCTTGGCATATTGATTTATGAGAGATGTAGTTTACAGCCACCTCAAGTGGCCACGCCATTCACTTTTCTCAAAGGACTTATAAACATAACATACGCCCACCTCGATAAGAGAAGATTAATACCTTGAGGGCTTCAACTCCTGTAGAGGGTGAAACCATCAGCGCCAAGTTATAGCAACATCGACTACAGGCGCGTCAAACCCAACAATACAGACGGGCCAAGAAATCCTCTGTCAAGACATTTGAAAGGCACCCGATCGCTCACGAGGGGCCATTGTCACATTGATGTAACAGATTGAGCTGCACATTTTTACACCAAAAAAAAAAAGAAGCATCGAAAACAAAACTTCCCGTGTATCAGCTTTCTCTTCGATAGGGTTCAACGCAAGATGTGAAATTTTAGGTTGTAACGGCTGACTTTAGTTCTGTTTTCTGCTCAACGTTCAGCTACTACTAGACTATTCTTTTTCTTTACCTCTCCCTTATGCCCTTTGGAGCGTCGGGTTTCCTCAGCCAGTCAAGATTCATTTCCTATATTTTGTCCTACCCCTAGTTAGTTGTTTAACTTCCCTCAAAGTCTTTCCTTTCTTATTCACTATTTTCTCTACATAATCACTTCATTCTATTCTTGGTCGCCTTCTCCCTCTTCTTCCCTCCCATACCTTATTCAAACCACCTTAAAACATTTGCCTCTATATTTTTACTTTCTCTATACGTACTATGTACATAGTGTATAGAGCATTTTTAGAAAAATGTCCGTGTGTGTGTCTGTCTGTATGTATGTGTGTGTCTGTGGCAGCATAGCTCAAAAACTAAAAGACCGTTAAAAACCAAACTTGGTATTTAAGTTTGGTAGCTGCCAAGGATGCGGCACGAAGATTTTCAAGAAAATCCCCTCACCCTAAACTACCCTTTACATGGAAAACATTTAGAAAATTGAGATTTTCTTAAAAATGGCTGTAACGATTTTGATTAAAATCGCTTATATTTAAGATGTTTACTTGCTAAATAAAATGTTTATATTGAATTTTCTGGGAATAGCCTCTGAAGACTACTTTATACTGGATGAATTTTATGGAATTTTACATAACTGCTAAACCGTAAGAGATGGACAAAACCTTACACACAATAAATGTAGAGCACGTTAAAACAGATAATTTATGTTATATACGTTTTTTTCGTGGAGTTGATCGTTTTTAAGATATTCCTTATTTTTCGATTTAGCATTGAAAAACTTATATTTTTCTCATCCTGGAATTTGTCAACTCCTGTCCATACAAATAAAGGAATTTCAGTCACATAGCAACCAGCATTTGACGATCACTTTAACTATGTTACTACCTTATTTCGCTTCTATTTACAAGAAGGCAAGTAATAAGACTATTTCTGCTAACTTTTCTGAATTAGCATGAAGTAAATAGAAGCATAAGTTTTTTAACAATAATTTGTTGCAGAGATGTAGAGAAAGTCATGTGAATGGAACACTCAGATTTTTTATTACTGTTTCTTGTTTAAGGAATTTCCTTATTCGACAGTTTGTACAATGAAATACATTAAAAATACGCCTGGAAATATTTATCATATGACGGATATTTTCTGTGACTCCACCCATGTATTTATCTGTTTGCTATACTCTTAAAAGCGTACTCTTACCGAAGGGAAGGGGCTGGAGTGAAGTATAACTTGCGACGAATGAAGTTCTGAATTTGAACTTTTCTTGAAAATGAACTTTCTGGCTGAACATTAACCACCTCTCTCACAAAGTGGTACAATGTTAGGCTAATGTTTTATATGCGCTTCATACTGAATCTAATTCCTAAGTAATTCGCGCACGTGGTGGACAAACTTAATACAGTGCTTGCATTTATGGCACATTAATTAAGCGGTGGAACAGGTGTAGTGGTGTGACTCACATTCGGGAGATCTTGGGTTCAATTCACGCAGCCGACCTTCCTGGCGCTTGGGTTGTTTTTTTTTGGGTCTTTCTTCGGGTCACCAGCGAATGCTGTGAAGGTTCCTTATATCCCCTGAATTTGTTGTCCTACATTTCACCCTCCATTGTTGGTTTGTTTCGGGTAGTAGTCCTGGCGCACGGCAGTCAAAAAGGATGCTCTCTAATGAACCTTGTTCTCCAGCTGGGCGGTCACCGGGGCCCCCAATGAGACGTTTAAGTCCGCAGGGGGAGGGGGGAGCCAGTTGGTAACCCAGCTCCAGGGTGTTTCAGGTAGGGACTCTGCCCTACACCCTGCCGTGAGGCCTTGGATTGGTCGTTTAATAACTTCAGTTACAGATAACAGAGTTTTTAGCTTCATAACTAATTTTGAGGAAACAAAACTGAAGGTACAAACATCAACCGCTTTCCTGGAAATAAAAGCTATACTAGTTCTTCTTGGCATTAAAATGGACGTAAAAGGAACAGGCTATCAGCTGGACACTCAACATTTTCCCTTTATTTCACCTTTTTCTAAAGACCTTTTTTCTTTATTCTCTGTGTTTCATTCATTTCCCAGTGAATTAAGTCGAAAGGCCTTTGTCATTGGAAGCTCTTTCCTCTATATGTATCCCTTATTTTCGATGTGTTTCTTTTTCCTTTGTGATATCACTTTCTCTTCGTAACTCCATTATTTCTTGTCTTCTGTAAACGTATTTTGGACCGTTTTTAGTTCATTGTTTAGCTAGAAGCGTTTATAAACACTATAGACTGGTTTCTATAGATATAGTTGTATTGTCCCGAACTAATTTCTAGCCATATAGTCACTTCGGTAGAATTAATCAGTTTTAATCTTAGAGCGCGTCACTGGTAAGAACAAACGTGGAGAAATATAAGTTCACATAATAAGTTAAGATATTTATTTACTCTGCCATCTTAAGGAAATTTCATTGTATTCTTAGCTAAAGTTACGACGAGCGGTTGACATACAACGTTAACAATACATAAATGAAGAATGTCATCTGAGTACTATTGCAGAAGATCTATAATATATTAATTATAGTTATACTTTGCGATAGTAAATTGTTCAAACCACTTAATTCTCACGACTAATATCAGTTTATCAGTCGAGTCTTGCTGTTAATATAATCTTATAATACGAGTATAAGCTTCTCGGCGTATATACCACGAAGACTCATGTATTACGACAGTGAATACCACAACTGCTCGTCGTGATAGAACCCCCTCAAAGTTAAAATAAAAAAAAAAAAAAAAAAAAAACACAACACTTCCCTTTTATATAATTTGTAATAGTAGCTAAAACAAACTATATATAACAATGATAATCAGTTTATTTGAAAGCAATTGCAAATGTTACCCAGAAAATTTTCCAGAGAGAATAAAATATAAGATCATTGAGTAATCTATAAAATAATCTAAAACTGTAATTTGTTTCGGAGGATGGCTATAAACTTACGTAAACGAACATGACATATATAAAAATGAAACATAAACAATATAAGATACATCACATAAAAACAAATATTAATGTATAACTCGTAAAGGAAGAGCATATATTTTTGAGTTAATGGCACGATTGCTTTTAATTTATTGAAACCATTAATTAGCATGACAGCCTCGTTTCCTTAATAGTGGCTGAATAATTTACCCCCATGTATTCGTATCTTTCTGCCCTGTGTTCGTCTTATGTGAAAACTTACCCTTTGTGTAAAACAATACTCAGCTAAGCTGCTACATCCGTTTCTAGGAAATACTAGTTCTAAGATCCAAAAGTATCCGTAATTTGTAAATACGAGATACAAAAGTATTTATCATAGCCTAATTTAGATTATATTTCCTTAAAAATAATTCCTTTCTGCAGTGTCACATTTTTGCTAGCACGTATCAAAGGCCTCTGAAACAGTCTGGGCGCTCTTTTTGTTAGCTGATTCACCAAAAACATCTTGAGGCATTCTAGTCTCAAAGAAGAAAAAAGTTTGAAACAAATCATAAGCATATCTGACACGTTCAGATTGTTCGTATACCTTACTGAAATGCAACGAGAAACTATAGCTTGTCAAAGTAATTAAAAGTATTACCATATTTCGTGCAGTGGGGATGGAGGCAGAGTTGCCATCGCCGCTATATCTTTGTTACAATACGTGCGTTCATGGCTGAATATAGTATGAGAGCAGGTCTTGTTTTCGCAAGTAAGTGGCAACATTGTGACAATCTCTCTAGCCTATCCTTTAAAGGGTTAATTAGTCAAGAACATAGGTGTTGAAGGTCCCGACTTTGCTTTTAATAGTGCTCAGTTTATATATTCTTACAATAACAGTACACTATGCATTTTGTGATAACTCGCTGCCGTTTGGAATACCCTTTCTCCCACCATAAACCTAGCGATGCGCATGCGTGTCTGATGTCATATGGTCATGCGGGAGTAGGAGGGCTTACGTAATCGGCAATAGTGCGCCCACAACGTGCTGCGCAGCTTTTTCATTATCCTGGCAGGGTATAACACAATAGGGATAAACAACGGCAATGAAACTGTTACGGAAGTTACATCATAAATGTTGCTAATACTGAAAGGGAAGTAAGCCATATTATATTATCCATTTCGGGAAAAAACATTCCAAAATGTTTTAACCACATCATGTATAATATTACAGGAATATAAATAATTGAAAAAAAATGTGTATTTCCGAAAACGCTCTAATTCAGGAATGGCTGTTTATCTTTTAACGAACGAGAAGTGGCTCCGACCTTTCGTATACCATAGAATATATCGAGTTGGAAGTTTGATATACGTGACTCGTATATCCCCAGACATAACGTAGTCTATTAGCAAGCAGTGTCGGGACGCGAAAGAGCTGCAAACTGGAAAACCGTATGGCAGATTCTAAAGTATGTATACAAAGTTTTTCTCTTCCTTTTAGGCAACTACTTCCTGTAATTCGGAGTTCTGTTCTGTTCAAAGGGAATAAATGTATGAATAAATAAACAAATGAATAAGATTAACCGTCAAGAAAATAAGTCAAGATATAATAAGCATATACGATGCAATTAAAACATTTATCGGGAAATGCACAGCACAAGAGAGGCAGCTATTATATTATCACACAACATATATATATATATATATATATATATATATATATATATATATTTATTATATATATATATATTTATTATATATATATATATATATATTTATTATGCAACATATATTAAAAACCAATATGAATAGAAGAAATTTGTAAGGTATAATTAATGTTAAAATCATAGATCGTAGCATCGATTTTTAGAGCACAGAGACAGCAGTAGCCATTGTTTCCATATTTTAAAGCAGTGAATGTAAAAGAATGTCTTGAAAATGGTTAATTGATAATTAGTTAGATCTTCATGCATATTTTTGGTAGGAAGCTGGAATATCGCACCTGGTTCAAAGCTTGAAGACCAGAACATCTGTAGCACTGTGTTGGTTAGTTCCAAGCTAAATGAACATAGAACAATGCCCTGCTGCACGCTTATTTAATTGCGGCCAAGTGCAAATACCAAAACTAATTCTTATTGTTTGGTGGAAGCAGTTTAACTTGCTTTACTCTTTGCGCTCAATTAGACAACACTGGATTAAACAATACCATTTGTAATTACCGCTAAATCTGCTGACAGTAACAGCTAAACAGCTTTACTATATGCAAGGGTATTCAGACAATGCATCATAACTGAATTAAAACAGTAAATGCACAATAAAACAAGCATCTTGAATAGACATGAATTTTTGTTTTTAAGGATAAATGAGAAAAATGTTGAGACAATAAGACAATGTTTTGAGTGCATTTCACATACTTTTGAAATAATATATAGCCTTATTTTTCGCAATTTTTAAGAGCTTTACATATTTTTTGAGGATATGGTTTTTAGCAATAAATGAACAATATCTATAATACTTTTTATTTTTCATAGAAAAATGTACATTTTATTTCAAGGTAAACAATACAACTTTAATTTGGCGTTTGCGTTCTCCATGCGATGAAACTAGAAGTTCTGAAACAATCCTTAGATTTCAACGAAAGGAGGGTAATTTCAGAAGTCATGGCAAATATTTTTGTGTTCCGAATAATTGAATATGTATTATATATAAATTTGAAAACATGTTGTACTCAGAATGACGTCTGAGTGCACATTCAGTATCCGAGAGTCTGTGGTCCAAGAAGAATGTCATTAGAGTTGAACGGCGAGAATACATAAAAATTGCATTTCTGCCTGATAGAAATGCTCGTGAGTGTGGAAGCCTTGAGGGATTATTTTGAAGGTCGTTAACTCGTAAGCATATTACGCGTACGTACCATATCCTTTTGTGTACGTGTAATACAAATAAAACAATGATCACTATCTGTGCTTATTTCAATGTTGCGTATCCATAATATTTTGTTCCCAAATCCCAATTTAGTACCAGCATTGAAAAGAACATTCCAGCGAATTTCTATCGTATATCCTGAGTTTTGTTTCCTGCAGCTTTATTGACTGATTAAAAATAGCTGCCATGACTTTTGGAATGACCCTCCTATATATGCATATATATACACACACGTAGGAGAGTGAGAGGGGGCAGCGAGATGGATAGAGATTCATTAGCGATCGGATGCAATTTTGTTGCAAGACATGGGTCCTGCAAGGCTGCTTACTTGAGCACTAGACAGTGAGCAAACACAATGGCCAAGTAATATGTCGGTTCTGCTTTCAGCAGGCGTATCATGACTAATTACAGGAGCATTTGCGTCCTCTCTACTATGTAGCTGTCAGCGACGTTGACTTGGTGAATGGCCAACCAACGAAGCCGAAATTACAGTAATGCAATCTATATTAAGGGAGAAAATGTACTTCTAATAAACCATTCACCGATATCGATACTTCCAGCAAAAGGATTCATCATAAAGATTAATGTTAAGACTATGAATTGATAATAATAATAATATTAGCAATTAAATAAAAGTAATAATAGACTAATTAAAATATAAATATTATTAGTAGTAAATAGAATGGATATATACAGGATATGCAAATACAGATAGATAAATGTATAGACAAAAATAAGGATAAAAGTAAAATAAATATACATCTACTTTTTTAATTTTAAGCAAAATTTATTATAAACGATAATTAAGAAAAGGTTAAAGTGTAAAATGAAGTTATTGTTATACATTAATAGGTAAACTTATGGAAATTTCTACAGTTAATTTAAAGAGAGATTAAGTAAGTAAACTATTATTTAAAACCCTAGTTAAATAATAGGTATTTGTATAATTTTGTAAATTGTATTTTAATAGTAGCTAGAAATGTTTAAATATGTATTTAAACTATCTGTAAAATAAAGAAATATTGGTTTTATTACGAAATAGAAAAGAAAACGCTGGAATTTAGAATGCTGGTACATGATATTACAGATTTTATTTATTTATTGAAAATTCCAAGTATTTCTGAGGGAGATAAGGCTGTTCAACACCATATCTAATTAAGTTTATAAACGACTATAATTCGACCAATAAGTGCATAATATGTGGCCCATAATTTACCGGAGCTGTTTTAGTTGTAATGGAATAATCTCTACACGTCCTCTACAACATGACCAGTTCTTTTTTGCCCGAGTATAATTCTGGTCACTTTATTGACGTTCTTTTTTTTTTTGGTAGTGTTTAAGGCCCGCGTTAACTATTTATGGCATCACAGGTGGTGACACTTGTGACACATGAATGATGGAGCTTCGGTGGAATGAAATGGCGGGAAAACTGGAGTACCCGGAGAAAACCCGCCCCAGCGCCACTTTGTCCACCACAAATCTCACATGCAGTCGCTCGGGATCGAACCCTGGCCGTCTAGGTGAGAGGCAAGTAGTCCAAATATGGCCGAAATGTTGAAGCGTAACATTACAACTTCAACCTTGTATTTTCATGCAATGTTATCGTTTTATTAATATCAGTTTAGTTATTTCCGTTTCATAACAGAATATCTTAAACTTTTGTCGTTATGTCGCTGATGAAAGCTCTCATATGTAGATGTAAAAAAAAATATTGTGTTCCATTTACATGATTTTCTCTACCTGCTCTGGAAACAAACTATTCTTACAAAGGATTATCTTTTATATACATCTTGCTAATAGAGATAAATATTAGCATTACTTGCTTTCTTCTAAGCAAAAGGTAAGTAAGGGAATACATTGTGCTAAATCGATTGATAAATCTTTTAAAAGCGGGTCGCTATGTAAAGGAATTCAAATTTGGTTCTCTGGGCTTGCTAGGTGTTGAAAAAAGAGAGGCAAAAAAAAAAAAAATCGACTTCCCGCTTGAGAAAAATTTAAGTAGCTTAAAATGACATAAATTGTGTGCTTTAACGAGATCTACATTTTGTGTAGAAAGTTTTTGTATATTTCTTACGGTTTACCAGTAATGCAAAATTGTGCAAAAGTCACTCAGAATGAAGAGATCTTCAGAGGCTATTCTCAGAAAATTCAAGATTTCGTTTGTCATGAAAATATCTTAAAAAATCGTTTGAGCCATTTTTGAGAAAATCGAAATTTTTGCAAACTGTTCCATGTAGAGGGTAGTTTATGAATGGGGGGATTTTACTGGAAATCTTCGTGTGTCATCCTTGAAAGATACTTAAATAAGTGTGGTATTTAGCCGACTTTTTGTGTTTGAGCTATGCTGCCCACAGACACCCACTCTCAAACACACACACGGATATTTTTCTAAAAATACATATTTTTCTTTTTTTTTTTCTTTTTGTTTGGATTCTGGAGATCTCAAACATATATTTCCGGTGAAATCTTGGTACGAATTTTTGGCTGGAATACAATACGCTCTCTATCTACTATATACTTTGTACATGTACATTAGAGAAAATGAAATGTTAGACAAGACAACGGCAACCTATATAGAAGTATTGTGCGTTAATACTTCCCCCCCCCCTCCAGAAGGAAGGATTGAAGTGGGGAAACCACAGGCGGCCAATGGCCAAGTGCAGACAATACATAGAATTCCATGGAAGTCCCTAACTGTTTGCCGGATGATTCTTCATCCTGGGATCAGGAGCGCCACGCACCGCCAACACCGCGGTTTGCGGTTGTAGGCAACACAACCGTCTGCGTCCCCAAATGCAGCCCCAACGCCAACAATAACTTTCACAAAACCCATACATCCGCCCGCTGGTACTGCCACACCACGGCCCAAAGACGCACACGGACACACACACATACACACACCTGAAAGATAGGGAAACGCTTTATAACGGAATGAGGAAATAAGCTATGGAAAATAAGCACCTCAGCATTCACTTAAGTGATAGGAAATCACAATAAACACTAAGAGTGCGCGGTCAACTGGAATCGAACCCATGGCCTCGTGAATTTAGTCGCACACGTTACCACGGCGCCACCTCGCTCGGTTCTCATATGCTAGTGTCTTAGACGTATAAATAGTCCTTCAGCCTTCCTCCAAAATGCCAAATAATGTAATTGGTTTAGCCTTTCATTGTGTATCAATCGTATGAAACTCTTTCATAGAGGCGGTGTGCGACCCACCTTTTATTTGACAATGATTACTAAGTAAACATCGAACACTGCACATTTACCTATATAGTTTTTTCCAAAACATGATGACCCTCAAACCGGACCGCTCTCTCCTACCATTGGGAATTCTTAAGTAAACTCAATCACGAAGTAGTACTCATTTTGTAGTTACGTTTTATATATGTTATATGCAAACTGTTTCGCAAGGAACATTTTATATAAAACTACTCAATTCCTAATTAAAACATTAACAAAACTCAAAATATTTTGAGCGCATATATAAAAGTTTGTATTGGACTACCATAAGAAACGGCAATAAATTATGCAAAATTTGAAAGCTTCATGTTTGAAATCATGGACTTTAGGGTTTTAATCTGAGTGTTCCTTTAAGCTCCTCCAGTTTGTGACTGCTTTTTTGTGGTGAAAGTTTAAAACCTTCGTCAATTTCGATTACTGTAGTTGTACATTTTTTGCACATGTTTTTTGTTTTACACTGAATCACTAATCTTAGAATTATAAACAAGTTAGCGAACTGAAGTTCGAGAAGAAGACAGTTGTGCAGGAAAGGATGAATTGCTCATGGACACGACGAGCAATTCAAAGTTAAAATAACGTTTACATCATTAACATACAAGTAAACGTTGTTCAAAATATCCTTCCCATCTTCACAAATTGACTACTGATGCTAATGACTACGTGGTGACTTAGACAGAAACTATGTCGTGCGGGTTGTAGGGAATAGGAAATCCAGCTGGGATTGGTTCTGATGCATAACACCGAGCGAGCGGTGAGGTTATATTTAGAAGAAATTGTATTATAGATTTCTCTAAAACAAAATTACCTTCAAACGGGACGGCCCCCCCCCCTGTTGCTGGACAGTAACCAGTGTCAAACAAAAGACGAGTCTGTACTAGGGGTGAAAGGTAACGTAGTAAAATCTCTGTTTCCTGGAGACTCGAGGACTGCTTGCAAGTCGAGATTTGCGCCTCAGCTAAGGAAGCAACTGATTGGAAGACTTGGCAACTGCAAATGTTAGTTTGCAACCACAAACCACCTGAACCCATATTTAAAAATCAAGCCGCCTTTGGCAGGGAGTTATGTTCTGAAAAATTCTGTAGGTAGACTATTATGGCAAGTGTGACGTCCATTAAGGAAAGGAAGACTTCAGCCTTTCAAAAAGAAAACTACACGGCTATGTACAAATAGCAAGTTGGAAAGCTGTGAAAGACTGGACGCATTTCATTTCAAAGTGTTTGGCAGTAGGAAATCAAACAGTTCTTGCTCTTACTACTTGCTCTAGCCGTATGCTTATACAATGCACATAGATATCGAGATTTAAACGGAAATATATATTTTGAGGTCCCTGAATCCGGAAAAAGTATTTTTAGTAAGAGTTCCGCGCGCGTGTGTGTCTGTGGACAGCATAGCTCAAAAACGAAAAGATCATTAAATAACAAACTTTATATCCAAGGATACGACAGCAAGATTTTCAAGAAAACCACCGTTCCAAAAACTAACATTTATATGGAAAAATTGCTGAAATTTTTGTTTCTCTCAAAAATGGCTCTAAATATTTTTATTAAAATGACCTGTGGTAAACATATTTATATGAGAAATAAAATGCATGTGTTGAATTCTCTAGGAATAGCCACTGAAAAGCTCTTTATTCTGGATGTATTTTGCAGAATTTTGCATAACGGTTACACCGTAAGTGATAGATAAAAACTTATTATACAAAAATGTAGATCTCGATAAAAGAAATAATTTATATGATGTATCTTTTTCTTGTACAGTTGACCATTTTCGATGTATTCCTTGTTATTGGTTTCATTTTTAAGTCACCTAACTTTATTCAAACTGGGTCATGCAAAGAGAAGCTACTCTCAATAGTTTCACATATCGACCTGCTTTTAAAAGATTTTTGATTATAGCTTTAGCCTACGGTTTTCCCTTTTTACTTTCTCTACACGTACAATGTACATAGTATATAGAGAAGGTATAGCACTCCACCCAAAAATTCGATACAGAGATTTCACCGGAAATACATGTTTTAGGGTTCCTATAACCAAAAAAAGCATTTTCTCAAAAAGGTGTCATTGTGTGTGTGTGTGTGCGTGTGTGTGTGTGTGTCCATGTGTCTGTGAGCACGATAACTCAAAAACGAAAAGTCGGTAAAATACAAAACTTGGCATTTAAGTTTAGTATGTTTCAGAGATGCGACACGAAGATGTTGAGAAAAGTCCCCCCCACCCCAAACTACCCTTTACATGAAGCTTTTTTTCAAAAAAATTGATTTTCTAAAAAATGTCTTAAACGATTTGGATTAAAATATCGTATATTTAAGATATTTAGCTGAGAAATAAAATGTATATCTTGTATTTTCTGGGAATAGCTTCTGAAGACTTCTTTATTCTGGATAGATTTTACGGGATTTTGCATAACTGCTAAACCGTAAGAGATGGAAAAAAGTTACAAAAATGTAGAGCACTTTAAAACACACGATTTATGTTATATGCACTTGATCATTTATGAGATATTCCTTGTTTTCGGTTTCAGCTTTAAAAAACTTGTATTTTTCTCACACAGGACTTTGTCAACTCCTATCCGTACAAACAAAGGAACTTCAGTCACATAGCAACCAGCTTTCGACTATCATTTTAACCTATGGTACTCCCTCATTTCGCTTCTACATACAAGGAAGCAAGTAATAAGATCGTTTCTGCTAATTTTTTCTCGATTAGCATGAAGTAAAAAGAAGCTGTAACTTTTTAACAATAATTTGTTGCAGAGATGTAGAGAAAGTCATGTGAATGGAACACATCAGGTTTTTCATATTCTAATTACCAGGAAGCAAGTAATAATATCAATTCTGCCTATGTTTATCTCGATTAGCATGATGTAGATAAATGAACAATCTTTTGTAAGAATAATTTTTATATGGAGCAGCTAAATAAAGTTATATGAATGAATATATTTTATTTTTTTTCGAGTTTCATAGAAGTTTTTGTACTGTTCATGACAATTCATGAAGTTACCTTTGTCCATATTTACTTTTTTCCCTTATTTTATTACAGTATACCGCCATAAATACTGGCAGAGAACTCGCTTCACTTTATGCGGTCTCTGGAAACCCTGTTGTTTTTTCTTCCCCAGAAAGTCATTTCAAATAACGTAGTTGGCTCGCAGTTTTTATACGGCTTTTTTACAGTTAATTTGAAGGCAAGTTCCATTTCACGTGGGCATTGGCATTTGGAAGCCATGAAATTCCGAGCTAAAATTGAGTTGGTTTAACAAACTAGAGCGAGAGAGAGCGCCTCGCGCTTTTCGTTTGTTATTCGAGTAACCCCCTTGAAGCTCCAAGGGTAGTTTTATTACATACCCTCTGTGCAGCTCTCTGGGAAGCAGCTGCGCATTATACATTTGCAAACTTCTCTGCTTCGCTACTCACCTGCGCGTAGGGACCATAGACGGTGATTTTGGGTGTTAATGGGAGCAGAGGCTACAAAAATAATAATGTAGGCCATGAGTTGAGCCGAGAGTTGAGCCAGAGCTTTTATTATCTCAAAGCTCCTTAGCACCTTTACTCCAGATAATGGAGAGGTTTAATTAGGCATTAAACTAGATCAACAAATGCGAATAAATTTCTGAGAAGCAGCTAGCATAACGACTCATAAATTCTGGAGGGAGCTAATGAAGTGAAAGAAATACACAAGTAGTATTCAATACAACGCACTGAGCGGGATGCCTCAAGTAATTTCATCTGTGTCCCGAATTGGCAGGTCACAGGCTCGCGCGAGTTTCTCGAGGGTTTCCCCGAGTTACCAGGCGAATGCTAGGTAAGTTTATTTCATTCTCTAAATTTCCTGTCCTTCGTAACGTTTACATTGTCATTTCATTCATCAGTTGGTTCATTTCTGGGTTGGAAGGGTCAGCGGTGCGGCATGACAGGGAAAAAGGACGCTCACAGTGGAAAAACTGGAATACTAAAAATATCCTTATGCAAACTCATGTTTTGAAAAATTGGTAGAATGGAATTTTGTGCAAATTTTATTGTTTCGTCAGGGTAGACATTTTTTCTTTTTGAATTAATGCACCTCTCAAAAACCGATCAGATGAACCCCCCCACAAACATCTCTGCCCCCGATTTCTAGTTACAGGGATGAGGATCGCTCTTGGCGGGGCCTCCGACTCCTGTCCGATTGTCAGGGTGCTTCAATCTTGAAACTGTAGGGCCCCTGTCATTGCTGTGCTATCGTTTCCCGTTCCGACCGCCCGTTTAATACTCCCACATCACATCTGCCTCAGGGGCGTTCCATCGAGGGTGTAGTTACAATAATCTCAAGTTTGGCGCTGAGTCCTCACCGACGGCATCCTATCCTATACACTCAAAGACAATGAAATTATGCCTGGCGCTATGATTTTGCGAAAGTGCGAAGTTTGACAACTGGTTCAATTGAACAAAACATAAGGTGAGCAGCGCAAATAAGCAGAACAGATAAGCGGAACGAGGACCTTAGGATTCGTCTTATTTTACTCACCCATGGCCCACGCTATTCCGCCGGTCTTAGTCAGATTTTTTTCCCATTGGCCAATTTTTTAAGGAATTCTTGCTTCTTCCTCCCATTGGTTCCAGGCACTTTCGCGTGGTTATCAGCTGGCGTTCTAGGTGGGAGTTACTTGATGCCATCACGTTGGCGTCACTGATGTCAGCTTCCTATACCTCGATCCAGGAGTGGAAAGGTTAATTCTAAGCAATATCTGTGCAAATCAGACCTGGATTCGCAAATTTCTTCAAATTAATATCATTTGTGCTTTTTCTTAAGAGCTACACAGTGTTTACTTCTTGTCTAGTTTTGTTAATTTTGAAATTAATTAATCTCTAATTACTCTGAAAATAAATATAGTTAAGTACTCCTTTTAAGGAAGCGATAATCATCCTGGAACAGCTCTCAGCTATATAAGCTTTGATCAAAACAAATACCAAGAAAACCTGATAGTAAGTTATTATAGATATACGGAACAATAGCAAGACAACGAAACCAAAATAAAACAACGAAGATCTTACAAAACCATGGCCTTCTCACTGCTCATATAAGGAAGTGAGTCCTGAATGTTAAAAGGAAACAAAAGCGATATACAAGCAGCAGAAATGAGGTTTCTAAGAAGAGTTAAAGAATGCACAAGACTAGATTTGATAAAAAATGAAAGAATTCGAAAGGAAGTAGGTTTTTACATTATAAGGTAAAATGGAAGAAAATAAACATAATTACAAAAATCATATATACAGAACGAGTTAAAAAATAATCTCAGTTTTAATAAGAGGATACAACCCTATTGGAGATGACAGAACAAGGTGACAGTAATTGTTGGGATTGAAGACGGAACAGACAGAATGCTTAATCCGTGAGTGAAAAGAAAACAATAACATTTCACAAAATAAGCATTCGGAGCTTTGTACTAAATCTGAGAGCTGCAGATGCAAATGGAGAAATGCACATCAAGCTGATCTGCACTGAAATTGAACTCAATAATGAATACAGCAATCAGAACGGCTTATCTGCGCTATTGACTAAGGCGCTCAACTAGGCGTTGTAGTATTCAGTCTGGAAATAGAACGGTAAAACATAAAATGTATGCACTCTTATTAGAAGATAAACGTTTTATACACTGTGCTAAAATTGAATTATGCTTATATTTTAAGCACTGATATGCAGTTTGTGACATGTTATCATTCGTGAAACATTCCAATGATATGCATGGGTATTACGAACTACTGTTTTTCTTGTGTCTGTTGATGGCAAAGCAAATTCCCAAATATTAGTGTTAGCGCAGGTTTTACCAAAATGTTTAGAAGCAGCGTGTAAGTCTTTTTCTGTTGAGGAATCTCGTCGCTTTTTCCTTCACTGTATCCACGGATTCTACCCTGGTTCCTTTGAGAGCAGACTTCACTTTTGGGAAGAGAAAAAAAGTCGCAAAGTGCAAGGTGTGGCGAAAACGGTGAATGTTCCATCGCTGGAATGTTTTTCGCCAAAAACCTCTTCACAGACATCGCGCTATGGGCCGGCATGTTATTCTGATGAAGAAGCCAAGAACGATTATTTTCAGATCTTTAGAACAACTGTATAATAAGCTTGATTGACAGACTGACCTTCAGGCACCCAGTCAACGCAGATAATCCCTCGGATTTTGGAAGAAACCCAATCAACATTGCTTTGAGTTTTGATTTGCTCATGCGCGCTTTCTTCTTACCAAGGGATTGAGGGCTCTTCCAATGCATGGATTGCTTCTGGATCGTATTGGTTTCATCACGCGTAATTACTTTGCTAAGGTAATCAGGGTCACTTTCAAGAATGTCAGTACATCAGCCCTCTCGATGTTGCCTTTGTTCGTCTATGAGAATTCTTGGCACCACTCTAGCACAAATCTTTGTCATGCCAAGATCTTCGTGCAACATTTAAGATTTCCTTGTTGATGCAGGCAAGTTCTGAAAGTGTCTTCTCGAACAATTCTACCGACCTTCTCCACATTATTCAGTTTTCAAGTGGAAGGACGGCACTATTTCAGATAAGTCCTCGATGTCTTCCGAAAACTTGCGTACGAGATAGACTCTGATCACCATAAACTTGTTGCAAAACATCGTTCGTTTCTGTGGCGGATTTTCCAAGTTTTGTGAGGAATTTGATGTAAACACGTTGGTTTACTTTAGAGCGTATCATAATTCCGACGGAGTTCAGACACATGACCTGTTTCTAAGAAGGCCTACAGTCATGTTAACCACCTACTAAGTACATTGTATGTACATACGTGCTAGAGAAAATACAATGAAGGAAAACTCACTCGCGTCAGCCAGAATATGCCTTTGAGTCAGGAAGGACACACTTTCAGCATATATTATAACGCGGCAGTTTGCGACACACGTTCGGCTGAGGTAACTGCCGTAGCGCAGATCTCTAATACTGCGCGTACGGTCTTGATTTACAGGGGAGACCCGGTATACTGCCTTATGTGACCAAAATAAAAATGAAGTGGTGTTGAAAGCAAGCATTATAAGCCTAAGTTGATGTCATTTATTATACATTATTATTTTTAGTTCGTCTTTGTAGTTACTCTCTCTCTCTTTCTCTGATCTAGTTGGAAGAAGAAATCTTTTGGATAGAGGAAAATTTGAATATGTTTTCAGCAAGTTTATCAAGATATTTCTATTAAATGAAGAAAGGTATAGGAGCGTCTATGAATAGCAGGGTCCATAAAATTAATTAAAACGCTCAGAGTAAGTTTTATGTAAGTAGTTCCGCCCTGGCACTCAAACCCTCAGAAAGCATGTCAAGGAGGTTAGATGTATTGCTTCCGTGCACACGGTATTGGAGATTTACTGTTTGACATGTTAGAGGGCTTTAGGCTCAGGTAACGAGGTATAATCTATTACTGCTTTCGCTTACAAGTGCGTGGGTTGACGAGACATACTCTCATTATGTACGTTGGGAGTAAAGTACAGGAGGATTTGAGTATAACGGAATGTGTAGCAGGCTGAAGACTCGTGACGTATTTGTCACATAAATTCCTTCTCTGCCGCGTTCCCATATTACAAACATTCCGCAACCACTGAACAAAAGAGGACTAGAATACATTAATTTTAAGGGGAAATTTCATTTTATTAAACACAATTATTTAGATCAGCCACCACCAGGGACTAAGGGGGCATTTCATTTTGTATCATACAGTTTGAATATAATTTAGACTTGCATCACCAGGGACTAAGGGGACATTTGAGTTTATATAACACGTTTGGAATTTAATTTAGACATGCACCATCAGAGATTAAATGAACATTTCATTTTATATAACACAGTTGAAATATAACTTAGACATACTCTACCAGGAATTAAGGGGGCATTTCATTTTATATAACACAATTGGAATATAATTTAGACATGCACCAACAGGAACTAAGGGGACATTTCATTTTATATAACCCAATTGGAATATAATTTAGATCAGTCACCAGTAGGGACTTAGCTGAATTTCATTTTATATAACACATTTGGAGTATAATTTAAACATGCATCACTAGGGGACATTTTATTTTATATAACACAATTGCAATATAATTTAAATAGGCACTACCAGGGCCTAAGAGGACATTTAATTGTGTATACTACAGTTGGAATATAATTTAGACTTGCACTACCAGGGGCTATAGAGACATTTCCTTTTATATAACACAGTTGGAATATAATTTAGAGTAACCACCACCAACCCGTTGCCGCGGTGAATATGCTTGAATAAGACACTGTGCATGCTACGCACTGGGATCGTTTTGTTTGCCCTCAGTAGCAGTGGTGGTCAGTTCATCAATGTCGTTTTGTAATGAAAGCGCAAAGGGCGTTCACGTCATATCATGAAGCTGCGCAATTCGTGGAATGTATCGGTGGTGCCATTGTTTAAGTTGTCACAAGAAATGTCATGTGGTTTTAATCTTCAGTGTCATTTTACTACTCTGAGTTTTCTTTTGTTACTTAAAACCAAAATTGTGCTTATTTATACCAACAAAATACCGTTTGTAAAAATTGAAACACCAAGAAGGAAACTCGCTAATACAAAGAATAGCATGCAACAGATTACGTACATGACAAGTAATAACTGATAAGCTTTTCAAATCTATACATGACCTTTTGAGCCCTCATATTCAATATTTGGCGTCGCCTCCATGCTATTAGAGCTGCTATACGCCGTGGCATTGAATCAAAAAGGTTTTGAATAAGTTCTTGAGGGATTTCCCTTCACGAAGTTTATACGAGTCCAAAAATCCGTGACACTGGTTACTGGAGGACCGTGACGCACCAACCATATCCGAGACATGTTCGACGGGCGACTGTCAGGCAAATATGCAGGCCAGGGAAGCAATGGTACCCGTCGCTCTTTGAAGAAGGCTTGTAAATTCCTCGCAATATGTGACCGAGCATTGTGCTGAAATATGACCTGAGGAGGTGCCTGAAGGACGGGGAGTACTTCGGGCTCTACAGCCACCTGTAAGTACCGGTTGCTGCTTAAAGTGCCCTTAATTCGTAGGAAGCGAGATCGGTGGTTTAACCATTGGCGCCCCAAACCATCACATCTGGTGTTTGTCCGCCGATCAACATTGCAACCCTCCAGGTTGCGCTCACCACGGTACCACCGAACACGTATGCGGCCATCACTGTAGAACACGTTCAAACGGGACTCGTCCGAAAAGACTGCATTTTGCCACTCAGTATCCCAGTGACGGTATTCACGTGCGCATTGCAGTCGGAGGAGGCTGTGGTTTCTGGACAATGGAAGCAATGGCATGTGTGAAACCAGTCCAACCTGCAGCAGACGGCGACAAACCGTTGATGCTGACAAGTTCATACCTGTTGCAGTGCTCTAGTTGCACGGTACACTATGGTTATGTGGACAAGATGACGGTCTTGCCGTACTGTGGTAATTTTCTGTGGTCCTGTACCCGCCCTTTACTGCGTACGACCTTCATCTATCCACTGATTCCTCATAAGCATTACTGTCCTAGCAGCATACCCTGAATGAGCCGAAATGTCACGGTATAACAAACCCGCTTCCCGGACACCTATGATTCAGCCCCGTTCAAATTCATTCACAAGCCGATATGGCTCCCTTTGACGTCGACGAGGCATATTGGCACTCACTTATTGTTTCCGCCTTGTTTGACAGTTCTGCACTGACTGCACTGTGCAACACTGATCTTATTGGACCGACACGACAGGGCTCTGCTCGGCCTACGTGTACCCCATTTCTCTGCAAACCTAGTCACTTATTGCTTGCACACTCTTCTACATTTCCACCAAGTTTGAAATTTTTCGGGAAAATCTTTCTTGGTGTTGCAATTTGCAAATGGCAGTTAGTAAAATATATTGTATATATATGCTATCATCTGGTTAATTATAATGTTTTTGAGATTACACGGAGAGGACTAGGCATCGAACCAATGCGATTATTGTACTTATGCCCCAAGTGGTGGTGCCCCTGAAAGGTGGGGCATGAGATTAGAGGATACACCGAGCGGCCGGAACCACGAGCTACGACATAGCAATAACAGAGTTCCTACATTTTCGAGATTGTAGTACCCCAAAATTCGGACAGGCAGACCGGGACCCCGCCCCATACAGAATCTAACGCCCTCTCCAGGGGCGATTCTCATTCTGGCAAACAACCGAAGTCGAGGGCCGGAAAGACTCACAATGAGCAACCTTTATCCCTGTTACACTACACCGATCTCCGTCGCCAACATTTCTAATCCTTCAAAGAAGCCAACGAATAAAGGGTGAATAAAATGACAATGAAAACGCATGGAGGTACAGGAAATTTGGGTTGAAAGAAACCTACCCAAAATTTTCCTGGCGACCCGGGGAAACTAACGAAAGAAACTCATAGGCGAAAAAGACAACACACTGGAATCGAACTTGCGACTTCCCGAATACTGGCTACACTCGGCTAAGTTATTCCGCTTGGTGATTTTATTTTACTGAAGGCTATAATTGATTTGTATAGCATTTTTACCTATATAATACCAAATACAACAGAAATATTAAGCAATGTGTAATACAGTTTGTGACCTATTTTTTCTCTAATATCCTATCCTATTCTTATTATAGACTATCGGACGCCACTGCGTGAAGTACTGATTGACTCATAGGCGTAAACCTGGCCGCTATAGACCTTCAGCACCGTGTGAATAGTACTCGCGAGTTGGTTGTTCCTGATTAAGATATTTCCAACTCTAAATTACTTCCATGCAGAGGATCATTGTCCCAGTTAGGTTAAAGATAGATCTTTTTAAGTGTAGGTAGATCGAAAATAAATATACTCTTATCTGTATTTCACTTGCAGGTTTTACAAAGAAAAAAGTATTTAAAATGAACATTAAATATAATATCTAATTCCTATATATATTTTATTTTAATCTAGGTGTTCCATTCACACGACTTTCTCTATCTATTTTGCAAACAAACTATTCTCACAAAAGACTATTCATTTATCTACATCAGGCTAGACGATATAAACATTAGCAGAAATTTTCCTACTGCTTAATGCCCCATAGTAGAAGGGAATATACTGCACTAGTCAAATCTTTTATAAGCTATCGCTATGTGAAAGAATTAAAATTCGGTTCTCGGTGCCTAGGAGTAAAACAAGAGAAGTGTGAACCGAAAGATGACTTCCCTTTGGGGAGAAGTTTAAGTAGCTTATAATTGAAACCAACAACAGGGAATTTTCTAAAAAGTTTAACTCTTTAATAGGTATGACATAAACTGTGTACTATTAAATTATCATGTGAATAACGAGTATAGCTTCGCTGTTGGAGATTTGAGTGTAATAATAGGAGTTAGAATTTGTGTTGTAATGATTTTGGCAAGTTATTCTGAGAAAAGTCTGATATTTTCCATTCACATTACACTCTCTCCATCTCTGTAACATACTAATGTTAGAAAGCTTATTCTTCTATCTACTTCAAACTAATGGAGATAACCCTTAGCAGAAATGGTCTTATTACTTGCTTTGTGTAAGTAGAAGGAAATATGGAAATACACTAGGCTAAAGCGATAGTTAAATCTCTTAAAATTTGGCTTCATGTGATTGAAATCCGTTCCTTTGAATGGCCAGGAGTTGAAAAATTCCCGTATGAGAAAGGTTTTTATTTTAAAACTGAAATCAACAACAAGGAATATTTCGGAAATGGTCAACTTCACAAAAGAAATGTAGTGGCATAAATTGTGCATTTTAACGAGATCTGGGGTTTTTGTTTAGTAAGTTTTGTCTACCTCTTACGGTTTACCAGTTATGAGAAATTCAGCAAAACGCATTTAGAATAGACGTCTTCAGTAGTATTCAAGAGGTACATTTTTATTTGCCATGTAAATATATATAATATATGAAATTTAATCATAACCATTAGAGACATTTTTGAGAAAATTAAAAATTTTGAAACTGTTTCTATGTAAAGAGTAGTTTGATGTGAGGGTGGTGATTTTCCTCAAAATAGTTGTGTCGCATGCTTGGAAGACACTGAACTTTAATACAAGTTTGGTGTTTTACCAACTTTTCGTTTTGGAGCTATCGTGTTCACAGACACGCTGATACACATTTTCTATAAAGTAAACATAGGATTGTGCATTTTTAACTTAAATTAATTTAACTTAATAATTACACAGAATTCTGAATTCATTTCAGTGCATTATATTTTTTAAACGAAAATAAAAAGCTGCAGAAAAATAAATGTTATTATATACGAAAAATATAACATTATTAATTACAAATCCATAAGCTTTTTGAGCCATTTTAATGCAATCAAAAGGTTGGTGTGATATATTTATATAATAATTTCAAGTATTTGGTTTTTTCCTTATTATTTATGAATAATTTTATGAGCTTTGGACACACAACACACGGACCTATTTTAAAGATGTTTTTATACATGGACCCTAAAACGTGCGTTTACGGTGAAACTCGGTATCGAATTTTTGGGTGGAGTGCAATATCTTCTCTACCTACGTTTCATGTGTTATGTAGAGAAAGTAAAAGTTAAGCGGTCTTTCGGGCCCAACATTTAATGGAACGCCTTGAATCATAGCATTTAAAGAGAATCCATATATAAAATTCAATAAATTATATATGCCAAAAAATAAAACTCCTTACCAAGCTTAGAGTATACTAAACATAATAGCATTTCTCATATTTAATAATATTTTATCTTATTTAATATTATTTTAACTTAATAATTAACGATATATGTTTATTGCATATATTTTCAGGAATTACATGAATGAGAAAAAGTGTGCTTAATACTAATTTAACGCATGTGTACTTGTTACAGATAGAAATAAAGAAAGCTGTTTTGTATTTATGTTGAATTTGTGGAGTAACTGAGTATTAATATTTAAAGCACTAACCTCAATCTCCTGTTTCTTCAGCAAAAATAAATTCGGTTGTGTTTTCCTGCCCCGCAACCTCCCGCATGCCAGTACACCATCAGCATCAAAATATCTCGATTGACCCAAATTTTGTCACGTGAACATTTTCAAGGCCTACTCCTCGACCTTGGCAAGGCTTGGGCTACGACTTCAATCGATCTAACATATTCCGTAACCGTGCAACATAGAGTGGCTCCAGGTGCTGCTGTGGGCTTCGGTTTACGGCAGGGTTAAGGGCGTCTCTTGGGTATAAAGTGACTGGGTGTTTCGAAAGGGTGTTTTGCTCATCCACACTAGCCCCAATAGTGAAATTTATTTGTTACTGGATTCTGTTTTTGTTTCTTTGTTCTATGATTAAGGGCGCTCAAAAGCACTATCCCTACAGTAATTAATGATTAAATACGTTACCCATTATCATGTAAATTATTGATTTTATCTACTTTAGTTATGTAATATGGATTGAATTGTAAACTGTTAATTACCTAACCAGTTTCGTAATGGTATCTCATTATGCAACTAGTTTCGTAATGAAGCTTCTATTATGCAACGATTTTCATAAAGTAACTCTTATCACGAAGCTCGTTGCATATTATCGTGAATTAATTGTTTTTTTCACCCCGGCCGTGTGTAGGACAGAAGTTGGAGAGGTGGCGTTTGACTGAAAAATTCTATGCCATAGTCAGGATTTGAACTACGGATCTCCATAGTGTCCGTCTAGTTTCTTTGACCAGGTTGCGTATCGTGAACCGTACATAAATAATACACAAATAGGATATATTATAAGCATTGACAACAATACATTCACAATCTGGTACATTAATTCCGCCATTTGTCTTTGCTACACAGACTGTATATTGAAATAGTATTCCCAATACTTACCCCTATTGTTTTAGTGGCAATTTTTCTTTTCTTTCTAACAGATGTTTGCACATACTCCTCTGCTACGGAAGACAACTTCCATCTTCCATGTCTCTTTGGAGTCGGGATATCTGCATTTGCATCTGCCAGAAAAGAATCGGAAGAGCTTCGAAAATATATCCTTAAACAAAAACTTAACAAACAAATCTTCTATCAAACATGAATGGCTCGCTAAAAACACGTATCAACTATGTATCAGTGTACTGAAAAATTTCAATAAAAACAATAAATATTAATTTACTAAAGTATATAAAACAATCCAATTACGAAGGTAATTAAAGTAGATGAAAGTTGTACGACACTTATTTCTCATCTATATATTACAATAATATCTGCTACTGATGTTCTGTCTGAAACAAAAACGATATTAGTGACGTAAATTACTGTATATCAGACTGAAACTTTTAGTGAATTTGAACTATATGCATGGATTTTATATTCATTTTTGGTCTAGTTTTATGTAATAATTTTTATCGTGGAAGATATTATCTTGATTAAACTAAAATTTATCAACAGTTATTCTCTTATAATCAGAGAACAGAAATTTAGTCACTAAAAAGTAATTTTAGATATATACTATAATATCTTTAATTATTTTATTTAGACTCAATAGCATTAAAATATTTTTTTCCATTCATGTCATATCAATGGAACAATTCATTTTATTTACTTATTTTGTAGCGAATTATTCTTGCAAAACCTTACGGTAATCGAGATAAACATAACAGAAATCGTCTTATTATTGTGCTCCTTATAAGTGTAAGGGAAATAAGGGAATACGCAAAACATATCCTGTAAAAGTTTGTTACCATGTAATATAAATTCGGTTCTCTTTTAATGTCCAGCAGAAAAACAAAAGAAAAAAGAGTGACAATTTTCTGTTTGAGAAAAGCTCAAGTATTTAAATCAATAATTACAATATATCGGTAACAGTTAACTCCACAAGTAATTATATGACGTAAGTTCGTGTTTTAACGAAATACACTTTTTGAGTAATAAGATTTTTTATATCTTACTGTTTACTGATAATATAGAGGCGATCCCGAATGAAAAAGGTCTTAAAGGCTATAGACAAAATATTCAATATATACATTTTGTTATATAAACGTCTTAAATATACGATATTTTAATCAAAATCGTTAGATCTATTTTTTAGAAGATTAACATTATCGAACATCTTTCTATGTAAAGGTAGTTTGGAATAGGGGAATTTTCTTTAAAATCTTTGGTTTGTATCTTTGGAAGATGCTGAACTAAAATATCAAGTTTGGTATTTGACGACCAAATAAATCATTTTAGATATGAAATCTGTCATACTTAACAGTAGGTCCAATTTATGGAGAAAAATTTCCCTAAAAGACGATTTAAAGTTTACCACTCTATTCTAAAGTATGAAGAAGGTATGCCTTTCTTCCGTGAAGGGGCGTAGAATTTACTGTATAAAGTGAGATGCAGCATGAACTTTAATAAAAGTATATTTATAGTGAAGTATTATTTCTAAAAGAATAACATATAAAATTAAAGAAAAATTTCAATTAATAACACAGTAGAAATCAAAATGACCCTTCTGTAGTATAGTGGTAGGCACCTGCCTCACACTCAAGAGTGCTCGATTTCGATTGAGATGAGTTATAGAATAAGGTTTTTCTGGGTTTCCCTTATACTGTGAAGATTAAGTTTTGGTAACTCTAAGCTCTATGAATCTCGGTCTCATTTTACCATCATTTCACTCCTTTCATTCATCGTAAATGACCTGCCAGGTTAAAAACGTTAAAAAATCAAAATGTGATGCTTTTGCTTTTCACCCTCGTCTTAAATACTATATTCCAGAAATATCAGCTCTTAAGCAAATTATTTATACTGTAGTGTACGAAGCATTTAGTATTAGAAACTACCTTTGTTATAGAGTGTGAAATGGTAAAAATGTGGAGAGTAGCCAGTATCATGCTTTCCCACGCGGTAAACTTGTCTTTCTTAGCCGAGACCGCTGCCTGCCGCAGATGCTCATTTTGGTTAAATTCTAAATGGGCGCCGATCCTAAATTCGGGACTTAACATCTGTACCGGTGAATTTCATGGCCGGGAACTATAGCACCACGTTCTAGCACACGAGGCTGGACATATATGCTGGATTGTAGTGCCAATGAATGTGAAAGATGTATTCCATACCCTGTAATTTTCCTCTAATCGATTAAAAACTTGATGTTTAATGTACTGCGGCATGTTATCGTTTAATGACATTAAAATCAAGCTTTCCTAAATATTGTAACAAATGAAAACATCGGTTTCTGTTATATTCGCTTTAGTCGTCATTAGGACACCACGCAATAGGACACTATACTTTTGGTACACAAATTACTGAATCACTGCGTTCACATCACTGTCTTAGCATGCGCTACACACTCTATTGGATTTTAGTTCCCTTCAATCCACTTCACCGGCACTTTTTGGCCCGTTGTATAGTCCGTAGCTGGACTCCGATAGTTCCAGTTGTAGAAACTACGGGAAAAGACTAAAGATAGATATTAAGAAAGTCAAGAATGTTTGCAGGGAAACAAACAAAGCCGTTCGCTCTATTGTTAGAGCAGATCAACCACCAATCCCTTCAGCATCACTCGGCCATACATGCCTCCGTTAGAATAATTCAATGGTTTGAATTCGCGTCACTTTGTAAGAACCCAGTCTATTTTGAAACAAAGCTTGGATCAAGCATCTGTTGTCAGCTGGGAGGAACTGGCAACGTGCGCTTCGCTCATGATATGTACTGAGTTGGAATAAATCTCGTTAAGAATTGCGCTCATTTAATTTCATTTAAAGTCTTGAATTAGGAATAAATTACGAGTTGTTTTGTTTTTTATATTTGTGTTTCTTCAACTGTAATTATTTGAGCCGTATTTTGGACACTTGATTACCTAGCACCGAGTGAGTCAAAAACCTCCGAACCGGCTGCGCGGTTTTTTTCCTCTGGACGTGTGGACACATGATTCAGCACTGCTGCTGTAAACAAGGTCACGCTTCTAACACAGTTCTACTCTGCTCTGGAAGTGCAGTGAAAGTACGATTTGCAGAAAGATTGCGTTGATTGCGTTGAAAGTGTTATAGGGTCATTTTTGTCTCGAGTCAAAAGTTTTCGCCCGCACATACGTGAATACAATTTTTCCCCCATTTTTAGAGAAGTAACAGACAGGGAGCTTGATTTTACCTTTTTCCAACAAGACTCTGCAGCAGTTCATAGGCCACTCTTTCAATGAAAACAATTGAAAGCGTGTTTCAGGATAGAATTATTAGTAGAGATTTATGGTCCCCATCTGTCACCCGATCCATCCCCCTACAACTTCTATTTCTTACAAGCCATAAAATGTACAAGACAAACACACACATCTGGGAAGAATCAAAATAAAATATTCGCTTGGAAATTGCCAGCATTTCTCAAGGTCAACTAAGGCGACTTAGGGATATTTTCCTTAAGAGGTGCCAAAAATTTGTGGACATCGAAGGTGTACAATTCCGACATCTCCTTTCATAACATTGGTAAGCAAATCCTTTAAAAGTAGTTTTAAAAGTACTGTATGGTTTTATCCGCACCTTTCTATGATAGCAGCAGATGGCAACGGGCACCGAGGACCTGGACAGGAGAAACACCGCGCAGCGGTTCGTACTTTTTTGACTCATTCGTATTAAAGCAAACGTAGAATAGGATTTACGTGGGTTCAGAGAGAGCGAATATATACACGCAGTGTGACATCCCAAAGGTGACTAGTGAATAAGAGCTTCAGCAAGAAAAAAAATCGGATGTGTTCCATTCACATGAGTTTCTCTATATCTCTGTACAAATTATTGTTAATAAGCTTATTCTTTTCTTTATTTCATGCTAATCGAGAAAAATTAGCAGAAATAGTCTTATTACTTGCTTTATTGTAAGTAGAAGCGAAATAAGGGAGTACCATTGGTTAAAGTGAAAGCCAAAAGCTGGTTACTATGTGACTGAAGTTCGTTTGTTTGTATGGACACGAGTTGGCAAATTCCTGTATAAGAAAAGTATACGTTTTTCAAAGCTGAAACCAAAAACAAGGAATATCTCAAAAAGAGATATTCCTTGTATAGAGAAAGTAAAAAAAGTTGTTTTGGGAACGAGAATGCAACTAAACAGTTGTGTGATCGACACTCTCAAGATAAAAATGTTCTAGATATTCAATTTCTCTGAAAAGGAAGATTGTATTAAAGAACACCTTGTTTACACTTCATGTTTAGCTTAGATTCAACACTTATGCAGACAATTCTGTTTAGATTGGGTCACATTTGAAGAAATTTTAAATCTTTTTTGGATTACATAACCAACTACAGCACTGTTTATAGGCACATACTTCACTTTTAAAAATTACATTACTATTTGATTTAATGCAACGAAGCATGTCAAGCCAACATTAGTCAGTGTCAGCTTAAAAACATTGCGTATGTAGACTACAGAATTTAAGCATCAAATATGTTCCTACATAATCAGCTTAGACAAATACCCGGTAAATGCGGTCTAATCTTCTGCTTTGAGAGCATAGGGAATGAAGTAATGGCTTTTGTAGCGTTACAAGGCTCAACGTGTACAGAAAATAAAAAACTGCAAACTTATAAAATCCTATTAACATCTGCATAGTAAAGTTTACGGCAAAAAAGAAACACAACTTTTTCTACTTCAAGAAATCGCAAACGTAACACGTATGGCAATACTTTACGGTTAGTCGGTATGTTACCAATTAAAACTGAATGAATAATTTGAGGCTTAATAATTTCAAAGACAAAGGAATGAAACCGTTCTGTTATTTAAACTTTGGAAGTTTTCCTTTGACCTGCGAATATATTCTGCCTGATTCCTTATTTGTAATATACAAGCTATAAAACTTGACATAAATCCGCGTATTCATAACAGAAACAGGACTTACACAGATTTATTTATTTATTTAGGCTAAGCGTCCGTTAATCTTTTTTTTTTTTAATTTGATCGATCAGCATTACAATGCTATACAGATCAGCGATGACATACATGAGAATGACAATAAAATTTAGATGAGGCTTACAGGCCACCCCATGTCTACAGCATGTTATAAACGAATATCAGATATAAGACTGCACGAAAGAGATAAAAGAGTATATCAATAACTAGAGTTTGAATCAGAGGGATCACTAATAAGTAGGTAGTCTTCTCTTCAAGCGGGCTGGCTGGCCTATGTTATAGTGCATTGAAAAAAAGTATGCGCGTTACTGGGCTCGAACCTACGATAGGTAGCACACTGAGCTTCCAACGAAGCACGTTAGGACTGAGCCATTTCTACTCTGTCCATTAACCTGCTTGGTCATATCGGACAATGAATGAGATAGATGAAATATCCTCAAATGACCTCGGGGCCCATGGAGCTTAAAGTTACTTTACATTCGTCTTTTCAGAGTAAGGGAAAAACCCCCAAAAAGCTTATCCTCGTAATTCACCCTAAGGCAACTGCTTACCAAGCGGAAGATCTTGGTTCGATTCCAGGTACCGGCGTGGGGATTTTTCCTCCTCTGAGAGACCTACCCCGGGGTGCACTCAGCCTTCCTGAGGGGCCAATAGAGGAGCTATTTCACCAGGGAAAGATGGAGGCAAGGGACAATTTAACATTCTAAAAAGGGTTTGCTACAAAGCTATATTTTCATTTAATTCACTTCCATCTTATATAGAGGTTAAAGCGTGTGGATAAAAAAAACTTTAAGTCAGAATTAATTACTTGGGCATTCTTTACAGAGGAACATTTAATTCATTAAAATCTGATGTGTTCCATCGGCATGACTTTCTCTAGCTGTTTCGCAAATAAACCTTTTATTAAAATAATTAGTCTTTTATTTACATCAATCCAATCAAGATAAACAAAAGTAGCACAAGCTAAAGCGATAGTCAACTCATTTAAAAGCCGGTGGTTATGTAAAATAATTTCATCATCTAGCTTGCCAGGAGTAAACAAACGAGAAACGAAAAGAAATAAGTCTTCCTATTTAAGTAAGTAAGTAGTTTAAAATTGAAGCCCATAATCCGGAATATATCGAAAACGGTTAACTCTACAAAAAAGTATATGTAATTAATTGTGTGGTTAAATGAGACCTAGATGTTTTTTGTTTGGATTTTAACGCTCTTTTCGTTTCTGAGCTATGCTGTCCATAGACACACACACGGATATTTTTCTAAAAATGCTTTTTATTTGATTCAGGGGGTCTCAAAACATATATTCGGTAAAAGCTCGGTATCGAATGTACATAGTGTTTAGAGAAGGTATTGAAATTCACCCAAAAAGTCGTTACAGAGAATTTGCCGGAAATAAATGTTTTGGGACCCCCTAAATCCAAAACAAGCATTTTTAGAAAAACGTCCGTGTATGTGCGTCTCTGTGTGTCTCTGTGTGTCTGTGGACAGCATAGCTAAAAAACTAAAAGACCGTTAAATACCAAACTTGATATTTTAGTTTGGTATCTTCCAAGGATGCAACACGGAGATTTTCAAGAAAATCCCCCAAACCCAACTACCATTTACATGGATATTTTTTCGAAAATGTTTATTTTCTCAAAAATGGCTATAAAGATTTTGATTTAAGCTTGGTGTATTAAATAAATTTATCTGACAAATAAAATGTATATATTGAATTTTCCGGGAATAGCCTCTGAAGATTACTTTATTCTGGATGAATCTTGCGGAATTTTGCGTAACTGCTAATATGGACAAAAACGTACCACACAAAATATGTAGAGTACGTTAAAACACACAGTTTATGTTATGTACATTGTTTTGTGGAGTTGATCGTTTTTGAGATATTCCTTGTTTTTATTTTCATCTTTGACAAAACTTACTTTTCTCATACAGGAATTTGTCAACGCCTGTCCATGCAAACAAATGAACTTCATTCAACTTTCGACTATCACATTAACCTCTGGTACTCCCTTATTTGCTTCAGCTTTCAAGGAAGCAAATAATAAGACTTTCTGCTAATTTTTGCTCGATTAGCATGAAGTAAATAGAGGCATAAACTTTCTAACAATAATTTTTTTGCAAAGATGTAGTAAAAGTCATGTGAATGAAATACATAAGATTTTTTTTTTTGTATTGGATTCTGGCGCTAATAAAAATGTGTGTTTTTTTGTCGACTTTTAATTTACCTACTCCCGTGTAGCTACATATGAACAAATAACAATCAATAACGTTTAGCGGGTCTTATCATGCTACGGCAGTATATGCTGAACGTTACCACCTGCTATGCAGCTGCAATTCTCATGAAACTCATGATGAACTGTGAATATTCATGAAGGCACATGCGGTTCGACTGTGAGTGTGCTTAAAGTATGGATTAGTGAAATTTCACAGAGTGCGTGTGAGGTACTCGATGTGTTGGTGGTGAACGTAATTACTAAGTCTAGCGTTATATAAAATATACTGTTTTTTCATTTATACCTGCTGAAATTCTGCCTTTCGAACATCTCTGAACTGAGTGATGGTAGTAATCAGTTGGGATTCTGACGAGTTCTCGTAAAGTAACGTACACAAGGATACGAATACGCCGCAGCTCAACCGACAGAGCTCCTCTCTCATCTGCGAGGGTTCTAGGGTTTTATTTTCGATTGAGCATACGACATATTTCAGCTTAGTGCGGTGGTAGCGCAGCTACTTATCAAGTCGGAGACCTGGGTTCGATCCCCAATACCAGCATGGGGATTTTTGCCCCACTGGGAGACCAGAATCCGGGGTGCACTCAGCCTCGTAAGTTCCATGGGGGCCAATTGAGGAGCTACTTGATGAAGTAGCGGCTCCAGTTCATGAGGTCCGCACTAACAGGTCGGGGGGGGGGGTTCAGGGCTCTGGCCACGTTTCACCCTCCAATATTGCACCCCATCCATGATGTCTGTAGTGGGCCGAGATGGGGGACGCAGCGGCCGGGCGGTAGGCCAAAGTTCCCCGTGAGCTGTCGTGCCATGGATTTGTTATATGGCATATTTTTATTTTCTTTATATAGCTCATGGTACGTAGGTCGAGGAGGTATTGCACTTCACCCAAATATTCGATACCAAGATTTCAGCGGAAATGCACGTTTTAGATTTCCTTCAATATAATAAATATTTTTAGAAAAAGTGCCGTGTGTTGGTGAACACAATAACAAAAAGAAAAACAGGTAAAATACCTAATTTAGTGTATGACGTAAAGCTTTCACGGCGATGGTTACTGATGAAGGCCTCTCGAGTGATCTGCCATGTCATGTTTATAAAATTCTCCAAACTTTCGGCTATGGTGCTCTATGGCCTTCTTCAGGAAGAGCAACATGGCCGAAAGTTTGGAGAATTTTATAAACATGACGCGGGAAATCACCTGAGAAGCCTCATCACCAAACTTGGTATTTAAGTTCAGTTTATTCCAATGATGCGACACGAAGTTTTAAGAAAAATTCTCACACTCCAAACTAATCTTTACATGGAAAAATTTTTCAAACATTTTGATTTTCTCAAAAATGGCTCTAAAGCTTTTAATTAAGATACCGTGTATTAATGATATTTACTGATAAGTAAAATGTCTATATATATTCATTTTAAATTTTATTGGAATAGTCTGTGAAGAACTCTTCATTCTAGAAAATTATACTGAACTTTGCATAGCTCGTAAACCGTAAGAGAGAGACAAAAGCTTACTGCACAAAAAATTTAAATCTAATTGAAGTGCACAAGCTATATCGTACATATTTTTCGTGAAGTTTACCATTTTTGAGTTATTTCTTGTTATTTGTTGTAGTTTTAAAATGGTTAAATGCTTTTTTTCATATGTTAATTTATTAACTCCTGGCAATGCTAAGCAACGGATTTCAACCACATGTCAACCTGCTGTTAAAATATTTGACTATCCTTATTTCCCTTCTACTTACATGGAAACAAGTAATAACACCATTTCAGCTGGTTCTCAGAGATGTAGAGAAAGTCATGTGAATTGAATACATCAGATTTTTCTAGCCAAGACTGTTTCCAAATATCACCAAAGTCTGGAACGACGAGTGTGTGCAAAACGCAAAGAAAAGCCGGAAATCCAATGACGTAAAAAAAATTAACGATATTGCCGATGAGCAATATGTTCTAAAGACATGGTCATTACAGATATAGTCACGATATACAAGGTGGTTCACCTGCCCCTTATTCTCTGGTTTTATGCAATCCGCAGATTACAATCAAACCTGAAAAGATCGTTTCAGAGACCTATCTACTGCATACCATTATAGATTTCGGCCTGCAAGTTATAGCTAAACAGTAACGTATTTAATTAACACGCGCTGTTAATTTCTGTTCCAAGAGGCTCGATTCTGGTTCGAATCTTACGAAAACTTTGGGAATTTCACCCTCCCTCCCCCACTTTCTTTCTTCCTGATTTGGCACAAAGATAGATGGGATATCAAAACATTTGTTTCTTTTATTGCTGTTCTCTTTAATCATGTTTATTCTAACTTTATCATTCCAGTGTTGTTTAATGTCTTAGTGAAGTTTCTTTTTCAAAACAATTAGAATGAAAATTAAGGGTTAAAAACTGAACAACACGTAAAAGGAGTGGTTGCCAAATGGTCGACAAGCATGTTAATTTCGACCTTATTGCTTTCAGAGTATAAAGTGTTGTCTAACTCCAAAATAATAAGGGACAGTGTGGACCACCTGGTATATGAAAGAATAGCGTATCTGACATGTTGCATTCACATTACTTTCTCTATTCGTTCTATTGCTCTTACATAAGATTATTCTTTGGTATACATCATGCTAATCGAGATAGGTATTAGCTTCTTATTATTTGCTTCCTGATAAATAGAAGGGAAATAAGGTAGTCTAAAGCGACAGTGGCCGTGCCGTGGCCGAGTGGTTAGACCATTCGCCTCTCATCTAGACGGCCGGGGTACGATACCAAGCGAACGCATGTGAGATTTGTGGTAGACAAAGCGGCGCTGGGGCGGGTTTTCTCCGGGTACTCCTGTTTCACACGCCATCGCACTCCACCGGTGCTCCATCATCATTCATGTATCATCAGTGTCACCGCCTGCTGTGCCGTAAGTAGTTAAAGCGGGCATTAAACACTACAAAAATAAATAACGCGACAGTCAAATCCTTTAAAATCTGTCGCAATGCGATTGACATTGAAATTCTATTTTCTTTCCATGGTCAAGAATAAAACAAAAGAAATATGAAGCAAAGAAGGACTTCCTGTTTGAAAAATGTTTACTTTAAAATGGAAATCAATAGTAGAGAATATATCGGAAATGTTTGTCTCCACAAAAAATTGTATACTTATGAACATAAATTGTGTGCTTTAACGAGATTTATATTTTTCGTGTAGTAACTTTTTGTCTATATCTTACGTTTACCATTAATGCAGAATGAAGAAGACTTTAGAAAACATTCCAAATAATCCAACACACAATTTTCTTCTTTGTATAACTATTTTTGAAATACAGTATTTTAATAAAAATAGTTAGAGCCATTTTTGAGCAAATTTTCCACGTAAAGGGTATTTTATTTAAAACTTTCGCATTGCATGCTTGGAAAATTCTGAACTTAAATATCTAGTTTGGTATGTAATTATTTTTAAAACACGGTATTTTAATCAAAATCTTTAAGCAATTTCTGAGAAAATAAAAATTTTCGAAAATTTTTTCCTAGAAAGGGTAGTTTGGGATAAGGGATTTTCCTGAAAATCTGTCACATGCTTGGAAGATGCTTGTACTTAAGTAGCAGGTTTGATATTTAAAAACATTTTTGTTTTTGAATTACAGACGACACGCATACAGACTAACACACAAGACATTTTTCTAAAATGTTTTTTTGGGGGGGCGCTCAGGGGACCTAAAAGCATGTACTTTTAGTGACATCTAACATCAAACTTTTGGGTGGAATACGATAGTTCTCTGTTACTATGTGAATAGTGCGTATAGAGAAAGTAGTATAATGTTTTTCTTTAGTACCGGCTGAAATTCTGCTTTTCGGGTATTTATGAAATGAGAGAATTTACAAACAAATATTCGTGATATAACACAAGGATTCCAACATTCCATACCTTAATCGGTAGAGAGTTTTCCTGCTGTGCGAGGGGTCACGGGTTCGATTCTCTGCTGGAGATATGGTATTTTTTCTAACCACATGCTTATTAATAGGCACGCCAAACTTTTAACTTGTTTCCTCCAAACTTTTTCCCTACATTTTTATACAATTTTTCTCAACTCAAATAATACTCACAATGCAAATGTTATTAATTTGTTTCAAATCTCTTACTGCCTATAAAAAGTATGTCAAAGACAAGGGTTATATTGCTATTTCGAATAAAACTCCAATTTTCAGAAAAACATTATTATACTCGTATTTAAAAAAATTAGAGTTCTGAAGTGTACGATATGTAACACTTTTCTACAGTAGTTGGGGTTAATGTAAAACGTATGATATAATAGCTCTATTTATGATTTTATTTACAGTAAAACTTGAATTTTAATTTACGTGTTTTTAAACATACATCACTTGGCTCATCTTTATGAAAATTATTATTTAAATAAACAGGAAAGCTAGAATTTTGATACATGGCAAAATATCTCTTATTGCGTATAATAACTAGTATAAATTACAGCAATACATCTTACATACTATAAATCTCTAAATTTCACAGAGGCATTAGGTTGAATACATTACATTGCTGAGTTCTATACATTGACCAAGAACTCTACTTTTACAACAAAAATGATCCATACTACACGCCCGTTGAAGAAAATGCCTGGAGGGAAGAGAGGGAAGCGCCTGATAGATAGCGGTAAAACTGTCCCGCCTTGCACAGATGAGGAAGAAGTTGCCTGGGAGGCAAGGCTATATGCTCTACTCTACACTAAAGCACCATCACGTTTGGAGATGAAGCTACATAGAAGTACTTGGTGGTAGACATACCGACCAGCATTGCAGCTAAGAATGGGAAATGGGCTGTAAAATGCAAATTTTAGTTGTAATATAAGTTATATGAAATAGCACATGTTACAGTATTTTAGAGTAGTATATTATCAAGTGTTACTCGTACTCTTACCTTGTGACTGATAACATTTTAGATTGTAACATTAATATAAACAAATTATTTTCCAGTCACATTACTTATTCTGTATACTTCATGCCAATCGTGATAAAATTAGCAAAAATTGTCTTTTTACTTACTTCCTTGTAAGTAGAAGGCACATAAGGATATTAAAAGACTAAAGCGATAGTAAAAACTTTTAAAACCTGGTTACTAAGTTTCTTTGTATGGCCATGAGCTAACAAATTCCCGCATAAGTAATTTTCAAATATTTTAAAGCTGAACAAATAAAAAGGAATATTTCATAAACGGTCAACCCTACAAGAAAATTATATGACATTAATTGTGTATTTTAGCGAACTCAACGTTTTTGTTCCGTGTTTTGTCTATCTCTTATGCATAATCGTTACGCATAATTCTGCAAAACTCATTCCGAATAAACAGGTGTTAAGAGTATATTTTTAGAAAAGTTTAGCAAATAAGAAACACATTTTATTTATCATGTAAATATCTTTACTATATTTTAATTAAACGCATTAATGCCATTTTGATAAAATCAAAATTTTCTAAAAGTTTTCTATATAAAGGGTACTTTTGGGTGTGGGGTTTTCTTGAAAATTTTTGTATCGCATTCTTGGTAAATACTAAACTTGAATATCAAGTTTAATGTTTAACGGACCTTTTGCTTTTGAGCTATGCTGTCCACAGACACACACTGACCTTCTTTATTATAAAACCTTCTCTATACACTATGTACATAGTACGTGTTTAGAGAGTAAAAGGAACTTTTTTAATTCTATAGCAATTTTATACCTTTCTTTATAAATGATTCTATCAAAATCTTGAAGTTAATTTAAATAAAAACGTCTTTATTATTTAAAAGTATTATAAAGGTTATATATAACCAGGAAAAGCGTAACAACCTCCAGATTCTTTATGGAAAAATGTTACAAATCAGGTGCAAAGTGAAATACTCTCTTACAACTGGCTCTCACTATTAAAACAATCTGAGATTTCACCGGAAATACATTTTTCGTGGACCCCTAAATCTAAAAATATAAATTTTAGAAACGGTCCGTGTGTTTTGTGTGTGCGTGGACAGCATAACTGAAAAATGAGAAGTCGCTTAGGTTAACTATCTTCCACGGAAGCAACACAAGTTTTTCTAGAAAATTCCCAAACCTCAAGCTACAAATTACATGAAAGGAATTTCGAAATGTTTTATTTTATCAAAAGTGGCTCAAACAATTTTTATAAAAATTTCGTACATTAAATATGTTTATAAGAAAATAAAATGCATATCTTGAATTTTTTTGAGATATCCTCGGAAGGCCTCTTTATTCAGGTGCATTTTTGCGTAAGTCACAAACAAGAATAAATAGACAAAAGCGTTACCACACAAAAATGTATATCTCCTTAAAGCCCACAATTTCTATCACCTAGTAATTTTTGTGCAGTTAATCTTTTCCGTGCTATTAGTGTCTATTTTAAAATACTTATACTTTTATTTTCTTACCTTATACTTGTCAATTATTTATTACTTTCTCTATAGGCACTATGTACATAGTGTATAATGTATTGCACTCCACCAAAAAATTCGATACCGAGATTTCAAAGGAAATATGTTTTAGGGTCCCCCTTATCTAAAAAAAGCATTTTCGGAAAAAGGTCCGTGTGTGTGTCCGTGTGTCTGTGAACACGATAACTCAAAAATGAAAAATAGGTAAAATACCAAACTTGGTATTTAAGTTTAGTATCTTTCAGGGATGCGACACGAAGATTTTGAAAAAAATCCCCCCACCCCCAACTACCCTTTACATGGAACTTTTTTTGAAAATTTTGATTTTCTCAAAAATGGCTCTAACGATTTTGATTAAAATTTCGTATATTAAAGATATTTACCTGACAAATAAAATGTATATCTTGAATTTTCTGGCAATAGCCTCTGAAGAGTAGTTTATTCTAGATGAATTTTACTAAATTTTAAATAACTGCTAAACAGTAAGAGATGGACAAAAACTTACTTCACAAAAAACGTAGAGCACATTAAAACACACAATTTATGTTATATACATTTTTTTCGTGGAGTTCGTTGTTTTTGAGACATTCCTTATTTTTGGTTTCTGCTATGAAAAACGTATACATTTCTCATAAAGGAACTCGTCAACTCCTATCCATATAAACAAAAATACTTCATTGACATAGCAACCAGCTTTTGACTATCACTTCAACCTATTGTTGTCCCTTATTTCGCTTCTACTTACAAGGAAACAAGTAATAAGACTATTTCTGCTATTTTTTTCTGATCAGCATAAAGTAAATAGAAGTATAAGCTTTTTAAGAATAATTTGTTGCAGGGATATAGAGAAAGTCATGTGAATGGTACACATCAGATTTTTTTTAATGTTATTCTTGGGCTTGCGTAGAAATCGGGATTTCAGTCATATAGCGGCCAGCTTTTAAAATAGTTGAGTATAGCTTTTGCTTAATGTATTCCCTTATTTTTTTCCACTTATAAGTATCTAAATAATAAGAGTAGTTTTGGTAATATTTGATTAATATAAAGTAAATATAATAAGATACCTTTTAAGAATAGTTACAGAATAGATAGAAAAATACATATGAATGAAGCGCATCAGATTTTAGCTATGGTTTTCGATTACACATTTATATTTATTTTCTTTTGTCACATAGTCTAAATATCTAAATACGCTATTGATGTTTAAATGTTGGTATCCAATTTTTGGGTGAAAGACAGTATTTTCTGTTTTTATTATATGCCATGGAGAAGGTAAAATTGACGATAGTGTACGTTAAAGGTGGATTTAGAGTAAGCATAGTTAAAATGAAGCAAATATTTTCCACACTTTAACGTAAGTTAAACACTTATTTGTTTTTGACAGCATAACAGAGTCGTAAAATACAGGTTTTTTGTCTTTACGCACCCTTATAATAGAACGCCCTGCAGTTCATAACTAGGTAGGGACAGATTTACTGGGATTATGTGTTAATCTATATTACGTCATACCCAGTCGTGACAATAGACAGGGATTTACGTAAATCGTTTGAAGCGTATATCACAACGTCGGGGTACAATGAGCCTCGTTATATGTAGAGAGCTTTAAGCCGGAACAGAGGGTGTTGTTGGACACAATAGGGAGGCGTTTCTGCATCCTTGGATGACTTCATTTACACACAGATTTGCTGCCATCTTCTCTCCTCCGTTAATGACAAAACTGTGCAAATGTGTCCATACAAAAGATTTTGAAGCACTAAATCGGTTCCTAAAACAACGATTATGCATTGCACACATATCACTAAAATCTCTAACACGTGTTGCTAAATGAACATAGAAAATATCCCTACGGCTAACAACTATATAAGTTTCTAAAATTATATGTCTTCAAATGAAACCGTTTGAGAAGATGCGTATTTTGAATTGAAACCCATTACGAAGTATAATTTGGAAACGAGCACCTCTGCAACAAAAATGTATGTTTTAACGACATTACATGTTTTTTGTAGTAAGTCTTACGGTTTAATAGTTAGGCAAAATCCAGCAAAATTCATCTTTCAAAGGCTATTGCCATAATATTTAAGATATACATTTCATTGGTCGTTCAAATATCTTTAATATACGGTATTTTAATCTAAATCGGTAGTAATTTTGGAGAAAATCAACATTTTAGAAAGTTTTTCCATCTGAAAGGTATTTTGGGGTGGGAGGATTTTCTCAAAATCCGCGTGCCGCATGCTTGGAAGATATTAAACTTATATACCAAGTTTGGTATTTTACAGACTTTTAGTTTTTTAGTTGTGTTCACAGGCACACTGACACACATACGCACACGGACCTATTTATAAATATGTATCTTTTTTGGATACTCAGAACCCTGAAACGTCTTTTTGCGGTGAAATCTCAGTATCTAATTATTGGGTGGAATGTAATACTATCTCTGTACACTATGTCCATACTCGTGTAGAGAAAGTAAAAATATGCAAATGTGTCCATACAAAAGATTTAAAGCACTAAATCGGTTCCTAAAACAACGATTATGCATTGTAGAGTTCCCCACATATCACTAAAATGTCTAACAGGTGATGCTAAATGAACATTGCAAACAACCCTACGGCTAACCACTATATGAGTTTCTAAAATTATATGTCTTCAATGTCATGGTGAAACAAACAGAGTAGGTATTCAAATTCCTGTAGACCAGACGTGGGTATAAAAATCTAATGTGTCGCATTTACACAACTTCTTCTACATACAAACGATTATTACAAAAGAGTATTCTTCTATCTACATCATGCTAAACAGAATTGGTCTTGCTACTTAGTTCCTTACAAGTAGAAACGAAATAAGGCATAATACTAGGCTAAAGCGATATTCAAGATTTTTAAAGGCTGGTCGATATGTGAACAATCGAAGTTCGGCCCGCCTGGGTAGTGTGGTGGTAGCGTGTCTGCCTGACATTCAAAAGGTCGCGAGTTCGAATCTCGCTTAGGGCGAGTTACCCGGATAAGATTTTTTCGGGGTTTCCCTTTATCCCGAGAGGACAAATGTCGAGCAACTTTAAGCTCCAAGGACCCCGAGATCATTTGATCATCATTTCACCAATTTCATTTACTCATCGACCGATATGATCAACCAGGTTAAAGGACGCTAAACTAAAAAAACAAACAAAAAAAAAAACAAAAAAAAAAATGTTAAGTTCGGTTTTCTTTGCATTTTCACAAATACATAAAAGAAATGAAACCCTTTGAGAAGATACGTAGTTTAAAATTGAAACCAATAACAAGGCATATTTTGGAAACCACCAACTCTGCAACAAAAATGTGTGTTTTAACGACATCCACATTTTTTGTGTAGTAAGTTTTTGTCTATCTCTTATGGTTGACTAGTTAGGTAAAATCCAGCAAAATTCATCCAGAATAAAGAGAGACCTTTAGAAGGATTTTCCAGAAAATTCAATATATGCATTTTATTGATGATGTAAATATTTTTAATATACGGTATTTTGATCAACGTCTTCTTCTGCCTACAAAAATCGTTATACATGTATTTTATTCTTGATGTTCGGGAATAAATATATGTTATTAATCAGGGCTATACGGGGATTTGTCATCAATTCGAGTTTTGAGAGTACAAATAGTCGGTTGTTAGACGAGATGTGTGAGCGCTCGAATTGTCTTGATGAACGATCCGACACACTTATTTTTTTTTTCTCTCCTTATTTCATTGAAGTCTCCCGGAAAACGAATGGTTGTAAACCATTCTGAATTGACAGTTTTACGTTCTTCTAAAGACACTGTTGCCACGATCAGTCTTTCTTTAAAAAAAGGCGACCATTGTTTGGAAGTGCTTCGATTGCGAACAACTTTTTTTTTTTGGACTTGGTTCATCTGAATTGCCCATACAGTCAACTGTTGTTTGTTACAGCTTATATGCATGGATCTATGATTTGTCAACTGTTACAGTCTGAATGATCTTTTGAAGCCCCACCATCATATTTCTTGAGCATTTGTGTGCACCAATTGACACAGTATCCTCTTGAGATTGTGATAAGCTATGTGGGATTCAAAAAGAGTAAACTTTTTTCACGACTAAATGGCATGCAGTATTTTAGATATACTGGGGAAACCAATGTCTAGAGTCGTCTGTATTTCACATTATATAACGTGACAGTCTTGCACCATCAGTTTTGTACAGTATCAATATTTTCTGGTACAACTGAATTCTGTCAGTGAGCGAACGGCGGCCAAGATTAAACTCGTTATACCAGCGTTTCACAGTGGCAAAGGATGGAGATTCATCACCAAATGTAGTAAGTTGATCAGTGCACTTTTATTTTGATCATCGATGTCAAAATCATAATGAATCGTCGCATGAACATTTTCTTGAGTTATTTCCATCTTTTCGCCGAGGCACTGTGAACAACCCAAATAACGTTCCATTGACAAAATATCTGAAGCAGGTTAATGCCAACAATGTCAAACTTTCCAGTGGAAACACCAATGACCTTACAACTATTAGTGTGGCGAAGGCTCAAAATATAAATATTGGACCTCCTACAACTCTGGATTATAGAATATCTATGGGTAATGATCCAGTTGGATGTATGATATTGGGTTGAACCACCTTAATTAAATATGATTTTCATCAAGGAGAATTTTTAACCTCTTAAATATACATATAGATTTTCCTACGTTTTAGCGGATTTAGAACATTTTCTCTCAGCTATAAATTGTTAATGAGACATTGATATTTACTAAAATCAAGAATTTGCGAAAAACTATTAGAAATTATAAAAGAGAGATTAAATACATATATATGGAGTATGAACCCATTAGGTTCAGTTTAACTTTTCTTCATTTTAATGTAAGGTACACAAACCTAATTTTTTATATCTTAGTACTAAAGGTATTGCAAAATTGTTAATCCGAGTTTTTTTCTGTTTAAATTCGAATAAAATAATATATTAAATAATCAATTCACTTCCGGAAAAAGTTTTAAATTCTGTGGCTTTATATGGGCATTTCAATTGTGTTTTACGACATAATGAATTGCAATATGCTTTGTATTATAATACACACATACACTTTCACAGTCTCTATCTCCTCTCTCGTATTCCAGAATGTGGCAAGAAAGTAAGTCAAAACTTTCAAGCAAGAGAAAAAAATCGGGTTGGTTCCATTCACATGACTTTCTCTACATCTCTGTAACAAATTATTGTTTAAAATGCTTATTCTTCTATCTACTTCCTAATAATCGAGATAAACATTAGCAGAAATTTCCATGTAAAGGGTAGTTTGGGAGTGGGGGATTTTTCTCAAAATCTTCGTGTCGCATCCCTGGAAGATACTAAACTTAAATACTAAGTTTGGTATTTTAACGACTTTTCGTTTTTGAGTTATCGTGTTCACAGACACATGGACACACGGAAACACGGACACACACACACACGAACTTTTTTTTGGATACAGGGTGCCCTTAAACATATATTTCCGGTGAAATCTCGGTATCGAATTTTTGGGTGGAGTGCAATAGCTTTTCGATCCCTATGTACATTGTACATACGGTGCTAGAGAAAGTAAAAATGGGCCCAAAAGTGCTTTATTTCCTGGTTATGCACTACATATTTCCGAACCATTATCCCCTTGCAAACTGTTCCATTACTCAAACCTGTTGTACGACTATCATTTATAACCTACAGGCATTAGCATCACCTGATTGTCCCGCACGATTAGTATTCGCCACCAAACATCCAACTCCGACTTTTGTGCAAGCTGCTGTTTGCGGATGAGGCATTGTTTCAATGCGATCACATTGCGAATTATCACAAACAGGATGTATGGACTGATGCGAATTAGCTCGCAGTGATTCCACCATATCATCAATATCGACTCTCGGATAATTCTTAGGCCAGCATTGTTGATGCCTATTTAGTGGGACATATGTGTTTCCATGATGTCTCAGTAGACAAAAATACAAATAATTCTTAAAAAAAACACTTTAGTCCTGTTGCTACATGTATTACAAATACAAAAATGCATGTACTTTATTTATAATGGAGCAATTACTCATTTCAGCCTCTCTGTTCATTTATTTCTGGAAAGATGGTTTCGTTATAAATGGATAGGAAGAGGTTGACCAAATCCTTGGCCTTCACGCTCACCTGACCTGTTTCCGCTAGAATTTTATTTAGAGGTGGCATTTAAAAGTTCTCGTGTATGCAACACTGATTCAAAATGTAGTGTCTTGTGTTTGTATTCCTCAAGCTCCCAGATAAACGAGATAATCCAAAGACACATCAGGGAGTCCATGGGACTGCGGACTGGAATGTATTCATTGTAATGGAGGACATTTTGAAATTGTCTATAATATTGTATTATATGCAGTATATATTAACTGTTTCCCACAGTTTTGTTTTTGGGTAATCTGTTAAGTGGTTTAATGCAGATATAGGACTACCTATAACAAAAATTAAAGAATTTTGGAGCTATTTTCATATACAATAAAGAAATATTTTTAAGTTATAAATGTATTAAAACATTAATGCTAAAAGGAAAAGAACAGGTTTTTGAATTATCCATTCAAAGATTAATATTGTCAATATCTAGAAATTCTTTTAACCATTTTACATACGTTTATATATATTATATAATATAATATTTATACTCCATGTAGATTCATTAAAACTCAATAACATCCTAGAAATTTAAATCAATATTTCAGCTTTAAAATTTAAAAGGAAAGAAGTCGTACTAGCTATTTACAAAATTAACAAATCTAGCATTATATTTAGCACAGATTAGTATGTGTATTTTGTTATAAATTGTAGAATATTGAGGAAATGCGTTTTGTTGAAGCGATTAGAATCAGACATTTTGGCTAATATCTGTCACGGTTATCTGCCGTGCGCATAATACCGTTTACATTGTTTCCAAACAGTGGATGGAATCCTTTCTCTTATGCCACAATTCCTAATAGAATATTTCACCTCATCTATTTCTTATCTAACGACTAAGAAAAACCTCAAAAAAAAACTTCGATCAGATTGGTAGGCCACCGGGGATTATGTTTTCTGTACATAGTAGAGAAGCTACGCATTGTATTTCACCCAAAAATTATATACTGAGATTTTACTGAAAATACGCATTTTTAGAAACATGTGCGTGTGTGTATATCAGTGTGCTTGTGTATGTGTGTGGACAGTATAGCTCAAAAGTGAAAAATCAGTTAAATAGCAAACTTGGTATTTAAATTCAGTGTCTTCCAAGAATGCAACACGAAGGTTTTCAAAAAAAAAAAAAAAAAAAAACCACTCCCATGTACTGTTTACATGGACCATTTTTTAGAAATTCTTAAATTCTTAAAAATAGCTATTACTATTTTGATTAAAATGGTGCATATTTAATATATTTTCATGACAAAAGAAATGTAAATATTGAAAAAAACTGGGAATAGTCTCTGAAGACCTCTTCATTCTGAATGACTCTGTATAACTGATGATGCTTAACCGTGAGAAATGGACACAAACTTATTGCGCAAAAAGGTAGGTATCATTAAAACACACAGTTTATGCCATATATACTTTTTTGAGAGTTAGCCATTTCCGAGATATTCCTTATTATTGATTTCAGATTTAAACGCATAAACTTTTCTCAAGCGGGAAGTTCAACTTGCGCTTCATCTTTTCTGCTTTACTCCCGGGAATGTAAAAGAGGACCGAATTTCAATTGCTTCACATAGCAATAGCTTTTAAAATATTTGACTTTAGCTTTAGCTTAGTGTTTTCCCTTATTTCGCTTCTTACAAGGAGGCAAGTAACAAGACCATTCCTGCTAATGTTTAAATCGATTAAATGATGTAGACAAAAGAATAATTTTTGTAAGGAAATTTTGTTAGTGTAACAACTAGAGAAATTCATGCACATGGAACATACCATACGTTTTACTATTATTATGTGTATTACTTTCTGTACACGTACTATATACATAGTGTATAGAAGAAATATTGTATTCCATCCAAAAATTCAATACATAGCTTTCACCGGAGACATGTCTTGAGACCCCTTTAATAAAAAAACTGTTTTAGAAAAATAACCGTATTTGTGTGAGTGTGTGTGTGTACGGGGCAGCATAGCTCTAAAACGAAAAGAACTTAAATACCAAACTTGATATATAAGTTCAGTATCTTTCAAAAATGTGACACGAAGATTTTTAAGAAAATAACCCCGTACTCCCAACTATCCCTTATATGGAACATTTTTGAACATTTTGATTTACTCAAAAATGTCTGTAACCATTTTGAGTAAAATTCCTTATGATATTTTTATGAGAAACGAAATGTATATCTTAAATGTTCTGGGAATAGCCATTCAAGATGCTCTTTATTATGGATTACTTTTGTGTAACTGGCAAACTGTAAGAGATAGACAAAAACTTACAACACAAAAATGTAGATGACATTAAAACACACAGTTTATATTACATACATTTTTTTGTAGAGTTAACCGTTTTTGAGATATTCCGGATTATTGGTTTCAATTTTAACCACTTTAACTTTTCTCAAACGGGAAGGCATCTTGTCTTCTCGTTTCTCGTTTGTTTACTCATTGCAAGCAAAGAGATAGGAATTTCAATTGTTTCATTGTTTTTTAAAGGTCGAGATTATCAGTTTAGCTTGTGCATTTTCTTATTTCCCTTCTACTTACAAGGAGCTAGTAATAACACTAATTCTGCTATGTTTATCTTGATTAGCACGACGCGGATAAGAGATTAATGGTTTGAA